>CM026167.1:17799307-18532271 GCA_014825975.1 Bombus haemorrhoidalis
ATTTGAATGTTTGAATCCATGAATCTTTGAAGATTTGAATCTTTGAAGATTTGGGTGTTTGAATGTTTGAAGGTTTGAATCTTTGAAGATTTGAATCTTTGAATATTTGAATCTTTGAAATATTGAATCTTTGAACCTTTGAATATTTGAAAATTTGAATTTTGAAATATTTGAATATTTTTTAAAATTTGAATCTTCGAATATTTGAGTCTTTGTATATTTATATCTTTGAATCTTTGAATCTTTGAAGATTTAAATCTTTGAATATTTGAATATTTGAATATTTGAAGATTTGAATCTTGGAATCTTTGAATCTTTGAATCTTTGAAGATTTGAATCTTTGAAAATTTGAATCTTTGAGTCCTTGAATCTTTGAAGATTTGAATGTTTGAATCCATGAATCTTTGAAGATTTGAATCTTTGAAGATTTGGGTGTTTGAATGTTTGAAGGTTTGAATCTTTGAAGATTTGAATCTTTGAATATTTGAATCTTTGAATCCTTGAATCTTTGAAGATTTGAATCTTTGAAAATTTGAATCTTTGAATCTTTGAAGATTTGGATCCTTGAATATTTGAATATTTGAATCTTTGAATCTTTGAAGATTTGGATGTTTGAATATTTGTAGATTTGAATTTTGGAATATTTGAATCTTTGAATCTTTGAATATTTGAAGATTTGAAGATTTGAATATTTGAATATTTGAATCTTTGAAGATTTGAATCCTTGAATCTTTGAATCTTTGAAAGTTTAATTTTCAAGTCTTAAATTTCTAATTTGAAGTGATATTTTTTAAAGTAAAGAGTAATGTGATCTTATCAAAAATGGCATAGAAAAGTATAAGACAGCAGATATAGGGCGATCCTTATCCTTCCACGATGAGCTGCGCGTTAAATAACTGACTATATCGATCAACGTGTTCGTTAAATTGCTCCATGACCCTTAATTCCGTACTTCCTCGAGAAGAATTTTAAACGAGCTTGAAAACCAATTCCTTAAACGGTGACCTAGCTTTCTTCCCTCGGCGACGTTCTTTCTCATGAAGAAAGAGTAAACGGGACGAGAGCGAGGAAAGGTAGGAAATGAAAGTGGACATAGCGAAATGAAACGAAAACCTGATACAAAGGAGAGAAAAAAAAAAGAAAAAGAAAAAAATAAGACGACGATGATACTATTTCCAGAATAATACAACAATTGATTCAATGATAATTCAAAAGAAATTGGATGGTCATCGGTGAAGAAATCGCGCAAAATATTAAAAACCATCGAGAAAAAATTCCAAATGTAATATCTACGAGAAGAACGTTAAAAAACATGCGTTGAAAGAAGTAGATTTTCCTTATTCTTGATTAAATTTACTTTCGAGGCTTTCAAGAACCTTCGTCTAACTGTTACTAGAAGGAAACAAGCTTCCTACTTTTTCAGTGCTCTGAGAAATAAACTTAAGAAGAGATAGAGTAGATACCTTGTATCAATATTTTAGAAAAACAGTTTTTTATATCTAGGGAATTGTTATTCGTTTATTATATTTTTCATTTCTTCACTATCTTCGGCATATATAAAGTATACCTAATTCGGTAAAAAACCAAATTCATTCTTATCATAGTTGACACAACTACAACTCTGGTGGACGAAAGAAGCTATCTTTCGCTATACCGAGTTTAATCGAGACTGATAATAAGACAGAGATAAGATGACGTACTTATTATTTTTTTCCAACGAAATTCTCTTAACTTTGCGTTCTTAAAAATCCCTTTTACGTTTACATCGTATCAATATCTGTACAATATTCATAACAATAATCGATTTCTCCAAAAATTTTTAGCACTTACAACTGCGTTGATTTGTCTGTACGCCGATAAGAATTTGAAAATACGTAAGAAAATACGTACAGAATGCTAATAATATTCATAAATGAAACATTAAAAACGACATTTCCCACGACATTGGAACAAAAGGTGTGCATCTTCCAATATTCAAACGGTGAAACGAATCTCCGTTTAAGTCTCATTTCTTCCTCTCGTTGCGCCCGTAAGAACGCGCAACTCCGTTAAATTCCATTTACGACGAATCGAAATTATTTTAAACTCCCTTGCATCCGACCCGTTCGACGCGAAACGTGTTAAAAACATTGTCCCCGACAAGCGACTATTAAAAACAAAGCGATAAAGCCGCGATTACAGTGGCAGAGGAGGAAGAAGGAGCGGATCGGTGGAATGAAAAAAGAAAGACGCGGAAATCTATCGAGCTGGGTAATCAACTCGTTAAAAAGCGCGTCGAACAGCCACGTAGCGATCCGCGGGAAAACAGGGCATCGTAGTGATTCTCGCGCGCAATCGGCCGAGCGATACAGCTATTAAATTTCCGGCGGTGAAACGGGGGTGAACGCGGGGCGTTACTCGCAATTAAATTGCTATAGCTAGCGGCGACCGCAACGGCGATGCAATCCGTAGTTTGCAACTTCGGCCAAGTCGTTCGGTCTGCCGGCTGCATCGTGGTTTTGCTAGCCACCGCATCGACGAACAGACGTGCGCACTGTTTGCGCGCGAACCATCCAGAAACAATGCGCTACGCGCTCCATACTGAAAATCGGCAAATCGAGTCATATGAATTTCCGCTTCCGATCCTTAAACTTCTTCGGCACCCAGCAGATTCTACCGTTTTGCTACGGTTCCCGCGTCGGCTTGTTTTTAATCTACGATACGTACAAGTCGTAACTTTCGTCGTAAATTTTCATCCGGAGTAGGAGATTTCATCGTGTTTGGTTCGTGCGTGAAGTTTGTTCAGCCATGTTGTGTACCGTATACGAGTGACACGCGACAACGAATCCTGTACGACATATTTTTTCACCGCAATTTCATATCTGCTCTAAAATATCTGGCAAGTTTTCTTTGCTGCCACCTTCATCAACAAAGTATCTCTTCGAAGTACGCTCTTTCTATATGGGTGTTTGTGCAGACCGAGATGATCAACCTAAAGAATTATTTCATTAGATTTTGGTCGTTCTGTTCTAATAGAACACAAAGAATATACAGTCGAAGGCAATATAATTTGCAAGTGATTTTACTGCTGGCGATAAACGATAATTCGTTTCACACGAATGTTCAATAATCACTAAAGTACAATATGGTGAATTTCAGGTTGACCGACAGAGGGACGAGTGGATGCATTTGTAATAGAAAAATATATTGAAACAAGTATAAGTACACAGGTACAGTGTATGTTGATCCTCATTCCATGAGTTACAGTACGATAGAAGAAGGATGACAGGGACGTTCATATATTTATGGCAAAGGACAGTACCGAAATGTTAACCTTGTGTATGCTCTATGTTAAATGTGTTTCTAGACCTTGTAATCCAAAAGAAAATTTATATTCAAGGGCACTATAATACTTCTTATTTTCAATTCTTTTCACTAACTTCTATTCTCTTTGTAACAGCGGTCTCCAGGTCACGGATATACAAAAGGAAAGACGTCGAATTTTTCTTAAAGTAATTGCTTGAACATAATTCTACCATTTTCTCCGTGAAAATCGCGTCGTCATATTGAGTCGTATATTTGTATGTAATGTCGAGTCGTATGTAAAACCGTTTTCAGATAACAAAGCCTGAAATGCAGCAAAATAAATAATTATTTACTCCGAATCCAATATTTAATAAGATATTTCATTTCGTTGGTCGAAAATTATCTTTGCGTAATATTACATTCCATCGGTTAAATTCTATAATTCCTTATAAATTGTATGAATAGATAAGATTAAAGTAAAGTTAAATTATATAAATATATAAAATAAAAAAAATAATGTAATAAATCCTATAATTTACGTACTTCATGCAATATAGCGTATTAGTATATTATGTTACGCAAGCATAACCGACATTGCACTTGTCTGCTGATACGCCACGATTGAAAAGTATATTTCGAACAGGGAACAAACGAGGCAATTCTTACGAAGTTTCGAGGCTCGTCTTTCAACGTTCCACGTTCCTGAATGCCCGTAGAAAAATGAACCTGGCACAGTTCGCTTTGTTACACTGACGATCGTCGACTCGCTAATTACCTTCTCCGAGGGTAGATTCTTCCTAGCTCGAAAGCTAAGAGGGATTCTTGAAAGTTAGAAAACGTTGAAGCGAAATGATTCGATTCGCGAAAAAGAACACTCTTACGCGAAGCGCCATCCAGGTCCTGTCCACACGAATCTGATTCGTTAAGGCGCTATGCAATTAAATATTCCGTATTGAATCGTTTTAATTATCGATCGATATCGATTCGAGGCACCTTTGTACTTTCCTCCAATCCTATTTTTCTATACGAGTTCAAATCGAAGAGTATCTTCCACGAGATACATTTTTCATATATACTAGTCATTAACTTTTTAAATTTTTATATCGCAAAAATTGATCAATTTAAAAAATCTATAATTTATCTCTTAATATCGATATTCCTTATCAGTGGACGATGCTATATTATTCCAAATTATAATTATAATAAATAAATTGAAATATAATATGTTTGGTACTTCCTACAACCAATATAGCTAGTACACACTTTCAACTTTGAAAGATTTTAAGACTTTTAAACCCTTTCGCTTCGGCAGTCCAATTCACCGCACAAAGAAATACCGCACACTGTGCGTGATTGCTGTATATAACGTTTTCCTATATCTTAAGTGACACTGAGAGCTAGATAAAACAATCTACTGTTCAATATGATAACATTTTTAATATGAAAAAGGCTTACAAAATCACAGATAATATAGGTACTTTTATATATAGGGAATATAAGTATAAGTGCTAGTAGATTTGGTAGTAGTAGTAATATGACTGTTACAATATCATCGTTCGATGCTCCGCCAATTTATGTTTACGCAGTTACTAAATTTACTATCCTTACAATGGTTCCTTTTTTTAAGACACTGACAATACTCCTTGATAACGTTGACAAACACACTCGATATATCTCCTCTCAGGCAATCCGTCCACGATACTACAAACACACTATTATAACTACATTTCTACATATATTTACAAGACTATACGATAAAATGTTTATTATAATTAATTATGAGACGCAAATTAGTTAACATATCATTTAACATATTATTATGATATATTTTGAAACAAGGATTTATAATAATAAGCCAAAACATTGCAATTGAGGTGTTGTTGCTGTTTGTAGTTGTGTCTGGCCAGTATATAGTTGGTTGCGGTGATAGTGCGCTGCTACTGATAGTAGTATGTAGAAGAGTGAGGCAGGCAGGCAGGTTCCTCTTCCTCCTCCTCCTCTGCTGAGGGTGTCGCCGGTGTCGCTACTGGGGTTAATTATTAGCTGTATTTTCTTCTCATTTCTGATGCCGCGGTAGAAAAATCCAGCCGCTGGGATTCGAACCAAGGTTCCGAACGTTCGTAGCCTAATGCGCTAACCACTGCGCTGCCGTCGTCCGACGCTAGTTGGTGTCGAATGATGGTATTTTGCTGTCGAGTGTCGCCACACAATTCGAATCAGTCATTCGGATCTTTTGTCATTTTTACTACGAACGACGCTTAAGAAGCGATTCACCCATTCTCTTTGGTAGTCCAGTGCGCCAAAGTGCTTTGTCACTAAACAGTATACGATCGTTCGGACGTTTGAAATATATTTACGCGAAACGTTTTGATGTTGTTTCAACATCAAAATGATTAATAAAATCAACAAAATGTTCTACCGAACATAACGAACATAACGAAAAAGTATATTATTGACTACAAATAGCACTTGTATCATCTCATCGTGTGGATGCCGCTTATAAGCGGCGCTCGAAACGAAAGCGTTAAGGACCTGATTAACGAGTCGTAAAATTCTTTCTAAGCAAACAACGAAGAATCTCTACGGAAGGATCTTCCACGTGCCGATCGATTTAAAGAAGATAGAAAAAGAAAATTTGTTCAATAAATCAATTTAATCGTCATCGTTCGTACGATTCAATTAATTCCAATTTACGTTTTAACAAACGGCTATGAACGCTCGTTTCTTCTAGTCCACTAACGTTGCTGCAGCAACATTGTTAATACGAGAAATGCTTTTCGAACGAAAACCCGTGGTTTCCAAAAATTTCACCGTAAGATCGTGCCGTGACTGCTCGTATAACAAAGACATACAAACGCGTAATAAAAATATAACGACGGCAATGAAACAGAAAATAAAGTAGACAACTTTTTGACAAATCTCAGCGATAAAAGTGTCGATTACACGTTTGATTACAATCCACCCCTGATTTTTGTACTTGCGTACGTTTTCTCTTCAACGATTTGACAACGACGAGTTCACCGAAACAGCGTATTATTCGAGGGTGGCAATCCTGAAAATGGCCAGGCCACGGCTGCGTAGAGGGAGGCAGCTTTGGTAAAATTTCGCGGGCCACCGCGAACAAACGTAATCGCGGCTGCGGCCGTGCAAAGAGGAAGACAAAGAGACTGTGCCGAGAGGCGGATGTCGAGGGGTCGGGTTTGAGACGGTGAAAGGACAACGGAGAGACCGGGACTGGGAATCGTGTGCGAGCGACGATGGGACGGACCGAGAGAAAGAGGTGGAGCAGGGCAGAAGTGGGCGGGAAAAGAGAATTTTACATGAAAAGAAATCAAAATTCAAAAGGACCAGCTGGAAGCTTGTTAGTTATAAAGAATAATGAAAATGAGAAATGAAGAAAGGAAGGACGGGTTTGGGAGCGGCGAGAACTACGGAGAAAAGGGCGGGATGGAAAGTGGAAAGAGTAACGATCACGGAAGATCTAGCGGAGACCTGGCCAGTGAGAAATAATTTAACGAGACTGTCTTGATATTTTCGCGTACATGAAACTCGGAAGAAGGAACTCGAGCGACAGACGAGCCCGTTAGAAGCATCGCAGAAATATAATTGAGCGTTTACTTACAGAGGACCGTCCAAATCAACGATTTGATACGTGTCGCTCGTCGGACATTTTTCCTTATCGACAGTTGTAACGGACGAAGGAAAATTACCTTCGAGCTTTTAAAGATTTTGCGTTCTTTGGAAAACGAGTTTGACTACGTAAGCAGATTTGGATAAAGTTCGTTCGTTTAGGCAATATACAGAAAATTATTATCAGTTTCGTTTCATTTTTATGGATTATGTAATTATATGTAATTACGGATTTTCCTGTAAATTCGCGTGTATAGATTACACACATTATCAGTTATCACGCTGTACCGTTTCATTAACGCCGCTAGTTTTCTATCGGTTGTAACTTATAAAAAATGCTATCTCTCGTCTTTCTCGTAAGTAAAAAAGTTACAAATATTTGTAGCTCTTAATTAATTCGTCAGTGAAAAAGTTTACGTACCACGTATAATAATACGTAATTTTTTATTCAACCACTATAATTTCGATATTTTCTGGATCCTCGTAAATTCATACTTTTTAAATTATCTTCTCGTACATATTTTACTGAAATAAGCTGTCTTAAGGCGAACGGCATGATTATTTTATCGTTGGAGCAGCGATTACATTTTAACGGAATAGGTTCCTTGCGGAATGATCGTTGCTCCTTCACGGATGACAGCAATTTGTTTGGGCAGCAATTTATAGCAATTTACTGGCGCGTAATTAAATCATATAAGCGAGAACCACGCGTACAAGCGTCTACAGAAGGAGAGAGATAGAGAGGAGCGTGCCGCGCCGCGTCGTTTACGAGCTTCGGGATGCTGGAGCTTTCAATAATTTAAATATACCGGATGTTTCACAAACCAGCGCGCATAAATAGTAAAAATCACGAAACAAGAAACCTCGTTTTATCTTCGAGTTATATTTTCCGTCATTTTAATCATCCTATCTCAAAACTAAATCGTTATCGATTCGACTATTTTTATCGCTATTTGTTCAAGTACGACAATTAATTTTAATTTAACTATCTTTGTCGACAATATCGCGAACCGTATCTACGATCCTTTAAAATATTTCGTACGTATACGCGTGGACGCTTACAATCGATTTTCGAATGTATCTTTCGAATATTAAAATCGTCGTTATCGGTAAAAAGAGCAGAGAGATTACGCTGTTTTAACCAGTCACAGAAGTTCGATTCGTCATGCACGTTTTGCCGAAATTTTTACGCAATAATTATTTCAATTATTTTATTTGAAAAAAAAAACTAGATTAACATATCAAATTCGAATTCTGGTAACTAAATTTTATTTCAGGTAATAACACCGCGATCTGTACCTACAGTTGTTTAAAATATTTTATTATATGAAAATGCTTTTTTATCAATTTTTGAACATATTTTTTCAAATATAAAAATTGCCGCTGTCGGTAACAAGAAGGACGAAGTTTTATGTTCTTTTAACTGGTCGTAGATTGGATTCGTCATTCACGTTTCGCTGATGTTTTTATAAAATAACTGATGCGCATACGTTTATTCGAACTGTTAGAACATTAATCGCGATTCGGCTGGCCGTTGGCAGTTTTTTAACGACGTGTAAGAGACCAAAAATATTGCGAAATATTGGGGAAAAATGCACGGCGTGTCAAAAGAAAATGACAGAAATGATCAAAGAGGGACTAGGGTCAAAAATTTGCGAGTAGGAGACGATGTCAAAATAGAAACAGTCGACAAGTCTGCACCGTATAGTCGCGGAAAACGCGTAGGAATGAAAATGTTCCGCACAGTCGTACATGTAGCGAAAAATCGTGAAAGATACCTACGCGATAAATCAACTTGGAATTTAAATCCAAGGTTGTAAAAGTATTCGTACGTTTTTCATAGACGAAGAGGATGAGCGTAAATCGTGGACAAGTTGCTTGGAAATGAAACGCAAAAACTTGATGATGTTGAAGTTAAAAGTTGGAACGAAAGTCTTGAATTATAATAAATGCAATTCGTATTGGTAACGTCGAATGAAATCGAAAGGTTAATTAAAAGAAGTTTTAATATCTATTTTACAGTCGGTTAATCCGTAAAATATTGTTCTGAAAGAGTAATCCGTGACTCGGAGTAAACTTCTCGTGCTATTCCGTTATTCCATTTGATTTGTGCTTCGAACGAGCATCGAGTAGCTTGCGGGAATTTTGAAGTTTTCGCGTGAATCAGCCAGATACGTCGCTTCTTTATTTCGCAATAGTGGCGGTATAGCCGTCAGTATTTGTTCAAACGATACAATTAATTTCTCGATAAGAAAATCCGTTTCGATGGCGCATGCAACGTTTAAAACATTGTGATAAAGATATCTGTCTTGCACAAAAAGAAATGCAACGATTTCAACGGAATTACAATGTTATAAATTACTATACACGATGTCTCAGCATGTAAGTACAAATTTATCAATTGCGTTCTTCCGCCGTTAAGAAATTTCTTAAGTTTGACGAAAAGATGAAAGAATGATCGATTGGTTGTACAAAAAGTCTTCTTCTTTTTATTTCATATTAAAATTTATCCTAAAATTATTCGTCGAAATCAGAGCGAAATTGAACATAATTGCAAAACCACAACAAAGTTATACAAAGCTAGGTATAATAATAAACAATGATCGAGCGAAATAAATTAATAATTTGCATCGTTATATATACCATATATATATATAACTATTCTCAAAATCACGTATCATCAAAACAACCTGTGGCTATTGCTACAGATATTCAATATTACTTGAAGCCAATCAGTTTTGCTGCTACTAGTTGAAACAAATTGATATCTACCTTTTCATTTCGCGATAATCACGAGGCAATTTCGAACCGCGAACTTCGTCTACGTTTTTCCAACTTCTTCCCAGCGATTCGCGTAATACCCGCAAGTTTCACGGCGTATCCTCGAAATTGTCGAGGGAGGATCGCTTCGTTCGTGCGCTGAAGCTCTCGTTAAATTGCGCCACGTACTGGGCGAGTAAAAGTCGAGGGGAAAAAAGCGCGCGAAACTTCTCGCGGCGGATATCGAGGATCAGCTTTGCTCGACCGACGATTAACATCGGGCGAAAAATTTCATTTTGCGAAAAGATACGATCGTGAGCCGAGCCAAGAGGACTGCGGAATAAAAAGGAAACGAGGGAAAGAGAAAAGAATACGCAGAGAGAAAAGCTTAATCTAGAACAGGCGGAAAGACATTCTGCGATTAATTTTATAATTATAATTTAATCTAGATTTTAAGACGAATCTCATTTATGGTGGAATAATTTAACGCAAAATCTGATAGATGCTTTTAAAGAGAATATTTTTGAAACGTCTTTAATCTACTTTTGTTAATCTACTCGATGTGAGATGTTATAAATAGTCGATAGGCTGTTCTTCGCATTATCAATTTCATCGTAGTAGACAGATGTAGATATACGTAGATATTTTTAATGTAACGTTGCTCACCCATCTAGTTCTCAATTGTCCTGTCTATATTTATACTCTTGAAATATACGATTATATGTATATACGTACATGGAAAGTGTTTATATTATAACAAATATCATGACGAAGAATGTTAGTGGATATACAGCTAAATACTCGAGTAACTCTGATTACTCGTCTTAACAAGTCGCGATGGTACTCTTCCTTGTATTAACAGAAAAGTTTTTCGTACAAATAGATAAAAATAGATCTACCTAAAATCCTGGTCAGCCGTACGTTGCTCGTTCACACGATCCTGTGAAACACACGCGATCTAAACGCTCTTCCGCGCTTCCAACCCTCCGAACACGTATCTTCTTCGGCCCTTCTTGTATCACTCCATGTAAACGTCATTGCTCGCACGCGATATTCGATAAAATTGGCTACTAAATTTATTTTCTCGATAAATACGAAGTAGTTGGAAGAGTCCTTTCGATTAATCCCATCGCTCTACTAAGTAGATCTAAACTCTAGGACGAGTGTTACTCATCGTCCGACACTTTCGACGCGGTGATCCAATAAACATTTTCGTAGGAAATTTAAAGCAGTTTGAAACTCCTGACGACAAGGACGGGAAGAGGAAGAGGAGGATTGGTCGGAAGCAGATCGATCGAAGCGTAGCAGGTGCGTTCGATAATCGACCACGTCACACCTTCACGGGTTCGACGGGCACTGCGGCTCGTACCTTAAGTGCTCCCAGTCAATTACTCAGGTGCAATTTTGTTCGACGTTCGTAGACCTGGTCCGCTTGCTTTCGACCATAGGAAGCCTCTCTCTCTCTCTCTCTCTCTCTTCACCTCGAGTTTCCACTTTGCAGGTTGCTTCTACGTGTGCGGGCCAAAACTTGGATTAGTTAGCCTTCAGCTTCGAATGTCATTTAAGCTAGCCACTAACGGACCAGCAGCTTCACCCTAAGCTACGTTCTCGTTCTGGGATGTATGTTCGTTGATATGTTCTCCATCGTGTGCGTAGCAATCCTGCGTTCGCCGACAAGTTAACGTCGACAGCGAATATTGACTCTCGATTGATCAAACGGAGTGATTTTCAGACGAGGTTGCTTGATTGGATATGTAAAGCTGGTTCAGAGTAATGTAATGGAGTTGTTAGGTGGTTGCTAGCCGTGAAATAGATGATTTTACATGCGTGTAAATTTAGTCGAAATTTAGTAAATTTCATTTTATTCCATCGATACTAGCATTTTGTTATTCAACGTTATCAGCCAATGGGGAAACGAACGAATAGCATTCGAATTGGACCGAACAGTATATGACAATCTGACAATATTCATTTTCATCGTGCTTCAAAATTTATGTACTGTTCGTTTATTGTCAACGATTCAATTAGTTCAGAATTGCCTTTTAATAGCTGCCGGCGTAATTACCTCTGCAATTTCCATACCGCAAGAATACAGATTTTCGCAAGAAAAATGATTAATTTTGCGTTATTTAAATTTCAATTCGAGCAAAATTCAAACTTCCGTAAAAAATAATATCGCTGATATTTTCCTGCGATCTTTCCCAACTCGTTCATCGCAATTTATATAAATTACATCGCTACAGCGCTAATAATATGAAAATAAATGAATATACGAAACACGGAAAAGCAAAGTACTACTTCATAAATAAATCTTTTTGAAACAAAATTCTTGTTTTCTCCAAATTCTACTGTAAATTTCCGCGATAAAAGCGTCGTTTATATTGGCTCGTTTATATCGGCGAGAACGTTCGAACGTTAATCATAGAACATTTTTACAAATTTATTTCGTCTGTACAAAACATTTTGAAATTTCATTAGCACGGTCGTTACAATCGTAACGATAAAGCTTGAAATCGATCTGCAAATCTATAATATTTACAAGTTATAAGTTTATTACAACCATACACCTAATAAAAAATTGGCATACAGTATGACTAGTTGTCTTGAACATACAACCAACGCTACAGATAGCTACATAATGACGTAGATTAAATAAAGTTTATCGCGTATACAATACAATACAACTTTCCCATTCTTCTGGAATATTTTTCGCAAGATACAAAATTTCCATTCCATATAGCAGGTATATTGTACAGTATAGTACAGTATATTGATAATAAGTTCCAACGAGTGTTCGAACACTTTCGTGAGCTTGTGTGCATGTTTAATTACAATGCGACCAGTTCAAAACAGCCGATTAATTGCTTTCTCCGTAATTACCTTTACAGTTTCATTTCACCAGAACAAACAAGAATTACCAATTAAAAATTGCACAAATACGAATCTAAAATCTCACTAATTTTCGTGGAAACGTACCATCGAAATTTTCCTGCAATCTCTTTGGATCTCTTTGAAACGGCACTTTCGTGGCGATTCACGCGGCACGGATTCGCGCTGGTAACACGCGTTTCCGGAAGCGGAGCGGAAGTGCGAGGGAAAGCGCGGCAAAGGGACCGCGTGGAAAATAGAGGAACGCCGATAGAGGACAAAACAGTGAAGGAGTTTTTCGCGGGGACGGTGTTTTGCGTGGAGGGCTTTTTAATTGCACGCCACAGAGGAAGCAGGGAAAGGGCTTGTGGCAGCCGTTCGCGCGGCGAACTTTGCGCCGCTTGCGCTCCAAATTGTCGCCGCTTCGATTTCGCGACCGATGTCCGATAATGAAAATGCCGATCGTCGACGCTTCTTCGTCGAAACGAACCGGCGGTGACGAGCTGGAAACGTGTTTTCGATGAATGTCGCCGTCATAGACCGTTTCGATTGTCCGATGGGAAATTGCAACCTTTTTCTCCTTTTTTCTCCATTTTTTTCTACTTTTTAACACTACGCAAGCACAGGGTTTTGTATTTCATAATATTAAAAGCGATAACGCATACTTCAAGCATCGTTAATCGTCTCGTGAGTATTTTTTTATCGCTTTATATGTAGTTTTCTTCGTTTCTCGCGTGAACAGTAATTTTCGATATTCGATATTGCAGATGTTGTGTTGGTGGATTAATTAGAAAGGCTATACTAATAGATTATAATAGATTATAACAGATTGTATAATGGAAATTGTAATTAGGAAGCTGGTATTAATAGATTAGCTGGGATAAAAGGAATAAAATATGTAAAGCTTTGAAATAGTATATCGGAAGGATAATAATAATAATAATAATAATACGTACAGCAACTGCGTTATTATTCTAACGAGCGGTAAATTTTCGCATTCTCGTTTCTATGATAATTTACTCGCTATACATATAGTATGTAAGTAGGTATCGCTACAAATCTCTTTAATATTATAACAGTTTCTGTATTGTTAACTTTATAATTTATCAGGAAACATCGCGTATCTTCTTTTCCTACTTTCGATGTTCTGTACCATTTCGGATTGATTGAAAGTTCCTTTATTCGTTAAATGTTTTATTGTACCGACCACCCCGTCAATTTTGTATATCACCTATTTACATATTACAATTTAAATCTCTGAACGATTTCTTTAATATAAAGGATTTACATTTAACATTTAGCATGGAACATGTCATTTATCTTATCTTTGTATACATACGATTTAATTATTGTCGACCATCTGCTTTCTATGCAAATCTTTCATCCTAACGTTATCTTTAATATATCAGTTTCCATAAATTATTTTCTAATTTCCTTCCACTCTCTTCGTTTCCTAATCTTCTAATCTTGTCTTAACAACAAGCTCTTAAACGTACACCGCAAATTCCACCGATTAAAAAATAAATGACGACCACACAAGTTACAGAAAATCACGTCGTACGTGCACTTGTAACAGCTGAAATCTTATCCGATAGATTGGCCAGGTCATTCGAGTTCATCGTTGAAGTCAAGAAAATTCAATGTAGGTACACGGATCGATAGTGCGCGAAAGCTTCGCGAGAACCGGATTAACAGGCACAATGCGAAATTATAAAGTTTATCAAGCCGATGTTAGAGTTACCGTATGCGTTTGTTTCAAAGGGGAACTTTACGACTTCTTATTAGATCCTAAAACAAGATGTGTTTGCATCTCGTTAATTAAATGATAAACACACGCATACGGATTATTAAAGGAACGCTGTGCGAACTTTGGTCTTTGTTAATGCAACTTCGTTAATAATAAGATTTAGGTTTGCTATTGCGAGTTTGAATATTCCAGTATCGTATAATATACAAATGAAAATATAAAAAAATGCTGAAAGTAAAGTTGTTTCCTTTTAAAAGTAATTCTTAGTAATTAAAATTGCGTTAAAATTACGTAAACTTTTATGCGTGTATTTTTATATAGATCCCATTTCCTTAATTGCGTTCATAAAAATACCAAGTTACGTAAAAAATCGCAGTCTAGTAAACTATAAAAACTTGTTAGAAGATACGAATGTCTTCTACGTCGATGCTCGAATTTTCTCTACTCGTCCAACTATTGCTCATACTTTGTCCGCTTCTTCGTTTATTCTCCCCTATGTTACGACCTGCGATTAAAGAAGATATGCTGGTAGCTGTGACGCGAAACTTTCCGCGTTTCATCTTCTCAAACCTCAACGACCCTACGTTCTCTTGTTTGTCGTAACCGCAAGTTTCGAAACTGTAACAACAGCTAATTGACGAGAGAATCGAAATGACGACAAAATTGAAGAATTTCATTTTATTTCTTAGGACACGACAACGCGGTAAAATAATCATTAAACAATTTTCCTAATTCAACACCTATCGTTATCTTTATTCCATTCTATCGTGGTCCAATCGATCGGCTCTGTTCTATTCTAATTCGTTTAAATTACACGCATCGCTGCGCGACTTTGGATACAAGTTCTCCTTTAAATTTCCATCGGTCCATTTATTCCTATCCTGTTTCATTCGCAAGAAGTTCGCTCGAGAGAGGAATTGTTTTCGAGGACGTGGGATTCCATGGGTGGCACCGTGGTGTCGTGGATTTCGATTGCTGCTACCACCGAGTCGTGGCTAACGCTACTTCAAAGTTGCGCGACTCGGCTAACGTTATTCTTCAGTTAAGACATCTGCCTGGAGCCATCTTCGAGTCGAGGTGCTCGTCTAGTCGGGATTCAGGACAACGTCGGTGTCAGGACAACGAGATCGATGAATTTTATTGTCGTACACTGATGGATCCTGTTAAAGTATGGAGAGGACTTTGGAGAGATATTACGAAGAACTTTATTCTAATATTCGCACAACTTTGCTCGTGTCACAGAGCCATAAATTAGCGATAGAAGTGAGTCTAACGAACATTCCGCAGGCCATCGAAACAACAATTTAGAGAGTGTTCTAGTGTCAGCATGGCCATCTCTGGTCTGGATCCCGGCGACACTCCCTCCATAGGAGCCAAACCCATAGTATTGGGTTGTCCGGAAAGTGTCTTTCTTTTACAGACACGTCCTTTACAACGACGCGTCTTTATACAAACATGAAATCTAACCTGTCGAACGTTGTGAACGTTGCGATTGTGTGAAAATATCGTGTATCCATTATTTCCATCCATTATTATAAAACGAAAGAAACTTTTCGGACGACCTAGTATATAAACCTATCTAAAATCAGTTCTCGACATTCTCTGTTATAACACTCTGAACCGTCACTCCGTTCGATTTGTACAATAAATTTTACTACTAAATATATCTAAAGTTCAAGCTTTTACTTTATTTGTGAAACGTTCGAACTGCGACGCGAGTTTTTCTCTTCTCTTCCTTGGTGACCGAAGC
This sequence comes from Bombus haemorrhoidalis, assembly GCA_014825975.1. Taxonomy (NCBI): domain Eukaryota; kingdom Metazoa; phylum Arthropoda; class Insecta; order Hymenoptera; family Apidae; genus Bombus; species Bombus haemorrhoidalis. The sequence continues at coordinate 17,815,348 of CM026167.1, forward strand.
GCTTCAACTTCTGACAATTGTAAAAATTGTACGAAAATTGACAGTAGAGGATTTTGAATATAATCGATAAGTAGAAGATACTTTGAAATAAAAAGTGTCCCGTTGAACGACTAAACATTTTTATTGGAACATCGACAAAAAAAAAAAAAAAAAATGAGAACAAATCTTGCATCTAACGGTGTACTGTGTTTGCATCCATATCCTTGAGGGGTAATCTACGGATATTATTATAAACACAGCTTAGAAAATAATCGTAAATGCTGCTTTGTAATCGTACAATTGAAGTTAGAAGTGTGCGCGTACCTTACCATTATACATACAACGATCAAGTACCGTTTACTAACATCTTCTACACGTTTCAACGATATATTCTGCACGTTTTGCTCGCGACCAAACAACGAACGCGAATGGCTCGTCGAAATAAACGAAGCCTCGTTGTAATACGTCGCTACCAACTGTTACCAAGGCGCCACGGTAGTCACTCGTGACCACCAACGAGATAAACGGTCCATCGGGGAAGAACGTTGTCTTACATCATCGATTTATTATTATTTTGCCATTATACGCTGTTGAACGCGTGGATAAATTGTAAGGTAGAAAATATATTTTAAATACCGAAGTGCAAATACAAGCGGCAATATAATTGAGCTGGTGCAGATCTGCACGCTAACAGCGTTACCCTCTGACTGACTGAAAATCCAGAAGCCATCGTCGCTCGTCTACGGTTTATGGTTTACCTTCGACCCAGTCTTTTGTCTATACGCCGTCGATGGCTTCGGTGCTTGACAAGACTAAAAGACCAGATGTAGAGTTTTCTTGGAAGCGGCGATCACTTCAACGTATGCCTCGAACAATAAAAATACTGCCGTGGCGTCCTGAGCGAAACGTGTGATTTCGGCGTGGCAGTCAAAGTGTTAATTTTTTCTCAATGGAGTTCTAGATGATCGTGCGACGCTCGCATACATACTATGCAGGAGATATATACTTGTTCGTGTTTTCGCTCTACGTTCCCTCACTCTCGCGCGTACAATACAAATGTACGATATCGTTGAAGTGGTCACCACTTCTAAGAAAACTCTACATCCGGTCTTTTAGTTTTCTCAAGCACCGAAGCCATCGACAGCGTATAGACAAAAGACAGTGTCGAAGGCAAACCATAAATCGTAGACAGGCGACGATGGCTTCGGGGTTTTCGGTCATAAGGCAACACTGCCAGCGTGCGGATGTGGTCCAGCTCGATAGCATTGCGACTTGTATTTACACTTCAGAGTATTTAAAATATATTTTCTACCTTACACTTTACCCACGCATTTCTTTGTATTAACGTCACATACACCTAATAACCTCAACATATATATTCAACATATATATCCTAGTTATTCCATACTTGGATGCGAGTGTATTTAAATTTTTATGTATTTTAGCCTACGGTTCCATTATCGTGTACTTGGATTATTTGCCATATGATAAATTCACAAATGTGCTCGATTCATGTTTTTATACACGGAATAACTGCAATGAGTATCTTACTTTGTGCATTTTGTATATTTTTGGACCTTTGTGTTTCTCGTAACCGCGTACACTTCTGTACAAAAGTTTATTAGCAACACTTTCAAACTCGTTTCTTTCTATCTTGGGATTGTGAAGCGTTGTTGGTATCGCTTTGAGACCATAGAGAGCTGTATATAAAAATCGAGTCGAAACTATTCAAAATAGAATTAAAAAGTAACTAACAGATAAAATCCAGATCTCGTACGAAGAAAATGTTATAAGCGTAAAAAAAATTTTGCCTATTGATCTTTTTGCAGGTCAATTTCCAACTTTTAATATCAATAATGTATCGATAATCGATCAAGGATAATTGAGCGAGAGACGTCGGCCGCGGCTTGATAAAACGCGAGGCAAAGACATTTTACCGCAAAGATGCCACGTAAATAGGCGAACGTGTAGCGCGTATAGCTATCAAAGTTGCTTTGTCGTGGAAGGAACTACGAGCTTGTTGCACGCCGGTCCATCGATCGGGTCAATCGAATCAAAGACCTTTGTTATTGACGAAATGGAGCTCGGGATTTCCCGACGGATGAAATTTAGTCGTAAAACCAATAACGATCTCGTACACACAGAAGAAACTGTAAAGTCAGGTGAAATCGACCGATTAACTTCAATACTTGGAACACGGATACTCCGTTCTTTCCGCAGGAAATCAAATCGTTAGTGACGTATAGTAACTCTGTATAGAGAATTTTGAAAGAAAGAAACGAACGAAATCGAAATATAAAGTACCTTACATCGGGTTTAGTGGTCTAGCATGGTACAGCGGACGAAAATTGTTAACGATTTGAAGGATTTTTAACCGACGAAAGAAATTCTTTGTACGTTAATTGTTAAATTACTTAGGTTCGAAGTAACGATCGTTTCAACACGGTCGAAGAAGTTCTTTCTATAGATAAAGTGGTTGTTTTAAGAGTATTACTCTTTAGGTGGACAACACGATGATGATTCGAACGAGGAAACTCGATCTAATTGAATGAACATTGTTTCATCGTACCAAAGCTACAACTACGTGTCTTACTGCAACGATATTGCAACTTTCACCGTAATATGTTTTATTCGAAGAGAATTAATTCAGCGAATCGTCGCGTCGCAACGATCGAAGGAGAATAACATCGCCACCGTTCTTAATTATCGCAAGTATAGCGACATTAACGACTCAACGAGCCACAATAATTATTCTGTTCAAGCTCCGACCGAGGATGCTTCTCCTTTATTAATGCAACCAAGCCGAGAAATGAAACGCAAACTTCACGGAAACAACTTGAGCGACGAACAGTGTAGTTTCCGCTGCAACTATTTCCGCCAGCCAATGAACGCGCGCGACCAAACTTACGCCAACATCGACAAGCGTAATTTTAAAAGGAATAGCTGCGTCCTCGGAACTGGAACGAGCCGAGTTAGTAGGACCGCGTTATATCGCAGGAAACTCGGCTAACAAGCTTGCAAATCCGCCGAAAATGTCGCGAATCCCATCGGGCGACTTAAATTGCCTCGTAAGCCGGTCGATAGAAGCACGAGGAACTCGCTAAATTGTAAGAAAATTTGAAATCCCGCCAGAATCCAAAGAACCTCTTTGCCAGCTCCAACTTTCCACCTTCCGTAATATCAACTTGCCGAACGTATCTCGATCTCGATGTCAAGATCTTTGCGATGAAATCTCGTTCATAAACGCACAAATATTTCATAGGCTCTGATATGGTCGCAGGATTGAACGGTGTATTTCATTTTTCAGTCCTACCATTTCATCGATCGATCGTTACATCGTTCCTACATCGTCGTGCATATCATTTGCGTACGGAATAAGTTTCATATTTGTAGGAACGAAGCATTTAATTTTTCGATTGTCGTATCGACGAACGATCGAGGCACGTACGTATAAGTCTAATTGACTATCGTATTTATATATATTTTATGTTTCTATTTCTTTAGGAACGTTACGCCGCGTGTAATCTAGATTTTATAATCAACGGTGGAACGATTTAAATTGGTATCCGGATAATTTTCCGTTTATTCGCTTTTCACTTATTCAAAGAAATCTCGTCTTTCAGCAAAAAGGCAGCTTCAGAATTTCAAATGCTCGGGCAAATATTTCTCGCTCTGTTCATGAAAGATATCCCGTTTGACGCTATCAAAGCTTCATCCGTCTCCCCTCGCTACCGAATCTCTATTCGACTGTCAGTTTCGTTTAAACTTCGATTTTCTTTAATTTCATGGCAAAACAACGAGACCAAATAGCAACGAAGAGAAATAAAAGAAAAAGAAAATAAACGGACTGGATGAAAAGCGAACACGATTGAAAACGTCGAAGCTTTTTTGAGATCTCTGGCAAATATTTTTGTGCCAGACAGAGGCTGTTGCTAATCCGATTATCATTCGCTAAATCAACACTGGTCTATCTACCGATTTTTTCCTCGATTTATTTGACGTTTTCTTCTGCTCTCGATTTTATAAAAATTTCATATAAATCCTTCTCTCCGCGATTTAGACGTATCATCCAATTATTCGTGTTTCCTTTTCAAATTGAATCGCAAGTGAAAGACCGTTAAAGAACATCGAGCAGAATTTCTGTCGGTTTATTCGCAGTTCTCTGTCAATTGATTCGACGCGCGATCCTCGAAAAACAAGCGTTCATCGTCGAACGAACTGAACGCCGTTCGTGACGCTCGCTGAAATTTGTTTTCGTTTTTTCGGCTAATTAATTGCATTTGCTCGAGGCCGTGCGCTATAGATTAAGCTTAATTCCATTTTTGATGGGGCAAATTAAGCTCGATTCTCTCCTTAATGAGATAAATCAAACTTCAACGTTTGGCTGTTCGAACGACGCGAGCGGACTCGGTCTTGATTTTTCCTCCCTTTGTACAAGTCGATCGAATCGGCACACAGGCCAATTAGCAGTGACGCGTATTTTCAATTCTTCCTAGATTTTTCCTCTACTCCGCTTCGTTTTTGTTCTCTTCTTTGTCTCTTCACCGGTCAGCTTTTAATCGTACCTTTGTCCCGACCATATTTACGATCGCGCAACACGGTTTGCGAATCGCAAAAATCACAAACGGTGGCATCCTTTCGATAAAGAACGATTGTATGTAACGTCAACTAACGAACTAGCTCTGGTATGTTTTACAGTTGGCCGGTATAAATTCTGTACGTTGAACGAAAACTTTCTCGAGTCCAATGCCGAGCACGATTTTTCTTCGCCTTTCAAGAAAGTTATCATATTTGATTCACGTCGTTCAAAGTACGGTTATAAGTGTTGAGACTTGTGCATCTTAATTGCCGAAATAAAAGTAAAGCAACGCTAAGGTTACACTTTGAATTCATATTAAAATAGTTTTAGATTTATTTGATAAACGATGTCCAGGATCTTCGTCGATATACATTCGCACGCGTCTCGGCGCTCTCTTTGTCTCACCATCTTCCATGCCACACTGCCAACGGAGCAGTTGCATTCGTCTCGTTTTACGAGACGCTGTGCACGCACACACTCATACTCATATATCTGTGTCACTACTACGCGGCCAATCTAGTCTAGCACACAAAATTATACATATCTCGATAATAAATTTTTCTCGACGTCGCGATAAATATCGTTGAAATAACAGGATCCGCAGAAATGTACCTCCGGACCTACGAACAAAGTGCTACGAAGGGGAACGTGTAACGAGCTGCTCTTTCCAAGCGAGTTTTCGATGGTTGCGGTATGTTTGTGAATATTTAGCGATGAGCCACGTGAACAAACTAGATACGATCGAAGATACTGAGAACGATAGCGACCGCCCCATGGTATGTCAGAAACGAGGATACACGCAAAGACTTACAAATACCAAAGATCAAAGAAGAAATCGACAGGTACGCAGAAAGGTTCGAGGAAAGAACGGCAACACATGCAGATCAGCTGGCTGCTGAAGCGAGCAAAACTCTTTTTTTTTTTATTTGGAAGAATTTTACCATCAATTCTCATTGGGAATTATAAGTAAATTATTATGGCTGAATGTCTTTTTAGCCTGCGAATCTGATCCGTCGTGTCAATTAATCGAGTAACTAGTGGGTTTTGATGGTTGCTAATTCTTACGTTATATCTATTACTGAATTTGGATATTTCTTCTTTAACCGTAGGTATCTTAAGGTCGCGATGTATCGTTTCTTTGGTAACATACCAAGGTGCATCCATTAAGGATCTTAGAGTTTCCGATTGGAATCGTTGAAGAATTTCTATGTTGGAATTACTCGCTGTTCCCCATAATTGGATTCCATAGGTCCGAACAGGTTTTAATATGGTTTTATATAAAACTCTGATAGAAAGAAGACTAAAAAGGAAACAGCCCACTGATTTCACTAAAGAAATAAAATAGTCAAACTCGAATGTTATTCAATGTTATTCAAACATGTTATTTAGCAATTAAGTTGGGAAAATTTACCAAATGTCCAGTTGCAAACGTAGACTGGAAATGTTATTTAGGTGAAAAATATGTTCATAGAATTTACACGCTGTTGTTTCTTTCAAGTAGACATAGAATTTCTTCGATCCTCGTTATTTGGTAAAATTGATAACAAACTGATCGTTTCCGATCTTATCGAATCTTGGCGAAACCTACGACAAAATATTAGGCTGTCCGAAAAATTTCTTTCGTTCTATGAGGAAATAATAGACTTAGACACAGACTCGATTTCACGTTTGTGTAGAAGTGCACTGTTGTAAAAAAACACGTTTGCGAAAGAAAGACACTTTTCGGACAACCTAATAAGTACATCAATTATCAAAGATCCTCGAGAAGATAAATTTCTCTGAAATTTCAAGTTACGATCATTCGGAGTAATCTGGTTAACGAGCCGTAAAAATCTTTAATCGCAAAAACAGCGGAATTTCATACCCGTGTCACGTTCCGAACGATTCTCCTCGACGAAGAACAAGAACGAAGACACGTCGGTTTTGCTCGGCTCGCTGTTCCAGACTTTGAGTGGTCGTCGTGCCTAATTGGACCATTTAATTACGATTTACCCGTTATCGCCGACTAGTAATGCGTGTATTGTCCACGTCCGACAGCCTCGCTAATAGGACAACCGTTAATTAATGGTCTTCGTGTGTCCTGTTAAACAATTCGGCCGCATCCGGTATTCGCACAAGAAGTGCACGAGGACAAGTTGCAGGCAACGTCGATGTTCGATCGTGCCTCGCTGATCGTCGAGACGCGGTCGCGCGTGTACGAATCCGTGAAATCGATGAAATTCCACTCACGCATCGCCGTGTCTTAATTATCAAACAATTCGCTTCGATCGGCCGTGTCGATGGCGCAATACCGATTCCTCTGTTCCGTCTGATTCTGGCAACTGCTCGATTTCGGTTAGCTTTCGTCAGTGTCGGGTTCTCCTTCGTGTGCACTATGATCGACGAATGACTGTGTTTTCTATGGAACTGCTTTCAAATAATGTTTCGTAAACAGCGAGCTGACCGATTCACAGTGTCCGGCAAAAGTATTTCCACACTTATAACAACCTTCCGCGAATAAACTGTGTGTATGTGTTATACGGAACGTTTTAGAATTTCATCGTCGCTGAACTCAACCATTATGATTATATCGATAAAGTTTGAAACACGTCCGAAAGTGTACGCAGAAATTCAAGAAATTTCGATGCGAGTATATATTTCGTAGAGATCCGGAGAATATTTCGACGAATCAATTATTCGTTATACCAGGTAAAGTTTCAACAGGATTGTCCTTAACATCTATCATACGCATGGCTGTTCATTCTGTGTATCAAATGTTTATCTTTGCAGTAAATATCTTGTAACTTCTAAATGTATTTACAAATTGGTTTATTTGTTAAATTCTTGAATTTCAAAATGTTTCATACAACACGCGCAAATAAATATATAGAGAGGAGGGCAAAAAATGTATACGCGTCTTCTACACTTTTTCGAAGTTGAATTTATTTTTCTCCTTGAAGCGCGTGTACATTTCTTGGCGCTGTCCGAACGTAGGATTCATTTCCATAATAAAATGTAAAGACAATAAGCGTTCAAAGTACATCCGTGAATATCCGCGATCTGAGGATCGTTTCCGATCCGAATATCATCGAATTCGATATTGTCAATCGAGAATGGCCACACTCTTAGCAGCTCGAAAATCATCGTTATGATTTTTCACAACTAGAAGCTTAGCGAAATCGGTGTCAAGCACTTGGAAGCCGTTGATATCGGTGGTTTCACGACTTTTAACGTCATTAAGATCGATATCTATAATACAATGTCATCATTGCGGATTCCCATAGCCGAAGGGTCGTCGCTATGGAGTTGTACGACCTGGAGGTCGTTGAAATTGGCTTCTCCATGAAGCCGAAGCTGTCGAGATTGCTTTCTACCAGCGACAGTCATTCCTATTGGATCTCTATGATCCAAGAGTTATCGAATTTAAGAGTTCTTGAGATTCTCGAATATCGCTGGACCTCGCGAACAATATTATGTCGCTAAACATTTTTCGAAAATCGTTTCTACCTCGACTTATTTAGATTTCCCAGAAATCATTTTTACTTTCGGTTATTTAAATTTTATGAAAACATCGTGAAGTTCAAAAGAATAAAAAAAGAAAGGGATAAAAAGAAGTTATAAGAAACTAGATGCACTTTCATGTATCTTTTGGCGTACCTTCTATGTTAAAATTTTAAATTGCAAGTCGAACTAAAAATTTTCTCTTATATGCAACTTTTACCCGTTTCTTACTTCTTTTATTCATTCACCGTCTACGATAGCTCTTTCGTCTATTTTTATGTTTTTACCTTTTACCTTTTACCTTTCATCTTCGTCGTACGATGGCTCTTCTTTATCTTCTCGATACAAGAAGGAATGGTAATATCGACAATGGCAACGACGGCAACAGATCTACGAATCGAGATTACCGACCAACCAAGAATGCAATTCGTTTAGAGATCAATTCCATCGTCAGTTTTTTGTTATTTTTTCGTCGCAAAATCGAAATGTAACATACGCGATGTAACGAAGAACGGAAAATCCGTGTGCACGAAATTAAATGGAAACAGTATCGTGGCAGTATTTTCACCGTATAATGTGTATTTTATAATAGATTATTTATGCAAAGAGTAGCGATATGGAAAAGCCAACATTTGCGATTACATGGAGTCCCAGCATGGATAGGCCATCGGACCATCGGACGTGGCGGTTTAGCAAATTCGAACTTTTCCCACCTTTCATGCAAAAGAAACTTTCCGAGCTTGTGGAAGGCGAAGAATTAGAAGGTTTAACGAAAGTACCGAGTAAACCCGACGCGTTTCCAGAAGTAACGTCCAAACCTGACACACCACGCGTCACCGTATGTAGATACGATTTCTTTCGACCGCCGAGTCTTCAACTTGAAGATGCCGGAGAAAAACCATCGGTTTCCTGTACGGACGATTGCAGGAAGATCGAATTGACGTGCGAGGATTTACGCGAGAGCCTGCGCGAAGAATCGGGTGAGTACTGTTTATTCTAGGTTACCTACCGTATATATTGGAAATTTGAGTTTATCTGCGATTGAAATGTTTCGATCGATATTTGCTATGTTCGTACCGAATCGCTTGTAATTCTTTACATATGTATTTGTCGTGTTGCGTTGTTGTAAATATGATTTAGAAAGCTGAGATATTTCGTTACTGGATGTGTCAGGATTATTTTTACTTATCGTATATCTGTACACACGGTGAATGCGAATTCGTTTCCGATTGTTCTTCTTTGTTTTGTTCCCGTTTACGAGTATGCTTTACTATAACATTATTGTTCTTACCTATTTATTTTGTTATTAATCGTTTGCTATTTCGATATCCATAGAAAAATGTTCAAAGGCTGAAAGATGAAAATTGAATAATATTACAACACGTGATTGGATTTCGCGCCTGTAGATTATTCCGCTAATTCTTTTATTTTTATTTTGAAAGTATTAATTACTTTCAAAAGTACGATCGAAATTATTTACATTCGATTATATTATACGATCTATAAATAAAATTTCGATTTTATTCAAAAAGACACCGAATTAATACTCTCTGCAGTATCGTTCGAAAGTAAAAAGATAATTTTCTTCTAAATACAAGAAGCAACATTTTGCAACAAATTGCGCAAATATTTGCAACAAATTTGCACATAAGCAACAATCATAGCTATAATTTATCAACTTTAAACTCGGATATCGACCAACAAATATTCGAAATATTCGACCGCAAAGTCAATATAGAAACCATCGATCTTCGTAGCCGACTGTGCTCAACATACGCACACCATAATTACGCATGAAAAATACATCAAAAAGTAACATTCGATGACAAATGGAATAACACGGTGCTAATGTTTCGAAAAATTAACGCGTCGTCGGAATTTGGTTAACGCAACGTCGATTCCAGAAAGCAAGAGCTGCGTTTATTTCATAGAAACGGCGACGGATCATCAATCGTCATTCATTGACGCAACATCGATCATGTTTGACGCGATTTTTTTTTTAGAGTCGACGTGCACGTCGATCGTCGGAGGATTAAATGGCCTGAATTCGAGCATTTCGTCGGTGACGACGATTCGATCCATAAATGCCGTACCCGTCGATAGTTACTGACCAGCCGTTTCGCATCGATTTCTCGCCAAAGTCGATTCTTTTTCTAAACCGTTTCGTTCTTTCAGTCTTTTTCGTGCGATTTTATTTTCTCGCGCGCTGTCCGCGCATGAAAATTTCCTATTCGCCGTTCGGATACTTTCGTGTCGTTGCTCAAGTGGCTGAAAATCGAATCACATTCTCGAGAATGGAATACGCGAGCTTTTTTTCAAAACAGAAAGAGGAGAAAATTTTATCGCTGATACGGGCGGCGCTTGTTTGGTAAACGAAGAGAATATCTAAAATGATTCGAGCGGTGTGGTTGGCGGCTCTGGTAATTGAGAAGCTTAAAGGACACGCGGAAACAAGCGAAACAATTTTCCATAGAGAGTCATTAAGTTTAATAGAAAGATCTTTGTACGTTCTCAAATATCGAAACGTCAGTTGTCATCGTTATCGCGAAAAAATATTTCTGCCATTTTTCTTTTATTCTACGTACGTATAGATACTGCATCAAATTTTCAAAAGCTAAAACCATCAACTTCAGCTTCTGTGAATTTCTTACTTTTCCCACCCACATATGCAATTAACGTTACTTTCACAAGTTCATTTGTCACAAAGGACTTGTACAAGTAACAAGTAACTTGACAGATAAATTTAGGAAATGATATTTTTAAATATCATCGTTTTACGTCGTTTCCTGTATTTATCTCATTTTTCGACAAAATATATTTGTATTTGTTTCTTCGCTGAACTCTTCGATTGATTAATTTTTCCGTCGATAACGTCGAAGAAAGAAATATTTCTAGTTTCTTCCGTAGTTTAATCCTTGAATATCGTTGATCGTTATTTCTAAAAAATAATGACATTTTTTACCTTGCCGGAGTTATGGTCGATCTACTGGATTGCATCGAAAATATGTTTGCCAGTGCTTTTAAACAGAGATATCGTAGAGCTTGCCGATAGTAGCTGATATGTATATGATACAGTGAATCTCTCTACGCCTACATCGTTGAGGATCAGGAGAAGATATCAGCGAGCAAAAGAAGAGAAAGATGTTCTACTCGCTATGCATCTGAGATGACTCGTCTATCGGAATAGCTGTATAAATATCGTCAGATGTTTTTGCGCCTTCGATACGGTAATATTATTTGCGATGGATACTATCGTCGGTTCATAAATCCATCGATCGAGAATTTTTATCGCGTTATGTTAAAACTAATCATTTACTTCCCATTTCTCTTTCACAGTGTATACTTACAAACGAAAATGTATATGTCGAGTCAACGTTGTGAGTAGAGGCGTTTCACGAACTTTGTCACTAAATGAGTATAATAATTAATTCACAAGTATAGATTACTTGTAGTACTTATAGTACTTACTTATAGTAGATAGATAAGTACTTACTTATAGTAGATTACTATATAAGTATAGATTACTTATTAGATCTAATCTGTAATGATTAGATGATCATTACAGAATTTGACAATTAACCGTGACGACTAGACACGCCAGATGCTAATGACAATGATCTTAGGTTCAATAACGAAGGTCAACAAGATAGCAAATGCGCTTGCTCACTTGTCCAGATTCCAAGTCAAACTGAACTTATGTACTTTCTATGTACCTCTCTGTACCCCTTAGGTCAACTATCTTTTTAAGGAGAGCTATACAACTCCGTCGTACATCTTTTAGGCCAAAAGATCCATCCCGTGACGCGGCTACGTTCAGAGACCAGTTGTGTCACCTCGAGTCCAAGCCCACTGTCACAAATCTCGGGCAAGCATAATCGGATTGAATCGTAACAACTACTTCCAAGTTTTATTATTTAAGTACAGCAATAATAAATAGTCTGGACTATAGCATCGGAGATCTTCCCAAAAATTCCAAAGGAAAAGCCCCGATGCTCTTTCATCTACGACATATGTATATATATATATTTTTTTTCAATCTAAAAATCTTAAATTTCACGTATTTCAACGACATTAAACTTTCATCTTATTTTCAATATTTGTTACTTAGTCGTATCGTTTTTGTTTCGAAAAAATTAATATTACAGACACAATAAATCGTGATTACGAATAACAAGAATGAAATTAGTTTTTAGTTACGAGATAATAATATTGGGTTGAAAAGTCGCATCGTGAAAAATAGGTTGGAATTTGCCGAGGATTATGGAGGTTGATCTTCGAAATACGGATATCAAGATTGACGTGGACGACCGATCATCAATTTCAGTTTCTAGCGGTCAAGAATCGTCATTGTGGATTTTGAAATTGATTCCCGTGAGCCGAGTGTCAACGCTATTGATTTAGGCAACTTAGGAGTCATTAAGATTAATGTCTTCCGGCTGAGCGTGTCAGCTTCAGCAACGCTGATGGAAACCCTTTTTCATGATTGCGTCCCTTCGATTCGAACAGAAACAGAGACCAATTCGATTCTCTAACTTCCAACATTCACCTGCAAATTTCTAATGCATGATCGATATATACATACACGAATCTCTCGTTACGAACGAGTCGATTAAATTTATATATCGCTGCTAGTTAATCTTCGAAACAATAGTCATCCATTGCAAATGATGTTGGACAGCGTCGAACAATATTTGGAAAGTTGTAAAATATAATAAATAGGCTGCGGATTTTTACGCGAATTTATATTTCGATAAACACGATTACGGAATGTCTGAAATTAGTGCTCTATCCATCAAATATTATAGCGACCACTTCGATTTAGACACTTTATATACATTTGCATATCGTATGCATTTCCGCGTCTTTAAATTTCGCAGAAATTCACGAAATATCCACAGCTTAATAATAACCGAACGGCGTTTTGAATTTCCTTGCTTCGCCCAGCTTAACACACAGTCCAATTTCCCCGCTACTTTCGTCTTTGAAAGTACGACGAAAGCAAACGCAATTTTCTAGCGTCTTCCAATCGAGACACCATTCTTTGTACTGATCGCCTCGAAGGGACTCGTTTTGAATCGTTTAAGTCGTTCGGTGCTCGGTAAGTGAACATCGGATCGTGTCCTTTCCGGTCGAGGAAAACAAAACATCGTATTCGATTTTCACGTGCGCGCGACTGACTTTCGTTTTTGCTTCCAGTTCGCGCGGCGGAAATCGCGGACGACCAGCTCTTCGAGGTTTCCGAATACCACGAATACGACGACGATCATGAGAGTTTGGATGAGCTTGTCGACGACGAGGAAGAATTGGAAGAGGAGAAAAAACGAAGGGAAAAATTTCTGTTCCCATGGTTACACATGTGCAAAGATTTGGATGCAGCCAGTGACGTTGAAGAGGATTTTCCGGATACCGCGGATCCGTATGTGTCTCACGAATTGTGAGTATTTATGGCTATTTGGTTGTACATGATTTTACATAATGCGAGTGTACGCTAAAGTAAAAATTGCGAGTATCGTACAAAACTGTTTCCGTTACGTGTTTCCTTATCATCGTAGTTTTGAATGCGTAAGAGTGGTTTTTGTAGGGTTACGATGAATGAAAGTATATCTCTTGCGTCAGTGACTTTTAGGTTCTATTGTTTTTGATTTTCTTCCTCATTTTCGTATTTTGTCTCTTATTACAGTTTGGCAAATGTACACGTAGTAAATAGTGTAATACGTGAAGCTTGGACATTGCGAATTTGATGTATGCGCATATACATGAACGAAATAGAATCAAGGAAAGAATAAAATCATTTTCTCGCAATAAAAGAGAAAAATTTATTTTTGAAAGATGTAATATTTATATTTTTCTTAACAGAGATGCGATCACATATCGGTTGTTATAACTCGAGTGACAGAAAGAAACTAGAGAAGAAGCAAACTCTTAATCGTATGAAACCATTCTGGCTACAGCGAGCAGTAGAGAGTATAAACAGTATTTATAAAAATACATATTGTAAATTTTCTGAGATTTCTGAAGCAAATACGAAAAAAAAGAAAAAAAAAGAAAAGGAAGAAATATGAATGAAAAATAAGGAAGCTACGCTGTTTAAGTAAATATGAATATTAATTGCAAAAATAGCGATAGTGAACGTGTAAGTATTTGCTTCCTCGGTCCTTTAATCGGTGAATGCGATATTTTCGGACGGTTTCAAACTCCAAACACGTTTCACGTGTTTTTCTTTTTTAACATTCCAACACTCTTTATAACGATACAACCAGCAGTTTCATTGCGAGATACGTCGCGAACCTGTTCGCAAACATTTGATGGCTAATATTTTACGCGGCTATATACACACGTTTCGCGGTGTGTTACTCGCCACGTGGCAATACATCCCCGAGCCATCCGTCGAATTCATAATTCCCCAGCCTGGTTTATCGTCCTCCGCTCGTATATTTGAAAACCAGAGTATCAAAATGGTTATTCAACAGAGCTGAAAAAAAGGAGATTCGAAGAAAAGAAAATAAAACGGGCTTGCGCGGTCGTCTGAAATATCGCCGGCTTAATTAATTAAACGTTCTTTTATGCGTAAGAAGAGCGGAGAATTTAACAGACAAATTAAAAAATGTCTTTTCAAGCGACGACAGACAAAAAAATGTTTCGCTATATTTCGTGCCTTTATTTCTGTCTTGATCGTTAACTTCAAAATGATTAATTACGATAAGTTAATTGCTAGAATTTTGAACGCGCATCCTGTGGAGTTTAGCAAAATATAATCTCTTGAAAAGTACAATTTTGATAATACGAATATCGAAACTGCTTCTCTGTGAAAGATAGGAAATGTGATTTATTACGTTCTTGCTGTGTAGTCCCCATATCGCATCTCCGTGAACCTGAATATCAAAGTGTTTTCGCTTCTAAGATCGCCGTATCATCGCGATTGAATTTACAAAGACGCCGAATTCTCATAAACATCTAAAATAGCTTACAAAAGTAGATATTTTTATATTCATGGTGACTTTGTCCGAGCACGAATATATTATACGTATCGAACATTTTGGAATTCTGTTGGAATAGCAATGAGACACGATTATCACGATTATGTTGATAAAATTGTCAACGAATCTTAAACTACGCATAGAAATTACAAGATATCTATACCAAGCATACTTTGCAAAAATTGCCAAACTGTTTGAACGTCAATCATATCAGTTATCCACGATAATTTGCCAGACTTATTTTACAAACATCTCGTATTTCTTCAAATACAAATTATTTACTTCCAAATACCAGCATAATCGCAGCTAAACAAATTCTACGAACCTTCGCACGATGCGCCTAATATATTCATAAAGATTCTTAATCGAACATCGATCGACTTACTAGTTCCATCGAGTCGGCCAACAATCGGCAAACGTCGAACGACAAGAAAAGCCTACACGAGAGATTCGATCGAGGCTGATCGTCGTAGCCGTGGCGGAAGAAAGTCAATATTAATTCTCGAAAGTAAATGCTAAACAATCGAACGGAAAGGGTGAGAGAGCGTCGCTTATTTAGCAGGATTCCAAGCCCGGTAATTCGAACCGTTATTTACCCGCGTGAAACGAGTTTCCCGGTCCCGTTGTGCACCACGGAAGCCACGAATAGACGTCTGGTTATCTCTAAACGAGAATCTCCAGCGTATACCGGCTTCCGTTCTGTCCGTTTAACGTCGGACGGCTCGAAAGGAAGGCCACGTTTTGCCACGCGTTTGCCCACTTTTTCCAGCTAGGCGACGACGGCTAGACGGAAATTGCGGCACACGTAACTGCCGATGATCTCGGTCAATTACGCTGCCGGTTGACCATTCGCAGAGACGATGCGGCTTTACCCTCTTCACGGGGTTTCCCGGCGCTTTTGCTACCTGGTGAATCGACGGAAATTGCTAGAAGAGTAACTCTAACAGCTTCGTTGCCCCTAGGATCGGGATACTCCTAAGAAATAATAACGACGATGTCTGATATCGAATCTGGAGGATGATAGGAGGGATTTGTTCGTGGTGGAACTTTCTTTTTTCCATTATTTAATTTGTACTTTACAATTTGTCCAGCTGGACATTTGGTAAATTTGTCTAACTTAAATTATTAAATAACACGCGGATGGCTACCCTCAGCGGGATATCGTCTTCGAGTATAGTGGAGCTTGAAAGAAGCCGATTCGTGCGATTCGCGCTTTCTTGTCGTGGGACCGGCTTTCCGAGGTTTAAGATTGAAATTCTGAATTTAGGAAAAAATAAGACAGACGACACGTAGACTTTAAAGTACGAAAAATAACAGATTGAGTAGAAAATAAGATGAAATTATTTTGAGAGGTACCAAAGAAATTACAGCACTAACGGCTGTAAAATATGAATTATATACGTTAGCGAGTCATGACTCGATTAATCAAGCTTATCAACTTGTTTAAATCTGTCGAAATCTATTGGAAGATCGATTATAACTAACGTTTGTATTTATCGTTTAACAATCAATTATGAGTTATCGAAGTCTATTGAAATTTATTAGAATTATAGTTACTATCAAAATCATTTCTTTCTTGTATAGTTCTCTAGTCGATAAGCAAGTTGGACGTATTCTTGTTTGATAACACGTAGTAGAACAGGAAGGCAATGGGTCAGACAGCTCTACCTATTTACTCTCTATTTTTGTTCGCGTATACCTTTTAAACGTCGATTACAAAATACAATTTCGAATTTTTAGGTATTTACCATACAAACGAATACCAAGAGCGCGATGTCTCCAAAAGACTAGCGACGATATTCTCTCTGCCACTGAAAAATTAAACAGAAGACCACGATCGCCTGTCAGGTTTGTATTTTCTATCAAAATGTGCTCTTTGTTCCAACCTTGTAATAACATTTCACCTAATTATTCCAACCTTGTAATTCGAATAAGAAACATTTTCCTTCGGTATAAAATTCCAGTACTAACTAGTCTGCAATGTGTATCTAAATATACTATACGCAAGTAATAGTAATGAAATGATGTAACAATAGTAAAATAACTATGCCGATATTTCGATCTGAAAGTCAACGTTAATTTTTCCAACAGCGTCTGCACGTTCCTATTAATCACAAGAAAAAAGAAAAAAAGAAAAAAAGAAAGAAAATCGAGATGCATCATTTTGACAAGTTTGGTAGTTCTACTGTTAAATTTACAACTATTTCTTTTTGTTCGCGTCTATTTTAGAACAACTGTATTTCGAAAAACTGCGGCTAATCAAAACCAAGATCATAAACACTTACGTACATTACGAGTCTCCTGGTTCATTTTACGGTGTTCCTTGAATTCGCAAAATTAACCAGAATTTATTTCGAGGATATCCTCGGAAGAACCGAGAACCAAGGAAATAAATTATTCAAATTTCTCGCTCGCCGTCCTTTCTCTCCAACGTTTCCTCCTTTTTCTTCTTCTCTCCAAGTAAAAAGCAAGACTCATAAATTTTTTAAACGTCGTAGGAACTCAAGGTGCGATTCATTACCGAACGAGCCGATCCAAGACTCTTCTGCTTTTTCATTTTATTCTTTGTTACAATTAGCACGATACGGCTTTTAGTAATTATATAGTAATTATATAGAAAAAGGTATACCTCATCGACTTCATCGACCTTTCTATAATATCGTCAATGTCAGTGTTCTGAATAATTTCGCTTAAACATATAACCTCTGTTCGGCTTTAGTCTCAGTCTTGATTTTCAGTTTGGGTTAGGTGTGATATTAAAGAAAGTAAGTCTGACGATGAGGAGAAAAATTAATTTTACAACAATATAGCGAATGGTACTATAATGGTAAATTATATAATAAAGATCGCACCTCGTCGATTTTCGTTTGAATTCGAATTTCGGTTTCGTCGTCAACCAGAGTACCACTGCCTCGTATTTGCATTTTTCGATATCGTGGCTGGAAATTTTCCATATGAAATTCCATATGAATTGTAACTATTTTTTTAATCTATTACCTAACCAAAATCTAATATAAATTCGAACAGATACTTCCATCTCGTATCTATACGTATCTGCGAAATTAAAGACGGTTCACGATTATTCAAAATGTTGACATCGACAGGTGTACAGATGTGGCATTTTCTACTATCGTTTTCTATGGGTTGACAACCAAGCGATTTTGTATTTTGTGCATAGCACCTAATGACAAAATCCGCAGTCACTTAGTTGCTGTTGAAGTGGTCACCACTTCTAAGAAAACTCTACATCTGGTCCTCTTAGTTTTCTCGAAGCCATCGACAGCGTACAGGCAAAAGACTGGGACGAAGGTAGACCGTAGGACGGTAGATGGCTTCGAGACATTCGGTCATAGGGTAACGTTGCCAGCGTGTGGATCTGGACCAGCTTAAATTCCTATTCCTATTTGTATTTACGCTTCTGCATTAAAATATATTTTCTACCTTGCGATTTATCCACGCGTCCCTTTGTTCACACATCTAACAACCTCAACACTTGCCAGCCCAATATACGATCACCAACTACTTTTAATCGTTGTTATGATATCGTAGGAAGGTCCTACCGGATAGATTTAATTTGAGAGCCGCGTACATAGAATGGTGTCGGGAACGAAGAGAATGGACAAAAATATTTGAGAAGTCGAAGAAGCGGGCTTCTCGATCGTTGCAGCAGCTGTCTGAAAATCAGTTGCAAGGTACAATCAGTTCTGTAGTCCTTCGAGCGATCTACGAGCAGGTCACCTTGACACTGATGGACGTGAAAATCGATACGGACATTCACACGTTCGTTAATGTCGCGGTTATCTGGGCGCTGTCCGAGTTGGAGCTTTTCAATCGCGACATGCTGTCCGACGAGCAGTTACGGAGGAGCGGATTAACGACGGGCAGATTACCGGAGGATTTCATGTACTGTAACTACACACGTACGTTTCCATTTCGTACTTCGATTTTGTGGCTCCGAGTGACTCGGATATCTTTGAATTTCGTAGCTTTTTTTTTATTTTTTGATATCGATGAACTCGGTAGATTTGTTTCCTCCCTTTCGATAAAACCTTTGAATTTCGTAGCTTCTTCTCGTACCGTGCTATTCACAGCGATTTGAGTATTCGGATATTTCACGAAATATCGTTTTTATTTTTTAATCCGCGTACACTCGTATACTTGCTAAAATTGGAAAGATGTTAAACTATGGGGCTACGAAACATCGATGAAAATTTTGAAATTTACTTCATATTCAAGCGTTATATTACTTAAGGTACGTTTGTTTTCGCAGAAAGGAACATCGATCGAATCTTGCAAACTCAAATGCCCGTAAATCATGATCTCTTTATCTATTTTATATTTAAAATCTCTTCTTTTTATTATACCGCATTACATCTCTACGTTTGCACTAAAATTAACTTGATCGAGATTGATTTGTTCTCATCGATCTTTTAATTCGGTACCACGATCGTAGAATCTTTTGATTCGGTTAACGATCCCGATGCGATCATGTCCCGATCTGTTTGTTGTTTCAATAAACAAGATTTTTAACGTTTCGAGGAAAATCTTTAACGCTCGAACAAACGTTATTTACGTTAACAACGATCTTATTATGTCGTCCTTTCTGACAAATCTTTTATCGATACCAAAGAATGGTCGCATCAGAATCGTTCGTCCGAGGAAATGCGTTTAAATTCAAATTGTAGGTCGTTCGATTTTGATTCCACGAATGTATATCGACAAATCAGAGTAAAGCTAGAACTCAGAACTACCATCTACAGTAAGTTATTGGTATAATTCTGTCCGTTAGATTTTGAGTCTCTAACAAGGTATATCAAGATAATTCCATTACGTGGAAGATCGATATTCCTAACGGTTAAGTTACAAGTTTAATTGTAATTCTATAACGTAGCAGAGAAACGAAATTATAATTCGCTAACAGAATCAAATGATCTTGATATCCTAGATCAACGCGATAATTAATTTCGGCTTGTTAATAATATCTCGCGAATTTTAAGCAGTTAATCGGTACAATTTGTAGGGAGAAGGAAAAGGGAAATAAAAAAAGATTAGTCAAAGCACGCATCTATAAATAAAGGAATTACCATACCTAATCGTTATACGCAATAACTAACTATCGATCATTTCTAATCCTAATTCCGTGCAGAGAAAGATATCCTGGATATTACGGGGGATGGAGGAATGCGCAAAACACTGTTGGGTGTTTATCGGCCACCCTTCAGCAGCAACATCCACGTAACTTTGCATCGTCGTTTACCATGGCCCTACGTAAGTCCTTCGCATGAACGAGGCCACATGAAATTCTATCCAAATGTTCGCGAGAGGATCGACGAGATAGTTGCGGAAACATCCGCGCCTGATGCAACGCATATCCCTGATGTGAAGTGCTTCCATCTCCGGGATGTTTCAGACAAATCTTATCTCGCATATAGAAGGACAACGAAACGTATTTCCCAGGAATTTAGTTCTCAGAAATTGGGGGAGAACGTGTTTCTTCATTTAGTGAGCTTTGTGTGAAAAATTCGAAAAATAGAAAAACCACTCGTTACTTGAAGAGTTTCGTACATTAAAATAGATAGCGTCATAAGTATCAATAAAGCTTGAGATCTCGTTTCGTTTTTTAGAGCCTAAGATAATTAATACACGATATGTATAAAAGTAACGAAATTATAATCACGATAGCTTTCGATTTGCATCGTGTTTTTAACAATTAAGATAATTCTCTTGGAAGTAGTTTTTTTTATACGTATAGATGCATATGTTTCTGTAGAATCTTTGAAACGATGCTAATGACAAGAACATTTTCTACAAATTTGCTTGTTCGTTCAATCGTCACGAAAGTCACAATATACGAGATGTTTCTCGACGTATGTTTTTAACGTTAACCTATCAAAGACTATCGCGACGTATCGTTATAATCTTCCGTCTAAATTTCTGCGAAAATTCGTCAACATGTAATTCAGTACGATGAAACACTTACTTGTTTTATGTCGGAGTTTTGTTTCATATCAACCAGACTCGTAACTTGAGAATGTTTACTGCGACTTTTGCAGTTGCTTTTAGGAATTTAGTTAGAATATTTTTAATATCCTTGAAATCTATTAATTCGATCAATGAAATATATTCGAGACTTCCTCTCAAAGGCCTTTGATACTTCTAAATATGCAAACGAAAATCGCGATATAACGCGTACGTTTGAAAGAATATTCGTAAGGTAAATTATTAAAGGATCATTAACGATTTAAAAAAAGGTATCGTATAAAGTATTGCATAATTCAATAAATAAGGGACGAAGGAAGAAAGAACTGGATGTCCAGGATTCACGAAGTGAATTATTAAAAAATTATTTAAAAAATTGATAAATTGTTATAAAGAAACGCTTCGAAGGAAAATAAGTTATCCAGACGTTTCCTCGATATTGATAGACGGTACGAAAAGCTTGGTTCGTCGAAATATTCGGCAATCCTTATCCACGAAAAGGAAACTCTCTTTAAGATACCAAGAAAGTTCTGCTTCTGTAATAGTGGTCGCTAATAACTTCAAAAGCTGACGCGACATAAAATAAAGAAATAAAAAAATTCTCCTCCGTCGAATTTCCTTTTTCTCGAAAGAACTGCTTTATCAAACGATCTTTATAAGCCTCAACGAACTCGACGCTACAGAAGAAGAATTTACAATTAAAGTTTGCCAGGGGAATCGTTTCTTATTGAATCTTCAAGCTCGCTTTAAACAAAAACACCGGCAAAGAGAAAAAAAGACCAACACCGAGGATAATTATTCTTCCTCCGGCCAGATGGGAACTCATCTTTCTTAATGCACCGTTTAATTAGTTTTTACGCAAAGCTTGTACAATTGTTTTATCCGCTCTGCTCCTTAATGTTTTATTCAACTTTATTTAACCGTTTCCCGGGGCAGAGTTTCCTAGATATTCGTGGGCTGTTACCAAGTTACGATATTTGAACACCGGTTCTACGATATAAACAATCGGAATCCATCATTTTCGAAGTCATTCGATGTTACGATATTAATTCTTTGCGTGACAAGGAAAATATAGAAAATTGTTCAAACATCGATCCGTAATCATCTGCTTCGTAAACTGTGTGAATGAAAGAACAATGAGAAGTACGTAATCGTTGCTATTAGGAAAAGTAGATGAAATTTGACCACGCTATAACATTAACGTGTAACATAGAAACTAGATACTTGTCTATCTTGATACGTTCTCATATTCGCTACGTAACACGTTATCCATTTCTTGACTATTTCAATACTAAATTGTCGAGAATTATGGATCGTAATGATAAATAAATATGTAGGAACACTTACATTACACGTACAGATAATAATAAAATAATTTCGTATTTATTTAATACGTGATCTACAAGATGTTCATAGATACCGTACGGAACAGTGACATTTCTGTTTTATGAGACGCTGCGCACGTACATATACTCATATATACTCATATAGTGTGTCACTACTGACGCGGCTGATTCGGTGTAGCAGAGAAAATTACATATATTTCAATATAAATATCGACTAATTTTATATTAAGCGTTCTGCACAAATCAAAGATAATGCAACGAGCTAGATCGATTAATCAGTAGGACTGAAAGCGTATGGGTTGGGAAAAGGAAGGGAAGAGCGTTTCATCCGGCACCTGCTAGACGATTCGTCGATACGGTTACCTAACGAGATCGTGGCCTAGACATCGAGATAGGAGAGGCCATATTGGAAGTTGTATTTATCGAAATGGGTAGTGGAGGCGACCACTGGCGTGAAAGCGTGATCGTATCGTAGACCTGTGGTGGCAGAATAGGCAGCGGCCGTACAAATGTAAGTATAACAAGACGTGGTAAAGAATCAATCGATACGAATGTGGGTAGCCAGCTCGTAGTATTCGACGAAATTCGGGGATTAGGAAAGTACCCTTTAGACCCTCGTTCGACGTCGGTTGGTACTATCGTGTAAGAATTCAATCAGCCAAGTTGGAATCTAACCGTCCAGGAAAGAATCCCGGAAATCGTTTACTAACATCGTGTTTTCCAAGCACTAACGATCTTCTTCCTCGATGAAAATAATTTTGGAGAAGTACAAATTCCGATTAGGAGTACGAGGAAACAGAGAATAAAGAAAATAAATATTTATCATATTTGTGTCGTCATCGATAAATTTTGCACGCGTCGTCTGAAAATTATCCGATCGTAATTCTATCGTTTTACGATTCGTGGCACGATTTTAATTAGAACCGTCATCGGTCAGATCGAGACATTTTGTCCGCGCAGCCAGCTATAGCTCGTTAAATCGATCGGTCGGGGCTATCACGCGGGAGATTTAGCTGCTCGTTGTTTTTGGCTCCTTCTATTTCCTGTTCCTCCATTTTCCGAACATTCATCTTCGCTGCCGAAGCCACGTTTGTTGTTTGTGAAAATAACACACACACGGCGCCCCGTGCGGCATGAAAGGGGAAGGTGGTGAAAGAAGGTGAAGGAAGAAAGAGGGAGGCAAGGGGAGAATAAGGCGAGTCAGTGAAATCGAATTCCGGAACAAACTTCCTTTTTCGACATGACTCGCTTTAAATCGTCCCCGAGGGGTTGCGAGCAATTTTCGCCAAGCAAAAACCGCTCTTTGAAGTGGCCAGAAAAATCATCGTTACTTTATTGGCGCACTTTAATCGACCGTATTCGTTCGATCGAGCAAAGATCGTTTCGATATATATATACCTTTCATCGAACGACGATTATTTCGTTTTCGAATAAAAATTGACGGGGAAATTCGGTTAAAGAATTTTTCTGTTTAAAATCGAACAGTGTTTCAAACAAAGACGCAACTTGCTTTCTCACAGATGAAATTCTCTGTCAGTCGTTAGTAAAAATTCGTAGTAGATTGATGTTTCCGCGATGTTGTGAAATTTCCTGAAATAAAAATCTATGGCCCTACGGTAAATACGTATATAGAGTAAAATATCGAGCGTTCTATTTCGTAAATATAAAAGGATTTTTAAGAACCGCTAGAATTATGAATTCACAGGTAGCCGATATTAAAGAACTGGAACTGAAACTTTCGATTTAATTTACCGAATTCAACATTTTAACTCGTGATCCTTTTCCCAGAAAGCTTCTCGATCGAGGAGTTGAAATAGTACGAAAAAAAAAAAAAGAAAAAAGAAAAAAGAGTGGGAAAGGAGATCTTCGCAGTGGGAAAGAATGTAAATTTCGCGCGGAATACGAATATTCAAGCTGTAATTGCTAAAGCTATCCCTGCTATTCGTTTTCACAAGTTTATTCCTTTACAAATGAGCGTTGTTTTTACAAACGAGAGAATGGCGGTTAATTTTATACGAAGATGATAATTTCTCGCAATCAGCAAAGTTGTCGAGAATTGGTTTCGCCTGGTCTATTTTGTTAACGAAATAAATTGCTAGGTTTTTACGGAAAATTTATGTATCGGGAGATGGGTGGAGAAATAGACGAACGAGACTGAAATACGAGAATAGAATCGACACGATGATTTCGAACACGGAGAGCTATTTGTCAATCAGCCTGACCATCGATCGTGGTTGGTCGAGAGTTCTTCGCTCGATGCATTTCATCTTTTCGCAGATCTTTCTTCATTTATGTACTTTCTTCTTCCTTCGTATTGGCGAGTTTCCGATTTTCCGCAGTGTTGTAAAAATAAGCGTCTCTATACCTTTCAAACGGCTATTTCTTTGTTTCCTTTCTAAAATTACGTACGCCAACGATCTATTACTGTATCGTAGATATCATCAAGTTCACGGTAAATCAATACGAGACATATTTTTCATAATTTCATTTCTTTCATAAATATAGGAAACATTGGATAAATGTCAGGGGTTGGAATTTCAAAGAGTTCGAGAAACGATCAAAGATTACGAAAGATACGATTTCGCGTTGTTTCGATCGCAATTAAAAACACTCGTTACACTTGCAAAAAAAGTTGAACTCGCATGAGCATCCACGATCTGCTTAACTTAGGAAACGATACATTAGAAAAAAGAATCGAGCCTCGCATTACGCACAGGCGATTCGACACGTTTTCCAAACAACCGGCGGAAGATCAAACTCGTAGGCGACCGACTGTAAATAAACACAGGAAGGATCAGAAACGAGGAAGGATTGCGACACGTGCGAGTGTCCTTTGCAGCGATAGATCCTGCCGTAATTTCACCGCTGAATCAGCAACTGCTGCAAGTGAGCGGTTCGTGAAGTGGAAAGTCCATTAACCGACATCCTGTTGCCTGCCTCTCGCCTTTTTTTCTTCGCCCCTTCGTCACCTACTTCGCCAGTCTACAAGCTTCCATTACGATAATATAGAGTTCTTGTAGTTCGACCTCGCGGTGGAGAAGATTAGGGTCGACCTCGACCCGCCTAATAGAATGGATGCTGCAAGGGCTTCTAGCGCGGTCTTCTATCAAACATCGCCGATATTCCAGATATTGAAAATTGAAAGCCTCTTCGAGAAATGCCCCCGACCTTAACGCGTTAATCCTATGGGAACCCTTGAAAGGTTTCTTTTCACTCCTTTTTTTCCTCTTTCAAGATGGCTACTTATTCTTACGCCGACAGCTCTAAACCCCTTGGAATATCATTAAACTGTTTTATATAATAATTTTCAAAGAGTAGAATAATACGAGCAACTCGATGCAAATGTAACGAAAGCGTATCTCTGCTAAAAATTTAGATTAATTCAATCAACGATCGAAGATAATACAGCGATGATACGTATATCAGTGTATAATCGGTATTTATGCGGATTTTACGAGGATTTTATGAATTTTTATAAATCTTTACGAGCATCTATAGTACATTTATCTGTGTGTTTTAATGTTTGAGAATATACAGACTTTTTTGTTAATTTAGAGGATGACGTAAATTTTAGGATTTCAGCGATAGAGATTTTTATAACGTTCAGCTTCGAAATAGGATAAAGAGAGAAAATTCGCAAAGTTTCAAAGATTAACGAGTCAGTTCTCTCGTTTGCTGGATTTATCACCGTGCTTACCACTATTTATGTAAGTTTGAAAGTTTGAAAGTTTGATATATAGAAGTTCGAAGTTTTGCCATGTTTGCCAAAAATTAATTATTCTTTGTAAAATCTTGAATATTGATAGATAAAGAAGTGTACTTCCAGGGACTCTACCACTGCTATTTAATTCCAATGATAATCGTTATGAATCGACGTTAAAAAGGACAATTCCTAAACCTGTAGAATTAAAAATTTGATCAAATTGTCGCCTATACATTTACAATTGCGACAATAATTTTCGTTGCTATACCGTTTGATCGCTAGCGAGATTACTATTACCAAGCGAAAGTTCGAAGAGTAAGTCGATTTTCAATTTTAGCTCGGGCACGTAGCATGTTTGTTATTAATGTTATCTTCTTGACGTTAAGTAAGATTAAGTTAACGAAGGTTTTTAAGATAGTTTAGGTTATCTCGTTGGAAAGAGACGTCTTTCGAGACACTGATGAGATGTTGATGAGACATTAAGGTAAACGGCGAGCAACTCTGTATCGAGGGGAAGAAGTTTTCTCTATTTGTAACTAGAAAATGTATCCCGCGTTACATCGAAGATGTAATTTTCAACTCGCGAAAGGAGCTTCGAAGTATTAAAAATTTCAATCTTTAATTTTCTCCCTTCAATCTCAAGCTTTTACGTAAAAACTTTCCGCGGTATCTAAAGTAATTTTTCGTTACTTTACGCCGTATCCTAGAAAATACTTTCTACGCAAAATTTATTTTCCGTTATATCGCAAAAATTTACATACATGAATGCTTGAAATAAAAACGGGCGATTCTTTCCTATGAAAGAGGCGAATCTTATGAAAGATTCAAATATAGAAAAATACTTCAGCCACATTTCTATGGAAGGTTTCCACAAAATTTCACCATTTTCTTTTCTTATCGATATTGACTGCTGCAGCCCTGAAAGCACACAACCAACGGTATCAGCGCACCAATGATCCATCGGTAGAAGAACCTCGATTAGAATATTCACAGAGAACCGATCCGTTTCGTCCGACTACAACTTCATCGTTCCGACGAACTCATTAACGAATGCTATGTTGTACGAACAACGAAAAAATAGGGGAAAATCACACTAGAAACGCGTCGATTAAAGGAAACAAATGAAGGGAACTGTGGTCGTTCCGGCGATTAAATTCAGCCAAAGTGTCAAGACAGTGACAAACCTGTCTCTATTACTCCAAACTCGAAACCAGCGTATCGATCTGACCCGCGGCAAGAGGATTGATGACATAGATCCTTCACGGTTCGAGTGAACTGTTCCGGTACATCAGGCAAATTCAAGGCCAACAACTGCTAGAGATCTCGCTTCGATTTTTCAATCTCGCCAGAATTTCGTTTAAACTCTTTCGTCTCGTTCTTTCTTTCTACGTATCGAATTGGTAGGCAAATAACGTCGGTTCTGTGGATCGTGGTAATAGGAAAATCAGTTTATTTACTAATATTACAGTTGCACTGGGAACGTTCGCGTAACTTCGTGTAATTTTGATGAATAGCGCGACGAAATAAATTGAATCAAGATACAAGTTCCGGTCCACGGAATAAATATCATAGCGAGCGTTTTAATTGGAATATTTTATACATTTTTACACAATTACAGGCTAAATTTGTACGTATCTTTTTACACGTTCGCAGTCTAATTCTCATTTCACTTGATCAATTCTATGGTATCCATTGTTTTCCGCGATTGTACAGTACCATGACTTTGGAAATTTCTTGATATCGTCCTCATCGAGAAGGGTGCTGTATGTTTTTGTTCAACTTCAACCGATCTCTTCACGTTTCCTCCAAACGAATAATTTTCCAGCGGACGAAAATAACGATACCGCGATGATCCTTGTTGTACGAAGCTTTTTCAAGGTTTTCGACGGTTGCTGCTAATTGTTTAAAAGCACGTCGGCTATCGGCAGGCTGGTTAAGAACCGAAATACGGTTATCAAGTAGTAATTAATGTCCACGGGCGGTACCATGAATTATTCACGTACGTTGAACAGCAGATAACTCTAAACTTGATTAAAGTTAATAACGACGATGACGCCCAGCGATTTTAGCCTGCACCCTGTACCGTTGGACGCGCTGCACCAGCCACGAAAACCTCCGTGTCGCCAGGAAATGAATTTACGCGTTGGGTTATGGACCACGCTAACGACGATCATGAGTTCGAGTTATTATTTTAAGATAAATATTTGCTTCTTTCTTTATCTTATTTTTCGAATCTTGAATCTTTAACGATATGTCTGTAGTTCTTGATCTTTACACATTTCCACATAAGCTGAAACGAGATCTTAGATTCTAGGCGATCTTAAATAATCTATAGGACGAATGTCTTAATAACGATCTTCGTACGATACCAAAGAACCTACAAGGATCTTCACGCGATTCCAAGAAAGCCTACGACAGCCTTCCAATGACCTTGACCCAGCTCGTACAATCTTCAAACTATCGCGGACGACATGGGACAAATTCATTCGAACGATTCGTAATAAATTCCGAACAGCTTGCAACTATTTTTAACGACGTCCAAATGATTTTCATTTTCATCTAATAAAATCGTTGATACATTAACGTTCTTAGGTCCTACATGACGCTTTCTCATCTCGTAATTTATTAAAGATTATCGAGATACGTATAATTTTGTGTGCTGCATTGGCCGCGTAGTAGCGACACACGTATGTGAATACGAGTGTGTGGAAGTACGTGCGCGCGCGACGTCTCGAAAAACAGACGAATGGTAAGCGTTCCGTTGGCAAACGATGAGACAAAGAGAGTGCCGAGACGCGTGCGAATGTATATCGACCAAGATCCTGGACATCGTCTGCTAAACAAATCTAAAATTATTTTAATAGGAATTCTATGTGTAACCTTAGCGTGCCTTTACTTTTATTTCGCCAATTAAAATCCACAATTCTCGACAAAGATGTTGTTTCATTTCTCTCTTATACTGTTCTGAAACGTTTCGACAGGGATTTACACGTTTCAACGGAGAACGACAGAGCGACGTAGAATGAAAATGCGCTCGAATAAAATCAATGATACCGTCGAATCTGCCCGGAACCTGAAAAATAAAAATCAGATATGATCGAGCACGGTAGCGATCGTTGAAAGGGTGCTTCAAATAATTCGAGGCTCAAAGTCTCAAGGGACTTAATTCACCGTGAAACGATTATCACCCTCCGTTTGCCCGAATGTCACGTAATCCCGAGGACTTGGTCGCTTTTATTCTCGAAGTCGGCCCTTCCTCCGCCACGCCGCGACCAACAATACCGAATTCGTGGTACCGTGAACGAACCGCGCAGAAATGGCCGCGACAATCTGCCGATAAATATTCATAGGCGACAGGAACGCGAAGCGTGCTCCGTCGTAAAACGACATGGGCGAACTTTAACGACGTCTCCTGGTTCTTTGACGACGCGATGGCGGTACACAAAGCCACGCCGGAAGTCGATGGAATCGACGCTTACCGATTTTCTCTTCGAATTAAGGCAAGAAAAAAGAACAGAGGAAAAGAAGAAAGAAAAAGAACAATGAAAAGAGCTGGCGAGTAACGTCAAAGGCTGCCGACTGCCGACTAATATCGCTAGACGAACCTTTCGAAACCGCGTTCCTGGCTTACTGGCTGGCATCCAGTTTAAAAATGCGAAGAACGAACGGAGCGGTTCGAAGTAATCGGACGCAGGGCAGGCTATGAGATATTTGATTGGAAGGGGAGACAGAGGGGAAAATTAGATTAGGGGGAACGTGTGCTTGGGGAAATGGCAGAGCAGAATGTGGGTCGTGTAGAATTTTACGTTTTTAGCGGGTTGGTTTAGATATGTTTTTGCGAGCCAGCGCTCTGAAGTTAAATTGCGATCGCGTTGGCAGAGGTTGTACACTCGTTTGTAATCCTACTCCTTCGCTTCCGCGAGAGTGTATGTTTTCCTGTTCTCTATGGTAATACCATTCGTGAAATGTTGCCGGGTGTTTGGTGATTAAGGGGCAGGAGGATGAGACGCGCTACTGTTATTGTAGGAACACGTAAGAGAACCATATGTTAACATTTCCATGCGAGGCGATTTGAAATTTGAACGAGCTGCGATATAATTTCACGTTACCACGGGTGCAGTTGATGTTTGCTGATGTGTCTATGTTTTATCATATTACGCACATGGCTTTCGTCTTTTTTTTTTTATTTCTCTTTTCATAATATATTCGACGGCCGTTTGTTTCAAAGTCGCATCTAATCAAATTTCGTTCTTTAAAGTCTCATCGAACGTCCAGGTTCATAACGATAACGTATTTTTTCGATAAATATATTTAACGATAATATATTCGAACGTATTCATATCATTAAATATATATTAAATACGTCCGATGCTGAGTAAACGAAACATCTGTTTGCAATTATAAATGAATTCACCGCGTGTTCATAATTTTTTTACCACATAAAATTATAAAACGGCGAAATGGTACGATATTATCTGCTGCATATCCAGCGGAGCGTTGCTTGCTTGCACCTAGCGGCAAATGTGACTGCAATGTAAAAAGTAAACAATTTGTACGCGCACTTAAACAAAAATAGATTATCTTCGATGTTCGATAAATCATTTTACAAATATGAAAATGGCTACTTGTTAGGGATCAAACTTTATTTTTCACTGAGAAAAATCAACTCTAAACATCTGTGAAACTTTAACGGATTAAGATGTCGTAAAAGCCGTACGCTACATTACAGATAATCTGTTTTCAAGTTCGCGCAAAAAGGTTTTACTTTTTACAGACCAGTCACATTTGCCGCTGGCTGCGAGCAAACAAGGTTCCCCGGATATGGAGTCACATAACGTTGTACCAGTCCAGCCATTTCCTGATTTTACGTAATAAACAAAATATGAACGCAGAGTCAACATGTTGTTTAGAGTCTCGCTAATAAAAATCTTGCCTCTTTGTCACATACTTTTAGGCACAATAAAATGTTGGATTCATTTGACACAAATGTTGCATATTCCCCCGAGAATTGAATTTCAGTCCAACGAAAAAACAATTCTTCTCTTAAGCACGCAAACGTTACTTTCCAAAAACGAAAATAAAAAAAAGAAGCAAATTCTAAATGTTGCAGTGGTCGTCACTTCTAAGAAAACTCTACATCCGGTCTTTTTAGTTTTCTCAAGCACCGAAGCCATCGACGAAGACAGATCATAAACGGTAGACAGGCGACGATGGCTTCGGGGTTTTCGGTCGTAGGGTAACACTGCTAGTGTCACACGCTCGAGAAGGCTACCCGCTTAGAAACAGTAATCGGGTAGACGAAACATCCTGCATACCATAGCTATCGAAACAATAACCAAACAGTAAATAGCCGTCTCTGATACACACCCGACGATAATTCAAAGGGACTAAAACCTCAATATAAAAACCCTTCTAAATTAGCGCTCGACACCTCGTTCTGTCGTAACAGAAATTTGAACCGTCACTCTGTTGGAATTTAAATTCCATTATCATATAGGAAGTTCTCCGCCTTATTCGTGAACTGTTGTAACTGCGACGCGAGAAGATCACCGACGATCTATCGGTTTCGTGATTTCTTGTGTCTCGCTGACGTGACACTGGCGTGCGGATCTGGACCAGCTCAAATTATATTCCTTCTTTGTATTTACGCTTCTGTATTAAAATATATTTTCTACTGTACAATTTATCCGCGCGTTCCTTTCTTCGTACATTTAATAATCTCAATACTAAATCTCCGAACTACAGCCAAGTTAATAACGATTTTCCACGACAATTTGAGAGAGCGCCGACAGTTTGAAAAATTGGCTTTCTCAGATCGATCGGTTCGATAATGAGAGAGCAGCTATTTACGCGGCGAATAACCGAGCTCTATAATAGAGAAGATAGCCGCTTGCACGCAGTCGAAATTCCCGTATATGCTTTCACGGTAACGTGTTACGTTTTAATCCGGTATTACGGTGCAGACTGTACATCATAATCTCGGATCGAGCAGCCGTGGCTAAATGCGTTGCACGTGTAGCGGCGGTGACTTCGTAGCTCGTCCGTTAACGTGCCTCGTAACTGGAACTAACTGTCGCAAGCCAAGGCTGTCGCTCGATTTCCGTTCTACGATTTCACTCGAATCAAACTTTGAATTTACGTCTATATACAGTGGAATCGCGTAACTGCTACAGGTAATGCCACCTGATTCCTCCATTTTCTAGTTTTTTTTTTCACTGTTCGAGTATTCACCGGCATAGTTAGAAAGTATTCATTATAGGAAATTATTGGAAGATTATCGAAAATCGATTATCTGTGAGAGCGTTCTGAGAATTTTTTCCAGTCGCAGTCCAGAAGCGTCGCAGGAACGGAGAATCAAGGATATCAAATAATTTCAAAGTAAAATGAAGATCATAGGAAAAAGACGCGATTTTTCATTAGCTGTTTGTTTTACTGACAATTAAAACAAAGAAATATTTCCACCTATGGCACGTAGCTAAATAACGTGAAAGGAATCTGTTCGGTGTAACGATATAGTTTACGAAGTTTTGTAGAAATCAAAGGTATAATTGTTAAGACGAATAATATTTTAGCTAGAAAAATTTACCGAATGTCCAGCTGGACAAATTGTAAAGTAGAAATTAAAAGATAAAAAAAAGTAATATTTTAATATGGTCACGAGCAATATCGTTTCAATTACGAACACACTTCTACGTTCTACGTTCTACATTGAAAACAACGATTCTGACATAATACGATACATAATACAAAAGTTAGAAATCAATGCTTACAAGAACACAGATTTAATATTAATGTTAAAAGCTTACGCACGTACAGAAAATTCAAACTGAAACATGAAATTTTTCATAAAATTGATCAAAGCGTACGATACTCTGTCAGGAAGACTATGTTGCGTTTCTTTATACGATATAGTCGCAAATGAAGAAAATTAAGAGGGAAGTAACATCGAATGAAGTCTAACGAACAGTCAGGTACATATATGCTCGTTGAATGATCGAATTTTTGCGGTGTAACAAGAAGCCGAAATTCGAGGTCGACTAGGTCGACGTGCAAGCTGGATGCTAGTTCACCGGTACGAGAATGCGCGAGGTAACAAATTGCCAGTAATGAGGTTAAATACGTTTGAGCATTTATCATCCACGAGACGGCTACTGCCGGCATTGTGAATCTCCCGTTAATGGCAATCGTTCGGCTGCGTCTGACACTGAGTGCCACGTAAGTCTCGATGCCCGATAGAGTTGGGAAAAGATAACGATCGATGCCTTACGAATACGTATAATTATGCGCTTTTCATTTATGCAAAGTCTGACAAACGATACTTTGTGAGAAAGTTGGAAAGTTATATTTCAGTGAATTTGAAAAGCAATTTTTGGATATTATCGAAGTAAGTTTTACATACTTAGATAATAATGTCTTGAGTAGAATAATATAATTAAACGGAGTGAAGTATCCGATAGAGCGGAAAATCGGACGATACCTTGTGATAACAATTTAATTTAACGTTTAATTTACACGAAGCTCGGTAGGTTCGAAAAATAGTATTTTCAATATCGAGGAAATATTTTTAGAAAAATGATAATTAGGTGGTGTGTCGTGTATAAGTTTGAGACACAATAGGGTGAAGACGCGTAGGAAATAGTACTTGGTGAGTTTTTTTTTTTTTTAGATATTCGGATATAATAATATCACCAGCGGAAGACTAATTACCTGTTCTCATTAATTCTAGAAAGCTTCTGTTATTAGTTCGATCGTTACAACTATTTAGTTCATGTAGGTTGGTATTAGCGAATATATATGGCTATTGTAGCAGAGGTGTAGTTGCGAAGTGCATTACAGATGTACCTATCAGATTATAGGACACCATATTAACAGTAGTATAGAATTGTATAGTAATGGGGTCAACAGTAACGGGTAATAGGGTATATAGTATCGTGGGATAACGACGAGCACCGAATACCAGACACCGAACGCTATCTTTACTCGCGCGAAGACAGTATCGTAACGATCTAATCTACAAAATTCAATGTTTTATTATTTTATACGTATAAAATTGCTGTTCGAAAGTTGAGAAATTTGAATCCGTGGAACAACAACGTAACTGATATAATTCTGGTTCTATTTCTGCTATTAGTTTTATTTAGTACTGAAAATCCACGCGTAAAACATAATAATAAAAATGCAACTAAAACTCGACAAATCGCAAATATGCCGTGTGATCACGACGAACGTGTTAAATCTGAAAATCACGAGACTCGGTGTTGTTGAGATGGGACAACGGACAACAGAATTGTGTAACGTTGCAATAACGACATATAATGGGATTTCATTGGAAACTTTCCAACTATAAAACTCAATTGTGGATCACGAAGTTCGATGATCCGGTAGACCTAACGCTGCACCTCCAAAATTACAATAAACCTTAGTTTAGAAACTATCGGGCAAAGTAATCCGGATAACGCGCTAAGAACGTAAATCTTCGCTGTTTCCTTTCCACTTAAAAACTCGAAACTCGATCATCCTAAATTTCAGGTCGATCCGTTTAACCATACACACACACACACACACATACAAATACAAGCAGCGGGGAACTTGGCCAAGTTTGACCACTTGCACCGAATCTTCGACCTAATAGCAAGCCAACTCCAACTTTCTCCCCTTATCCGCAAGTTATAATTTCGTCGAGTCGAGAACGTGGCTGCGGTAACAGAGATATTTCAAAGAGATACGAGAGATGCGCGAAGAAAGCAACAGATTTTACAACGTACAGTGTCGTATACGCTAATGAGAAGATCATAGAGAATCTGTCTTTGTCGTGAATATACTTTGCGTTTCGTATGGAATATCAGCGAGTTTTATCCTCGACGAGATTCAAGGATCGAGAGATTACACACGTTCCTTTTGTTTCTTTTTAACTTTTGACTTTTCGGAAGATTAGTTCGGTCATATCGATAACGAGACGTCCGCCTTTCTTTCTATCGTATTGTTCGGCGCATGTTTCCTGCACGGGGAATAACAGAGCGAATGAAATGCGGCGTATTTTCAAATTTATTGGAATATCTGAAATCGGGAAATCTTCCTAAGGGACTAACGATTTTCTTCGCGCGAAGCACTTCACCTACTTCTACGTATATTGCATCGCGACTAGTTTATTTTGGAGGTCGAGAACATTGCGCGGTCTGCCTACGTGGCTCTTGTTGAACGTACATTTGTAATATTTCGCAAAGTTATAAATTATCAAAAGATCCAAACGTAACGTAACTCGTACGCGAGTAACTAGAGACAAATTATAGCGTTGATAATTGTTCCATCTTTCCGAATGACGCATCCTCCGGGTTTGAAAGCGAACGTTATTCCCATCCGATTTTATTCTTCTGTTATCGTCCGAAGGGAATTCGGAGCTGTGAAAATAATATTACTTAACGTATCCAATAATTCTGTTTGATTTATTCATTGCTTCTCCAACGGTTGATTACAAGACCTAATAAGGGTACAATAAATGAATATCGATAAGAAACGACGACAACTTCAAAATTCGATATAAAACAAGGAGAAGGTAATACTTTGGTTCACGCGCTGCTTAAGACTAGTAAATTATGAAAGCGTTGCAAAGATATCCTCGCCGAAATCCATTAACCTTCATTCTCTACAACATCTATTAATGTCTTAATACACGGTTCTTCATTGTCGCCGACTATTATCTGGCGAAGAGTATCAGAGATACAAGCGACACGAAGCTCTACGAAGGTCGCCTGTAATGGCCGCGAGAACGGCAAGATTGTCGTGGATATTACTTTTCGCGCTGCAAGCTATCAGCCCTTGGAGAACCTCGTAATTGACATTCCCGGGGAATGGTTACAGCCAGTACATTTTCGCCTAGGAATGCGCGATAAGAGGTAATGAAACGAATAAGGAAATTTCGTTTCGCGTCGTTGCTAGAGGAGGACGTTATATCGGCGAGTGGAAGACAGGCAAGAAGATGAAAAGAAACGGTGATCCGAAGGACGGAAACGACGAGTAGCTGGTAAAATTACTCAGCCCCTCTTTCAGCGGCCTTGTCTTCGCCCTTTAACCTCGTTCGAGGTCTTTATTCGCGCGAAATAACAGAGGAGCAGCTAAAATTCCGTGGACGTGAAGGGAAACGGAAAAGCTTTTAGGCCGAGGGGAAAGGTTAGGAGGTTCGAGTATCGCAGGAGTTTCGCGAGGAAATAGCAAAAGGTACAAAGGTTCGGTTTTGAATGTGTAATAAAAGCAGCCGAAGATACTATTCCGTCGATGTTTATATTCAGAGTTCTTTTTTCGCTCGGTTTCATCATCTTTCAGTTGTTTCCGTCTGTCTCTTCGAGTTACTTTTAAACGATTCTACACTATTTTCTACCGGCTTACGATACTTATAGGCCTACCCGTATCGCTTAACGGTATAAATTCATAGAATTAGAAGGAACGATTCACCGAATTAAACGTTAACCATCCAAGTATTCTCGTATGGTAATCGGTACAACTAGTAGAAATATTAGATGAAACGTGATAGCCATTTAGTCTTTTTTTTTTTAGATAGTCTCGAGTCTTGCATCGTCCTATTGTCATTTTTAACGCTGATATCGAAGTAATTCTTATCGATCTTTGCACGTTTTAATTTCGTTAGCAGCAGCTGCCAAGGCTTTTAAGTGTTTTATTTGAAATTTACTTCAACTAAAAAGCAAGAGAATTTAAATAAATAAAGGAAGAAACAAATTCATTTAAATACCAGTTTTATTCACACAATTGTTGTATTTTTAAGTGTACGATATATCTTGAAACAATATCCAGAATGCAATTCCGGTTTTCTTCGCACGTTTCTCTAAAAAATGTGAAACTGAAAGAATGTCGAGTGTGATTGGACAAAGGAGCTGCTGAGATAAAAACCGATGTCGATTCACACTCGATATAGAAGTGCGAACTTCTTATTCGTTCTTAACGCTGATTATACGTTTACGAACGCTATTCGTTGGTAGGCTAGAACCGATACAAGGTAAGAAGAATAAAGCAATTAACAGAGACGAATCAGTGACACGAATGATGCTCGATAGCGAACAGGAAACGTGTTTTTAAAGTCTCGCCAAAGGAAGAATCAATCCGGCACTGGGGTCGCGATTCAAGCTCCCGTTGGCCGCAGACCAATCACGCTCGACCCGTATGCACCACCTCCACGCAAATCGGACAATGCTCGGCAAACTACCCTGTTCTACCATGTAACTCGCGAAATGACGCGTGCAATCGTCTTTCGTTTCGTCTCTATGCGACTCACGTCCCTTCTGGCTACCTTCGACCTGTCTAACCATTTCCCGCTTCGTATTCTATATAGGGTGCTTCGGAAAGTTAAAGTCACAGCTGCTTTACGAGCACGTAGAACTCGAGAAAAACCTTAATGGAAACGTTGCCGGTATGATTTTCCGTAGAACCATCGTTGAAATAAAGAGAAGTGTATGCAGTGGAACAACTGTGCACGCGTTAATAAAATTGTTAAACCACACGAGTATTATTATTGTCGCGTATTGCGTTCGTTATACTCGATCCAACAGCAAGATGACACGATTCAACGCATGCTCCGACGAATAAAAGTGCGTGCACTTGCGAACCTACGCATTTCACTGCCTTGACGCATTGACTTCAAAACGCGCATCCTCTGCAACCGTGTACTAATTCGATAAGTAGCAAAATCTCTTAGGTTACGTTGAACGTGCTCGATGGTCGAAAACATCTTACGAAAGCGAAACTAAGAATATCTAAATCCATACTCGTAGAGACTTTCGTTAATTTCGACGACTACTATCTACGCCTGAAGCTCGACACCAACTGTCTGATACACCCTGTAGATACCCGCTCATGGAAAACGACGGAGGCGTACATCCGCGACGTCGTTTTCGACGGGACGACAAGCCAGAACAATGTCCTTTCAACTCGTTAGAAGACCATGCGCTCGCGAAAAGGTCAGACTCGTCGGAGGAGAGGTTGGCACGGATAAGAGAGGCCTGGTTGGTGCATTTTTCTCATTACTTCCGGGATTCGCGCGCCTGTCGCTGTGCTGGCTGAATGCCGGTATCGATTTTGATATTCTTCCGTAGGTACGCGGAATGCACGCGGCCGCCTCCAAATGAATTGGCGACGGGGAAACGTTGAAGCGGCCGTGTAATGGACGCGTCATCGTTCCGCTGATTTATGCCGGGAGTCGCGTTATCCGGGATAAGGTCGAGAAAGAGAGTGCCTCCGTTCTGGTTTAATCTCCGCATGCACCAGTTTTCGTGGCTATGAACAGCGAAGGGGAAAGGGCGGTTTTTTAGCGCCAGCTGCTAAAAGGGGAGACCTTTTTTCCTTTCAGAGGGACCAACGGAGTACATGATTTCTTCAAGTTATCTACGAGAGCTACTGAAATCCAGCGTGAATAAGATAAATCGGATAATTAGCTGATCAGAGGGAATGGTTGGCATTTTCGATGAATACCCTTCGGAAGGACGTTGATTTATCGAAGTATCCGCGAAAGAGATGGAAATTGGACACGAACAATGTAAATTGGACAATTAGCCCATTAAAAACAATTAGGATTTCTGGCCACTTTCTTTCGGAAAGATATTGACTACGGGTACAGTAACCGTTCGGTTGTTTGCTTTCGCGACAGACTGCTTCTTAATTTTCAGTTTTAATTTCCAAGGAGATTTCTTTCTCGCTCAGCTTGAACCCAGTCGAGCTTTCCTATCTAAATTTGCATCGATTATCGTGTAGATCGGCAATAATTACGTGTCTTGTATATATTATTACGCTATCGTATTACGCACTCGAACGTATTCACATTAGCGGAAATGTAAATTATTGAAATGGGCGAATAAAACATTCGATTGGAATAACAAATGGATTGTATATAAGGATCGAAGGGTGGTTTTTCCAAGTATGTAAATAGAAGAGGTCGAAATTGAATGTAAATGGTGTAAATTGAATAATTACTAATTAAAATGAACGGTTAGAATTTTTGCCGAATTTCTTTTGGGAGTGTTAAATAACACGGGGTTGTTTGCCTTCACGATAGTAGCGGAGGTAGAAAGGGGCTGATATAGGGGATATTCAAAACGATGGCACCATTGGGAAATAAGTCGAAAATGTGGAATGATTTTCGAACACACTTTGCTCCATTTTCGCGAGGGATCATACTTCTATCGTTTAAATATTTAATTTCCTTTCGGTGAATTGCTACGTCTGGCCACTGCCCGATTGATGGGCTTCTTTATTTCCCTCTTCGTTTGAAAAGGAAAGATATAAACAAAACACGGTATAAACGTAACTCGCGAGTTGCTCTAAATAAATAAAATTCACTTCGCGTTGGAAAACCTCTCCTTGAAGATAATTCGATACAAGGACGGAAAAAAAAAACCTCTCTGGAATCGCTCGGGTGAAGAACAAACACCGAGTTAAATATACGAAAGAGCGTTTATTCGTGTCGAACGATGTAATAAATTTTTAATAAAGCTTGAAAAAAGGAGGCTTTCGATACAAAAACACGAAAATGCTTTTTACCGCAAAGACAGGGAATCAAAGATCGAACGAATTAAATCGGTTTCGTCGTTTGTACCGAGTTAAAGCTATTTTTCAAACACAGATCCGCCTGTTAAAAAATCCAAAATCCACACGTTTGCGTTTTA
Organism: Bombus haemorrhoidalis; assembly: GCA_014825975.1. Lineage (NCBI taxonomy): Eukaryota > Metazoa > Arthropoda > Insecta > Hymenoptera > Apidae > Bombus > Bombus haemorrhoidalis. The sequence continues at coordinate 17,855,058 of CM026167.1, forward strand.
TCTTTGTCGCCGAAGGATCGATCGTCGACTGTAAATAAAAGAATTTTCAATCCGGCCTGATCCAACAGCGCAACCCTATCTCGCAATTTCCACTTTTCCATCTGATTTTTTCTTTCCTTCTTTTTTGCCGTGGGTTCGCGCGCGCGCGCGCGCGAGATTCATAACACTTTTTGAGCAACTTTTACGAGGTACGATGAAACGAATGGCCGATAATATTTTTCACGGTTGTTTCGGCCGTAAACGGTCAGAACGGGCGGCGGTGACAGCCAGCTACAAGAAATACGATAGAAGATAATCGACGGGGAAGAAATACGCCGGCAGCGTGTAGATACGCGTGTGTCGCGCCTGTTCCACGGTGTTTTATACTTGTTCTTACGATTCTGCCATCGTTAACGAGCCGAACTTTGTCCTAACCCATGTTTCGTTTGGCTGACAAGATACCACCGACGAAAAACCATTGTTTCTCGCTTTGTCACTTTCAAATAATTCTCGGTGTATTTTACGAGCGTCAAAGCGAATATCTTGCCGTTTCTTAACTTTGTTAAAATTTTGTTAGTTAATTTCGTTAATCTTTATGTTTTTACGAATAAACGGATAAATAATTCGACGGGTTTGAGTTTTTAAATCGTCCTGAAACTCGGTTAATTTCCATCTTTTAGCAGTTACTTGCGAAAACTAGATATTTCAATATTTTTACGATTTCGTTTATTACGTAAATCGAACAATTTTCGAACATTGAAAATTTTACTACGTTTATGTACAATTTGTGTTTAAAATTATTGATTGCTAAAGCGGGTGGAATAATTCGTGAAATATTCGTAAATAATTTTATATCCTTGATATCTGTTTTAAACTTTCATTTCCTCTTGATCACGCGCGTGTTTCAATTATCACGAACAGGGTTTAACAAACGGTACGGTACAGTGATAAATTAAATTTGTTAATGACCGTGTCGGAGAAAGAAAGCGGATATCGAGATTAATTATTGAAAATTGAGTTTAATTTTTGAATGCTCTGATAAACCAGTTCGTAAGAGCGAAAGCAGTAAGGATATATTTATTATTTTACGATACCGATCAATATCGTTAAAGTATATACCAACGCTGATCAAAGGCAGAATTTTACCTTTGCCATATGCGTACGTCTGCACGAAAAAGAGATAAGAGCAGTCCTCTGCGCTATGAATTGATCCTTACCTGCAACAAAAATTAAAAACATCAGATTTGATTCATAACGTGCTTCCTAAATTTCTTACAAATATAAGTACTACAACTTTTTCAAATATAAACGCTAACTAATTTTCAATGGAAACTTTGTTACGGGATTAACGGTATGAAAAAAAAAAAGGAAGAATAAACAAATATAAGGCGACCAAAGTCTCCGATCTGGTCCTTTTGACATTCGCTCGGCGACTGACTAAAACCGTCGGTGCTCGGTCCGCCGCGAACACCGATGACATACGAATTAATTTCGAGCGACTGAATTATATTTTGACAAGACAACGTGCTATAAAAGTATGCTTCCTCGAGTCTTTCGATGATAACGCGTTACACAATTTTTACATACTACTTTGCCCTCTGTTCGATCCCCGACGATCGATAAAATCGATAAAATCGGTGGAACGTTACAGGCAAAATCCAACAGTTGTCAGTAAAATATTCGCGAACCGTATTGCGTATAAATCAAGACCCAAGAAACACGTATCTCGTCATGACGTATAATACGAATCACATCGCGATCCATTCGACTTTTCCACGATTCCGTGCAACTTTCTCTCCTACCAAGGGAAATTGGTACAGCGCGTCGGACCGGTTTCAATCGCGAAACACTAGACCTCTATCATCGATGACACGAGATTTTTCATGAAGGGCGGCCGGTGCGAAGCTGGGGTTGTCCGCGTTTAAAAGCACTTTGCATCGCATCCGGCGTAAAAGGCGTCGCGGCTGAATTATAGGCCGCCTTCAATTTCGTTGCTCTACCGAGAACTCGTCCAATCCCTTCCATCTCCTTCTTTTCCTCTATTTACACCGTTGACTATGAAATATTACTTCTGTCTCCCCGTGGCGAAAGAATATCCTAAGAATAAAAACGAGTCTCGCCAACCTCTCGAATCCCAGCCGCGAGAAATTCCTACGTTCGCCGAGATTTCTCTCTCTCTCTCTCTCTCTTCGTATCCTGGCCAAGGAAGCAGCCAAAGAACCGAGAAAAATCCAGCTGCTGCGTCTGATCGCGATGGGTGGCTGGTGACGAGGCCGAAGAAGGAGCTGCGCTTCGTTCGACCGGTGAATATTGCAACGGCCATTAAGACGAAATCGTTCCCCCTCTTTGTCTTTGTTAATTTTTCACCGACTCTTTCTATTCTTCCCTATCCCTTTGCACACTTACCGCGAGGCTTTACGGTTACGCTCTAACTACCACCGCTTTCGACCGTCCATCAGCGAGTATTTTCTTATGGGAAAGGGTGAAGCGCGTCACGTGTAGCTTATTCGAATGATTTATGAAGACAATTTGGCATAGCCGTTCGGGGTTCTGGAACGACGATGGTACGAGGATGTGTTTCTCGAAGGGTTGGAAAAGCTTCGGTCGGATAGGTTACAATTTTTATTCGAGTAATATTTCTCGAGTTTATGCCTTCTGTTGTGCGTCGAAGGCGATCGTAGAAACACGAACCGATGGATCTTGAAAGTCTGTTGTTGCTTCGGTTCAAAAAAAAATGTGTCGCAAGGAAAGTTATTCGTACGTACATGTACATAGCGTTACTAAATTTGCACAGCTTTTTAAAATATGGGTTTTTCCTAACTTTTAACGGTTGAAGCGTCGCATCTATTTTATACTTTGCATAGTAAAGGTTTCAACTTTATTGTTTGCGAATACATTTATTCGTCGAATTGAATAGACGCGTTGACTAGTAACCATACATGTAAGTACATTTACTGGATTAATACAGTCACCGTAACGGATTTAATAAAATCGCTGCTGTAATAGAGGAGAGTACAGCACAACTCCATTTATCTGAACTCCATTTATTTTAACGAAATTTTAGTTACTGCCCGATCAACCGAGCTTCTACCGATCGAATCCATTTGTCTGAACGCGAGTTTCTATTACGTGAACGAAAAATAAGAAGCAGCGAAAAAGTGTGCCAATTCTTTCTACAGTACGGAACGAGTCGAACTCTGTCTACTTTCACGCACACAGATAACTTTGAATACGTATAAATGACATCGCTATAATAGTTATAAAGGTTGTCTCGTACACGACCAGTAGTTTGGTCAAGTAACAAGTAAAGCCGAATTTACACCAATCAGTTCGTCGAGAAACGTCGCTTTCATCCTCGTTTCGTTCGCAGCGATCCTCCAAAGAGAACAGCGTAGATTCGGCTTCGTTTGCTATTTCTCTAAACTATCGGCCATGTGTGAACCAGCCGTAAGAGTAAGCGTCTGTACGGGCGTGTTACGAAGTTCCGCTCGATCGTAGTTCATAGATAATAGAGGGTCAGCGTTAACTGGTTCGTAGGATAAACAAGATTCAACTGTATATAAACTGTATCTAAATCGAAAGGAACTGCTCATCCGTCGTCCTGTTCGGACACATGGACATCTACCGTGTGTATAAACAAAATAAAAAAGCTAACAAGAAACAGACCCTTGTTCTTACGACGATAAATCACGTTGCGATTGAATCGTCCCGCAAACGAAATAACGAAAGATCCTCTCATCCAGAATCTTGAAACTTCGCTCGATTGTTGGTTCTCGACAAGATAATGGAAGATTAACGTGCAGCGTGCGGAAGTTTCTGTTCTTTTGCTTTTTCTTTCAAGCAAACGCGTTACCACGAAAGGAAACAAAGTATAAAATCTAGATAAAATGGCGAACGTGCCGGAAGGGGACATCGCCAGATCTCCGGTAGGAATCATGAGCGGTGCCAAGGAAATGAATTACAGACGGTGGATGAAAGAACAGGCGAAGGATAGAGGGGAGTGGTAAACGAACAGAAACGGCTCCCTCGGGGAATCGGAAGGGAAAGGAAGTTCGTCTTTGCCATTCGAACCGAGATCCCTGGTCCACGACCTGCAACAGCAGATTAGAGCCTGGGAATTTCGGGAAAAGTATGTACTTCCCGCGCATCAGATCCTGATTTTATGGAGCTTTACGCTGCTTTCGAATTAGAGTTAAGATGGACGTTACCGAGTTCAGGGTGGAGTTTCGATATCGTAAAATGGGATTCGTGCTCCGCTACCGCGTATCTATTTTGTACGTGTGTACACCGAGTATCATCTATTTTTGTGTGGAGATTAGGGTAGATAGAGAATCGGAACTAAAAGTTTCATACAAAGGGTGATTTTCTCAAATGAGAATTTACTAAGGTTCGTGGAATCCATGTAAATATCAGATTGGCGTGTACGTTCAATTTTTCGCGTTTATGAGAATTACCGATTATGGATCTTGAAGATTCTTAGTACGAAATTGTTTTATCATTTGCAACCTTTTACGGAACGATTCGTTAGAAACGTGGAAAATGTTTATTTGGAATATTTGGCGTCAATCTTCCTGAACTGTTAAATTCGTTTACAGTATTCTCCGCATTATTTCGCTCAAACTTAGATTTATGCGAGAAAATCGCACGAATATTCTGATTATCGAAGGTCGGAGTAACGAGGTTCGGTTTCGTCATAAATCTTCTTATCGTTGAACGTACGTAATTTCGTACAAGCTTCTTAACGCGACTAACGCTCGACGATAAGATAAGATTTAACGACCGATATCGATCTGTAAAATTGAACCTTCGAAAGGACTTGCATATGCACCCACTTTGTACGTGATATTTACGTTTCATTAAACGTTGCAAAATCACTTTTAATTATTAAAGAAATTTCACGTTAAGGGGGAAGCGCATCGGTATCCTACTATGTACGAAACGACATACGAGTAATACGATGCAAAAAAATGTTTAATGCACGATCCCATTATGGCGATACGTATTGCGTACAATAGGAAAAAATTTTTCCTAACAAGACGAGGCATTGAAACCAATAAATTGCAACTTTTCGCTGCGCCCTGTACGTGAGAATGTAATTACTCGCTTCTCCGCATCCCTTGCGCCAAGTTCGTGCTTCGCCCTGTTTAAATAATCAATATTGACGTAATAACGTCGAAACGTCGATATCCGTCGCTGTGCTACCGGAGAGCGGAAGATTTCCAGCTGGGTTTCGGCGTGCAACGTCGTTGAATAATAAAATGGATATCGTTGAAACTTTTGATACGGACAAGAACGCGTCGAGCGCATTACTCTTTCAACTCCAAACATTTTCTTAACCCAATTCTACCAGCCTCGTCAATATTTGCTCCTCTGACGAACCAATTTCTGTGTATTTTTTGCTCCCTTTCCTTTTTATTATTTCTTTCCTTTTCCTTTTCATTTTTTACATTTCCTACGTAGAACCACACTGAAAATATATTGATCATCGGCGGCCACACGGTTACGTGATATTCAAGTTACAGTTGGATAAGAGAAACTGGAAAGTCGCGCCCACCGGTGACGAGATTCGAGCAATATTTTCGTCGAACGCCATGTGCTGGAGAAACAAAGTGGAACGTGGAAGTTGCGAGTCAGCTTGGGTTCCAGCATATGTTTGGATAAGCGACGCCGACGTAATAACGTCTAGACGACCTCGCCCAGAGCCTTTTGACCCCGAGCTTCCCGAGAAAAATTAATTTTATCTTCTTCCCATACATGTTTTCTCTACGATCCTTCAGTTTCTTTTTAACGTGTTTCAGTTTAGCAAGATCTCGCGAATCACGACAAGTTGAAGCTTAGGATTATGAAAATTCCAGGACGTACTTCCTCCGCAGGAATTAAAACTCTAACCTTTTGCACGTGGGAAGGACCTCGCGAGGAACGTCGGTTATGCCTACATGGGTAGATGGAAGAGGTAAGCAGATAGATTTATTTGTCTCGCCCTTGAACGAGATAGGAGAGGTGAAAAAATCGTTTCGGTAATAGCGTTTTGCAAAGATCAATCGGTTGCTTGGATCTACCGCGACGAACTTAATTTCGAACGTTTCGAAAACTGAGCCACGTTTGTTGTCGCAAGATTACCAGAGCTTTAAAAGCAAATAATATTGTAAGAATAACGTAGCTATGAAAGCAAGCTATCGTTTACGAGCCTCCAAATGGAGGGATACTGTGCGCATCCGATCATAGAAAAGTAGAATAGCGCGTCAACGATCAACCATCCAACGATGCGAACTTTCTCAACGATCTTTGAGAAGACATCGAAGAACACGCGAGTTTCTCGGAAGGGATGTATCGTATCTCGAGAATACAAATATTTTTCGCTCGTGATTCTTATGTCGAAACGAGTAAGCCTCGCGATACGAATATAACACGGTTTAACAAAGACATTAAGTACCGAATCGTAAACAAACTTCGTTCGTTTTAAACGACTAAGTTTAATATCCGTCGAGGATACAGACGTAGGAAATAATATAGCGCTAGTAAGTTTGGTAACGGTATGATTTGTTACAATATCGTTCACGCCAACGCAAAATCAAGTATGATGCTCCGTCAGTCTATAGCGCGCAGTCACACGTCACAACGGTTCTCTTTTTACGACAACGCTCCTTGACTACGCAGACAACGCTCCTTGGCAACGCTGACAACGCTCCTTAACAACGCTGAAAACGCTCTTTGACAACGCTGACAACGCTGACAACGCTCCTTGACAACGCTGAAAGCGCTCCTTGTCAACGTTGACGACACACACCCGATATCTCCCAGGCAATCCGTCCACGATACTACACTGTACTACACAAATATCTCTTATTCGAGCGAGTATGAATACACAAGTGTATGGAGTACAGCGCTGTTCATACAACGTTGAATGTGCCAGTATCGAACAAGTCGTGCGATATTAATTCTGTATACCTTTCAACTGTCGCGGTTAATCCCTCTTAGGCAACAGATATTTGTGTAACAACGTCGAAACGCTCCGCATCTACCGTGCACACGCATCGACAACGGCTCTGTAGCCGAGTTTGGGATGTACACCGACCAGATATCGTTGAATCTGGTTCAGACCCTCTCCCCCAGGCGATATCCTCCCGTTTCGAGTTTTTGACGCCTGTAAAGGAGTCCTGAATTACCTACAGACGTTTCCCACTCGCTCGTTTCGCAGTGTCGGCCGTAATCCCTGTCGGCGACAAGGGTGGTTTTTACCGCATCGTCTCTGTTTACGGTAGCCACGATAGCCACCCTTTATCTTCTTCGGGTTAGCCGATACGTGGACAAGGTCAAACATCGATAATGGACACCGCATCTGATGGTCTACACCGGGATACATTTATCTTTGGGGATGCTGTGTGATAGGATATAACGTACTCCTATAACGTTTCTCTGTATTAAAGCCATATTCTCGATGGTTTCATCTGTGCGCATTCGGTAAATGGGAAATTAACGTGGCAAAGATATTTACTCTGTTAAGGTGTTACGTTATTTGTTATAGACGCGTATTGGTATAGTTACGGCGTCGTTATCTGGATTTCGTTGAATTCGACGTGCAATATGGTTCGTTTTTCCTCTTTTTTTTTTTTTTAATAAAGCCTCGGCTACAGTATTACGTTATTACGTTATCGCATATGAGAGTATTTTATATAATTATTTTATATAATTGTTTTATATAATTATATATTTAGATGTTGTTGAATTTGGGATATAACGTTTGTTCTCCCTTTTCCTTTCTTCTCTACAGAAAATAGTTGATTGTCGTATCAGAATGTCGCGTATTTCGTATAATCATCGTGGTATTGTATCGATCTTGTTGAATTGCGAATATAATAATCGTGGTTCTTTCTTTAATTAAAGGAGAGATATGATTACCGTATCGAAGCGTTACGTTACCATACGTGTATTTTATATAATCATCGTGCTGTTATATTGATTTTGTCGAGTCGAGGATGTAATGTGGTTCTCTCTTTAAAGAAGAGACTTGATTACCGTATGAACGTTGTCGTACGTGTATTTCTTATAATCATCGTGATACTATATTGGTTTTGTCGAATTGACGATGCAATGCGGTATTTTCTTTAAAGAACAGATTTAATTACCGTATCAAAGTGTTACGTTATTATAGCTACCTTTCGTATAATTATGGCGGTTAATCGCGGGCTTTGTTGAATATGCGATATAATCTTTTTTAAAGAGAGTACTTGATTGCGTAAACATCACCAAACACTCTTGAATTTCTCTGAGAGTCGTTGTAAAATGTGCCTCGAATAACTGCGAGTTTTTTTGTTACCTTCGAACGACTCGGAACCTAATTCGAACTAATAACTTCGACTTAAGTGACTGTAAATAAGTTTTAACGATCGTCAAATCTCTGACTACCTTCAAGGACATCTACCGATATTTGATTCACGCCAAACATCGAATATCGTGCGTCTAAGAAATTAATATTTATACTAATCCTCGTATCGCGTGGACGAAAACTCATCGATCGAGAATTTTGATCGTGGCATCGTGCTATTGTAATCATGCAGCATCCGAATTATTCTATTCGACGTTCTATTATTCCGTTCGATAGTATTTGATTTCTTACAAGTACATGCACGAATACTGTCAACGCGATTTAACGAACGTTAAGAAAATACCTGCAACGTGTTTCAATCCAGTCATCGGAAGCGAAACTCGCGGTTTATCCGGGAAATGCCCGCTTCGCAGAGCCGGAGCGCGCGTGGAAGTAGATTTTTGAAGTACAATTAGAACTTTCGCCACTCGAAACTTGCCTGCGCAGTCGACGAGGATTTTATTTTAATTTCCTTAACGCGATCGAGAACAATTAATCCGCTGCGATCGCAGTTTCACTCTGTCGCGTTTCTGAAACTTTGTTTTTCGCATTCCCATCTCGTACTGTATTTCGTACTTGAACGAGACGGAAGATCATGGGCAACCAAGTACGATGAAAATGTTTGCGAGAACAGCGTTGGAAAAGACGAACGAAAGCAGACAGGGAAGAGAGAATCTACTCGATTCTACGAGGTCTGGTCATACGCTGGCTTTTACTACCGAACACACACTTCCACCACGGAAATGTTACTCGGTGTGCGTGAATTGCCTGATGCCCACGCAATCGATGCGAATGTACGAAGCCGAGTTATACGGCCGTAAAAAAGCAGCAAGATGCGGTTTGAAAAATTTATCTCCTTTTTAGTTTCACCGACACGGTCTCGATGAAAAATTTAACTATTGCCTCTTGATCCTCTCGATTTTCATTCGCCGTTCGTCGATCGGGACGAACGCGTTGAAAGCGTGACGAGACTCCGTTCGGTTTACATGCGAACTTAGGTTACTGCAGCCACAATGCCATTGCATCGGTATCGCGTGTAAAATGGAATTGTTCTTGAGAACAATGAAAACGTTAAAAGAACTCGGTGGATTTTTCAGACAAAGATGGATAAAAGTGTGCCGTGGACCGAGTTCGTTTTCATCAATGCCGTATTTTAACTTCCAAACGAGATTCTGTGGGTTTTGTTAGTGGAACAAATATGTTAACAAACGCAGTGTTTTTACGGCGCGTATAAAACATTATGAGTAATAGCTTTGTTTTGGCAAAATACGCGTAAACGAAATTGAATGCAATTCGCCTGTACACTGTGCGCTGAATGCTTTGATTATAGAAACGTAGGGTTATTTTGTATTGTTCGTGCAAGTTACGTGTTACAATGAATGCTAAGATGAAATTTGTGAGAATCGAACAGTCGAGTTTCTTCCAACGAAAAGAAAGAAAATACGACAGAATTTATATATTACTTAACTTAAATTTTATCCTGTTCTAATTAATCAATACATCTTTTAAAATACGATTGCGAAACTTGGCACAAATATATCAAATTCTACCTAACTTTATGAACGTTATCGATACTTTATGAACGATAACTTTGTGAATTTAGTTCTGGATTATAAATTCAAATGTACAAATTCAGTCGTAAATTCAAATTATATTAATTGTTTCATCCGTACATTCATTGTTTTAATCTGCCTATTGTTTATTTAGTTCGCTTCGTACATTTGCAAATAAATAAACGTAAACCTATATTTTACCATTACCATTTCCGGTATATATGCTATGAAAACTAAGTACCACTCACCGTATCATTGAACAATAAAAGTCACAGTAACTACCTTAAGATACTTAATACGTCATGAAGTACACGCGTCTTGGAAGTTCGCTCGTATTAGATTACGAGAGAACGAGAGAAACCTGGCGTCTTAAGACTGCAGGATGCAGAACGAGGCAACAGAGCTCGTAACTTTCAGCCAGAAACTTCCTTGGCCGAATTCGATAAACAATAAACTTCCCGTCGCGTGCAAACTTCGAACCGTTTACGTACGCGACAGCGCAGCATCTTGAAGAACGACTCGCGTGCCTGCCTGCTGTCGCTTTAATAGATTAACCGTTAATCCTGTTCCTTCCCATAATTTGCTCCGACACGCTTCATCTCTTGGGAGATATTAAATTTTCAAATTTTCTCGACTAATTTAATATACAGCGTTTGAAAATTTATTTTATCTCATTCGTTAAAGCTATTCGTAATTAACATTATTTATAATTCCATATATATATATGGATCGTTGAAGGAAAAGGTGAAACAACGTTTGATAGATTCGTACAGTTTACAATACGCGACAAATTATTTTCTATTCCATTTCCTGCAATTTTTCTGCTACGAAGAATACGTATTTCGGCGAATATTTTAATTTCTCTCGTAGGATTGAATTATTAAGAAGAAATGATAAAATTGTGATTTTCTATTAATTCAAAGTCCCCATTCCTAAGTCGATCTGTCGGCCCATTTAAACACAAAAACGTAATTGCTAACGACTACTAGTCGAGGCGACAACGACTAATAAGTAAATAAATAAATAATAAATACATAAGTGGGTTGAAATGTTCGACTGTTGGCCCTTAAAGATCACTTAACAATAAATTTCCAAATATTATTCGATAGAGAAAACACTATGGAACTAATTTGCATTAAATTAAATCTGTTAAACTACGTCGAAAACTACCTTCATGAATTAGTACAATTTCGAATTGCCGATCTTCTTATCGTCAAGATAATCTGTGAGAAAATAAATGTTACGTTTCGTTTAACAAACCAGGCTCTGTACATAAAGAGGTTGCTTTGAAAGTTGGTTCAACATAAATGCCACGGTTCTACCGAACGATGTCAGATCGTGTCTGGAACGAATCCAGGCCGAGGATTTCCACGGAATCTGTAACTTTATAAAATAATATTGACGCAGTGTCGCCCTTGAATGTCTCGGAGATGGTACTTTTTGGAAGATAAATAGATCTCGCGACGTTGATGCCAGAGATAATGCTAGAACGTTTCGCAGTAGTTTCCACGTCTTAGAGCTTTCTGTCTGCGGTTCTCCGCCTCTATGTTCGTCTTAATGCAACTACCGAGTCGCAGCAACGTCACGCTCGCGCTATTATATTATTAACGACTTGTAACGTGCGATACGTTGCTAGAAACAACCAACATCGTCGCGTTTGATAGCGAGAGAAAGGTGTCGGCATTAACTTTAGCAGAAACAAAGGAATACCGATATTATCGAAAATATATACTTTATAGGATATTATTGTTTCAATGGCGTCGCGACACGTTTTCAAAAATTTGGTAAATTATTTCGGCAAGATATATTCCATAAATATAAATCATCGTCGCAATATTTGCAAGCTTTTATCGAGCCACATTTAACGCAAATAACGAACTAATTCGTTATCTCCTACATTCATCCGATAGAAAAGCGCGAAAGCTTCTTGTTCGTTCGATCGTGTTTGCTCTATTTATATTCTTCAAATTCCTTCCATATTTTTCGATAGTTACATACTTTACTTTCTTCTCATTTTTCTCCGCTTCTTTTTCCTACACTCTGAAAACTTCTTTCACGTTTTCTAGCATTCACATACTTCATCTTTTCCGAGATCATCTTTCCTGAAAAAAAATATGAAACCTTTCCACGCAACGAATTATTTTTTTTCTCTTAGTCTCTAAAAAAATTACCTTCGCATTTTACGATACTGATATAACTCTCTTCAACGTTTTAACAAAAAATATGATACCACTTCGCACAGAAAATTTCCTTTTCCTTCGACATATTCTAAAAATATCTTTCATATACTCCTTTTATCTCTCACATGCTTCTCCGTTCCTTGATCCTTTACCTACGATAATATTTCCTTTTAAAATAATATTTCCTCAGATAAAGCGCACAAACTAAAAAGACAATTTCGCACGTATCTCTCGACCTCGAATTCTTCGTTGAAAATCCCATACACCGTCATTCTCTTTTCCGCTACTTTCTTAGCTCGTAGGATGGCTCAGATTTCTGCAGGAGTCGGGCGGGTATGCTTGCTGGATAATTGACGATATCAATTACACCGGATCCCGATCTAACCGAATCATATTTCCATTACGTATAATCCGAGCAATTTCCGGGAAAATTGATACGAAGAGCAAAGTTGCGACGAACGATGCACGATTACAATATTTCAAGCTCGTTTAATGCGTAACCGATAATACGGCCGATTTGGTTACATTTTTGACGATAATTCCACGCGCCTCTAACACTTCCATATACGGATCCTATATTTATGGATCGTATTTAATACACACGGGAGCTTGGAATAACTCGATAATATTAATATCGTTACGTACGGTCGACGCGTACGCAAAGCCAAAGTACGTCTCTGTCGAGTAATTCGATACGCCACACGCGTTTACGATATCTACAGCCGTCGCGTGACTTTCTTTCCAGGTTCGTCAAATTCTAGAGAGAATTCTACGCAGCGAGCTTCCCGTTTCTAATTTCGCGAGCCAAGATAAGTAAGAACGTAGGGATAGGAAATTAATGCCGTAGAAGTCGCGGTCCTGGAAACTTTTCATCGAATTCTGACGTATCTGAGCTGAAAAGCATTTCATTTCATTAAGATATATAATTAGTAAACGAAACGTGTAAGAATATATTTTTCTGATAAGGTAAGTAAATATAGGTATAGAAAAGTAGAAGGCGAACAATCGTAATACTATTTTGTTGCGAGTAATATTTTATATTGCAATTAATAAGATTGTAAACAAGTTTTAAAATGAAATGCCTGTGAAAAGGTTTATAGAAATCAGCCGAAAGTGACCTGAAGCTTGTCTGGCCGCACGAGATCTTATTCTACTTGTCAGCTGCGTCTGCCTTTGCCTGTACATTTTTATCTTTATTTCTTTATTAACGAATTGCGCAGAAGTAACTTGTCATAACTAACCTTTTACACCTTCCTAATGAAGTTTAACATTTATTTTATAACACCCCTATAAAAAAATATATATATATATATGTCGGAGATGAAAGGACACCGAGCCTTCCCTTTGAAATTCTTCGGAAAATCCCCAATACCTAAATCTTCATAAGTTAGGCATAGGCATAAGAGGCATAGAATAATTGCATAGCTCTCCTTAAAAAAGAAATAGTTGTAGCGGCACTCTACAGTAAACGTTCCAATGGTTTCTGCCCCGTGGCTCGCCACACGCAGACCCTATTCTTCGGGCAAGACGATCACCAGATGTCGATGCATCTCCACAGTGCATGTTCAGCTAGGCCAAGGACGTAAATCTTAGGATTTAGTTAACTAACGGTCCTTCAAACGGACAAACAATCTTTATCCTAACAGTCTCTAAATCTATCACCTACTATTACGGGAAGATCTTCGCGTCCCGCTAGCAACTTTCTCTCAAAGGCGACTAGCATCTTTCTCTAACCACAAATATAGAAATTAACCGATTAACAGCAACGTCCATTTCCCTCACTTTCCGAACGAGGGTCGTTCTCGACGAATCCGATGATCTCGTGCCCTGAGACACACCTCTATATATAGTTTCCCTCCGCAGCATCACCGCGGCGGAAAGGAACATTCTCGCGCGATCTCGTCAGCGAGAGGAACAGCGTCTTTGCGATCAGTGAATACTTTACGTTTTTAATAAAACGAGTCCGACTTAGACTTTGGAAGAAAGTATATTTGTTATACCGTTGACCGCGTTGATTCGTTATCGAACCTAAGATCATTGTCGTTAGCATCTCGACTATCTAATTACCACGGTTACTTGTCGAATTCTGTACTGATCATGTTTGTACTAGTAAATATTTTCTCTATTGCGTAATAACGATGTTTAATCCAAATGAAGATTCGTTACACACCCCTAATCATAGGGCAACCCGACATATATATATATATTTATTTATTTATTTAACAAAAGAAAAGAAAAAGCAAAAGGAGAGAAAAATTACCGCGAGAGATTATTAGGAATTGACTGAATAGAGCCGAAAGCGTGGCTTAATTTTATTTGGATTCAGAGATGAAAAAGGAACGAAAATGAATAAATATTATTTTTTATACCGCTTCTCGTTCGACGCGTAAAAGTACGCGAGCCGTTTTAACGATCGTTGCAATTTTAACGGTTCGTTGACGTTTTTAACGGCAATCCGTACACGTTCCGTTTTCGCGTCCAATTCATGGATCGCGTTCAATGGCATATCCTATCGACGAACTGGTCATTCTGACGAGATGCATAGCTGTATGCACTTAACGTACGTATGCAGAAACATCCTGATTAACACCCCAATTATGTACAGGCTCGCAACAGTTCACGCACCAGGAACGAGCCCCGACTAAATCGATGCTCGTGACTTCAGCAGAAACATTCCAGCCAATGAATTATACGGCACACGTTTCTTTTTCGATGCGTAGAACTTGCCGCGTATTTAAACATTTTCTCGTAAAACGTCGGATTATTTGTAATCAAGTAATAAAAATCTGTCGATTTCGAATAATTATTTATATGATTTTCGTTAATGCGACGTTCGTTATCGAAAAAATTCGCGCAAATAAAACTGTTGAAAATTCTTAGGTAAACGTTCCATCGGTAGGTATATGTATGTCAGAGAAAATAATTTTTCCCTCTTCGTTATCTTTCTTCTGCTTTCTCATTCCCTCTATTATCGTTACAAAAAGGGAAATATCTTTAATGCATTACGATTATAAAAAACATAATATAATTTATTTTAGCATTGTGCAATAATCATCGAACCGAAGAGATCGTATCAGATAAGATTGATAAGAGAGGTAAGACGATATCGCTCTATCTCTGTACATTTATAATGAGATGTAAATAATATTTTCATACATCGTTTCGCAAAATTCTTTTTAAGTAAACCTCTATCTCTGTTATTAAGCTGTTGTAACAGTAAACTTTTAAAATTCAATTTCCCTGATTTATAGTTTCTGCCCGAAGAACCCGATGACTCGATGTCTGACCATACGCAAACCGTTTCTACTTACGCGTCAACCATAGGAGAAACCAATAACTGTCTATTATTTTCTCAGATTTTGTATCTTTTTTAAGAATTCTAAGTATTCTATAAAATTGTGAATGAATTAATTGGCGACGGTTACACGAGTCACACAAGACAAACACAGATACACGCACATGCACACAGATACACATCTTTCACAGAATTATCTGCCAATCGATCGCAAGCTACGTGATGTATTTGTTTCGGCAAAAACTCGGCATAATTCAACGGAAACCTCCATTCGTTCCACCTGACAATTTACCCAGTTTGTTGTCATTTTTCGCGATAATTCTATGCACGTTCAGCGACCACGTGACCGCGTTCGATACACTCGGGAACCTCGTTGTACGGCACCACATAATAACGTTACAATACATTGGACGTGATCGCAATCACGCGCAACTTGTGAGTAATTTAACGTGCCATCGATGGACTGGTAGCAGCTGAACCGTCCGCGTACCGTTCGTGGTTGGAAAGTAGGCTAGAGGAAAGAATGCAGCTCTGATTGGTTTATAAAGTAATAGGACCACCGTCTGTGATACAATTTAAAAACTAGGACACACGTATCTTCGCTAATGAACGAAATGCTCAAATTTACATTTGTAAATCGAAGGAAATGGAAGGACGGACGAACGCAGATTCCATGCAAGAGATATTCTAACGAGTTTGTACATTAAAATATTCGTTTTTTCAAATTCAGTGACGACTGGCAAGGAAGAAGATGCACAAGTTCTATTTCGTATGTTTTCTTATTTTTCATACGTCGTTTTACAAAAGTAAAGTAAACATATCTTTCAGACTAAATGTTTTCACGCGTAAAAGTATCTTAATATTTTTGTACAGAGAGTACAATAATAGAGAAACGAAGCGTGGAATCTGATTACAAGACACTTTGTTCGAAAATAACTTGTATCTACATAGAAATATCTTTTTATAACTATCGAGATACGTATAATTTTCTGTGCTAGACTAGATTGGCCGCGTAGTAATGACACGCGTATGTGAATACGAGTGTGTGGGAGTATGTGTGTGCGCGGCGCCTCGAAGCACGGACGAACGTAACCGTTCCGTTGACAGCGTGGTATGGAAGATGGTGAGACAAAGAGCAGATGTATATCGACGAAGATCCTGGACATCGTTCATTAAATAAATCTAAAACTATTTTAATATGAATTCTAAGCGTAACCTTAGTGTTCCTTTACTTTTATTTCGGCAATTAATATCCACAATTCTCGACAATAATCACATTTATGCATTCGCGTAAGACAAGTAAACGTTTTCCATCGAGATTATACGACGTTATACCGTTAATCCGACGAACGTTCATATCGACCTGAAATTAGTGCAAAGCCGGTGGGAAAGGATCGCGCCTTTGATACTAAGCGGTTCGAAAAGTTTTATTAAAGACCGCAGTTCGTAGACGATCATCTCGTTCTTACGACCCACGATTCCCTTTTATTCGAACAGCCAGCTGAGGATCCGATGGGTGATCAAAGGTTCCGTTGATGGCTGCTAAAAGGAAACCCGAATCCTACAAGATCGATCTCCGCTTCTTTCTTCGTCAAAAACTCTGCATACGACTGCTAGTTTAGATTGGTCGCTGTTTCGCTCGAGGAAACGTTTCCTTCCTCGATTCCTCGATTCCGAGAGCTTTCCTGCAGTTTATATTTCCGTATATACAGGATGAAGCTTCGAGATTGAGAGCAGCTTCGCTGATCGCATTGGTTCAAGAGAAACATGTTCCGTTTGTAGGAGACGGTCTTCATCTTTGGAACGTACTTTCTAAGATAAACTGTGAACGATAATGATTATTACAAGATTTCCTTAGAATTTTAAAACATTATTGTACCTTACTCGACGCTAGTCTTTCATCTTTCGACCTTTCGAAATTAATTACACTTAAACACTTGTGACAAAAACAAACAAGTATACGTAATCGCGTTTTTGTCTCGAGAAAAATGCCCTTGCGTGTTTTTAGCGATCGAGAGAACAAGAAATTCCAGATGCCAGTGGGAAAACGGGAATTTTGGTAGTTGTGGTGTTAAAGGTAAAATAACGAATTCTAATTATAGATGCTGTAGACTATTGACGTATCTCGAACTCTCGCGATTTGAAAATGTTCGTGAATATAATATGTAGCGATCTAACGCTGTCAATGCAATTCACAGCGCTTCGTTTAGTTTCCATACATGTACGATACGCGAAACCGATCATATTGTCCGTCTAGAAGAGCAATATACTCCACGATGGGAGTCATATAAAAGCCTAGCTCAGTGTCTAGTTACAAGTTTAATTTTAGTTCGTATTCATGCGATCGTACAAAACTGTGATTTTATCGTATTGAGTAGGTTTCTTTCATTCGCGTATTTCTGTCTAATCAACGTGCAGTGGTTCATCAACGCACTGCAGAACTTTTTTGTAGGAATATATCATACGCGTTATACGAAGGTTGTTGAAATTTCAGTAGCGTTGTAACGAAACACGGCTATCGTGATTATATCGATAAAATTTGAAATCAATCGGAAAATGTATATAGAAGTTACGAGATACTTAATGCAAACATACACCTCTGGTGGTAAATTGCTATACGGTATAAATATTTATCTGAAGCATACAATTAACGCTAAAGATGATCTCATTAAATATTACAACTTCGTAATATGCGAGGGAATGAGAGGCTGTTCAAATATTTTGGTAACTTTTGAGAAGTTTAACTTCCAACAAATATATTTGCAATTTATATATACATTTTCAGATCCGTTCCAAATTTTACCAATTTTGCCAATACAACACGTAATAACGATAATCGTGTCTCGTTACGATGCCAGTGAAATTTCAAAACGTTTCGTATAATATATACATATAATGTTCGCAGAAGTGTCGGAATACCTGCGCCAGCCACCGTAGACACAGTGTTTTACTTTAAAACGGTTGACTTTACGCTCTCTGTTGATTAAGCACTTCTTGCTTCACTAACTAAACACCTACCGCAAGCTACCGAAGTTGCGGATGCTTATTTTTTAACACCTGCTGGCTATGCTACACGTAACGTAACGCCGGTTTCGTTATATTTTAGATACCACGGCCTTTCTCGTTTCTCGGACTAGCGACTCGTATAGCCACGGACGTCGTGCAATTTAGAATCAGCTGTAACGAACGCGTGTGTTCCGATGGGACGTAATTAAAGGAGCGAGCATCTGACGTCTGTTTTATACGAAGCGTTAACCGTGATAACTTGCAGGTAAAGAATTTTTCATTAGCCGAAGCAGCATGCTTCTGTAACTCGTTGAAATCTTAGGGCTCACCGAACACATACAGACAGAGAGAGAGAGAGAGAGAGAGAGAGAGAAAAAAAGAGAGTATGGTAAATATTCAGCGAACCGTTACTTTCGCACGGCTCGTAAAGAAGCTCGCTAACTATTTAATTTCATTCTTTCGCGAGCTTGTTAAATTTTCATACGCGACGTCACGTACAGCAGGCTTCAGCGGCGTGCATAAACGAGTTTCATAAAGGGACGGGCCCTGAGAAATTACGAAACATTATGCAGTCTCTTTTGGCCATCCTCCGCGAAACTGTGTGTATCAGCTTCTTCTTCTTCTTCTTCTTCTTCTTCCCCTTCTTCCCTTTTCCACTCAGCCCTGTCTTCTATATGTATTCTACCGAATAGGCGTGCGTTCCCCCGAAATGGTTTTTTCCAGCTCAAACGGAATACGCTAGGACCGGAGAATTTTCTATAGAAATGGGAAGAGACGCGATGCTTACGTCAGGGTAAATGGACCGTTTCGTCGTGATTCTCGAATAAGAATCTGCGTAGGTGAAAAAGCGATACGGAGTTGTATCGTGTTGCTCGAGTTTCCAGCTGTTTTCACGATGTAGTATTTTATACGCTGAATTTTATGTAGATTTTTAATTTAATCTCGATCTAGTGTCTAGTGGCTAAGTTTCGTCCTTCGTTTTACGATTATTCGTCGAGTTCTTGCGTATTTAGTTTTCTGAAAAACTATGACATGGTACGTTTGACGTTAAATATTAGAGTACCGTTGATATCGTTGATACGAGAAGAGGAAGAAGAAGAATTATGTTACTCGATACACTGCACTTAAGGATAATTCGTGAAACCTTTGAAGACATTTGAAAATAATTAAAAACTGTATTTTCATGTCAAACGTGTATCAGTGTATGCTTTGTTCAAATGCCATTTTAACGATGATATTTATGAAGAAAAATATTCAACTTTTTTGTTCCATCTCCTATTAATCATGCAAAAACGTTTATCTGAGAGTCCTAAATGAAGATTTGTGTAAATTTCACCCCAGAGCCCAGAAAATTGCAGCGTTCGATCGTGCATTAAAAGTTAGATCGAAAGAGCATATAATACATTTAACAGTACGAAAACGTACTTCGACCACGAAT
Source organism: Bombus haemorrhoidalis (assembly GCA_014825975.1). Classification (NCBI taxonomy): domain Eukaryota; kingdom Metazoa; phylum Arthropoda; class Insecta; order Hymenoptera; family Apidae; genus Bombus; species Bombus haemorrhoidalis. The sequence goes on from CM026167.1 coordinate 17,874,874, forward strand.
TTATCAAAAACGATATTCTTCGAACGCTACATACTTCTCTTCTTCCGAATATTATAATAATTTACAGACCAAATTACCACGTTCGTTATTACTTCGGAGATTTTTCTCGCGTAGTCGAACATCGTAATAGCCTGCTAATCAATCTATGGATAGGCGTGCGGTAAACGAAAAATCTGCGAATATTTCTCGTCGCCAATGTTCGAATAAAAGCCGAAGAAAGCACTCGAATACTATGCTACTGCACCACGTTCCATTGAACATTCTCGTTTTCAAGTTTCTGATCGCAGTCGTTGACGAAGCCATTGCGACCGCGAGACTTCTGTCGATAGTCTTTTGAGACGAAACATTTGTCCCCGCGGTTTACTCGTGCAACTCTATGGCTCGTACACTGTCTCGTTCTCTTCTCAACTCAATTTTCTTCTTTATCGTGTAGACGACATCGTCGATCGCATGCGTAATAACCGTCAGTTTGAAGCGAGAAGGTTCTTGAATTTTTTAAAGTTTCATCTTCATTGGTAGAACTTCGTCAAGTTTAATTTTAAATCTGCATTGCATTAATTTTGCACAACTATATCGTTATTTAATTATTCAAATATTCTACTCTTCAGGTATTTCCATATCTAATTATTCGAGTATTTTAACATTTAATTGATCAAGTATCGCGTATGCTACGTTGCTTCGTGCCGTGTTGAACAGTTACATCGCACGAACAGAAAAATTTATACAATTTCCAGAAAAAAGATACGAAATTAAAGTACGAGATTTGAAAGTTGTTGGTTTTGTATCGAATAGTTAGACCGTGAAAAGAAAATTTTATTATATGCAAATTCCGAACGTCGATGACAAGATTCGGTTCCTTAAAAGGATAATAAGCGACTTAATTATTGCTGATGGAACTGTTTGAATGTCGATCGTATTTAGATGGCTGTTTCCTATTGTGGATGAAAATCAGCAAACATAAGACGAGAGTAATTATTGAAAATTTAAAGAATCCTCGCACTTTCGATCGGTTATATAACGAATTTGTTCTAAAATGGTAAAAGATGGAAGGTTGTGACACAAGTTACTAAGTGATAGGTACTAAATTATAGTCGTCGAGTTACAGATAAGAGTCATCAAAGCATTAAAAGAAAATTGTCGTGTGGAACGCGTAATAAACTAATAGATAGCGAAATTACGAATTTTGGAACAATGGGTATTCAGGGTTGTGCGGATTAATCTTCGTGGTAAGATTCGTGTTTATAGCTTCATGAAGTATACGCGCAGCTGGCTGATGGTCCTCGTTAATCCATCGTATACGACTCCTTCGAGTTTGTATTACAATGGTTAATAGACATTTGGAATGGAACATCAGGGACGAGATATTTCCATGTACGAAGGGAACGTGAACGAGCAATTTCGCGTCAGAGACAATGCTGCGAATAATTATCGAACTCAATACACGCGTCCTCTTGAACTTTGATTGTAACAAATTTTAGACAATTTAAAAAATGCTCAGAAATAATTTATCAGCTGTGACAATATAGGAATTCTTTTTATTTGTCCCATACAATAAGTTTATTGATCGATAGATCTATTTACAATGGATTTATGGACAGGAAACGATGGTTACTTAACGTGAACTGAACACAGTAACGTGCTATAACTAAACAGTTAATTCACAACTCACAACTAATAGTTTACAACTCGTAACAACTGGGCAATTCGACTCTTCACTACTCGTCTGTCAACTCACAACTCGACCCTCGACTCACGACTCTTCTACTCGACTTCCCGATAAAAGTGCCACGTCCCTTTTGGCCTAACGGCACTTGGGCCTTCCCGCATATTGTTTATGATTCGCCAGATATTTCTCAGGCTACTTGTCCACGATACTACAATAATATTAATAAACTGGCATAAATCGTATTTGTGCGTGTTATAGAGCGATCTTATCTTTCCACGAAACGGATATGTTTTAGCGTTACGTTGGTTAAACTATAGTTATTATCATCGCACAAGGACATTTATTAATGCGATTATTTTATAACTCGTGAAACTTCACCGATTATTATTAGTTGAACCGAGACGCAAGAACGTGTTTCGTTTCGATTCTCCGGTTTTCCGGCCTGACTTCGATATCAAACGCTCTAACGCCAAGAATTAAATGAAAAAATGTATCTTTGAAGAATCAAGAAATAAAAATGGTAAAACTTTGAGAAGGGAAGGTTCGTTGAAACGCGTGTGACTCGCGCTATCTCGTTGAAATCCTGTGAAAAATTGCAGCGCGGCTATCGCGCGGATATTCCAAGGGGAAAACACAAACTCTCGCTATCGGCGATGTTAATAGCATGAATCTCGGGGTTTAACTGGATGTTTTCCAAAGGAGGCACGTAGCCTTTTTGTTTTGCTCGTAATTATGCGCATCAGGGGAAAGGGCGGTAGCAATAAGCCCGGAGGAATTCCTTTTAGCCGAGCGAACAAACGGAATACAGAAAACTGGGACGCTTGTGCCGCGTTCAAATATTCATTTTTCTCTGGTGCCGCGCGGTCAAGACCGACTTCTATTCTCTAAAAATAATTTATATTCCGGCGGAAGTACGTCTCTCGTTATACATTTAACGAACCGAAAATTATTCTCGTGATTTTATTTAAAATGACAAGAGGATAAGAAAAGAAGAAAGAGAGAGAAAGAGAGAGAGAGAGAGAGAGAGAGAGAGAGAGGAGAAAAAATGGTATCGCGTGTACCTGTTCTCAAAGGATCACTTATACGATCAATATTCAGCTTTTTATCCAATGTGGAATGTTTGCTTCCCTCTTTGTTCGGCAGAATAAGAAATTGGGACAAAGGAAACTGGACAAAGTAACTCATTTGTAAAGGTGGTTGATACATAGCGAAGATTACAAATGACGTCTGGAATCACATTTAGATCGTTATGCTGAAAAAATATAGATTGGAAGGGAAAGTGAAATTCTTCGTTTAATTGAATTTATGATAACGATATTGCGAATTTTAAAAGATGCAAACTCGGTGGTTTCTTGGGGCTAAAAGTACGAAGATTGAAAATATATCGAGAATATCGGCAGATGGTATTTTTGTTAAGCTAAAATAGTTTAAATAAAATAGCTAAAATAAGTATTGGACATTTTAGCAGATGAGATTTCAATGGATTTTCCAGCTATCAAAATATGGTCAGAATTGAACGTTTCCTCTCGACGAAACAATTTAAATCGATATAGAAAATACAGATAGTCGTTTGAAAACAAATACTATTTCCACAATACGATGTAACAAATACGAAATGAAGATCAAACACGAAAACAATGCAACGAATTGAACGAACATAGAACGACATTTATGGAACAACAAATTGCCGTTCGACCAATTAGTTTCAGTTGTATCGAATTGGAAATCGAAAATCGTAGAAAAAAACACGACGAGCAATTTAAAAATTCTTTACGAGAAAACATCTCAGGCTAAGAGCTTGTTCAAAATGATCCCGGTATGGACTGATTGGAATTAACTATGAATTATAAATAGCAACGATTAGTAGGTTCCATTAGTAGATTCCATCTGGGATCACAGGATCGGAAAGGATTAACGCTAGAACTATCGATAGTTAACACGAAGCTATTTCTACCAAAACCAGTGAAAATGACTGGTTTTTAAAAAATACGTAATAATAGAATATTTGTATATTTATTGATTTATTACTTTCTTACAGAAGAAATTCAATGTTATGTAGTGCATTTTTGCTATTATTAATTCAAGGTCTAAACGAGGGTCGACACATTTATAATATCGTAGAAACAGTCATTTTGACCGCTATGGCATTTCTTTCTAGTGTCAGCATCTAGCGCTGTAACGATGATCGATCTGGAATTTTCCTGATAACTGATATCATCGTGTCGGACGATACGCGGTAAAAATTTGAAAAACGCGTGGCGAGTTGTAGAAAACGAGAAAACTGATTAATCGGGGTTCGATAAACAGATCGCAGAAACCTTCTAAACTTTGACAAATACCGGTCATTTTGACTGGTATCGGTATAAGTAGCCTCGATAGAAAATTACTATTATCGGTTTGAATACATAGAAAAGAAGATAAAACTCGTTATATCGTTCTTTTAGTTATCGCTGCGAAAGTCGTTACATCATTGCGGGAAGAAAATACAACGCAAAGTAGGAATTTGAAAATAAAGTTGTAAAACCGGTCAATTTGTCTGGTGTGGTAGTTCTAGCGTTAACAGTACAGAAAATTGATATCGATGATCAGTAAAAAATTCTACGGCATTTCGAACGGTGGAAAGATGAGCGCGGGAGGGAGCATTTCCGTTTAAACAAACATCGGAAACCGATGCCTTCCCTTATCGCGCTTGTCGCAAGGGCGGATGTATCATTTCTCATGCGACCGTTATTATTGCGACTGAATAAAGGCCGTTAGCAACTCGGGGCCGCGTGTCGGCCATTAATAACTTTGCAGGACGAATAACCGGACGTTGAAAGTGGTCGCGCCCCGGAAGTGGTACTCGCGTCCGCCCCATTCGCCGTTCGTGTCGCGGCGAAAAAAGCCTCGCATTGTTGCGTGGTTTAATTAATCGTCCTCGATTATCAAACCAGCGTCATAATGCTTCCGTCGGTCTATAAATGAAATTTTTCGCGATCTCACGGTGTTCCTTTCTTTTCTCATGATTATATCGTTCTTTTTTCCGACGGATTGAAATCGCATTAAACTTAGATTATACGGTCTTTTCGTTACGTTAGAATTGAATCTGAAAATGGAGGGGAGTATTTTATATTTAATATAGATTTTAATGCTGATCTGAGAAAGGATACTTGGTAATAATAATAATAATAATAGTTCGTTAGAATATCGCGAAACAATTTATTCTTTAATCACTTTGGTAACGAACGACACAAAGCTGGATATTCGAAAGGAAGTTTTCGCGTTTGTCCTAGCCAGGAAAATTTCTGCTTTTCTACTTTAGGGCTTTTATAGAGTCATCGATCGCGAATTACGTTGTCGTTCCATGTGACGTTAATATTCGATTCTACTCGATGGAATCGCCATGCTGTACCGAACGATTTACTTTTGAAGCGGTTGTACTTATACAGAAGAACAATAAATAGAAAATTACACGAACAACCGCTGACTTACCAGTGTACAAACGTAAAAGCGTGCACGCAAGTTCCGTGAAAATGTAAAGTTAGCCTGTTGTGTTAGAAGCCCGTATCGCAAACCTGCCACGCGAAGCCCTTAAAAAACCGTGTATATTCAAGTTCATACAATTTTCACAGTTTTCCCGTACACGGTACCTAGATCTGGATACTCGAAACGTTAATGTACACGTGGTCATCGCGCGAACGTCCTTCTATCCCACTGAAAATGGATGTTTTTTCGCAGCGACTGTAAAATATACGTTCGGCTGTCACGTTTCGTCCATAAATTTACGTCGGACGGCACCGTCAAATTGTTACGGCAACGTGGATCGATGACATTTTCGTCGTGTGTCCACGGATGAAACACAGGCAGCGAAAAATTTTGTAAAATACATGGAGCGTGTTATAGACTCGGAACGAAACGCGTTACAAGCGTCTGTCCGCCGAAATAATGTCGGTTTAAGCCACGGATTTGCTGCTCCGACTGCCCTGTTATTTAAATACTAAAAAATTCCCTTGCGCTCCCCCGCCAGGCCATAAAATCGACTGTTTTATATCGAATCGTTAAAACCAGTTCCGACGTAGTCCGATTATTTATCCTGAATTAAATGAACGATCGCGCTGCCGGCTGTTTTCACGCTGCAACTCGGGCAACCGTGTTTCGCCGACAGATTGTCCCGCACCGATTTAAATCTCGGAAATACTTGGACGTTACATGGTCTCGTGATAATTCTTTCGAATATATTTATATTCGTCCTGCAACCTATCAAACGGCTATTTGCGTGCGTTCCTATCTACGATCGTAGCGACAGCCTACGAGGATGTTAACGCTTTAATCGTAACGCCAACGCTAGCTTTCACTTTCCTCTTTTTTTTTCTCTCTAAGTTGTACGAATGATCATCTAAACGAGTATACGAACGTGTATGTACATAATTGGTACGAGTACGCGGATACCATTGGCGAAATTAATGTTAACTTTTATTAGGGTGGAAATATTTAACTTTTACTGTGCGACGTTAATTATAATTATTTATATGTAATTTAACATTTAAATACTCGTTAGAGGCTGGTCGTTCTAATATCAAAGAAATCCCGTATAATACTTGTCGAGGTTGACCGATAGAAGAACGAGTGGATGAATTTGTACTAGAAAAATATATCGAAATAAGTAAAGCCTTGCTCTTACAGTATTACAATATTATAAAGCGCTATGATAGAGAGCACGTTCATATATTTATGACAAAGGGGATCACCAAAAAGTTAACCTTGGTTTGTAGCTCCAGCTGAAGGCTACAAGAAACAGCGATAGAAATCTACTTGTAGGTCTTTTGTTTCTAGATCTTGTAACCGAAAAGAAAATTTATATTCATGGGCACAATAATATGGACCTCTCCTTATTTTCAATTTTTTTCACCAAATTCTATTCTCTTCGTAACAGAGGTCTCCAAGTAATCTCGGTTTTTCTCGAAGTAATTACTTCAAAAATACTAATAATTCATAGCGATGATACCGAGATGGATACGTACGTTTGTTTGACAAAGGAACGAGTGGATGAATTTGTGATAGAAAAATATATTGAAATAAACGTAAGTACAGAGATAGTGTATGCCGATCCAGATCGTCGCTCTCTCGATGCTACAATACCAAAAGAAGAAGAATAATCTCATAGCGAGCACGTTCATACTATAAATAGCAACGAACGTTACCACAAAAAGTTAACCTTCTTGTGTAACACTAGCGGAAAATTACAAGAAACGGTATTAACAATCTACTTATAGTTCTCTTGTCTCCAGACAATGTAACCCGAAACAACGTTAATATTGAAGGGCACAATAATACGCGTCACTCCCTGTTTTGAATCTTTTCTACGGCCATGAGCGATTACGATACTAATAATAGTAAGCAATACTACGATAATGATAATTAATAAGATTTGGCAACATCCCTACTAGACCTCTTTCAGTTCCAATACAGAGTCATTTTAGAATTGACGCAACAGATTGTGGAACCGTAACCGGAATCGATATCGGTGAAAACGTTTTTTCACCTATAGCAGTTATGACGTTTCGTAACTGTTTCAGTCAGGACCTTTATGTAATGGTTATTAACAGTTATTTTCAGAGTTTTTATAGCCTATGGTCACAACGACTGATAACAGAGAAGAGAAGTTGCTGCAGCGAGGGACAGCATCGGTCTAATGGTTTGGCGCGCAGAAAGCATCGGCGTCTAATTACGGAAGTTAAGCTACCTTGAACAAAGTTAGCGTTTAGAATTGCCGAGCATCTAGCAAGTCTGTCGACGTTGGTGAGTTTAATTACAACCATTCGGGATAATGACTACAGTGCTCGATGCAGATTCATTGGAGAAAAAGGAAAAGAGATATATTTCTTTTTAATAACGCGATTCATTGCAGAGAAAGGAAAAGAGTGTCGAGGATTGTGAATCTTATTTCCGACATCTTCGCACGCGTCTCAGCACGTTCTTTGTTTCATCATTTTCCATATCACACTGCCAACGAAACAGTTACATCCGTCCGTTTTTCGAGACGCCCCGAACACACGTACTTCCACACACTCGTATTCACATACGCGTGTCACTACTACGCGGCCAATCTGGTCTAACACACAAAATCACACATATCTCAATAAAGAGATATATTTCTTTTTAATAATACAATTTAAGAATAATTTGTCAAATTAAAGAAATTTTCGTCATACGTATGAAAGGTGTAATTTTCTGATTATTATTTAGAATCTTCTTTGAAGGACCAATGGTTTACATGCCGAGAACGTTGTCAGGTTGCGCAATCGTTGCAGCGTATCGATGCCAATCTACTCGTCCTATTCTCTTTAAGTTATTCTGAAAATGTCAGACTGAATACGTGCGAATTCCTCGAAGAATCGACGTGAAATCGATCGATGTCATATTTTATCCGAAAAGTGTGGACAAAAATGGGAAAAGTCGGAGTCGCTGAAGCTTTTGTACACTCGTACCAAGCTCGAAGGATTAATTCTCTCGGTAGAGCTGACATTGATCAATGACGGGATATTCTCTCTTTATAAGTCGAGTTTCTTAAAAGTCGTCACCCAAGGGATCCATTCGGCGAATAGTAACCCTGTTCGAAGCGGTTCGTCGATAAGGAGTAAATGGACAGACCAGATATGTAAATGGACACGTACGTGATAATATTCGCATAATCCAGAAAGAATATCCAGTATTGAACCAAGAAGTTTCAGGTGCTGGAAAGTTCTATAAATGCAAACGGCATTTCTTCAAAATTTCGTTGAAACATGAGGAAACTGTTTGGACTTAAAATAGAAATCGCTACGTCTGTAGACGTTCAGAGACATCTAAAAACACCGAATTAATTTAAAAAACCAAATATTTGTGGCGGCACTCGACAGCGAATACCACCACTCGACACTGACTAGTGTCGGACGACGGCAACGCAGCGGTTAGCGCCTTAGGTTACGAACGTTCGACAGCCGGATTCAGATTTCGACGATTCTTAAATGAGAAGAAAATACAGCAGTACCCCTCGGTGCTATCTACATCCGCGGCAGAACCTGCGTCTCACCCTACACACTAGCAGTAACGCACTATCGTCAGAAATAGCTATACCGACTACTACGACTAATACCACCTCATATTCTACTTCTGATATGTAGCAGAAATTTGAAGAGAAAAAGAGTTTATAAATTTCGTTCTTACTCTCGTTGCAACATAGTTACGAAGCATTATCGCGCGGAATAAGAATAAAGTAGGTACCCTGTGTGCATCGAAGCGATAAAAAATATCCAACGCATAGCCGGAAAATCGGCTCTTCTGTCAATATTATAATTAGTATCTCAGAGCAAGTTGAACTTTGAACTAAAGAGAGAAAGAGAGAGAGAGAGAGAGAGAGAGAGAGAGAGAGAGAGAGACGCTTAAAGGTCGATGGTGACGCGATCACCGAGAAAACAATTCCAAGTTTGATCGGAAGAGCTCTTATTCATTCGCCTTTCGTTACCATTGATTTTCCGCGTAGGAACGGTACCAAAAATACCGGAAAAGATATTTCTGCCGCTTGGGTGGCTCCTGGGACGTGTCGCCATTAAATGACAACTCTTCCCCAATTAGTTCAACCTAAATAATCTGCCAGCTAAGTGGAGTGTGATTCAAAATGGAGAAAATAGAATATCGTAACGAGCTGTCGGACGAAGCGAGAGCCACTAATCCCGTGACGAAATTGTAGTTCATATTTGCGTAAAAGTCGAGCGTACTGTACGAAAAGTGCAAAAAAGTTGATCGCTAGCCAGATACGATAGCGTAGAATAGATCGTATCGAAATCGATTTTACGTTCTATGTGTGATGTACCACGTGCGAGGCTCGGCCATTTTTGATACCAGAGATTCTATTTTATTCAAAAGCGAGGTAACACCTTTATTTAGTTTAACGTTGCCGGAAGATGAAATTGAAAAAGTATTTTGAAGAATACAATCCTTCAAATACTGTTACCAGTAGATTCCTTGAATCAACATGTGCTGGACAAATAAACCTGTTTATTTTAAATCTGGTTTGTTACAGCACGATCGATACTTTATAAAATCCCTTACTTTCTAACTATTAAAATACACCGATTGATCATACAGCGAATGATAGCACGATGGATTTTATCAATAAACTAAAACTATCGTAATAAAATGGAGGTTAAAATATCACAGTTTGTCTGTTTTGTGAGTGTACCTTCAAAGAATGATTGCTTCTTACTGCAAAAAGAAGTAAATAAATCAAATTAATATTACCTTTGTGTCGTCCACATTGAATGCTAATTTCGCTTGTAAGTCTGAAACAGGATTTCCTTAAATACGTAGACATAAATATTAGAATATATATATATTACAACAATAAGAACAGATATTACAACAATGTTTCAGACCAGATTACGTATCTGTCTCTATACTCGTGATAGTTAACTCGAACAAGCTACATAATCATGAAACAAATCATAAGACCAAGGTTAAGAATCCTTTTTCTATGCTCGGCACAAGCGTCCCAAATAGACCAACTAATACACTCTCCTCGAGCTCGGCCTTTGCAAAATACATCGCGTTCAGAATATTACGAACGAACCGATGAAACAGTGTGGGAGCCATCGAGTTCCAAGTTCGGGCGTAACAAATTGGATCCGGGGACGCGTGAGATATTCTAGCGCGAATTTACTGACTCGAAAGCGATTATTAGTCGCGTGCTACACTATCTGCTCGCGAATCGAATTTATCGACCCATATCTAAGATCGCCGTCATTTCGACCGAGGGTTTATGACACTTTCGACACCTGCTGCCTCTCTCTACCCTTCGCCATCAAAAGACAGAGAAACCGTCGGAGAAGCCATAGACTATAGATAGAAGACAGAGGAGGAAGGAGGAATGGCGAGCCTCATGCTGGAACTTCAATCGTTAAACTTTATGGCATATCTTGCGTATTTACGAGCCGAAGGTTTCTTCATCGTCGTCGCCACCGTGACAATCTTCCTCCAGGAAGCCGTCGGGACGACGTAAAATCCTGGCCCGGTCTGCGGCAATGCAGGTGACGCACCGCGACTGCAGAAACGTTGAAAGAACGACAGAATAAAAGGAAAGAAGAGAAAATACTGGATTTTGCAACGCAGCCAGAACCAACGAGAGAAGCTCGCAACACCTTAGGTTGCAGGCAAATTATTTATTTAATGGCCCTTCGATTCCACTGGATGGAATTGAACGATGACACGTTGGCAAACTTGTACGATATAAGAGCAGCTCGTGGATGGTTGGTGAATGTTTATTTTAGGGGCACGTGTTATGGGTCGTTTGGAACCTATCTTGGGAATAAGCGATGGTTGATGAGGCCCATTTGGCTGGATAAGTGAGAACGATTTCGGGAGGTCAGTTTTATGGCCACCTCGAAGTGTATTGAATTTTGACGTTTATGAGAGTTTGTTCGAAGATACGGAGAGGATCGTCTGATTTATGTGAATTTAGTTTCGTACGTGGATTCCTGTGTTTTCATTGCATCTCGTATGTGAATTTGCAAACGATCGATGAGCAAATTTTTGCATATTTTTTTATGGGTATTAGAATAATCGCTTATTTCGTTTCACTTAACTTCACGTAACTAGACCGCGGATGTTCGTGCAAGTAAAAGAAAGCAGATAAAGAGCTGCGATCTGGAAGCGAAGAAACGTTTTGCTTTCTAAATATATCTCGATATTTTATATATTTTTATATTTGTACACATCCTTGTATATTTCTGCGTTCTATTTTTATAATTTGATTGTGCGATATAACGAAAACATTGGTAAGTATCTCGGAATATTTCCATTTTTTCACTTTGTATTTTCATAACTCGCACCGATAAGAAAACTACAGAATATAAAAATTAATTTTGCCTATAGAATCTTAATACGAAACGTTCTCATTTACAGCAACGATCGTTGCGTTTAAAGAATACGCATCGTATTAAATCAGAAGGGAAGTAAAATTTTAACAAAGACGATACCGAGCTATACGTTATACCGATAATTAAGATTGTAATTCCATGTCTTGATAACGTAATACCTTAATACCGTAAGAAGCGAATTTTCAAAGCTTTGAGCTAACAATTCGAAGTCAGGTGGACGTGACTGAAGGAAAAATCGATTCCGATATCGAAGGTGAGAAATTTATGCGAGCACTGCCGTGATTCGTAGAAGCCCAGGATCTTGTGGAATAATTATTTCGTTGCAGTCGTGGCAACGACTAATGCGATCGAGTGATTCATTAGAATTCCAAGACTGCTAAGGAGATTTATTACCATTACACTACCGCCGGTAATTACGCCAGACGATCTTTCTTAATCCGATTACGCATGCTTTCCGAATAGATAAGCTCTTAAAATTAACATTTAATTGCGTTAATATTAACTTTTCTTACAGATCCAATGACTCGCGTATGAAAATTTAAGAACCACAGCTCTTCTATAGATCATTGATATATGTATTTCGTTTATAAGATGGAACATCCTTGAATTTTCCATTCATTCTCCAGTTGAGATATTTTTCGTTCCAAATGGAATATCGTTTAGGCACTTTAATTTAATTTCAAACGTTAAATTGTAAGTTTAATTATTCGTTAGAATCTTTGTATAACCTGTGGACAGTCGAATATTTCTTATTTTTTAAGTTTTCAAAGTTTTAAGCTTTTTTTAAGTTCTGATATATTTTTCGTTCGAAATGGAATATCGTTTAGGCACTTTAATTTAATTTTAAACGTTAAATTGCAAGTTTAATTATTCGTTAGAATCTTTGTATAACCTGCGGACAGTCGAATATTTCTTATTTTTTAAGTTTTAAAAGTTTTAAGTTTTTTTAAGTTTTAACTCTTAATAATCGTCACGCAAATCGTATCTTTTAATCCTTCCACAGGAATATGTTTTTACTTCGAAGCTCTGATCACGATATCCTTAAAATGAGAAGCATGTACCAGACAAACTGGTCGACTCTACTATTTGTAACTCTACGTTTATGTCATATTTTCCATATACAAATAATTATCGTACGATATAGAGAAGCTAATGAAATGTACGGTTTAAAAAAAAGTTTCGATATCGATGTGTTCTCATTTTAATCGAATCATGTATTTTTATTATCGCCAATTTACTATACATTTCAAAACAGGTAAGCGTTTGGCCAATAATTTGTCGGTGTTTGATCGATAATATCTTTGTGAATATGAGATGGGTGATTAAGGTGTAGGCTTGTTTAATAAAGTAACCAGTAGATGAATTTGTAATAGTCAGATGATACACAGATAGTGTATACTGTCGTTCGCTCAATGCTACTATAGCGATCGAAGAAAGAATTGTAATATCATAGGGAGCACGTTCATACATTTGTATTCTCTAGCTGATGATATAACTCTAGCTAAAGATTACAAGAAAGAGCAATAACAAACTAGTTCCAAGGCACGACATTATGGATCTCTCAGTTTTCAATTTTCCGTTTCAACGTGAAACGTTTTCTACGTTCGTATTGCTGCTACAAATGAATATTCTTTATAAACGCGTAATTAAAACCGACGATTATTCTGGAAAAATACCTGCGTAGCACAGCCGGGCTGAAGAATTTCAACAAGTATCGTATCTACGCTTGCTCGTAGAAAATATTTGTTTCATTTGGAAGAGCGTGTATACACTCTGTTTGTAGCGGGAAGGTTATCAATTACGATCAGCGAATGTTTTCTACAAGCTTGTATTTACAAAATTTCTGTCTAAAATATAAAAAGATTCATGCGCGTCATAAAACAGTAACTGAAATTTCAGAAGCTTGACAGTGTTAGATTGCGGTCTTTCGTTTCGAAACGACGAAGAATCGGTCCTCTTGTCCGATTACTCTCGTATGCGGACACTCGAGATTGAAATGAAAAACGTCAGCGATAAATCGTTGCACTGTGTCGAGGCGTGATCGATTATCGTAACAGAAGACGATTAATTGTCCCGGAAATTGATGCTATCCGAGCCTGCTATTACAATACAGTTCCTATCTATTTATCTTCCTCGTCAAAATTTATGAATAATTAATACGTTAATTCGTTTAACACAATTTTCGGTATTTTCCCAATATTCATATTGCAAACGTGTGGATGAAAGGTATCGATTCATTTAACCGAATCAGATCTTTTATGCTGCATTTCGTTGTCATCCGGTTTCTCGGACCGCGCTCGTATCTCGCTAATTCTGTTAAAACGAAGACGGTTTGTTTCGCGTAATATGAACGAAAATGTTTCTATCTCTTTAACGAAGGAATGAGAAAAAGTCATAAATTGCGTATGCTGTTAGTACCTAATCTTATTACGGTCCATCGAATCTTACTTCTACGCGAAACGATTTTTAATATTTCAAGGAAGACTTTGGTACGAACGATTTCGTATTTTCTTCAACTTGGAAAATCTTTTAATGAAAAGATGAATAAGAAATAAAAGCTCAATAAGAAATAGAAATCAACAGTTAATACGCTTGACGATTCCCAGATTGTTCAAGCCAGAATGGAATTATTCCAGAGTAACAGAATACAGATTATCCAAATTATTAAACCATGCAAGATGTTCCAATGTTTAAATAATCGTAATGTTCCAATTCCCACAATAATTATATTATTCAAAATTAATCAAACATTACCAATTGCTAGAGCTCAAAGGGATTCGAGATCCTTTCGTAGTTTCACGTTGAAAGGTTTCCGATAGAAACGCATATTAGTACGATGGAACCTCGCGAGACTCTAACATCGTTGCGTGTTTGTACGATTAATGTACGCAACCTTTGCATGGTTACAACAAATTTACACAGGTTGACGCTATGTTTGCTCTGCGACCCGAACGATTAATAGTATTTGCATGTAATAATCTCCGAAAATGTGTTCGCTGGAGTTAAAATATTTAGTTCCAGCACGGAGCCTCGATCGCATCTCGTGCTAACAAAGAGCGGTGTAGTACGAATTTTTTGACGCGTCGCTGTTAGAAATATGCGCACGACGTAACAGCGTGGCGGAGAAAAAAAAATGTCTACGTCGAATATTACGAATTCTCACGTAGAATGATCGCGGTGTATGTAATTCGCGATCCAACAGGGAATTCCCGGAACGTCGGTTAATCGGAAGTTCGCGCAGCCGAGAATTCATTTTACAATTTCAACCCTGCACGTAAGCCGGATGCGTAACGATGCTTATCGCGCCGTGAATTTCGCGTGGACGCTTTTTAGCCCCGTGACCAACCCCGATACAGCTCCCCTGGCGATCTTCCGGTTCGCGAATGCTTATCTGAACCGCCACCGTTCTCGCTGTTTTCATCCCCTGACATCGGCTGGTTGCTGTATCTCGTGGATCGCTCGACGAAAGCTATTTTTCCGTGAGGTATCATTAGCTACACGCGATCGTTGAATTTACAGAATACTTTGGAGACCGTGTATTGTTCTCTTGTTCGTTTATTTATTCGTTTCAACTTGCATCTCCTTCTTTGCAATATTATGTTATTTTTGTTGTATACCCTACTTATATAAGAAATATACGCACTGCCGATAATATGATGGCAGCGTAGGTTCCTGCTAATTATCTATAAAAGTTATAAAGAACATCGAATTACGATGAGGGATATTGAATTATAATTTAAATTAAAACAAATATAGATATAATGGAATGTACAGATAAAAGTCTAAATAAATAAATATTTAATGCACAAATAAGAAATGAAAGCTTCCTTAGAATTATTAAACGTACTCTACGAGTGGGAGAATATGCGCGATTTAAGTAGATAGCGTCGTAACTAGTCAGACACCTGGCTTCAACAGACGCGCGTTATACATGTCTATCTGTTCAGAATGTTTCTTTATCGACCTATCAGAATGTAAATCATGTTCTAACACACGCAGCGTCGTATATTTTATCGCAAGTTAATCAACCAATACACAAGACAAATATACATATGGTAAAAGGAAGAAGAGAAGCAAAGAACCATGCTAATCCTACTTAACATTGCTTGATGCTACATTAAGATCTGAAATGTCATATAAAAATTCTAACACGAGCGTATAATCAACAAATTACAACTGTTCTATTCGTAACAATAGCACGTGGAAGCTCGCCACTTTTGCACAGACCATTAAAGTGTTCCGACCAACAAGATGTGCCGTATCGAGGAACAAAACGATCCTACCGATATGAAAAATAAAAGAATATCTTTATCCGATCGATTTCCGATAAACCGGTGGCATCGTCGCATAGAGAGAAAGAAAGAGAGACGAGGCCAGTAAAATAATAACGAAAGAGAAACGGTCGCTCTAGTCTCGCTCGTTCAAGTCTCGTAACAAGACGAGATAAAATAAGACGCGTTGCGGGTGTAAGCGTGTACGGGATAATTATTATCTCGATGGGAATAGCTGGCGTTCGTTTTTAGTGGTGCAATTTCGTGGAGGGAGTTTGCCTGATACTACGCTCGACGGTCATATTCCCTTGATGACCTTTACTTTCACAAATGCCCGTCTAAATTACGTCCACAGTGGCATGGCGTGGCAGCGCGCGGCCATTCGTTTCTTTTCCTAAACAGTAAGTTAATATTTCAGGCGAAACGCGCGCTTGGTATTCGCCACGGTGTAATTACGTTCCTCCTTTTTGTTCATGACCTTTCGCGGTTTACGGTGTTCCGACGTAAAGTACGGTAGACCGTAAGTTTGTGATTTTTTTCAGTTTATGCGAGAAGATACTGTCACCTACGATTTGCATGACTAATCGAACACTAAGGTATCCAAAGAGCTTTTTAGGGACTTTCTGTACGAGTAAATTAGTTTCTTCGATCTCGTAATTGTACACGTTGTTCGGAATATGTTACGCGTGATTTTGGTAACCGTCGAGCAGCTACGGCAACTAGTTCTCTTAGTTCGAAGCGCAAACTTTGCTGGTTGGATGGAAAATCGTACACGATTTTCATCCTCTCGAAACATATATTTTCGTATCGAAGATCGTCGATTGGAAAAAGGAAGAGACAGTTTATTTAACTATAATTATTTAATATTTCTAGAGGAGTGTCAGCGTATTAATTTAAGCAATTAAGTTGAAATTCAATCGCCTCAAACGAAGCGAATAAATCCATAAAATATTACTACCTTTATTTCTATTTCCATTATATGCAAGCTGCTCCTCCTCTCAAATATATATTTGCACACTTTGAAGTTACTTCAGCAACGACTGACGTATATTGGCGATACGATTTCCTCGCACGTCGTTTAAAGTACGTACGTAACGCGTATCGCATCCCGAGTGTACTTACAAATATTTTGCAAATAATTTTCCAACGGCTATCAAATATTTATACAGACGCGTTTAAAGCGCGGCAAGCGACCTTTTTAATTTCACACGATATTCGTTTAGCTTTTATTTCGTACGCATTGTCGTCTAAACGTTCGTTCCTCGAAATTTAGATGTAATTCCACGGTTGAGGAATAATTTTCACATTTAAAACTCATTTGTTCGCGCAACGCGTTTGCTGTCGAAACTGTTCCATCGTTAAAGGGCGAACCATATATAATCCACTTAATTTTAAGCTATCGTATACGCCATTCGGGTGTAACCAATATCGTTCCGGTTATAAATTACGCGGTTCTTCGTGCTCGTTAGCAAACAATTTACACGTTGTAACCAAGCGGCGATTTGTTTCGAACTGACTCGTTAAATAGATACATACATGCACATATTCGGCTGATTAATTCTATCGCGGTCGAGTGCAGTATGTTCGATGTTAATTGAGATTGATGCAATCGTTCGCCTGTACAGCGTCAGTCTTAGTCGAACGCGGCTTATCCACGGATCATTTGACGGGATTCGAACCCGATCGCGTTTAGAATGATAAAGCTCGCGGCATGCGTCAAAATTAAAAACCGTTGAGCCTGGATTAATCGAACGTTTTATGAACGACGCGGCATTGCAATTTTTCTTCGTGCCACACGGTACATTAATTATAGGATATTAAAACACTAAAATTGAAATATGTTCGTAGAAAACGATGGTAATACCATAACGAATAACGTGAAATAAAAGTGGCAGAAATGGATAGGAGTTACATAAAAAAAAAAAAAGAAAAGCTTCCGTGGTCTGTTTCGGTACGAGGCTAAAACTGACGAACTACGTTCATAGTCCTTTCGTCTTTAATTCGCTCTTATCGTCGTTTAAAACATTCGTCGATTCTACGAATCAAACAACGAAGAAAATTACGACGGAGCGTCGCGAACAATTTGAAAAAATTTATTTTACGCTTTACGATTCCTTACGTCATATCGTTGCACGCGTGTTACCATCCAATGTGGTTTGTTTTCGAAGAGTTCCGTCTCTTAAGAATCGAAGATCGATTAATGCAAAAAATGCCGACACTCCAAACCGATCCAATAAACGATATAAGACGTTCGTGGTGCATACCGTATCTCGTTTCACACGGAACTGAAACTGCAACTTATTTATGTTTACGATATGTATCCACGAGATGGTTGTTCTTTGTGCAACGAGAGTCTCAAGACACAAAGACGGAAACAATCTACGGGGCTGTCACAATGTCAGCTCTTAAACAGCTACTCGAGGAGCGGAGCTCGTTGCTCGCGACAGGATCAAAAGGCCATTTCCTTCGGGATCGTCGGAGCTTGCCTCCTTCGATCGGGTCCCAACGTCGCTTTAAGTGTATAACCGATCGGCGCGGGGCGGCAGCGTATTGCGCTTTACGCGTGACAGTGTCGCGACGGGTACTTAAGGGCACTTCACAAGGAAACAAAGGACGTCTCAGTTCGACGAGCATTCTCCTCCTTTGATCAAGCTTTTTCAGCTCCGACACCACCTCCTTAAAGTTCAGTGCTCGGCTAACGCTCAGGATAAAAATGATCCTACGGCTTTTCGAAGACTTACCGGGCGAACTTATGGGCTCGTTAAAAGGATCAGCTAATGAAAGGTGGAAAATTGGTGGATTTTAAAGCGAACAAACTTTCTTTCTCGTCCCATCAATGTTCGAATGTCTCGAAATTTAATAAATGTGAATTTATAGTTTCGCTGTACTCCTTTAGCAAAAGTATCTACTAAAAATAAGTATGAAAATGAGCGCGATAGTCCTGAGTATGAGCGAGACAATAACAACAAGACTATAAAAAGATATTATATAAGAAGTATCTACTATTTCTGGTAGACGTACTCGTTTACTAAACAATCGGTATATATACGTGAATAAATAATCGAAGCCAATTTACCGGATTAGTTACAAAAATTCGTGCTTTGCGATCTATCGCGCGAACCGACAAACTCTACCTTTACCTATACGAAAAATTCCAGCAACGTAAAGCGCAAATTCTTCAAGGGAGCACTCTACGGACTGCCATAAAGCATGGATTTCAATGCAATAACTTATTGAAATATTCGAGTGGGAAGTTGGTTTACGATCGAAGTTTCCATCGTGAAAGAAGTAATAAGGAAGAATTCTTAATCGAATCTTCGGAACCGTGATGAAAATTTGTAAACCGAGGGCGACGAGAATCTATGGATTTGCTTAGCTAAATCAGATTGAACCGTAGGTCGGTTCCACCGTCTCGCTTCGGGTAATCTCTCGATCGTTCACAGCGCTCGAACACGTATTTAACTGGAAGTTTTATTTGGAGCGGGGGAAAGTTTGAAACGTAAATCCACTGCTCGACCAATTCCAGCTCACCGATGTTAATTTTGATTGGATATAGTAACATAGGAGTTGAACAAAATACCGACCGACCACGCTTTTCTCAACGGTTGCACGAAGTTAATGTAAATGGATTTCCATGAATATTTCACTTTAATTGTCAAGGATAATGTGCAATCAACGAAAGTAGAAACACGTTTGTCGGTAGGAATTTATGGTCGTCGAATTTATTACGGCAATTGCTTCAAGATTGCTTTACGACTGTTGGAAAGCTGAAAGTATCGAAGATACTATTTCCCGTCTCTGGCTAAAGACGTTTAATGGATATTTAATGTGCTGATCTAATTCACCATTGAACGTCTAAGCGTTTTTATATTTTTACAATTACTGTCAAAGATTTAGCCTTTTACGGTGTAGACCAATGCAAATTCGAGAAAGCTATTCGATATACGCAGTACTATAAATTTCGCGTCTCAAGCGTCGTCGTATGCAATGGAATTCTTAATAGCTATTCCCTGTAAAAAGTTACGTGTCTGCATTTTTTCTATCCGCCGCGAAAAACGTAAAAAGCCTCGACGATAAGCGAAAAAACGAACTCCCAATTTTTCGCTGTTTCATTACTCCGTCAAAGGGTTAAGGAAGTGGTGATTTCGTCCGAGGCTTCATTGATAAAAGAAAGGAAAATGAACGAATGAAACGAAAAATGTTGTGCATCCATTAGTTCCTTATAAAACGAAAGAAACTTTTCGGACGACCTGATAGTATCAGACTCAAGAATCAGCGTATTTAGGATACTTGTAACAAACTTGAAATCTTAGAAGGGTTAAGTAACGAGTTCTCCGATCAATTTGGCTAGAATAGTTGATTCTTGATTTTACTCAGAGACGTCTTCGTTGTAATTTCCGAAAAATCGGAAACAATCGCGATTCTCGATGGGATTGCGACAAAAGTAACCGAAGCTCGACTGTTCGGATCGATTGTTGGAAAGCACACGGCTAAGCGGGTCGGCGCCGACCTCGAAAACTCGAGGACAGACATAACGATCTGCCAGCTAGCGAAGCTAAGGATACGCGAAGAAGACGTACACGCGTCAGCATCATTCGCATGTCCTGCACGATTCGATGCATTACATATGTATGACGAACGTCTCATCCAATTCTGCCACGGTATTGGTTACAGCTATATTCATGCATATGTAACAGGAATCTGATCGGATATTTGAAAGAAAATAGATAGCTGGACTCATAAACTGGAGTCGTGTAAACACGAACCATCGAAATCTGATGTGCCGATGTTTTCAAGCTCGCAAATATATTTGCAATTTCGTTTATTCGAGTTGCCGAGTATGCTGAGTAAGTAGTATATGCTGCCTGCAAGTTAGCGTATTATCTGGCGCTTTCTCTCTAATTTGATCGATATAAGTGGCGACGTTTCACAAGCCAAAAGTTAGAAGTTAACAAAGATGGTGAGTTTTTTTTTCTTTTGTTTTTGCATAATAGTAGATAGTAAAACAAGTAAATTTCGCGGCTTACCCGATTACGACGTAAAATCGTGAAAACGTAGATGCAGTTTGTCGTTTCGTATAAAGATATTTTTATCGCTTATCGTCTTACCGGTATTATCAATTAGCGTATTACTGTGTAAGATAGCTCTGATGTTAGTTTCCGTTTAACGAGGCAATTAATCAGGTATCGAACAATGACTTAGTGTAAAACGTTTCGCGTGCAGACTCTCTTTGCGTAAATTTGCAATTACAGGAAGATAGTTTCTGTGTTGAGTAAATCGGATAAATAATCGCTGACTCGTTTTAATCGTCTCAGGTATCTATTTATAATACGATTCCGCTATTACGCAAATACTGTCTTGTATATCGACGAAGAATCGGAATACTCGACGAATCTACAGGCGAACGATTTATCTGTATAAACGGGCTAAAGAAGTTTGATCGAGCCTGATCATATTTTTCCTCTCTCCGCTATACCAAATCTTTCTTCCACGAGTGGGTGTGGTTTTGCTAGATAAACGTTGAGGAAAGTTACAAGAAACTGAAACTGTATTATCACGGAAAGAATCTTTGCTTTCGCGAAGTTTTCATTTCGTATAATTTCACAATCGATAGCACGGCTAAATGGAATTTCCTATACAAAGCTTTCTCCCGCGTTTATATTAAAACCGTCGCGAGTTATACCTTAACTTTCTGGTGCATAGGGGGCTACAAAACGTACATAGTTTTAATAAAATAGTTTTATTTAATTTCAGTATACACGGTGAAATATTTGTCGACCTATCTTGACGTATTAGGATGATAAGTCGAAGCACAGCGACAAATATCCCAGTGACTTCGTTCTGTTACAGACACGACTAACACGTACTAATTTGCCTGGTACGTGTTCACAGCCTATCCAGAGTAATCGTAATTTAGGATCTTCCCTTCTCTTAAAATTCTGTGTCCCAAAGAACGACAAGACATCGTTATTTCGATATCTAGAATTTTTATCTAGGTATATAGCTACGATGCCAAAATCTTTATATCACCTTCGTTTCAACAAGCAAGAAGAGTATCGACACAAGAAGTCGTACACGCGAAGAATGATTCTTTCATGCCGTCCTTAAATTTAATACTACTGCGATTCCCGACCTTTTTACGAGGCTTTTTATGTTCCAAGAATATCTGTACCATAAATCTGAAGCGAGAAAACACGCACACCTACGAATAACAATTTTTTCTCACCTTGCTCCGGCCGAAGGAGTTTTCCAACGATAGAAAGATACAATTCGACCGAAGATGATCCGGAAAGCACCGGAGATTTAGGACGATTTTGGACGACAAACGAGCGCAATTAAAACGAAAATGACGAAATAAAAACGCGGCTGAAATAATATCCGCGTACGATGCGACATTCGTATTTCTCGACGATTTAAGAAAGCTTCGCCTGATATCGTTGAAAAATTTGTCTCGCAGGACGAAGTAGCGAGCCAGGATACGGCGTTCTCTCGGGACTCGATCCGGGATGGGCCGTGTACGTACACGTGTAACGCAGGTAAATGCCTCGCGTGGGAATTGCGCGAGTTCTTATATCGGGTCTGGCGCCGACGACGTCGTCCGTAAAGAACCTTTCATGCCGGCCGTTCCCCAGAGTCGCCGTTCGTTCTTTCATCCCTCGACCAGGAAACTATAACTCAACCGTGTCCGAACGGGCAGTTTCGCCTTGTTTTCCCTGTGTTGTTTCGCGCTCAGCCCGGCAGGGAAACGTTGCGGACGTCGTTTGATAAATCGAGCTAGACGAAAATTACAAGTTTCGCGAGGACGCAGCCGCTTGATAAATAGCGCGTGCTCGCTGTTCCAGCGAAATTAACAGTTGCACGAGCGTGGAAACAAGCGAGGAAAAACGAAAAATCAGCCATTCCCGACGAAGGCGCTGGAAGAACTTTCGTTCGGTTTTGAGTAAAAATCGAAGGGACGGATCGTTGGCGAGGAAAGGGCGAAGAGCGATGAATTGTGCGGGAATGTTCGGAGCCTCGCGATGCGTTCGCCAAGTCGAACGGTGCTTTTCAGACGGTGAATGTTTTCTGTGGCACCCTTGGGAAACTAACGCGGACACTTTGAAATCAGTTGCGCGATAGAAATTCACGTGGGAGCCGGTGAAATTTACGGTGTCACTTAAAAATGGAAATTGATACCGGCTGCGAAGTCGGACACGTCAAACGAACGGTATAAAGTTCGTTAACTTGTGCCCGACCTTATGAAACCTTTGCCTTTGTTCGTGCATTGAATTTTCGTCATTATCGAAGTTTATATCGCCGGGAAGTATCGAATTGGGTAGAACGTAAGTACATTAAATTTTGCAAAGTTTCATCCTCAATCGGTACTATTGGCTAAGTTATGCTTAATGATTTAGCTTAGGTGGTTACTTAATTCCAGCACGCTTGATTTCATTCTGAATTCTGTATTTTATGCGATAAGGGTCATTAATTGTCGGTGAAGATCTGTTTTCATTAATCCAGTTTAAACGTAATACAAACTAATGTAGTAAACGTAATGTAGTTACGTGTAAACGAACGAGATTTAATTGAGATTTAACCATGCAATATTACGTCTATCCGGAATCCCATTAACATCGTCCTGGTAACAGAATACTTTATCCATAAATTTCTGTCTCTAAATAATATCGTATTTTCCAAATGTTCTTTTACCTTGTATCATATTTACATTAAATTACGTGCATCATATTTTTTAATATTTCCATGTTACACTTATATTCGTTACAGTTGTACTCGTCCTTACATATATTTGCATCTTTAGTTTCATAAACGGTCTAACTAATCGTCGCCGGGATGACCAGGATCGATTTGAAGCCTTGGGATATTCAAACAAACGCGTGTACGCTGAAACTCGATGATTTTAAGTTCGATGTTACAATTCATAAGATATTTCACGATCCAGTCGTCGGTCAACGTTTTCTTTTTCGCGGTGAGAGACCCGGGCAGAGATCCGAGAAACGCGAAGGTACGCGATTCTATCTTAAAGAATGCCTTTGCGAGCAGCAAGGATTTGCTGCTCGAGCAGAAGAACCATTTTCTTTCGGTTGATAGCACCCTCTCAGGTCATAGATATCCTCGGTGAATTTTCTATCCGAGTGTCTTTCATGGTCTCCCAAGGGTCGTTTGTAGCGCACCTCGACAGGGGATTTTATGAAATCGCTTAAATTAACTTTCGATTACGATAGCCACTTATAGCTTTGAGGTAGTAATTGATCTCTTTCCAGTTCACGTGCAAAATTCTGCTCTCCTTGATAGATCTTTTAACGAGCGCAGTCTAGATTATGATTAAAATTCAAAAAGATTAAACTCGAGGATCGCGACAAGATCCTTCAAGTTTAGTAATACGAAACGGAAATTATCAAACAAATAGGATGTATTTTGAAATTAGGAAACTCCGCGCTTTAAAATTTTATAGCAGCGAGAGGACGACTATAGCGGATCTTCGTTAACTCATGACTAGTTAACCATTAGAAAATGATTTTATTAAGAAGCGTATAATCGGTAAACAATCGAAAACTAAAAATTCAAAAGAAAAAAAATCACAAACTAAAGAATTAAAGTATTCTATACTTGCAACATATTTGTTTTGCGTCCAAGTAAAAGTCCATTAATATGCTAGTAAAACGAGTTTACGTTTCGGATACGTAATCTAGAATTCTGGCCGACGTCGGAATTTCACCGAAGGAAAATGTTCAGTCGCAGCTGCCAGTGAAACATATGAAATACCAAAATCACGTTGAATTTTGGGAGAACTCGATTTGAATTGTATGAAGCGAGTATACCGTTCCGCCGAATCGAGAATTTGTCGGAACACGCGAGACTCTTGAGAATCTGTGTCAACGATACATTCTATGAAACTGTAACAATCCAGTCGTATTTCCACAAACATTCTATTTCGCATAGATTAGCGTAATTCGTAGAATTGTTGCGTTCACGAGGGAAATGCAATTTACGTCACGATTTCCTATGACACGGTATATAGCCAACTGTAAGAGATTCAGTTGCGCGATTTCGCTGTTTCTTTGAATTTCATTGTTTGCCTTCGTTTGCTCGTTTATATATTGCAGCATTTTGTCTATTATTTCAAATGGATTAAACAGGTGTTGGTTAAACAGGGAACGATGGTTATTTAACGCCAACTAAATACGATAATGTGCTATAACTGAGACAACTAAATACTAATCTGCAATTAACGTCGTCACCACGGTTCCATCTTTCACGAGGACAACGCTCTCCGACTTCTCAACTCGCACTAACTGTTAATTCGTCTTTCTCTCTTAACGTTCTTTTGTCTTTTCTCATAGCCCCACCGCGTACGTGTTCCCTGATTGTAATCATTGTCCGCGTAACAATTCGACCGAAGGACAGACGACACATTGATCGGCACATTGTTTATGGTTCACCCGATATTTCGTAAGCCATTCGTCCACGATACTACAATATTATATTTATTTATTATTACTATTTCAGACTTCAAAGTAAAATATCCTACACTTTACTCGACAAAACCTTCGTATTAACGATTTTTGCCGCTTAAATATAGAACATAAAGTACAGTTAAATCTTCTAACTTGAAAATCAGTAAATGTAGCCATCAGTAAATGATTAGCAAACACTTAATCATATTTCAGAGTGGGTTTCAAGCTTCCAGCTAAAAGCATCTAATTATTTAACTTTTCTATTTAACGCACCGCGTAAATTTGACTTCTCGTTCAGAATACCATTTTCTGGTCGAGAATTTTATAAAATAATTATATAGGACCAGTAATATCTCTCCGTTGATTCGACAAATATCGAAATATATAGAAAATACGATAACGGCTTGCTCCGTAGTAATTAAAAAAATGACAAAATTACCGCGTTGCCAGAACGTTGAACGTACTTTTTCATAATATACAGGGAACGCTTGCAGCACCGTTCGTTTCAGCGAAATTGCCGAAACTCGATCGCTCGGAAAATTAGGAATATTTGTCTAAATGAGAATTAATCCACGTCGGCAGGTCGTTCGTGTGCAGGTCGATACTTTGACAATCGCCACTAATTGGTCACCGGAACGATCCAAACGATTTTTAACGAGTACCGTTGATTAAAACGCTTTTGAATAATCCGGGTTAACCGAGGCGCTAGATCCATGCCATTAGGTTTGCCCATCCATCAGGCCTCCGGATGCAGGTTTTCGCGGGTACCTGGTTACGGAACAAATTAATGACCATCGAATTTGCAATATCCCGGCTAGCGCTGCTACGAATTTATACACGCACACTTCACTAAGCATCGATATGCGTCGATCTGCAACAACGAATCGTTTCTTTTATTCGTTCGGTGAAATTGTATCGCTTGTTAAACTTTCCACGCTTTAAACGAACTACGTCTCTCTTATAGAAAATTTAAATAATTCTATCATCGAATCTTCTTCCTTTTGTACGTTTCCAATATCTCAGTTACAAGATTTGAAAGAAACTTGAAAAATTGAATTCGCGAAAGTTTTTAAGTTACAAACTTCTTAAAGAGAGTAGATACAGCGATCTAGAAAAGCGTTCGAGCACCCGCTATGGGAACTCTCTTTTATGGAAAGTACGGAAAGCAATAACGAGACACGATTATCGCGATTATATCGGCAAGGCTGGAAATAAACGGCAAAATGTAAATGCACGTGATGTTTGTTGCAATTCGCCAGTTACTTAGGTTCATAAACCTCGATATACTTAGCGACGATGCTTTTAACATTAATTACATGTTCAAGACGACTATTCGTGCGGTATTAAATATTTTTCCTACTTCTATGAAACTTGCGACATACGTCTTGTAATTTCTACGTACGTTTCAAGATTCCTTAGTGATTTTATCTTATTACGACAATCTTGTCTCCATGCGCACTCAACGGAGATCCAAAACGTTTTACTTAGTGATACGGTATAAGTTATACAGATTATAGTTATACATGTAAGTATATATGTACAAGTTCAAATATTTCTATAATACGTATAATATTTTTCGAATTAATCGCCGAACGATCAAACGTAAAATGACGTAGATATGAAATCAATTTCTCATGGGAGAAAACTATGAATAAACTTGCATCGCGCGCATAAAGGATTACTCCGAGAGTTTCGCTTCTTAGTCAGTAATAAACAACGCGATTTGAGCAATAGTTTCCGCTTAATCGCGTCGAGTCACCGCTACCTCATCCATTTTCTAGCATCGCTATCTTCGGTGACTGGACTCTATCCAAGAGAATGCACAGCGAATGTTGTCGCAATAATGCACGTTGGTGCACATTAGCGCGAATACGCAATTCATGGCTTGCTAATCAAAGAGGAAATTATTAAAATCGAGCAGAAATATCACTTTGTATCAATTATCTCGTTCCTCGTGTACTCAACTCGCGTCAAAACTTTCTTCGTCTTTCGAAGCGAAAATTTATGAAATCCTATTTGTTTTCATGAATCCTGAGCTTTACGTACATGAAGAGAGATAAGATGTTTTTACTAGAATCGTAAAAAGTGAAATTACCACGTTTTACATGGCAACGGCACGTTGTTTCTCCTCAAGTGACGTCGAACGGGGGTAGTTTTTGGCATGACGCTGGCAAACGAGCGTGCAGTGTACAATAGACCCGACGCGATAATGTTGCGGCACATCGTCGCTTGCATCGATGCACACGTGCAGTCTAGCGATACGATTTGTATTGTGCGACTGTAATTCCGCGTGCCTCGTGATGACACCCGCATTGAAAACTACCGATGCCCGTTGTAAATTATCCTCTAATATTCGTCAGACGCTTCAACGGCATCCTATCACGGGCTTCTTCCTCGTGATTTAGTACATCGGACAGTTATCAGGCAGTAAAATCTTATTAAAAGATAATCTTCGAATGTAATATTTTGATAAATTACGAATCGAACTGATTTTCATTTTCTCTTATAACGTAAAACCGTTAGTACGATGAAACGAGCCGCGGGAACGATCGCAAAGTAAACGAAACCGTAGGAAATTGTAAACGAAGTAATAAATAGTATGGCATATACTTTGTTTTTACGTTCAACGTTTGTGTTTATATTTAATTCGTATTTTATATTTTACATACTATATTTCGACAATAAGCTAATATCCACTGTTGTTTTGTTCCTTCCATAAGGGTAAGAAATTCGCGATAAATTCGCCAACTCGACGATAATATTTAATAAAAATAGTAGCCGGTAACATAATATTCGTGTAGGTAAACAATACCGTTCATAATTATTTAAACGATACAAAGTAAAGTTTCCTTGCTATATCGTTTTACCATTGCAAAGCAATTTTTACGCTGTATGCGATATTTATTATCCATTTTATACCTTAAAAAAGTTATTTTTAAACGTCGAACGAAAGTATCGGTGGAAATCAACTTCTCTCCTAAAATTCTCTGCAGATTCGTCAAAATATTTTTGCTCGTTAATGTAACGTACATATATTTATAAGCTTTTACGGACACCATATATTGCATACACCGTATACTCTCAAAATAGCTCGTATACGATGGATTATATTATTAACTATTACGATTATTTCGGTCCAAATTTTATCAAATTTCTCAGATAAGCATATTTTCAAAGAAAATTCCACGGCCGGAATTTGAAGCACTCGTTATGATATTCACTGTATGCCAGTTATTTCTGACG
Organism: Bombus haemorrhoidalis; assembly: GCA_014825975.1. Classification (NCBI taxonomy): domain Eukaryota; kingdom Metazoa; phylum Arthropoda; class Insecta; order Hymenoptera; family Apidae; genus Bombus; species Bombus haemorrhoidalis. Next base: position 17,903,402 of record CM026167.1, read on the forward strand.
AAACATCAGCACGGGTTTGCTTTCACGCGTGTGCACCCTCTAATCCGATGTCGCGCTCAAGCGAATTCCAAGCGCGGAGACGCAAATCGAATTACGTCCAATTACTTTTTAATCGTGTTCGCGACTTCATCGGCTTTCAGCGATGCATTGCCTCGCGCTGTGTTTTCGCCTGCGCGTACGTACATGTATGTATAATGTATATTCATAGAGACCTGGCCGAAACTTCAGGTGGAAACACTCTCAGCCGTTAAATCCGTTTGAATAAAAAGCTTTTGTGAAAAGTCCATGGCTACGAGTGATAACTAAATGAACAAACTGCGTTTGACTTCTCTCCAGTCTTTCCTAAATCGTGAAATCGTCACGAAACGTATCGAGCAATGCGAGCGATTTAATTGGAAATCGATTCGATAGATCGTGCGGGTTTGAAGAATTTAGTTCGCGCAAGTGCGACATGGTTGCAGGTCAGGGAAAATAGTCAAATTTATTAAGTTATTCGCTAATTGTAAGTATGCAGTATGGGTATCTCTTTCCTTTAGAAAAATTGCAATTAAGGAAACTTTGTGCAATTTTTTCTAAAATTTTCTTTTTGTAAAATTTTTTGTCAAGGAATAGTTTATGACTTTCGCGGTGTTTTTGATCTTTTGGAGCTGCGAAAAAATGGAAGCGATATCAAAATATTGTATAAATACCGGTCTCGCTAGACATTTTTTGAATCGTTATGTTCCAAAGAACACTGAATATTACGCACATTTGACATCAAATATTCCTTTGAATTCGTCCAACTACAGCGAGTAATCAAAATGAAAAAGAAAAAAAAAAAGAAAAAAACATTCGAACTCGGTGAGAGTTCCGCACTTCTCCAAAATCTCTTCGCATCTCAACCGTAAATAAAACTTATAAACGAAAACGTTTCCAAAGTTCATTCAAACAATTTCATCCAATGAAATCCACAAAAACAAAGGCGTCCCTCTCTCTCAAACCAACCGCAAATAGTCTCCCATTTTAATAAAGATAATTCAGCTATAAAACGGTCAGTTCCTTCGAAAAACCGCGTAAATCAAGCACGGAGTATGATGCGCGTGTTCGACTCTGAAAGTTCTCCGAAGGGAACCACGTTCGACTTTCTCGAGAGCTCTCCCGCGGTCATTCGATATTCCAACCAATTTTCGCAATAGAGAGAGAGAGAGAGAGAGAGAGAGAGAGAGAGAGAGAGTGAGAGAGAATGGAATTTTGTGTAAAACGTTCATCGTCTAGAATACACCACCCAATTTCACTCGTGGCTTTTCTCGGTAAAAAATAAGCGTGCCAAGGGTTGCATTCGCGTAACATCGACCCGTTGTTTATTCAGTGCTCGTGTCCCCTTTGGACCATAGAATTTCGCGAGAAATTTCAAGATTATCGCTATCACGAGAAGGGAAAACGTCGCGTCCCGACTTTTGAATATTCCGGCATATTTCCTCGTAACCATCGTGCGACGCGCGCCATTTTCCCTGCGAAAGCGCCTTTTCGTGTTATGGCCGACCGAATAGCGTGGAAGACATCGAGGGTTCTTAGAATTCGCGAAACGTAATAAAGGCGCTATTCCATCCGTTGTCTCTTGGTCCCGCGAATTTTCTCTCGCGACCTTTACTCTCTGTTTTATATCTTCTAAAAATTACAATGGCCGTAAAGTCACCTCTGTCGTGAACGTTATTTCACGTTACACAGCCACCTTTTCCTTCCGGCCTTTCAGTGGCCGCACTCTTTTCTACCTTAATCAGCGAGAGTTCTAAATACCGGTCGTAAAGTTTCAAACAGCGAGTAGGAATTATCTAGCTGCTTTTTTATGATCGAGTTTTAAACGATCCCGCTTTTCATAGCGCCCCTATCGGTTTTGTTATTTCGGGGATGTTTTATACAGAATGCAGTTTTTTTTTATGGTGGCTTTTGATCGCCGATTCTTGGTACTTTAAGGGAGAAAAATCCATTCTCGAATACTTGCGGAGAGAATAATGTATTTATTACAAGCCACTGTTCCTTTTCCCGTGCCATTCGGTTTTACTTGCAAGTTGTTCGATAACAGTTACGCGTTAATCGAAGTAGCTGAGGTACGTTATCTTGCGTCGTTATTGCGATGTACACACTGTCTCGTGATTAACCACGAGAGAATATTTCTTTCGTAAACTAGGTTTACTTGCAAAGTATAAGCTATGGTGTCTCTTCTTCTGCTTCTTCTCGACCTTTAATTCCGTCCACTCCTAAATTCGAATGGAATTTCTTGTTGCACCTTCTCTTTCACGTTGCATCATACTGCGTGTCGCGACACACACATTCCGGCTCGAAAGTCTTAGGACGTCTGTTATTAGTAACAAATCTTTGATACCTTGTATGGATTACGACATCTTTTTCGTCGTTTATACATTTTAACGGTATATACTTTCATTATCGTACAAATGCATTCAAGAATATTTTTCAGCTTTCGATAAAACGAAACAGCAGTTATAATCACATTATTCCACGTACACTTTGATTCTCTAGCTCGAGATCATCCGTCAAGTTAAGATTGCTACAGCTATGTTAAATTAAATTGCATTTGATATATTGGATTGGCAGGTAAACGATAATGACAATCGTTAGATGGTAATGATAAAACCCGCAATCACTTAGTTGCCAACCTAATACATCGCTTAATGTTCAAAATTATACGCGTCATGTTTTCCCTAGGTAGACGACGTCCGTGTTTTAAATTTTCCAGTGTATCGCGACAGAGTGTATACGGATAATGTATTTTCGTTGCGCAGCACGAGTTACGAAGCTGTATTTTATTGCGCCACGGAAAAATTGAATTCCGCGATAACTTTGAACAGCAATATCGGATTATAAATTGTCATAAATCACAGGCCCAAATCGCGATACTTTCGTAACGATTACAATTAATAGCTTGCGCGCGTATGTCGTTGGTATTACGGAAATTTTGTCGTAACCATTGGAACGATTTATGGAAACATCCGCGCTAGACTTCTCCAATTTACAAAGGTTTTGGAATATCGTGGAAATGTTGATCGTTTCTGGCTGAGATTCTACAATTTATCCAGAGACTCTGCTGATATGATTTTGCAGACGCTTAACATTTTCAAGCTTGTTACTTGTTGCTTCGTTGAATTTGAAATACGAGAGCTTCGATATCAATGGCGCAGGAATTTCAATGACTTCGGTTAATAATGTAGAAGATTTGAAAGTTTCGAACTTCGAAGACTCGAGATTCAACAAGATCTAAATTCTGTAGTTATGTCGTATCTAAACTTTTATCTCCTGCACTAAGATTGTGGATGCAAAGTCTCAAGATTCAGTAAGTTGAAAATTTTGCAGCTGCGTGATATCGAATGAAGTTTTTTTTTTTTTTTTTGTTTTAAATTATAGAAATAAGAAATAGTACAATAGGAGAAATGTAAGGAAAAATGGAATATGTAAGTGCTTAGGTACGTTGAGATTAACACGTAGAAAGAGAATCTATGGGCAGTGAAAAGTTTGGGTATATTTAATCCGAATTGAGCGACAAGGATTATAAAGTAAAGGAAAAAGGAGTATGAAGTGTATATTGCGTGGAAAGTTTCATGGATCGGAATTCAGTTTCATGAATGGAACTGAGAGTAACAGTTATTCGAGAGTGAAAGCAATCTGTTGTAGAGTGATTTTGTGCCCTGGAATTTTCTATTATCGAAATGCGTAGTATTCTATCGAACTGATACTTGAAAAATAAAATGTTTCGCAAATTCCCATCGCTATTCAAATCCATTGCAAAAACCCTTCATCGAAAGTACAGATATCACATATTAACACCATTAAACTACAAGTATCGTACAAGTACTCGCGTACAATTGACGAAAAATAAAGAATATGCTGTAACTTAATTTCGCTGTAATTATATAAGATACGTATATGGTTTCAGACACAAACGGATTCTTCCATCTATTCCAGTCCGGCAACTAAGATTATTAATCGCAGTTCCTAAACACGAATCAACCGCCATGACAAAACCCAAAACGATCCGATATCGTTACCGTGACGACCAAGATTTGTGGCGAATGGTCCGTGATCGAACCGTGACCGTAGTCTGACTAAAATGTACCTATAAATCAACCCTTAACAGGCGTCATTTGCTTAGAAACGAGGACGCTAGAGGCTGTTAGCCTATTCGAGTACCGACCAAACGAAGGTCGTGTCGTTTACAGCCGATATAAACTTCCATTTGGTGGAGAGGTGTACGAGGCTTCCACGCACACAGAACACCGTCAGAATTCCTAAGGTATTATAGGTGATAATTTCGCGAATTTCCAGTTCGTTAATAGTATAAGTTCGTTAATAGTATCTGGTGATTCCTTTCTCTCTGTCTCTCTTCCTCTCTCTTCCTCTTTCTCTTTCTCTTTCTCTTTCTCTTTAGGTCGATGGTTTTCAACTAATGGATTCAACGTGGATTCGCATGCATTTCGTGACACGTCGTCGGCAGAGTGCTGAAGCTATGTACGTCTCTACATGCTTTCTCCATCGGTTTATCGGTAATTTAATTATGTCGTATAGCAACCACACAGTAGCAGCAGCATCACGCAGTGTCGTAATTACTATCTCGTCCCTAATAATGTCGGATAATGCCCCGCCACTGACTCTACGACACGTACAAGTTAGTCTGTAAATTAGAGACGTCCTTTCGCCTCGCCTCGTATTCCTGATTTATCGTACGTAGCCTTGCCGTTATCGTTTCCTGCACACACCCTTCGCGTTGATCGCGTCTTAAGAAATCGCGATTCAACGTGACTCCGATATCAAACGGTCCCCTTCTTTCATCCGGAATAATTTTCCCTTCGTCCGTGAAATCTTTATCTTTCTTGACTTGTTCGAAAAATATCAAAACGTAGAGATATTTCTCTATCCTGCGCGTTTCATATTTCCCCCTGTGAAACAGATATTTTTCATTGCTTAAATAATAAAATACTTGTACCTTTCATTTCTAAATTGTTGTGTAAAATTTACCTTCGACTGATATTTTCAGAAATATTAAAATTACCATGGAAGCAACGAAAAGTAATAACGTAGCAATTGCAACGATTGAAACGCATGAACGATTTAATCGAAACTGCCTTTAATCGGTTACCTTCGATTGAGAATCATAGTACGCTTCATTAACGATAGTACAATTAATAACTATGAATAAGAGATAGAAAATTATAAAACATACGTAGAAAAAGATAACGTGATTTTGTTCGGCCGACAGAATTTTCATCTCTTTTGCCTCGGTGTAGAGAAGATCGGGAAACCGGGTTTTACAAAGCGCGCTCTGTTTTTCGATTAAAGGAATATTGCATTTCTAGCCGCGGCGATTAAATATGAAATTACAGGCAGCTGCTTTCCGTCGCGCACGACAGATTTTAATTTTTTCTTTTGATTTTAATTTCGATAGCAATTTACGGACGCTCGAGAGCGTTGATCCAGTCGAAAGTTTTTACGAATAAATGTCGATTGATTGCTAAGAGGGTTGAGGCGAATCTCTTGCCCGGATATTCGGTCCATCGACACTTTGCGCGATAAGAAACGCACGATGTTAAATGAACGAGAATCCTCGTAAATAGTTGCACGACCTGAGTTGTGAACATCTCGTCGGTCAGCCATTCTTAGAAGAAAGGAAAAGAAATATTTCTCTTCGCTACTCGTGGATAATAATTGGACAGTTTCATATTAATTAGTATCTTTTCAAAATATTATTTCTCTCTCTCTTTTTAATCTTCTTTTCTGGCCAGTCTGTTCTCCTATTTGGATTCAAATGAATAATCTTCGTTACAAGTAAATTTAATAATATTGTTTTCGTGAGTTACGATATAAAAGCAGACTTGCGCAACAGATTTCTATTTTCAGAAACTCATTGTATCTCGACGATAGAATAAAATTGTTGAATAAGGGGAAACTTTTAATGTTACGCGAAGGTAATAACAATTTACGGTGAAATATTAAACGAACACACCCAGCCGTTTCTGCCTAAGTTCTTGCCAAGCGAATACCTTTCTTTTAAATATAAAGAAACGGAAAGGACGTAATCACGGTTTACGATCCGATGCATTTTTATTCGAGCTGCTCCATCAATTGCGAAACGACTCTCTATACGCGGGTTAAAATGTTGCGAGTTTTTGCGCGGTCTTATCTTTAATTTAGTCGAGTAATTTTCCAATAAAAAAAGCATCAAAGTTTTCCGAGCGGTTGGTCGAAATTAATTAATGGTTTCATTAAGAAATGAATATTTTGAAGAAACTAGAAGCAAAGAAATGGTATCGCAGTTTGACCGTTCCTCCTCCAAGTAATTTCATTAATTCAATCTCTCGTTTTCTGCCTCTGAAATTCACCAACGAAGGAGGTGTCGAGGTGTCTGAGTTTTCTCTGCTCGCGATAATTTTCACCATAGTTCGTATTACACTCTCGTCTCGCTTCGCCGATTCGTTGCGTGGCTAACAACTTTGAAATCAATAACCGTAAATATTATATTTCGTTATTGAAGTTTAAAGAGAGAAAGAAGAAATTATTAAAATTCATTCAGTAGGGAAAACGGAAAGCACGCTTTTGTTTGTACCTGACGTGAAAAATCTAAAGAATTTCGATGGTAGAAAAATAACGATTTCTTTCTAAAAGTAAATCATTCATCGGAGAATGAAGTCACGTTCAAGCGTGTGAAATAAAACGCTGGAAAACCAGAAAGCTTTCCTTTCGAAGAAAAGCAATTACAGTTTCCTCTATTCGCAAGTATCACAACCGAATTGGAAAATCGAACGAGCAGGCGGGCAGATTATTCCACGGATGGAACGAAATTTTCGGAAATGAATTTGATTAGCGACTAATCTAAATTCAACCGGGTTACGGATAATAGAAATCGCGAGCAACGCGATCTCTGGCGACTTTTTGAAATTGAGTTGCTGATGCAGATTAGAATGAATTGCTCGTTTAACCAACGCTTCCTGGTAATTACAGAAATTATTAGAGGGAAGAAAAATCAGTTATTCCTATTCCCGTTTATTTCCATTAAAAAAGTAATATTGGCTTCGAGAGGATAAGGGAGTTTACGTACGATTCGTCGAATGAAAGATAAAGGAACTTGGAATTGTTAAAATAACCAAAGCAATTAAACTTTCGAAGAATCAAGTTTAAAAAGGCCAATTATTTTTCAGATTACAAGTTAAACTCACTTTTCAAATATTAATTTGACGATCCTTCGAGTTTGCGAACAACGTAATAATCGGTAGTTTGACAAGATCGATCAAAGTTGCACGTTTCTAAAATACTTTCTCGACGAAATAAAAGTTTGCCGAACGCGCTATTGTGCGATTAATGGGTATTTTTTAATCGTGTAATTATATGTATTGTATCGACGCGAATGAAATTACCTGTAGCTAAATCTATGGAATCTGAAATTTCCACGTAGATATATTTGTATAAACAATTTCCAGGAATTGTTTATCTTTTCCACTATCGATATGAATGGAAACGAAAGGAAGGAATTGAAACCGTTTACGTGCCGCAGTCGTAAAATTAAAACGCGCGGAATTTATAGCGTGGAATAATTTTGGCCGCGTTTGGAGTTCTTATGAATTTTTCAAGAGCGCAACGAAGCTCTATGCATATGGAACGAAGCTGAAATCGCCGTGAGGAACGTTTAAAGGTCATTCCCTTAATTTCTGCTTAATTAAACGAGTTCCAACGACGCAGGGATAAACGTTGACAAAATCTTGACAAACACAGCCACGTTTCGACAAACTTGTCCTAAATTTTCTATTTCAGCCTTTTCTCGTGCCCCCGATTTTTGGAACTTTCAACACGATGTACGAAATTTCCAGTATATAAAGGAGAATATTATTTAAATCCGATATTTCGAATCGCGTATCGATAAAAAGCTGGTTCAACCACATTTTTCATCATGACAGTACGATACAAATGGAACAAACTTCAACATACTCGTTTTATCGGAACGTTTTCAACGCTTTGCTGGAATAATTAACGCGAAAGATCGCGAATTTTATCATAAATATATTTACAAAACTTGTAGCTCACTTTTAAAACCTAATTTTAATCGAAATATTCGACGAGGAAGTAGTAAATATTTAGGAAAAATTTAATAAACAAAATTTATGTTCAATTTTAATATTTAAAATCCTCTAGAAATCGTCGACTCGCGTCAAATCCTCTTCGTGATTGGATTAAAAGCTGTTGACGAAATTTATATGAAAGAACGTCGAGATTTTCCTATAATGAACACGCTTTAATTACGCTTTGATATTCGCTATAATTATACGGAGTTTTAACCACGTAGCAACAAAAAGGTCGCGATTCAGGAAATCCTTTAAACGAAAACACATCAAAGAAAAATTAGCATGAAAAACCAATACTTTGGTGCCGTAAAGAACAGCGAAAAAACGACGCACGCATAAATTTACAATGTTTTGCCGGTGAGCGGAATAAACGAAGACCTGGAGATTTTCTGGAATTTTTGCCAAAGGTTCGCAATGGAATATAGAACAAGAACTTCATATCGCGCGGGTTTCCCGCGAAACGAAAGAGCAGGAATTAAATCCGTGAAACGACACATGTAGCAGTGGATTTCCGGTATGTAATACCCAAGTTATTCTATGTCAGCGGTCATGGAATGTTGGTATTTTTGTCGGAGGACGATCCAGCTTTCGGTTAACGATACAGCTATGAAACGAGCATATGGGATTATGAGAAAGAATTGGACTTTTGTTTAGAATAACCTGCTCTAAAAATTCATTTGCATTACAGTACGAATATAATCTTGATACGTTACAGTCTACGAACTAATTGGTGCGCGTATATAATTAATTTTATGGTAAAATTATAATATCATAATCATAAAGTTACTTTGCAATTTTTATGAGCGCAACTAAAGAAACTTTTTGTACGCACTCTATATTATACAGTTTTGCACATTTAAATTATATCACGAATGAGTAAACGTTCGTAGACTAATAATTAATAGAATACGCATACAATCACTTTTATGGTAAATTATGATTTAACATGCGAATCCAAGGCTCTAACGGACGAATCATATTCAAAGTCCGTATAGAGACTACGAGTGGGTGCGTATTCGCATCGAAGCAACGTACCGAACTTAATTTTTCAACCGTATACCTCTTCACGTCTACGACACGAATGAAACGGATTCATCGTGCGTATATTACAGAATTGAACTTTGATTGGCTATTAAAAATTCTGTAGCTAAATAAGTTCGTTCGTCTCTAAATTATTATAGAAATGCAAATGCGTAAATCGCTACACGATATTCGAACAAAGTACAGATATCGAGTCATCGTAAGAGTTTGTTGGATGGAAAGATACAACATTTGAAAAATAGCTGACAATTCACGAAGAACTTTTGAACGATTCGAGAGAAAGGCAAAAACATATATCCAATATGAAAAGTAGATAAAAAGGCAATTTACCTACGAAAGATCAATATTCCTTCCATGCCAACGTCGAGTTTCGTTTACGTCTTTCTTGTTCTAACGATTATTTAGGAAATTATTTAACGGTTCTATCTCATGGTAAACCAGAATACNATATATATATATATATATATATATATATATATATATATATACATATTCATATATACACATATATACACATATATACACATATATACACATATATACACATTCGAAATGAACCAGCGACTTGTCCCTTCGTGTACCATTGTATCGGTTAGGCCGATAAATTACATCTCCGTTTATTGTGCGACTATATTGAAACGGATATTGTAGATGTTCTTCGGCTACTGGCGTATATGCATATGTATTTAAATGAAGCTTAGCGTTTCAGAGTTACGTAATAAACAGAGGTAATGCAGTGTCCCCGGGCAACATAATACCGTTCGAGGAACATCATATAGACATCCTGGACGGTTAGACGGACAATAGGGCATCTCGTGGACATTCTGTAAACGTTTGGGACACTTAGCCGAACAATGGAATGCCCAGGTCGCTTCCTGAGGACCTTCGTGAACCTGCGCAAGCAGTCTAGGATCAACGTGAAGAATTCGCCTCGAGCAAATAGTTTACAGAGGAAACCAAACTGCATGCAAACTCGATGCACAATTCCTGTGTTTACGGGGTTTGGAAACTGATCGTTTGTATAATTCGGTTGCTATTGTATAACCGGAGGATTTACGATTTATTCGAACGCACGGAAGGGTGAACTCGAGTAACTTGTCGGAAGATCGAGAGGAACTGACGAACGCAAGGTTGTCCAGTTCCCTTGAAATATTCCATAATAATTTCCATAATATGCAAATCGCATGAATTTGCGTTTAATAAAATTAGAAGATTCTATATTTGCATTCTTCTAACATTATCTTATTTGCGAGCCTACTGTCGTTCTATTTTGTCTCTATTCTACTGTACACAGTGAAAATAACCGGTGGAAATAAGATCTTCAATATAGGTATATGATCAATATTTGTTATACAATTTACGTTGTTACAGTAGCACAGTATAACTCGAGTACGATGTATTGTATTTTCATCTGACAATTTCGTACGAAATTAAAATAATTATAAAGATAACCGAACGAAATTCTAAATTTCTATCGCTCCGTTTCTTCCATGAATAACGCTGAACGCTGTGGAATATGGCATCTATTATTACTCGAAATATTCACGAAATTTTCATATCAGATGACCGCACGAGATTACGATAAATTTTGCTTATCTCGCGATGAATATTCTTCAATATAAGAAGCCGAAAGAAACATTTCCTTTTGGACGACGTACTCGGTTAAACGAACCGGAATCGTCAAAACGTTCATAATAGGACGGAACGTCGGATTCGTTTGGACGCTGCAGTAATTTCCAAGAACGACGAAATTCCTCTGTCAAGAACGAGTATTGCATCCACGATTTATTACATCGTGCACCGACCGAGTTACGCAGAAGCAAGGTAAATGTTTTCACGGGTTCAATTTTGTAGCGTAAGAGGATCAATTTATCAGATGATCGATGAAACAACTGTAACTTCGATATTGCATCGATCCAACTTTAACTTCTTATTCTACTCATCGATCCAGTTAAACGACTTTCTTTTAAATTTTGCACCAGGTTGAAATGAAATTGTTTAAATTATTTTTAGCGTTTCTCGTATCATGGAAAAGTATAACTTTTGTACCGAAAGTTTGCGAAATATTTAAATATTTACTATAGTACGGTGTTGATTTTTATCAAAAAAAAAAAAAAAAGTTTCCCCGACATGAACGATAAATTATATTAATCGTCACAAAATCTCTGTCTTCTGGCCTGATTTTCTATGCATAATTTGTATGATTTAGTAACTTTTTGTTGCTAAATGAAATATCTGCAGCAAGAATCATAATAACCAAAAGAATAAACTCAGAGTAAACAATCTCAAAAGTTAACGAAAGATCATTGGATTGCAATAATATTTGTGTGTGTGTGTGTGTGTGTGTATGAGACTGAATGATATGTACGAAATATAACCGTTCAAAAATATAAATTATACGATATGTTCGTTAATGCATTTTATTATTGATCATTATCCAGTGGCGAGAAACGAAAAAGTTCATTACTCACAATTTCAGATAAATTTGAATAATTTAAACACGATACTGCCGAGGCTGCTTATTGGATATCAAGTTTGTTTCCAGTCGAGCCATCGTTGATCCGCGTACAAATCGATTTCGTAGCAGGTCTGTGCGTTCGTTAAATATAGAATTTAGAGGATCGGATCCTGTGGGATGGTTGTGTCTCGATCGAGTAATAAATTATAATGGATAATTCCGCGGCATTAGAAACATAATAAATTAATCTATTTTCAGAAAGTGATTAATTGATGTGTTGACAAATGATTACGGCCACGCTGGCGCTATAGTCTGTTCGCAAAGGATTATTAATCTCGTGTAACGGGGGACCCGAGAATATAAATCAGGAAATTAGAATAAGAGAAAGAGCCTTAGTGTATGATCTTTCGAAAGAAACAATTTTCATCTAAATAAACAAACACATTCATCGTTTTATTCGTTTCCACGACACGTATCAGCGATATTAAAACACTTTGAACGCTTCACGAAATACTAGCTTCTGGAAAACTCGTACATTTTGCATTTTCGCTCGTGTCGCAACTTACTCGAAAGAATATGCAGTTTCGACGAGCGGTGTTTTCACTTTGCAAGCTCATCGTCGTACCAACGAAAGAAAAAAAGAGTACAACTTGCGGAAAGATAAACTTTATTATATCGTTAAACCCTCCCCCTGTCGCTCTATTGTTTCTCCATTTTTAACCAGTCGGCCGTTGCAACTCGTTAAAACTACGTAACTCAACCTATACAGAACGCCATCGTATTACGAACCGCGGCGTAGGAAAGGAACTAAACGAAAAGCTAAATATCCAAGGTAGAAAGCAGAAACGCGTATCGTTGCGTAATTCTATGTAAAGCTTTATAAAACGCGGGCTTGAGACCGAAACTATCGACAATCCACGGATCCGCTTGCACGTCGCGCGCCAGGACGTTAAGCAGACGGATTTACAGGTTACGCGATAAAGCAGCGAAAACTGATCTAGGATCCTAGTCGCTCGAAGGGGATTATAAATCAAGTCTCGATAATGATCCGTAATGGATGGTTTACCTGGTTTCGGGCTTGCTCGTGGCCAACATAAAGTCGCCGTGGCCGACAACCAACGGCCCTGACATCACGATTATTCATACTTACCGACTTTTCGAGCGTTTCGCGAAATTAAGCCCTTCGACGTGACGCGCATCTTGATGGGTCTTGACTTGGGTTTTCGACCCGAATTTCTGTTTTGAGGACACGAGCTAGAGCAAGTCGGGATTAATTTTACTTTGATCGTTTCGAGCGTAGAAAATCGCAAACGCTAGTAATTTCTTACTTTTTTCCCTCCTTCGGGTTAATCGGAAAATTCTGTCGGTCTCGCTCATCGAACAAAAAGAAGTTGATCGTGTTTTAAGCGAAATTTTTATCCATTGGTAGTTAAGTATAATGCTCGTTGTATTTCAGTAATATAGCAATAATTAGCTTATTACATCGATGTTGAATTTTTCGTTTTTGTTATTATCGTATAATAACAAGTGACAAAATTGAAATTGATAATTATCGTATGGTATATTACGATTAGCTTCCTACAGAATATTCTCCGGAATATATCCACATATTTCACATCTATTGCCACGTTTAATATTACTCTGAATTTTGAGCCCAAAATGAAACGAGATAACGAGGCTAATTGAGTTAGACAACAACTTAGAGAATACTTCATTATCTCGCAGAGGATTCTAAATAATCCTCTGTAATTACGTGTCACTAACACTCTCTACTAAATAATTAAACTCTCACACATTAAACGGAATTATGCTTTCTTACCAGATTTACTGAATTTTCACAGAATTACGTCTTACATGTTTACCCGGTAACCGAAAGTACATGGTATACACATTACGATATGTCCAAAAATATATTCCAATAAAATTTTCACTATAAAACCAACGATTTTTTTATTTTCCAATATTAATCGATCGGAACGTTACGATTTTTCAACCAGAAAATCGGTAATTTCGGTCAATTTCTTTCGAGCCGCCATTTTTATCGCCGTTTTCCTTCGTTCAAATATAATAAAATAAAATCGGCATCACCAAAAAAAAAGAAAAAAGAAAAGACAAATGAAACAAAAAAATAAGATAAAGGGAAATAAGCGCGTTTCTAACGAAGAGCTGATACACAACGATTCCAGAGGGAAATTGAATTTTCCGATGGTAAGGGGGCGAGGCGTTTAGATTGGCGTGAAATTCTACCGCGGAAATCCGTGAAATTCGACGTTACAGTTGTAATGGATTTCCATAATGATGCAACGCGACGAAAATCTTTCCCCTGCTACGTATATTCCGGCTGCAGCTACACGGCCGCGATTCATGAATAAATAAGAAACAACTTTCGAAACAAGTTGACTGAAGGCTACGAAGCACCGTGTGACCCGTCCCAACGATTCCAGAAATTCACTAACTCCGGTCGCCTCTCTCACGAGCCAGCCCTCTTTATTCTTTCGACCCGCATTCAGCCTGTTCCGGGGTGAAACACTCCTCTTACCTTCCAATCCCGCTCATCGTCCCGTTTTTTCCTCGCTGCCTGCTACAGTCTCCTTTCTTCCCTCTTTTTCACGATCTTATGATTCCTTGAGAGGGTGTCTTCGAAATTTTCATATATTATGCAAACACCACGTTTCACCAGCGACCAACCTCTTTTTTCCACGCTTTTATTTAACTCGCCACTTACTTCTACTACTACTATTTCTTTCTGGCATATGCTTCAGGTACTCTCTTTCGATACTCTTTACGATAAGTCGGCACGTATTTCTCACGCTTTTCCGTGCAAACCGCTCGTATTTCACTTCTAACGAATTTCTCGCGGTTTGACCGTTGGACCGAACGAATTTCGACTGCTGGCTTGGCTCGAATTTCATTCGGCTTCGAATTCGATTCTCGCGCTGTATGTGCGTTAACTTCACTCTGATAAATTAGCGCGAGGTCCAATGGCGGTTAACGTTTTTTGTCTACAGGAACGAATTAAAATTTTTGAAGCCTGCGACTGTTGACTCAACAGAGGCATTCTTTAGGGGAAAACGAGGGGGAAAACAGAGAGTTAAAGCGAAATAGATTTATATTATAATATAATTCAATTATCAGTTATATTATATTAGCAAATATGATGTAAAATTTATTTTGTAATAAGTTACATTTAAAATTTTATAGTATGCGCTTTTAAAAAACAATTGTTCTCTTTTTAATCTGTCTGAAGATAAACGAATTACTCGTTATAGCTGTAGAATAAAATGTATTCCTTTTGAATAGCAAGACCCGGGGCTGTATTCCCCCATAGCTACCGCTTAATCCGTACCTGTTTGCCTGTTTTAAATTTACTTTGTTGTTACATGTGTGTATGTTTCAGGCGAACTGTGCATACAGCTTACGCGACAAATTAACTTTCTCAGTTGACTTTGAGGTTGTTCGTGGGCGAGGTTAAGTTCAGTGTATGTAACCGCGCTTTGACTGCGTCAATGAGACACAAACCTGGTATTTGAATCGATTCTGTCGTGCTTTTGTTATCTAATTTTCCGGTGAATTGATGTATTGGAGATTTTACTTACTGTACTTTATTCTTCTCGTAGCGTAGAATATGCGTGGTGAATATCGTGTTCTTGGATTATTTTGCGAGAGTGCGAGCGAGTGCAGAGGGAATGTTTAACAGCAAGCTCCTCTCATTTTTGGAATCTATGCAGGGATACAATATCTTTACGACAAATTGTAAACTTTTGCTAGCGTATGTGGTAAGTTGGAAAATCTGGTACAATGATTTACTAGCCGATAATAATGAATTGACAAGTGACGAGTATAGGTTATGGAGCTCTATTGCGTAAGCTGTCTGTTTTTAGAATCCAACGTCGAATAAGACACAACAAACCAATTAATTTATAAAATTTATTTGTATGTGTAAAACTTTATTTATTTTATTACCAAACTTCTTACTACCATGTAAGAAAATTTATTTGCTCTGATAACCTATAACTTGTTACTTGTACACTTTCGCGAATGTATTGCTTTTATTATTCAAGGAAGTACCTGAAGACCAATCGAATAATTACGAAATTTATCGACTATTTATACTTCGTGGGTAATTTTTAATATAAAATCTATAGGCGCATTCGACTCTTGGGACGAATTAAAATTATGTCCGCTTCAACGAGTGTAATTTTACTCGGGATCCTCTTATCGAGTATTTTAATTAGTCTGGTCGTTTTTCATCGAGGTGTTGCGCGATCGATTCCACGAAAAAGGAGAACAAAAGACGAACCTTACACCGTGCTTGTTAACAAACTCAGCGTATTCGATAATGGTTTTCTCTGATACTTCTCAAGCTCTGCTGATTTGGGTATTATTCATTTGGCCAACGTGTATATCCCGGCTCGTACATTCTATTATTTCGTTTTCAGCGCTAAAACCGCACCAACGACGGATCATCTCTTTTATTTCTCATTACTCTTCGTTATATTTCTCGCTAGAATCATGAATCTGGCTCTCCAATCGAGGATCCGACATTTTTCAATCCAGTTTCTCTGCCGTAAAATTAAAACTAGAACTTCACCGTGGATATTACATTTTCTCTCTTATATTCTCATTCCGATGACGTTAGGCTCTACTTCGCTCGTTTTCGCCGTCCACCAAACGTAAAAATATTTTCGTTGCCGGGATAATCACGTGCAATTAAGCCTTTCGTTGGTGAAAATTTTAGATATCAGGATATTGTTTAATATGGCAATATCATATTAAATGCAATATTTTGGCGACATTGAAATACCGTGCGTTATTTTAAACTTCGAGGTTTACAATTTTCCGACACGCTAGAAAAATATGATTTATCAAGGAACTTATTAATTTGCTAATTTATTAGATATAACACATATAGATATAGACATAATACAAAGCTTTCTATATTGATATTGATCTGCTTCGTTCTCTTAAGAGGGAAACGTAGGAAGAAAGTTAATTCTTTAAGAAAGAATAATCATTTTCGTACAACTTTAAATTCTATCTCTTTTTAGTTTTACTTTAAAAGCGATTCTTTTTTTTAGGATATAGAACGTACAAATCGCACCAAACCAGAATTCTCTGGCGAATATTATTCTTAGAATTAATGCGTAAATGGATAATGTTTTGGATCTGCGTATGGAAATTTGCTTGCAATGCTAGTTTTTAAATCTATTTCCATTAAGAGGATTGGATTCCAGTATACTTGGATGAATCGTTCTCGTCTGATTTCAATCATCTCGTCTTAAATTCGATTTCACCTTTTGCTTGGTAATACGATTTCGCTAGCTTTTGGGCGAGTAACATCGATTACATGGAAAGTGTAGGTGGATTTCAAATACGGAAGGAGTTATCACGGTATGAACGACGATCACGTCGATACAAATATTAATGTAGCAGTTCCCTAATATGATTTTAAAATGTGCAACCGTATTTACGGACGCTCCAACTTAATCATAAATTATTACAGGAATTCGGTTTAGAAGCCTGTACGAGTATCTCGAACGATTCCTGAAATAAATATTCATTTAACAGCTTTACCGATAGACGGACAAATACCAAACATTTTGATGTAAATTCAACTATTAAATTCGATTCCTGATATCTGCAATGATGTTCAGTCCGCAACGTTGCATTGATTTCATTAAAGATTGGAAAAATTATTAATTCTGTACGTGTTTTTCTTTTATTAAAGAAATTTTTCTCATAAAAAATTCGCAAAGATTTGAAAATGGCGGGGTTAGGAGAATGCTCACGAGTAAAATAATACGTATGTGTTATATATTTTTCACAACCCTTATTTTCACCTTTACAAACCATCAAATGACAAATCAAACTATAATTAACACGTTTCTCAAGGAGACGAGTTCTCTTTTTTTACAAGAATTTTTTTACAAAATTCAAAAAGATTAGCCGTAATCGAGTAACCGCAAGAAGCCGTTGCAACTCGTAAGAAAAATCGAGTGGATCCTTTGTCAATCGATGCTTTAAATCGAGCCTTTATCGCGTCGCCGATACACGACAAACCGCAAGTTCTATGCTTCTTCTTCGTTTCTTTCACGTCCCATGACGATAACTACGGCAAAGTTCGGGGTCACGTTGAACTTTTCAATCGGATCTGATTGCCATGAATTTAAATATTGCTCGTTGCCACAGCCGGCGCACAAGCCCCCGCTGTAACGCAAATATTCTGAAAAGTTTTCGCGCGCTTCGACGTTCCACCCGGTTACAGGATGCTTACCACCCTCGAAAAAGCCCGTCCGCGTGCTTCTTATAATCCTTTTCCCTTCGTTCTTCCCTCGTTCCGCCTGCCTCGTCCCTTTCTTGTTCCGCGGAAACTTTTTCATCGATTAGCATGATTGCATTAAACATGCAAATCCGACAGAGGTGATCGTTCGTGCTTTGGATCACCAGGGATAACCCCTCTCTCGATAATTCGATAGAATTTTCTATAGGATAACCCCGTCAACGCGTGTTCCATTAAAATTATCGAACATCAAGCTCGGTTAGACATTGGTTAAGATCGCGTTGGAAATTTCTTGGAGTCGTTCGTTCGGTGATGCAACGTGCAGCAAAGATTCAAGTAATCCAAATATAATTAATCTTACCAATCCGAATGAGATCGGCATACGTTTTCTATTTACGCTTTTAATATTTCGAGAAAAACCAATGAAAGTATCGAAGATGTTACAACGAAGTCTTAGCGATTGAAGGTAAACTTAAGAGATGTAACCTGTAGAATTTTTCTAGTAAGTACAATTTTCAAGTAACTACGTATATGGTAAGAATATGTGGGAAGTAATTAGGTGACTTATTGTATCGTTTGCGAGCGTAATACGAAGGCAAAGGACGATTATTTCGTACAAAATCTTTGAATCTTTTTTCTCGTCGTTCGCATTCGAAGAAACTTGTCTTGTTGAAAAATTGTTTGAACGAAGATACAAGTAAACTGTACATTTGCAATACCATTTGTGTCCTGCGTTCATATGAAAAGATAGATACAGAGAAATTGATAGAAATTGATACTCAGAAAAGAAGATTCCAATCGCTGAATAATAATAATATCAGTATAAATTACTTACAAATAAGTAGGAGAGTTTACTTGAAATTCCCAAGGTTTTACTTCGCGAGCCTCCTCTTTAATATACAAAACAGATAAACATTAGGTGGCAGAATTTTTAATGCATCACAGTGCTTTTAATAAACATCGAGATTTTCAAATATTTGTCCGGGAACAGTAATCTTCGGCGCGTATATTCGCTGTTAGTTAACAACGAGTTGAATGAATAAACGTTATTCGCCAACGTGCCCTAACGTTATTAACAACGAGCAATGTTCACGCTAATATGTATGTATGTACAATGTACACTCGATATCGTGCAACGCGTTTTAACGTATAAAATGAAGAGAGAGTAAGAGAGAGAGAGAGAGAGAGAGAGGGAGAGTGTTGGTACTTTCCATAAACGGATAATTGTTATTTATCTACCACCAGTTTCGTCAATGTTTGTCAGAGGGTTTCGATTTATTTTTCCGTTCGCCATAACAGGTGCAAATACAACGACGTATAATTTCCATCGACCCAGTTAACTGAAAATGTAAGAGGATTATGAAAACGTGGCCAGTGCACGAATTTTCCGCCGCGATTTTCGCGACAGTCGATACTCTCAGGAAAGTATTATTAAACAATCGTTTAATCATAGCTGCGTCGTGCCGTTGATTTCGAAAGATCACGGTAGATTTTTATCGAAAAAGATTCAGGAACCATAGAAGATTTTATTAGATGGTTTCGTAAATTCCGCCGGTTTTTTCATTATTCGACTTTTACGAATTATCGACGCAATATTACTTTCTTTTAGCTTTCTGTATTCTTGGCTAGTATTTAATTTTTAATAGCTGGTAATTTCGAAAGTTCAAATCAAGAGCATTCGTGACAAGGTGAGTTTTATAAATTTATTTAAAATTAATTAAAAGCAACAGCGAATATACTGAATATATTAGATTTTAAATTGGAAAACTTAGAGCGTTATCACATATTAAATAATATTATGAAAATAATGAAATATTCAGAACTCTACCGAGAGGTGGAGTTGTGTTTTAAATGAGGGAAGCGAATCATTTTGGATCAGAGAAGCGAATAAAAAAAACATTAAATACGAATATAAAGTGCGATAAAATTCCAAAATACGTATTTTGAATGGAAAGGAAATAATTTATTCCTATGTATATTACGTTTATTCGATAGTTTCAAATGAACAGAATTTACAAAAAAAAAACAAGTTCGCGTAATTCGGAAGGGGTTTAGACCGAATAAATTTTCGAAACGTATATAAGGACGGTCGTTTCTCGAACCTCGTTTATTCTCTGTTGCTTTAAATATCAATGAACGCCGGAAAAGTTCCAAGTCGGAACGACGAACGAATTTTCCAACTATTACAATAAAAATGCAAATGCTTATGGCGCAGCGTTATTTATAACACGCGCGCATTAACGTATTCCGTCGTATCTGCGCTTGAAATTCAAATTTCCGTGATTCCCCGTACCATTAGGGATGTTTTTTTTGCTCGTGCATGGTCATACCGAATTCCAAATGAAAAAAAAAAAAAAAAATAAATAACGTACCTCTAACGATCGTCTCGCGAGAATTATTTCCCTTTTCCATCGAATCGTTTCGTCCGTTATATACATTTTTCCAATACTGTGAGAAACACATTTTTATGCTGGAATCTCAGTATATTGTGCAGCACGGTGAATCGTCGGTACATTTTCAATTGTTATATCTATTAATATGCACGTACGAGACGTCATCGTCCCTCGGTTATACATACAAGTTGCTTTCAATTTTGACCTTTTTACAGTATTTTTTACCTTATGCTCGCCAATACTTCTTTGAATTTCTTCGCTAATAAGTATGGTGTATATAGGCGTTAAAATTTTGTAGGAATTTAACAAATTTACATTTCAAACTACTTTACAAACAATATTACAAATATTATAATTCATGTATAGAATATAAAAAAGCTAGCTAACTGTCTAGCTAGCTACGCGTCATGTTACTGTTTCCTCAAAATATATTTCATTTTCCCATATGACATGTAATATTGAAAATAGGTAAATGAATGCATCTAAGGAAGCGTTACGAGGCTTATCGATAACTGGTCGGCAATTATTGCACAAGCACGATCGATACAAGATGCTTCCTGAACGGTATTCTACCTATAACGTTGAATCGGCTCGATCGAATGGAAAGCACGAATATTGATCAACAGTAACAAGGACACGGATAATTAGAAATGGGCATCATTAATTATCACGGTGATCGATGGTCGTTCGTAGCCCCGGATGCGAACACAGGGGGTCGAACAAGAACCGGAAATCAAGTTCTGTCGCGAAGGGAAACGCGAAATTTGTGTGACGCGTCGGACGAAATTTATTATAACGGTGTTGCATGCGATCGACGTGCAAACGAACTATCGTAAACGTTGACGCCGGGAAACTGAATAAATCCGTACTGCTTGGCTGTGAAAATACATTTCACGCTTTTTTTCCCCCCCGCAAATAATTCCGTCAAATCGTTAAAAGTTGCCTGGCGAAAGAATTATTTCTTTCCGTTTTTCAAATTAACACAATACATAATACACAATACAACGATACATTCACGATATCTCGTGAATATTGTATTTCGAAGTTTCGCTGATAAGAGAAACGATTATAATCGATTCTTCGCAGTGTCAATTAAACGGAAGCAATTAAAGCACGAAGATTATCACGCGTTCCAATATATGTACATCATCAGTGGAACAAACGTTTACTTTCATATGGACGTAAACGGCTGTATCTACGAAACTAAAATTTCATCGGTCAGCTCTGCTAAAAACCGATAAATTCGAACAGTCGATTATACGTCGTATAAATAATTGACGGATTGTTTCCTGATGACGGGGAACAAGGTACAAAGGAAAGAAAATGATGCAATTCTTTCATTCAAATCTAGACGTCCTGTTCAATAGAAATGTCACAAAAGCCGGTACAAAGGAAAATGCGAACGCAATTTTCGTTTCATGGAAACGAAATATCGTTGCTCGAAGAATTTCTCTCGTCATACTTTCGCAAATTCTCTAATTCAGTATCGTGAATTCATAATGGAATAAGAATAATCAAGGCAAGGACAATAATGCAGATATTCTCTCCCTCACCCTCTCTCTCTCTCTCTCTCTCTCTCTTAAATTACTCCGCGCGAATATTTAATTAAATTCTTAATAAAGAAAGGAATATAATAAAATATAAAGGGTGTTTCATTTAACTTATTTATTTGATCTTTTTACTATTTCGAAGCGTTCGGTATTGTAGGTTGTGAAAATAAACTACGATAGTGGCTTCGAAGTGGCTGTATCTCTTTATTAAAGAAAATGTGTCTTATTAATCTTATTAATCTCTTTTAACAAAGTGAAAGTATACAACTTCTGAAGACATTTTGGATATTTCAAGTAAGAAAGTTAGCTTAAATATTCTGAACATATTGTTCGGCTCTTCCACATCTAAAAAAAAAAAAAAAAAAAAATACGTATTATGGGTGATAAAGGATGTTGCAACTATGACGCACGTTTAGCAAAGTTGCGTCGTCTCTTAAGTATTAGGTTGTCCGAAAAATTCCTTTCGTTTCGTAAGGTGATGAGAGATGAACAACAATTTCTATTTTGTACTATTTCATTGAATTAGGTATGATCCATTTCGTTCTATTCGTGCATGATTCAATAAACTAATATAAAGCGAAAAACATTGTGCGTCTATTATTTCCTTATAAAACGAAAGAAACATTTCGGACAACCTAATACTACTGGGGTTAGGTTTCTCAGACGGTACGTATGTTCTTATAATTCTATTCGAAAATAACGTACGTTAAATGTAGTAATCTTCGATTGAATTAAGTCTTTGCATTATTGAGAAACTAAACGCGCAAAAATATACAGGAACAAATATTTAAAATATTCCAAATAATGTATTCGTTATAATATTTTTACACAGTGTATAATCATAATTTGTCAAGCTATTATATCACTGTAGCGGTTGACGATTCAAAAGATACACAATGACAATTAATAACACGGCATAATAATATTACGACGTATTAATAATAATAATATAATACAATATTATTACGACAATTTCACGTTATTTGTTACCTGTAATATAATATTAAAACACAATGGCTGTTACGATTAATTAATTTCACGATCTCGGCTATTGAAAACGAGTGAGAGGGATTGTCAAAAGGTAAACGAATACCAGCTCGCATTCGTAGATTCCAGTATCGACATACAGATCAAAGGAAGTACAAGGGAGAGAATTGTTTGCCCTGGAACGCGAGTGCTTCCCTTCGCTGTATTTTCACGGAAGCCGTATCTGAGAATATTTACGGTTTGCCCGTAGCCAGCCAAGTTTACCGGCTTGCAAGAAAATTGTTTGAAATGACTTGCAGGAGAGCCTTAGCTCGTTTCGTAAATGAGAAATAACACGGCTGTCATCGTGGAATTTCTTGGTCATGTTTAGAGCAAGGTTACCGTTCTTTCGCCTCTGTTCCCCGTTCACGGCCAACCTTCGTTGTATCGTTTTTCTTCTTCCTCTGTTCCTCTCTCCCTGCTCTTTTATCTGCCACGCGATTTTCTCGAGCGGAAGCATCGCTTTGACGATACGCGATCGAAAAATCCATCCGGATTTCACAGATCGACCGATCTCTCGGTTTCCAACTATCGTCGGAGTTAATTGAGTCTTTTGGAAACTTTCGGGTAAACCGAATAGTCGATAGAGAATATTTCTTGACGTTAACTATGCAATCTTTCAATTAAAAGCTCGCCTAGTGGAAGCCGAGATGATTGTTAATCGAATCTCTGCGAGTTTCCTCGGTAAACGAAACTGGGAAAGAACTTGTCTCGAAGAGGGTTGGCGAAAACTTTGACCTCGTGGCTCGAGTTAGCGAACCAAGACAGAAGACAGTGCACCGGGGCACGGTTTTGTCTATCGACGAAATTTTGTAACGATAAGTTGGAGCCTCTTTAAGTGTTTTCTATGGTATACTTACTAGTACACGGTGAATAGGTAATTGTAGTATCGCGAAGAAGATGGTGGAAGTTTTTGCGAAGCTCTTTGTGAAATTTTCTTATCGTCTTCGAATTTACAGGAATTTTAATTAACGGTTTTTTTTCTCATCTAGTATTTAAGTTTTATTTGCGAATATGTTCTCCAAGTAATAGGAAAAAGAATTAACAGGTAGATAAGTAGAACAGGGAGGAATTAACAGGAGAGATTATATCGGATATGAAGGCATTATAATATACAGAATATTCGATAAGTCAGCGTACAGAACACAGTATATAGAATGGTGCTAATTACTTTATTCTAATTAAACACGCTAATACATTCGTCATTTAATTAAACGTACATATAAAGGGCAGATATTCGACTGCTCTCTGACGAATATTTCTCTGTTTTTATTCTATGACTCTCGCTCCTAATTTTTTATGAACGATTCTTATGAATAATGTTATATATATAATCTATGTCGCGTAACAATAAAATGTACAGATCTAGTAACATTTATAGCACAATTATAAATAACGTACCGAAATACACACCTTGGAGGAAAAAGATCACGTACATACACGTATGAGTATTACATGCATCCCTTTGAAGTAACATTAGCTTTTTCATATTAACAAATTCCTTGCCATAGCAATAATAAAGCGAAGCGAATTTTATAAATAACGAGGTTGTAAGAACCTTTAATATCAAAATATTATTGTACAACGAGAGCCTGTAATTCTTCCAAATACATATTAACCTGTAAGTATTGTTACAGTTGCAGAATAAGCTTCTGTAGTTTATTGCAACGTAAATATATCATTAAGAACTTAATAATAACATACACGTGCCATCTTCTTGCCTGGAGATGTACAAATAGCTCGTTTAAATTTCCCTAGCTTATCGCTAATTTTTCGAGTTACTTGGTTACCTCGAGGCTGACAAGGGGAAAAGTTTTTGCGAGATTATTCGTCGACTCGCGAAATTACCACGGACGCTACGGTATCGCAAGGAGCAAGATTTCGAACATTTTCTCATCTCCGGTAGACGACTTTCCAGCCGAAACAAAGCCGCAGACGGATCGCGTCTAGTTGATCGATAACAAGGATTAATTTGGCAGTCGTGCCGCTCGCACATCGACTCCCTTCCACCAAGACAATAAACCTCGAGCAGCTCAACTCGGAAATCGTGACTACGTGAAAATTAGTAGAGCCGTTTCCCTCGCGCGCCTCGATACCCCCCAATTGATTCCTGTATTTTCCTTGGGAAAACACCAATTAAGCGGCCGCTATCTCATGATAGATTTAATCGATCCAGCAAAATTTCGTTTGCCTGGCAAATACGCAACGAGGATTTGATACTCCCTAATATCATGGCTTTCATCTTATATTGCAAACGCGCAATTTTCTCTGATCTCAAAATGAAGGTGTTTGATCAAGGTTTCGTATTAACGTTTCATCTTTGATGTTCCGTTTAACAAACTTTCACGGGTGACAAGCCACCTGTTATTGGATCCTGAGTCTTAAACGATGAGAAAAAAGGTAACAGTCTTCTTCAGATCGTTACGGTTTTTAAATCGATCGAGATATTCGTATGAAAATTTAAGCATACATTAAGAGGGGCTTCGGTCATTATCAGTGAGATTAGCAAAAGATAAGAAATTTTTTGAAAACGAGCTTTATCGAGTAGATCAATTTTTAATATGATAGTTTACCGATATAGAAACAAGAATGTGATTATTATACAAGATGCCGATTAATATTTCCCATTAATATATCTTGCTAATGAATCGTAAACAGAGAAATTACGTAATTGTAGTTGCCGTGGAAAAAGTAGAACTAGAGAGATTCGAGAAACGACTAACATTGAACACGGCTAAAATAATGAAATTCGTTCGTTCACTTGTCTAAAATCCGTTGTTATGATAAATGGGAATATCAGAATTACATAATAAACTTTATACGTGTATGCAGAAACAACGAATGTTGGTAGTACTGTGAGATTACAGCAGAAAAGTGTTTTGAATACGTTCTAGCAGAGATTACATTATACCGTGTAATAATGAAATACGTCTTTACTACAAACTTACTATGTTCCATGCATAATCCACGCTATCTTCTGCGTATAAACAATTTAAATATTGTTACGGCTGTAACTCATCTTTATCGATAAAGTTTTGCATAAAGCGTAGTTCGAATATAAACATTACTTGTTAGTAATTCTACGCTACTTCCGTGAAACACGATTCTTTGAAACGGTACGTTTCGTGGATTTTGCCTTCTGAAATTTATTTTTAAAACCTACGACGTAAGGTCGTGACGTCTGGAAAACGAAGAAGCTTTAACGAAGTTTGGGAAAATACAGCGTAAGGATGTCCAACGTGCTCAATTTATGATCTCGATGTAACGAACTAATTTCCGAGCTTTCAAAAGCTTCCTTACTTCCGAAATGCTTATCAAGATCCTGCGACTTCTAGGATTAAAAATCGCGACGTGAGTGACACGAAGAATAAGAGGACGGTATATACTTTCAAGAACATGACTCGACTAAATAAATCCTCGCGCAAATATTACAGCGTAAGGCGACCTAAGAATTCTCCAACTATTTAGTGACAGTGCAATCTCGAAGAGGAACATGTAAACTTTTACAATCTCTATTAGTTAAATTCTTACTAAGAAATTTCAACAAATTCCGAACCAAACATCGCAAGACGATCCAAGAATTCTGCTATCGTTTATCGCCAGTCTAATTTCGAAGAGAAGCGCGTTAAATAAATTCCGAATAAACCACCGTACGACACAGTCGAACGATCCTGCGACTATCGATTGACGATATAATTTCGAACACATACGAAGTAACGCACGACGGTCGTGGATTCGACTATACTTTAAAAAAATAGGACCCAAATAACCCAGAAAGCAGCGAAGCTGCTTCAACCTGCGAGACTTCGTGCAACGTTAAAAAAGGAAAAAATATAGAACATAAATTGATGGTCAAACTAATACGCGGGGAATACGAGGTAACGCAAAAACACGTCCTATCGGGGGCGAGAGTTTAATCCTGACAGCAGTCACGTGAAAATAATTACAGCTCAAAGCTGCGTGGCTCGTTCAGCGCGCGATAAATCAGCGCGCGCAACGGGTGGGCTTAAACGGTTACGTACAGAGCAAACGCGGTAATACAGAAAATTCGTGCTGACATTCCGTCCACCTTTCGTGTAACTCGATCGTGTCCCTTTTATTTATTTACATCTCGTTTAAGCCGAAAACACGTCCAGGTAGCGCATATATATATATATATATATATACATATCATGGTACGAAGTGATACAAGAATTCTGCTACCGTTCGTTCGTAATCTAATTTCGAAGAATAAGTTCTAATTTCAAAGGCAAAATCTGAGCCGTGTAACGTAAAGTTTATAAATAGCGGTATAAGGATGCTCACCCTCATGGTCGTAGCCTCACATGGTTCCCCCGTTGCTGAAAAACACCTACAACCCGCGGCGGATCACGAGTCTCGTGCTTGTCACCCATTCGCCATGCCGAAACAACGATTGGTCCTCAACGAAGAATTTCCGTAAATCGATCGACACTTGGACCGAAACGACGAACCTCTTCTTCACTCTGTCCGAGATTGCGTGTTTCACTTTCACACTGTTAGGCGAAATATCTTGTTTCGCGATCGGAGAAAACTTTCGTCGAAAGTTCGTCACATTGGGACGCGTTGGACGCAACGAGGAAAAGAATAAGAAGGAAAAACCGATACGCGACGATAGGACGAACCGCGTCGACGTTTGAACTCGTGTGGTTAAGGTTGTACGATGAAACGCTCGAAGATAAAATACGAGAAGAATAGAAGAAGCGTGGTTCGCGACTTCTCTATACGAGAGGTAGTACGAGCCAGACGAGATGCGAGGTCGTGGCCCGGCAGCCGGCGACTGGCTGCTGCTCGAATGCTCGCAAGCTCGCAAGCTCGAACCAGTCGGCCTGGCTAGGCGCAAGCTCCCTACTCAGCCTCCAAAACCCTCCCATGTGAGGCTCCCGATGCCCCTGAATTTCTTCGGCGTGTCACCGCGAAAAATGCTGCTGCGCCCTCCGTTACACTCGCTTCTAACCTCCATTGCCACTTGGCCGCGTTCACAATGAGTTTTTGTTACGCCGACCGACCGTTCACCCTTTGTCTCCGCTTCTATCTGTTCCAACATCTGTGTGGATTAATCCGAACCTTTGCTAAGCATTGGCTCTTTGAGTATGCTGTTTCACAGATAGAACGCGAACGTCGGTTAATTAAGAAACGTTCTCGCGCGTTTAGAAGATTTACAAAGCGCTTTGATCCATCTGTGAAATTAGATTTGGAAGACACAGGTGAAACGAAGCATTTGTCAGCTTTGAAAATGCTGAGAAACGTCCCTGGTTATGCGCCTCTGTACAGGGGATATGTTTTGGCGAGCGGAAAAAAATGAGACAGAAGAAGAAGGACGTTATTGTTTGACGGTCGTGAAACGCGTTTCTCTTTTTTGACATCTGCTTTGAAACATGGTTTGAAAATAGGTCGTCTCTAAAGATTATGAAACGTACGACGCTTTTTACGCTATATACGTGTCGCCTTTGTCTCTATTTTCGTGTTCATTGTGATTTCATTCTTTCCGCCTTGTGCACGAAATTATGGCGTTTGTTTAGTAAAATACACATACAAATAAAATAGTGGCATACGACGAGGCGCGTAGCCTGGAAGAAAAAGACACAGATTTCCCGCCAATCGGGCATCGCGAGCGGATTACCAATAAGTTTTTCCCGCGTTCGAATAGAACAACGAGGATACTTTTAAACGCGGGGCTGCGATCGAAAGGGTGGCAGAGAAGGAAGAAAGAAAGAAGAAAGTTGGCCGATGTACAGAGAAACCGCCGATTAAGCTAAACAACTCGCTTCGAATAACCGCGACGTGACTTTAACGTGTTTTAGCGGGCACATCTTGCATAAGTACTCGAGTCGAGTAAGCGGGAGTACCGCTTCGATCAATGCATACGGTTGCGTTTCAGTTTGAATAAAAACGCCGTTTCAATAGCACTTTTAGCATCCTTTTCTTCCAAGCTGCGATCGTTTCTGCCCTTCAGATTAGGCTTTGTATAATCCCGCGATTGCATCGAAGCAATTAATTTATGGTTTAAATGGCGCATAAATTTGAGCATTTATATTTGTAGAATTTCAAACGTTAGAGTTATTTCAATTACATCTAACGATCGCGTTTCATTTGAAATCCCTTTTAACACGAAATGGACCATGATCTTCAAATGCCAAGATTATATCAGCCGCGCGTTAATTATTGCTTCTTTGGCGAGATGCGTTCGCTTGAAATTCTCATTATGCTGTATATTATTAAGTCTCGAGCGTACACGTCGGACGACTTGTACGTGAATCTCGCGTAATTACGAGCGACACTTGGCTTCGTCATTTACGCGTCGCGATCTCGTTTAAACTTTTCTTCTTTTTTTCCCTGTTGATAACGTCTGGCAACACTTAAATTAAATTTAATATAAAATCTTTTTTAATTACAAGTAAAAGTAAATTAAGTTATGTATCTATCTACATTAAACGTCTTACAGTATTACGTTCAACATTCTCTCTAAAATTCATAGGAACGCGTTTCACGTGAATCCATCCTCACGAAAATTCACTGTTCTCCGCGAGTCGTTACATAGTTCCAGGGATCCAGTCACGCGTGACCCCTTTGAACGCATTAAATCGCACTAGAGCGCTATCTATAATAACTATTAAAAGCTTCGTCACTCCTTTCGGGATACTAAATATCTACGCTGGACCAACTTGATCTGTACTACCAGAATACAACTAACTGCTTTTGATTCGTAAAATTTTTATCACGATCCGACTCGACTCGAATGTAAGCTCGAGTGACGAGTTTGTGGTTACTCGAGAACAATTATCCTTCGATAATTGACCGCAGGAAGCTTCAAAGTTCGGTACAGACGAATGATCCGATGTTGTCGCTGTTTCGCATTGGTGACATTGTACGATTGGCTAAGTTTATGTTTCTAATGATGCATTGCGTACAAATGCATGTACGTATGTCACCACGCCAATAGCCATCGCTGTATGCAATAGTCTTTCGAGAAACGTTTCATTTTCTTTCCTAATAAAATTCTTTTCGACGCTATAGTCGTTACTATGATAAATGAAAAAATAGCCTCGTCGATACATCTTTCGAACACCGAATATTTATCGATGAATTTTGCGAATTAAACAAAAGATGACTGGTAACTTTGTACGATTGAGCAAGTTTATGTTCTCAATAATGCAGTGCATCGATCTATTGGGTTGGCAACTAAGTGATTGCCGATTTGGTCAATAACACCTAACGACAAAATATATACGAACGATGATTTCTCATTAGATATTATCCATATTCGTCGTGATTTCGTATTGTGTGACATAACTGCGATTTCACGCTAGCGAAACTCTACGACTGTGATTTATTTTGAGAAATATAAATCTGCCAATTTGCAGAGTGCCACCTGAAATCGTAATGACGTTACGTCGCTTGTCTACGTCACACCTAATTGCACGCGAAGAAGTCTCTTCGACCAATTTGCAAGATTTAATTAATTTCGTTCGAAACACGAATTTCGTTGTCTCGGGTGATACCAAATTGAGTACACGTCGACAACGAGGAGATTTCTGTCTTCAGATTTTGCGTCTATCCCGTCTAATGACTAATTCCGCGCGACTGCTTTGGTAGATGAGCGTGCTTTCATTGTGTCTGCATCTTGCTGCTATTTAATATTTAACAGCGAGGTAGTGCGGATCTGGGGAGATTGAACGACGTTTGGGACACCAGAGGAATTCAAGCCTCGGTTGCTTGATAAGCAATCTCTTGTATGTTGATAATTAAAGACGTTCGTCAGGCTAAAATTACATATCGAGGGTGGATGTTGAAACATTAGCTAACGGGATACATGTAACTTTCAATTAAATAGCGTGATACAGCTATCGCGTACTTCGAAATTTACAACTCTAAAATATCGTGATAGCCTGGGTGAAATTTAATAAAATAAAAAATTACGAACGACAGACGATCTGTAGATAGCGTACGTCTGTGAACTTACGGAGAATATTAATTCGCCGAAATGTAACGGAATTGTATGTCTGGAGAGTAAAATAAATTTTACCTTGAAATAACGTATCCTGGAATTAGACAGTGAACGTTGGTGTATTTCTGGAAAACATGCAAAGTTATATCGAACGTAACATACGAAATGTGCAAAATGAAATATTCGTTGTTATATTTGAAGAATAAAATTATGTTATTATATTAACTAGTTTTAGTTGTGTTCATAAAAATGTAAATTTACACGAACATCTCGAATTAAACGAAAAAAATGAATACGAATTAAGCAAAGAAATTAAACGGAGAAAATATATGGTTGGATAATATCGCCAATGGACGTGTAAACCAGCCATGTGTAAACAAATTTATTTCTGGTCATTCGAAAGGGAACGTTAAAAAATCGGGAGATCGAACGTTCAAGGTTCCAATCGATAACCGCGTAACTGGATGGAACGAGCTCGCAACAAGCGCCATTTGCTTTTTCAAATATCTTCTTTATGCGCCTCGTTCAACCCGAAATCCCTGCATGCGTTTCAATTCTCTCTTCTCAAAAAGTGCGCACACATACTCGATCGATATGCCGTTTACACATCGAAGCGGTAACCCAAATAACGATGGAATTTTCCAGTTACCGCGACTAACTTCCACCTCTTTTTATTATTATTATTTATTACTGCGCATGTTACTCGTTTGCGTTGAGACGCTCCGCACAAGAAACTACCAATAAAATATGCTACGCTATTATTTTCTGAAGTATCGATATCATTTAAATTGCACATTTCCAGATACTCGGTGTGGAATAATCCTTTTACATCTTGTAGCTTTTCTTACACTTCTTGATATCCAAGAAAACCAAGATACATCTATGGCGCAATAATAGCTATAAGAACGCAAGAAATAGAAATTGAGAGTCGTTGGACCACGCTCACAATTAGTAAAACCCCAGAGCCAGAACATCTCCTGGTTACTAGGTCATATTATCAGCGAACCACTCATAGTAGAATCGTCGAGTCATAGAATCATACGTAATGGTTCCTCATGATTGTTAGGTTATATTCTCACTAGGAACGACCCTAGCGTGATAACGTCGTCTCTATTCAAACCTCATGGTTACTAAATTATATCTAATATCATAAATTGACGAAATCGCTGAACGATGTCTTTTCACCACAATCTCGCCAAAACTTTGCGGTGTAAGAGTAGCGACGGCGTTCCTAGATTCGTTGCTTGTAGCACTTCGATCTTTTCGTGTCGGTATAATCACAGAGACATTGGATCACACCCATCGGGATTACAGAATCGTTAGACTACGTCTATCAGGGTCATGGGATAGTAAGATCACGCCTTGCAGGATCACGGAGTCGCAGGATCGAGTCTATTAGGATTACGTGGTTGTTGGATCGCGTCTTCGGGTCGGGTGCTGGCAGCTCTTCGGCTTTAAAGCTTAGGCTTGAGGTAGATCGGTGGTTTATCTTTCTTGCTGTTACTAGACATGCCTTAGCAACCTCGCGATCAAACCATGCATCAGTAGTTAGAATCCTATTATAGATCTCAGGACTGTTGCGTGTAATCTTTTGGGTTTCCTCACGCGTGATCCGCTGATCGATGACCTAACGATCCTGTTGTCTGTAGTCTTACGTGATTCATATGGTCGTGTGTTTCTATCTCGCGTATAGTGCAATATGAATAATCAATGTCGTAAGGATCTCTATGCGTTCCATGTGATCATACGTTTCTGTTTCACGCGTGGTCCGATAACGAATGACTTCATTATGAGAACGACCGTATATAGTCGTACTTATTCCACGCGATCATATGTTTCTATCTCATTCATGGTCTAATAATCAGTGATCTTAGGATCCCATTGTGCGTAGTCATTACCCGTTTCATTCGATCGCGTGTTTTTGCATCATGAGTGGTCCAAAAATTTCGAGACTACTTCAGTAATGCAGATGTACTGCTGGGAAAGATCCAACTACACCATGGCTTTGCTAGGCGTGGTCCAGGCAACTGATATTTTTCCTGCATATGTATAATGACCCCGTTACGCTTCAAGTCGTTGTTCTAGTTTCTTCGCGGTTCTGTCGGTGTGGGTCCAATATCCTCGGAGTGGTTCGTAGCACGATCATGATCCATGACCGCCGTATTACGTTGGTTCATGTCCTACTACTTCATAGTAGTTATTCATATTTGAATTGCACGATTCCGCGATCATGCAATCCGAGTTTTCATAATTTTCGAGTCACGCTATTTTGGTCCAGTGCCATTACGTTTTTCTACTTTGCAACTCTCCGTTTCCAAATTTTACGTTTGAATTTTCATATCCGGTATCTTATATTTCTGCAACGTCACAATGATTTCGAATTCGATATTTAGGTTTCTGCACGTCTGAGATTTTATCGAGGAAATTTTATTTCATTGAGATTAATGCGGTGTACCGATTCACTCAGGACGAAGGGTCCAACCTTTTTGGAGTATTGCTAATAGCCATGGAAAATTAGTAACATCGTTGTTCCCTCGTTATCCGTCCAGTAATCGAAAATACTTGAAAATATGGCAGATAGCGATGGAATCCTTTTTTTTTCCTTATTAAACGATCGAAGCGTAATCGAGAGATGTCCGAAGTTGCAACAAAGATCGTTGTTCGAATTTCTTTTAATGACAAATGGTTGTGGTATGCGTGGTAGCATGATTTAGTCTCTATCTTATCCGGACGATAGTTTCGTAAACTCCATTTTCCTTTATCCGCCGTCTTGGCAGATCGGCGATGGCGATGATCGAGGACCAGAGAATATTCGAGAATACCCATTTATCCATCTATCTAGAGAATGGGAAAGAAAGATCAATCGTTGCCACTTCCTCTCAGTTATTCTTATCATGGAAAATAACTAAAACATTATGCCAATGACTAAACATCATATAGCGAGTAGAAGAAAATTCAAAAGTTTAAAAACTACGTAACTATTCGGTACGCATATCTGTATACCGTAAAATCTCACGACGAACCGATATCTTTGCTCGTAAGAGACTACAAGCTTTCTCTACATTTTCCAGAAAATCCATTTGATGTTCGTAACGATATACCATACGATACTATTGCCGATATACAATTATGTATAATATTATTGATATATATGTAGAATTTTGTGTGCTAGACTAGATTGGCCGCGTAATAGTGACACACGTACGTGAATACGAGTGTATGGAAGTATGTGTGCGCGCGGCGTCTCGAAACACAGACGAATGTCAGTGTTCCGTTGGCAGTGTGATATGGAAGATGGTGAGACAAAGAGCAGATGTATATCGACGAAGATCCTGGACATCGTTTATCAAATAAATTTAAAACTATTTTAATACGAATTCTAAGCGTAACCTTGGTGTTTCTTTAGTTTTATTTCGGCAATCAAGATTCACAATCCTCAACAAATATATCAATTTTAAACTTTTTCATCGTATGTCAGAATTGTATCGTTGTTATTTTAAGATCATAGGATCTCGTAATGTAGAAATCGATCTCGATTATTGTCAGATACGACCAGCGAGAACAATTCTTGCCAAAACTCTTCTAAATGTATTGCCATTCGTTTTCTAACACCGATACACCGCATCCGTAATTTTCGTTAAAAGAAATGCCAAATTTCCCGCAGATCGATATACAAACATTTTTATCCGATTCTTTCTTGCAGCAATTTTTACACCTATCAAGCAACGGAACGAAACGCGCATTACTCTATTTTATCGCGATTGATCTCGGCTCATTTTTCCTACTTTCCTGGTGCCATCCGGATCGCCATATTTCACATACTACTACATCAACTCCGTGTGATCCTCGTATGCGTGACCGAGTAGGTTCACAAGACGGAAAATTAGGATGATTCACAAGCACTCTGGTCTCTGCTATTCGTTTATCTGTCCGGGGAACGAGAGAAAGACGCTTCTCCGGAAGCGAAGGTGGAAGAGATTCGAGCGAGATTCGAAGGGTGGCTGCGGTGCACCGTGCATTCCACCCTCTCTCTGTTCGCGTCTGTCAAGCCGGAAGGACATTTTAAAAGTGACGCAAGCCTATTTGTCTGCGGTGACCTCGATGGTGCCGTGACAACGCGCCATACAGTTCTCTTGTTCCATCCACTTTTTCGATGCTTTTCAGGATCTTGG
Organism: Bombus haemorrhoidalis; assembly: GCA_014825975.1. Classification (NCBI taxonomy): domain Eukaryota; kingdom Metazoa; phylum Arthropoda; class Insecta; order Hymenoptera; family Apidae; genus Bombus; species Bombus haemorrhoidalis. The sequence continues at coordinate 17,938,390 of CM026167.1, forward strand.
TGTCATTTCGTACCATTCTGTCCCTTCGTGGCAAGGTTTTGCCGCTTGCGGGACGGTAAGAGCGACTCCCCTGCCCTTCCACACGCCTTTTTTTCCATCCGTACGATTAATGGTACTCGTTTTCTCTTCGAATCGCCAGAAAAAGAGGAAAGACTCTGCGGGATATCGTTCTTTTTCTCGTGCTGGCTTTGCTGTAATGGACTTATGGTATGAAGAACTTTGCCGCTGGAAATATCACGTGCAAACATAATTTCGTTTCGGAGCTGGTGTTATTTTGGCGTATAAGCGGGATATTTTTAAGCTACGTCTTATTCGTTCTTTCTTTCATTTCATCGTGGATCACGGGTGAAATAATTTTGTCTTGTCGTAAGCTAATCGTAATCGTGTTTATTCAATCGAAAGAGTAAATCGATTTAGTAAGATTTCCACATATTATGTATTCTTTTATTTTTATATATGTATTTTATTTTATGTAATTAACGAAATAGACGAATACGCTTTCTAGAAATTATGGCGGTGTAAGTCAGTGCTCCGTGTTACTTTACTTGAGACGAAGTTTCGCATTTATCGTTACAACGAATTTTGTCTATTTATTAAAGTTACGAAAATATGTCTTGGCAGAGGAAAGAAGTTGCAACTTAGTTGACTATGCAACTACGTGGATTTTGGTCAAACGTTTGGGAGTTGAGATATACGTAAACTAACTTGCTCGAAATGTTCACCTATAGCGACGTTTCTGTATTCGCTATTAGGAAAATGTACGCTTAAATACACTTTTCTAATTCATTCAAAATTCATCCTTTGTCCTGGCCTCTACTATCCTGCTAGATGGCCTTACTGATGAGCCCATTAGCGTATCCCCAATGAATACTTCCTTTTCTTTCCTCTTTCTTCCTTTAATTACCGCAGACTTGTACCATTGTGGTTCTCAATCTATCGTATAATAAAAATCGCGAAGATAAACGATGTAAATGTCAGTAGTGATTTCCAATAGAAACAAGAAACACGTTTCTGTTAATTTCAACGTTTACGTCGTTTATCACTCGAAGGCTGTGAATCTTCAAGGCTCACCAGCTTTACAAATTCAGGTGGAAAATGGATGGTGAAGAAACGCACATTGAATTAATTAATTTTATTTGTCTGACGATTTAGTTAACGTTTACGATCATAGTTCTATCTGGCGCTAGTCCTGAAAAACCAAGATAAATTATCTAACACTTAGCACTAGGAATTTCATGGACAATACAAGATCGTCGGAAATTAGAGTTCGAAGATGTTGAGAGTTGAAAAATGAAAAGTTGCATTAAGAATTTCGACACTACAGCAAATGGATTTCAATTCGAGAATATTGTGATTATTAAAGAGATGCGTTCTTAAAGAGAAGGAGATTTTAACGATCCTCTAAATCTTATCTACCTTTCTGGTTTATTTATAAATTGAAATTGACTTTGACAAATCCCCGCAAAATAAATATCGTCTGTTACTTCTCGTGACACTTACGTTTCGACTATCCTGTCGAAAAAAGAAACAAAAAAAAGAAAAAAAAAGAAAAAGCAGGAAAGAGAGAAATATCTTTAAACTCGCCGGAAGAAAGTGACGACAGCTGTTGAGCTATACGTATCGAAACCACCTTATCGACTGTTCGAAATAGAAGGTCGATTTCCTGGCGATCGATTTAATCAAAACGACAATTACCATCGGTGCAGGAGCCCGATATGTTCCGCGACGCGCGATTTTCTCCTTCGAAGACGACTCCTTCTCTCGAGGAAAAAAGAATTCGAAGATAATGGCACGTGACGCGGAATCGAGATCCTTTTATTCGTGCAATCTCAGATATATGGAACAGCCAGCGATGCTGTAAGGGATGTCTGCGAAAAAGGGTGCGGAAGAGGAGGCGAGATCTCTTACCGCCTTCCACCTCCTACCTTGATCGTCAATTTTCATCGATTACTCTTATTTCGTGCTCCTGGGTCCCCAGAAACATCCCCATTCATCAAATACACCGGCTTGTGATATCGCGACTCTCTCTCTCTCTCCCTCTCTCTTTTTCTATATATATAATATATATATAGAAGAAATATATAATATATATATGTTATCGGGGCCTTTCTTTTGGAATGTTTGACAAGGTCCGCAATACTTTAGTTCAGACTTTTTATTATAGCTGTACTTAAATAATGAAACTGAGAAATAGTTGTTTATGATTTAATTTAATTATGTTTGCCCGAGATTTATGACAGTGAGCTTAGGCTCTGTCGAAGTGGTCTTTTGGTTTTCTCAAGCACCGAAGCCATCGACAGCGTATAGGCAAAAGACTGGGACGAAGACAGACCATAGGAGACGGTAGACAGACGACGATGGCTTCGGGACTTTCGGTCATAGGGTAACGCTGCTAGCGCGCGGATCTGGACCAGGTCAAATTATATTCCTATTTGTATTTACACCTCTGCATTAAAATATATTTTCTACCTTACAATTTATCCACGCGTTCCTTTGTTCACGTACATCTAATAACCTCAACAGGCTCGAAGTGACGTAACGGGTCGCTGAACGTAGCCACGGTCATGGGAGGGACGTGTACCTAGCACTATAGAGTAATTAAATAGCTCTCCTTAAAAACAAAGATTGACCCGAGGGCTACTTGAACTGAGATTCACTCCGATAGGTTCGACTTGTACTGGGGACAAGTACGTTGAGTCACACCCGCTAATCGTGGGCTAGTAAGTAGAGTTCGACTTAGACTGTAGAAGAAATCGCATTCGTCATCCCGTTGACCGTGGATTCGTTATCGAGTCTAAGATCATTGTCATTCACATCCCGAGTATCTAATCGCCACCGTTACTTGTCAAATTCTGTCACAATCATAATCGTACTAGTAAATATCTTCGCTCTTGTATAACAACAATGTCTAATCCAAAGAAGGATTCGTTACATGCCCCTAACCCTAATGTGAACCCGACATATATATATGTGTGTGTGTGTGTGTGAACTCCCTAGAGTTCAAGTATGATAGGGACTCTCTCTGTTTACGGACAGCACGACTTTGTTTGTTATACGGACAGAGCGACTTTCTTTTGGTTTTACGGACAAACATTTTTTGAGAGACATTCGTTTCTCCCAAACGGACGGACGGAAGGCAACATCAGAGATAGACAAGATCACAGAAGAAAGAATAATTATTTAAAACGTTGAAGATCGACGGAGAAAGATCGGTAGCTCAGGAGTAGTTGAAAATCGATTCTCGATTTTCAGGTAGACATTGCACAGAACTTGTTATTTATTGTTTACTCTTATAGATTGGTATTGGTTTACTCCTTCGTTTAATTAAGTATTTTTTTCACAATAAACTCGATTTTCAGAATTCAGAATCGATCACCTGAATTACCCCAAGATTTACAACATTGCATATATATATAATGTTTTAGCGTACGTGAAGAATATGACGAACTTGCTGATCGAATATCGATGCTTAATGTTTCGTTTGGAAATCGGATTCGACGAGTGCTTCTCACGTCACGTCAGAGTTCATCGAGAAATACCGAGATGCGTGAAAGATGAAACGACGTTTCCTAAGGGAGAAATTTTCTTTGAGATTTTGTTACGGCGCTCCAGGCGGAAAACGCGAGACAACGTTCAATGTTGGCTTTATGTCTGAATAACGAACTGAAAACGTCAAAACGTGAAATACGAACAGTAGGGTGTAATTATATTCTTGAAATCGTTACATTTTAAATTATAGTTGAAACGAAGATTGTGTTTTTTGTATAAATGAATTGGGTAGCTACTTACGCAATAATGAATGGGAGAATCGTATTTGAAATTTTAACTTAAAGTTGTATGAGAAAGTTTGTATTTATATTGTAAGTGTAAGTGCCGTTGTAATTATCAAATCGAACGTAGCTATCGTTAAAAAGATAGTATTAAAATTTCTTGCTTGCTTTGCGCGATCAACGATTTCCTGTTGTAGACCCTTTTCCGGAAAGCTCTTTAATTAGGTCTCGAAATTTTTTATATATTTTCTCGATTCGTTTTATCTGTAAGAGAGATCAGCCGCAAGATAAGTCGTTACGTTGTAAGACCTGGTCGTTAACGGACTGATCGGTGAACTTGGGGAATTTCACGGTAGCGAGATGGATCTTTTGGTTGTGCTTTTCCCAGAACCACAATGTCCAAGAAATACGCGACAGGAGATTAAGTCGTTGAGCGAAGACGAAACTTATTGATCGATCGAAATCGAATCTATTCGCGCAATGAAAATTGAGCATTGCTGGCTGACGTGCCGAACTTTAGATACTTTTGGAAGAATTTCTCGCGGAAAGATGATTGTATCGTTCGATAAAGTGGTCGCGTCAAAGATTAAAATCGAAATTTACCGCATCGATAAATAAAATTAATTGGTAAATTAAATTATTTTAAAATCTACATACAACATCGAGAATCACAAATTTTCGTTGCATTATTTGCAAGTCAAATATAGCAAATTTAATTTCATGCCGATACTATAAATAAAATGTAAATATGAAAACGATGATGTTCGTACCTATGTATTTTACATTCCGAACTCTAGTATTTCATTTATATCTTTTAAATGTATTTTCAGCAACAAAGATTTTCTACATAAAATACACTATTTTCGTACGCACGGGACGCAGTATATATTTGAAATTTCGATTTTTTGGAAATCACAGAACCGTGAAATCTAACCGAAATGGCGAAATGTTAAAAGCACATATATATACACGGTCTACCTTCGAATAGGAAATAAATCTTCAAAGCAGAGTCTCCAACGACGGGATTTTATCTCCTGTTTTACAGTTGCCATTAACTAATCTGGTTCCGCTAGATTCGTATATAAATACGAATGTAGTTACTGTTTTATAAGCTCGTCTCTTAAACGTTCGGTGCAACAGTCAATTTCGTCCGAGTAAGCGTCTTTCGGGGATTACTCTGCATTTTAAAATTTCCCCTAGAATGGTTACTACTCTCGCGGTGATTGTTGTTGCTTGACCTAAGAGCTGAGTAGACTTGATTAGATGACCGAATGATCTTGAAAGTTATCTCCTTTCTACGTTGCGTTACTTAAAAGAAAATATCATTTAATTCTCATATGTCTCTTATTAATCATTTTTATATTTGGTTTTTGCGTTTGTTACACGTTCAGGTTTTTAGAAACCGGCGAGTTGGCAATTATGAACTGGCAATTTTAATTTTCACAAATTAATACGTTTTAATTAAACTTGAAAATTTCAAACACTTTCTTCAGTTTTTACTTGACTTTGCCTGACATTAATCTCGAAAAAGAACATTCTGAAGGTAATTTACATCGATCAATCTTTTTTATTTGTCAAATTATATATTACATAAATAAATCTCCATTATCTTCTAATAAAATAAAATGGTCGTCAAAATACTACATGCAGGGGAAACCTATGCAAAATCGCATACCTACTATATCATAATTAATATTTTCGTAATTAATTCAAAAAGCCTTACGATCGTTTTGCAATTGTTTTCTGTTTGTATCGAAGCTTGCATCGACAGCGTGTTGCTGTAAGCGACATAAGTCTTAATGAATCATCGATTTATTGCATTTTATTGTAGTTCTTGGAATTTATCGTATTTTCAAGCGTTTCTATCTTATGTTCGATCGCGTTTGAAGCTGTACTATCATATTTTGATAATCGGTAGCTAAGTTACACGACAATACTTATTAAGAGTTTCTAATCGCATTGTATCTCAAAAATTTTTTGCATCTAGCGATACACAAAAAGTTACGTGGCTGGGAAAACCGGTATCCCTCGAATACAACAATGAATTACTCGCTACTCTCAGAGCGAAAAGAAAGGCAACCCTACTTCCAAGTTAGAACAATTTGCAACGGCGAAAAAAAGAAATAAAAATTGTTGAAGAAAAATGATATTTGCGTATATTACGAGGAGAGATATAGTGCGGGCTTCTTGCAAGATGCTTGGATACAGCAGAACGGAGGAACTTTATCGTTTTCGATGTTATCTTTGTTAAATTAGATCAGGTATTTTGTGGTTTTACCCACGACTCTACCAGAAAAGGTAGGGAGAAATCGAGGTTTCACCTTCTTGCTGTCTTAAATAGTAAAATAGAATTTTTTACTTCCGTTCCTCTTATTTTTTGTTCATTACGAAAGTATCTAATAGATACAATTTGGTTCGCGCGATAAATTTCCTTTACCAACAACGAAGTTAACTTTGGTACAGCGATTTTGTACACACTGTATTCCGTATGAAAATTGAACAAAATAAATTCGAATCGACGAAACTTCGTAGTACGGAATTATTACACGACGAAATTCGTCAGTCGGCAGGTAAATTTCATTTACTCGAAAACGTCACGTTATCGAGCAACTGTCGTTCGCATACCAAATTCACGCGTCGCGTATATGGAAACCTTCGAAGAATCTCTCATTAACCTAACCGATAAACGACGTTTTGACGGTAGCAAAGGGCTCTCTGTGTTTGCTTACGTCGCTATACCCACGGGAATTACGTTATCCGCATGTACACCTAATAAATGGCTGATCAGATGAATTAGCGTGCTGCAATAACCGCGTAACAAAGCGCGTTCGCATAACGAAATGTCACAGCATGAATGCGCAAGAGTCGTTAATTAATCAGCCCTCTAGCCTGCCGCGTATTGGCCTGCTTGAATAAATGCCGCAGCATTGGAATCATCTCACCGCTAGGTGATAAATATCTCCGTATTATTCGTTATTCATATAACATGCATATATGCATATAGGGGACGAATTGTGTCGGAAAAGGGAAAATGGAGTCTGGACCAGGACGACCGTGTAGCGATTAATTCGGTATAAATTTACATGTAATAATATTTCCGTTTCACTCCACGGTATGCAACGATTTTTACTCTGACACTCGCGCACGAATATTTTTCGTATCACGTTTACACGGATACGAGTAAAATTTCGCGGTACGATCGAATATCTATCGTCTATAGAGAAATTTGTACTTTATTTATAGGCTGTTCTTATCGCGTGATCGACAATTTTCGATCGTTCGTCAGAAATTTACTTTAACAAAGGATTAAGAGCTTACAAAGACGAATGATATGGCACTATGAGCGAATGAATACGATAACGTACTTTTAATCCTCAGCTAATATTTTCCCGTCGTAGCAGATCGATTTTAATTAAACTTCAACAAGCAAGTAGATACGAACTAAAACGATTAGAAAAAATTAGATATCTTTAGGTTCACTAGGAAATTCTGACGTCTTATTAAATTTACTCCAAATTGCTATTATCGTTTATAACTCGGTGACACCAGTTGAAGATTAATTCGTGTTTAATGATCTGTCACAGAAATGGATACTTGGATAAATAAACGAGCATATCTTAGATATAATTATCTGAGACGACGAAATAATCTGTTTCTCTTAATTGAGAAATTAAATATCGATGAAATCGTGGAATGATAGTGGCGATGTTAGGGTATATATTTTACTAGTACCACGGTAATAAATCGTAAAAGTTTCGTATTTATGTACAGACATTTTTCATAACCAGTATAATATTCGAAAGCAATATGGAAGAAAGGATACGCGACTTTCAGGAACCGAGTGTCGCGTAACCAGCCAGACGTTCGCTCGCGAGAAGCTATTTCAATAGCGAAGAAGCGACGTTTCCTTTTGAATCTTACGAGTATCCGTAGAAATCTCGTGATTCCTGTAATTTCTCCGCGAACCTAACCCCGGAGACAAAGAAACGAGGGCAGTGGGCAAGAGGGTTTCCTTTTTCCAGACTTCCAACAAGATCGCGGTTTCAAATACGACTGCCACTCGTTTCACGTGAAATCACCCGAAATTTGTTCTCGCAGCGACTAACTGGTCCATTACTCGAACGCGTACCCTTCGCTTTTAAAATTTAATTCCGATAAAATCCTATTGATAGACTGTGCATTTTTATACGTTTTTATATTTTCATGAACACACGTTGTTACTATAGTTCGTGTCCCTAACCGTCTCCCTTGGTACTACAGTGTCGCACACGGATCGTCCTATATGACCGTCGAGATATACAGAAAGTAGCGATAAACGCATAGTTGTCGTCAAGCAGCGAGTTCTAGAAACATCGGTCCGTTGCTTTATCCACGCAAGAAAAGGTGATTGTCACGTAAAATCGCAAGTCACGACACAGATTACAAATAAATATAAGAAGGTCGAGTCGAAACACAGCAATTAACTTTTCTTTTCTCTGTTGCACTTTATTATGCACTCGATAATTACAATTGCGTGTACACTGAGTCGGCACGTACTAGTTACACTAAGGGTAGAAACGCGGTAAGAAGATGTTGACTGTTCGAAAGTTAAAGAGAGTCAGTGAAGTTTAGTGACGATATTGCGGCGGAGGGAAGCTAGCGATGGGTGGGTCTAAGGACACGAAAAAAGCTGATTTGTTTCATTGGAAGAGCAACTTGACTTTTCCCTATCTTCCCGTGGTAGGCAAAAATATAAACTACGCTTGTTTTGAAGTCTGAAGAACATTAGCTATGACGATGGTTTCATGGTGGGTAATTAAAAATATTAAGGGTACGCGGCAAGAATGCGTAGACATCTGTTTGTCGTCTTGCTCTGGGCGTGCCGCCTGGTCCCTGATGTGCTTGACGTTGCATGATCATAGGCGCGAACGTTGCGAGCGTGGTGGGGGTCGTCTTCCAGAGAAGGCGAAGGACGAAATCGAAGGGCAGTCAGTGGCAAATGAGGATTGAAACCGAATGCGTCGAGAGGTTCAGAGGAATAAAATCGAGGTAACTTAATCGAACGAATATTATCGAATACGTGGAGAAATATCATAAAGCTGGGTCGAAGTACGGTAACAAACTAATTGTATCGTCGTTAAATCAGTTGTGACGTATATTAACCCTGTTAATTCAGTGTGAGCAATGATTTGAACTACCTCTGTTATCCTAATCGAAACAGGGGAACGACTGATTCGTGGCGTCGATTATCAGAATCGTAGGGAGAATTTACGCCCCTCGCTGTCGCGTTTTCCTCGTGATCGCGTCTCTCCGCGAACGATCGTAACATATGTAAAGAAATGAAATCTAAATAAAGTTTAGAGTTTCCTCTAAAAATTCAAAGTCTACTCGACGATTTGTCGTGCGAAGCGCGAACACTTTCCGAATATCCAAATTTTGAAGTCTTCAAAATCGAGAGAAGAGAAGCGATACGCTGTCGTTTTGATTTCGATATGAACACACAGTGTCTGTTGACGATGACAATAGATTAGCCTGTTTAATTTGTTTTGTATCAGTTTCCAATCAACATAGAACTTTGGTTTACGATGTTGTTCGACACTGGACTAATATTGACGGCGGTGCAACGTTCGCTCGACTGCTGTGCACTTAATTTGCATAATGAAACCGGGTAAAAGGTTTCTCGGAATGAAATAGTGCAGCAATACTGCCTTATTCGATATTCTCGTATCAATTTTATCCGATAATTACGTAATTCGTACAAGGTGCCGATTTTCTTTTTTCCTTTTCTGCTTCTTAATTTTATTTTGATTGGAACACGAAATTACGTGTAATTAAATGGGAAGGTGAAATGCTACTTCTTGCGGAATAACGCCGCGGAGCAGGTTCGTGCTGCGACGAGAAAAAGACGAATACAGGAAAACCTTAGAAACGCAGAAAGGCGAACGGTTAGGTGGCAAATAGAAGGAAGAGCAGAAAGATGAAATATCTCTGGAGGAAATTAAAATGCCAGTCTGACGCGGAAACAGAAACTCCGGTTACTTATTTATTCCATTATAAAAGCTTGCGGCGTTGGTTGCGCAAAAGTGTCTGTATCGGACGGAACACGCTTTTCTCGTTGGCATCGCTTTAAAAATTCGATCTTTAACGTCTCATTTGGGAATACGATATTAAAAACTATGTTTCTCTTCTTCCTCTTAAAAACGCAGGCATTCGCGAATGCCATAAGCGAGCTGTTGCTCGAAAATATGTGTTTTGAAAGCAGCTCGCGAGTAACTTTAGCTTTGCAAATTTATTCGATCGTCGAATTTTTATTAAAATTTCAACTCGATTAAGCGTTCGATGACATCGGAATATTTGCAAAGAAACGAGAACATTTCATCTCAATGGAATTGGAATGTTACAAACCATCAATGCACACATACACGTCCTTGTTTGGTTGCGTCATTGCTCTCCGTATTATCAAATTATTCCGTTTTTCATTCTTCCGTCGTCGTATCGCTGTAGTTCAATTAACTCTTGAATTTTCTTTTCATTTGCTCGATCGTTACCATTCGTCCAAATCGAGTTCAATTACTTTCAATAACCAGTTACGAGATATGCGTCGGAATGAACGATTCACGAAAACGTACAACTATTACTACGTTATATCCATTGGATATACTTGATCCTAAAATGACAAAACATACTTCATCGGCTAAAAGCAAGAGTAAACAACTGGCAGCGAAAACAATATAAACGCGAAGATATGCTTGAAAAAGAATTGCGTATAGTAAATTTAAGAACAGATATGAGACAAAAACATGCAACGAATCTCTCAGTTCGCGTCCGAATTTGTAGAAAGCTTCTCCGTCGCGTCTCGCAATTTTTTCCGTCCTGTTTGACCATCTGATATCCTACATTTTTACATTCTTGACGCCTTATTTGTCGTCGGGAGTTAGCGTCCAGTCGGAGAATGCAACTGAAAAATTGCAGAAACGTCAGCCGCACAAAGCCCGGGTTATTTTCCGGGGGCAGAAGTAACAGGACAGACTGTGTCCAACAATGTGGGGCAAAGAATTGATGAAGGCGAGAGAGAGAGGAGGGGGGTGAGGATCGGAAAAGGAATTAAAAGTCCTACATATATCGTTGGTTTCGCGGCACAAAGGGTTAATGAACAGTCAAGGCAATGATTGAGAGAAGCAAGCGAACGAACAATAAAAAAGGAAAAGGCGAGAAAGAACGGTAATGGGACGTTTCTCGCGAACCTATGAATTCTTTTTGCCCGAACGCTCGACTCCCGCGTTACTCTAGCGTGCAGCTTCATTTCTTTTGCGTCTATTACGTGTCACGGGGTGTGACGCATCGCGTTTTGAAATTCTTTCCGTTTCTGTACGTCGTGCGACCTGGTTTCATTATTTTTTCTTCCGCTTCGTGGCAGGCGAATCCGAACGCGCCTTGAAAAACAGTCTGCCTCCCCCATTGTCCTTCGGTGGAAAAACATATTTCACGCGTTAAACGAATCTCGCGAGCAAAAATGTTCGTAGATTTCCAGAAGAAGGAGAATCTCGTTTGCATCGTGCCATTTTTCTCGGCCGCGATAGACGGAACGATGCTTCTCAGACGTATCGCAGATTTTAAATATTCAACGACGCCTGAAACGAATAACGTTGAATTATGTACGATTAGTTTACTCGGAGAACGTTTCCCGGGCTCGCGTTTATTCAACGATACCATCGATAAAGCTACGTTTTTACGATCGGTGCGAATCGACTCTCCGTCAAGTTTCACTAATCGTTCTAATATTTTATTACATCGAATGCTCGAATTACATCGAGCACGATTAGTCAAAAAATTCACCAATAATTCGCTCTTTGATACTTCTCATTTTGATCAGATCATCCCTGACGCCAGTTAATAGAACGATGAAACGTATAGAGCAGACTTCTCTTTGCGGAATATATTTATCCGCGCGTGTTACACGCATCGATACACCGACAAACTATCGGAGAGCGATGCGGTGTTTTGTAAAAATATGCGACAAAACGGTGAATTTCATCCGACCATTTTATCCATTTTACGTGAACCGAATATTAAAAAATGGGAAAGGAAAAGCCAAAGAATGAAAAAAAAAAAATAAAAAAACATATACATATATACATATATACATGAGAGAGAGAGAGAGAGAGAGAGAGTGAGAGATGGAAATAGGCCCAAAAACGGGAGATGATAAAAGGATTTATCGAAACGTGGATGGTTATGCTCTATTGGTCAGTTGGACGTTTCCGAATCAGTTTTTCGATTGTTTAATCTACTCGAGCCATTTCACCTCGTCCGCTGCAATCTAAAAGCTTCGCAGGACCACGTCGGTGTTTATTGATTTCCGAAGTCGACTGCCGGAGCTACTCTTATTATTCGAGACAGAACCGATGGTAAATTCGCGAAGAGGGTGTTAACATCGAATACCCTTCCCGATTCTCAATTATCGTCGCTTTGCCCAACTTTCCGTCCGAGTATCTTCGACCAAGGGAACTAAATCCGCCTCTTTCCTTCTCCATTCAGCCGAACTCGCCGCCCGACCTTCATCGCCCGATAAAACTTTAGGGAATTATTTAAATGCCTCGCACTCGATCGACCACTCTCTGTCGAATCCTGCAGAGTAATCGCGAACGATCCCGAACCCCTGCTACCAATTCAATCATGCGACCTCGCCGTTCGAATTACTTCCCGATAAAGCGAGACGTCCTTCTTCCGCAAGAAACGACGACTCCAGGATACCTAGACCAGTATCTCTGCTGTTAAATGCACGATCGATTTTACGATTTTATTGTATGCATACCTATCCGTTGCTCGTGTTGCTGGGATTAAACTCGTCGATCGGTTTGTTCGTTTTGCCATCGTAAACGAGAGTGTGCACGAGTGTCTTCGAAGAAGAAACACGGTTTGAGATATTTGAGATTAATCGAATCGAAGAGATTCGTCGTTGGTCGATAGATAGTTTTCCATGTAGTTTCTACCGCCTTGTTATTTCTTTCGATTTTTCTTAATGCCTCTTAGCCGTTCAACGTAACTTTCGTCTCTTTAGATTTCGTGCTAGCGAATAAAGCGATTTAATATTTCTGCTTACTGCTTTTGCCATATTTATCTGCGAAATTTATAGAGGATTTGATTTTTCAATTGCCGCTAACATCTTTATAAAATAGACAGATTCGACTTTGCAAACTTATAGAGTGTACGCGCATGGTAGTACGTGGAAATTTTCAAATTTTCCAGAGCAATGTACGCTGCAAAAACGATTTACGTACGTAAATCTCCATTTTGACGTATTTTTTAATATTTCTGTAATTTTGTTCGAAAAAGTGCGAATTGGCATGAAAATCCGCAATTTGTTATTCGATAAAATTCTCAATTACGAGACAACGCGTTTCTAACGAATAAGAAACGACGCTTCGTAGAAAATCGATAACGCGGAAACCACCGAACTTCTGAAACTCTCTACTATTATATATTATATATTATATATATATATAAAATAATAATAAGTAAACGCGCTATTCGCATTCTCCTTACTTATTTACATTTCGGTACTCGCGATACTTTATTACGTACTTGCGTCGTTTTTAAAAGGAGCTTAAGCACCGGTATAGTCATTCTCGAAGTTAACGGTGATCTCAGGTGCGGCGATTGTGCGCTGACTCGAAGAGAACGGCTCCAGATGGGTCACAAGGTACAGTGTCACGTTAATAGACTCGCCGGTGTAACCACCGTCGTGGTTGTCTTGCCTCGTTAATTGTCGCAGCCGCTTCGCAATTTATACTTTGCGACTGCATCCGGCCGTCGAAGAAGCGATACTCTTCGCGTCGGAACTTTCGTCCAGGAAACGGATACGCCAAGGTTAGTAGCCGCACCCGCGCGAAGAAAGCGTGATCTTGATTTCTCGAAAGGGAAACCGGTCCGGAGGTTGCCGATTTAATTAACCGAGTCGCTTATCTAAGCGACTGCAAGTTTTTGCGCGTTCGAGTCCATCGTCTGTACGGCGAAGTTCGCGTCGAATTTTGTATCAAGGTCCTATGTTACGACAGAAATTATCGAATAAATTTCTTTGGCTTTATTAGGGGTCGTACTGTTTCGACCATGCGGTAGATTTTATCCGAATATCCGCTCCGAGTCCTTATCGATGTTCCATTAAGAATCAAATTTATGTTTAGCTTTATCGCGAATTGAAACGAGTTTGGTAAACAGTGGCCGAAATTCCGATAAGCTACAAAACGAGTAGGCATACTTTTGAAGGATTTTATCGCGAATGGCTAATTTGAAATGGTAGATTTTCTGGTTACTTCTTTCCTGCACGCATTCCGCTATTTTATACTTCAATCTCAGAGTCCTGTGCTAAAATGTACGTTAATTAAGATACGCTCTTGCGTTTAGGATTCGTCGTAGACTCGTTCGTAGACAAAAGACTCGTAAAATGCTGGAACGTAACATAGTCCAGACCTAATTCGAATCATTGGTTTTACAGTTACGAACCTTCTACGCTATTCTGTTGTTGAAAGTGCTCAAGTTTGCAGATAGGTTTTATAATAAGAACCGAATTAATCGAATTAAGCGAGTAGTCATGCCGTAGATCTACCGTAGATCGTAAGTTTCGCAAAAATGTTGCAACGAGCCGTGTACAAGTATGCGCATAACGAGGCGTTTTTAATCGGTTACGCTCGAATTTCAAATCGAATGAAACGAGAACGATAATAATAAAGGATAATAATAAATGCGAAATACCATTCGAGGAATTACAAACACTTCGAACAATCTGCATCTTGACGTTTCCGACTCTTTGACTAATTTTACAAATCGTGCTGCATCGTGAATCTACGTTCGAATACGATTTCCAAAGAGCATTCCGCTAAGAATCCAACCGTGCGACGCAATGGATTCCAGCGAAGCTACGGTATTTCACAGGTCATCTCGCAACAAGAATGTTGTTGCGTCGGAAAAAGAAGCCTACTCCCTTTTAGCGAATCGCAATTGTGCAAACGAAATTAACGGCAAAGGTCGCCTTCGCGTTTTCTACGAACACGCTTATTTGTACCGCCTTAAGAACCATTAATTACGAACGATCGCGTAACGAGCTCCTTGTCGGAATTTATTAATTCGCGTTTTAAGCGACCTTAAGAAACATACGTAGATAAACATCGTTGAAATCGACGTGCATCGAACGCAACATATTTGTCGAACGTTTAAAATACGTCGAATCGTTCGTTCGACGTATGTCTATCGATCGATAGATTCCAGGATTGTTTCGCAAATCGTAAATTATGCTATGGCAATCAGCTGGCGTTGTATATCCGAGTCGCTTCACGATCGGTCCATTTGGTTCGTCCACGTGTGCCTTCGTTCGTTATCAACGTGAAAATCAATATTTTCAAACGCAACAGTTCGGTTGCCTTGTGAAATCGTCCGTTCGTTTCAACGAAACAAATGCGATCACGGTGTCCTGACAAAGAGAGGTTCGTCGTAGAAGAAACTTGAAATTAGAAAATTTGGGATATACCAATATTTTCGTAACACGAAATTTTGAGAACCTCGATATAATATCGTAATCCCTATTCAACGATGGCTTTGAAACCAGTCCAATAAATTTCTTTACGATTCTCGCTAGACGTTACGAACGTATACGTAAAACGCGATTGTCATTATTAGCGTTATACAGTGGAAAATGGAATGCTAGGATTCTGCGAGAAGAGCGCATGCTTGAGTCGGCTATTTAGTTCAAATTTTGCACATAGTTAGTACATACCATGTGCGATAGCACACGTCTGAACGCACGAACGGGCAATTCGAAATTTTGCCAGCAAGCGATGGTCGTGGAAGGAAGTTTATCGCGCGTTCGCTACGATATACGTAGAGATACACTAGCAAACTGTACAATCGATCGATTAATAGAAAAGAGATAATAATCCTCGTTTACCTTATTACTCTTCTCTCCACTTTGCCATCGTACATGGAAAACAGAGAACCTTAAGCGTTACGATTCTCTCTCGCACACGCGTCACCCACACGAAACGAATCAACGAGCAGAATTGTACGCGCAACCTTCGCAATCGCGAAGATCATCGCGTCACCGTTAAAACCGGCAATTATTCCCCGATACAAATTTTACGCGTGCATGAAGCAACAGCGGCGGCCAAGCCTCCGCGGAATCATTCACGGTAACCTCTCACTCTCTCCCTCTCCCACGTGTCTTCGTGGCATGGGACCGTAACAGCGGAACGGAGAAAGGAGAAAATCGTGAAAATCTCGCGCGAGTGAAACAGAGACGGACGTACGTGCGGGGCAGAAGGTGCGTCCGAGAAAGAGTGGAAGGTACGATCGGGAACGGCGATCCTTTCTTTCTCCTCTCCTTCTCCCTCTGTCTTCTGGTTTCTCTCTCGTCGGTTCACCTGAGAATCGGGGAATGTCCTCGTGGCGAGAGCAGTCGTCAGTGTCTCGGTAGACCTCCATCTGGAGCCAAGCTCTGTACAGGAAACGATCGACCGTGTTCGTTCGCGTGTCATTCAGTGTCACGTGTGACGTTGAACGTACGCTTGTCGGATACCGAAACGGAAACACGGTGCCGATGACACTGGGAATCCCGAAGGTAGACGAGAAATCACGGTGATCGTAGCCTCCGTCGCCGTCTGCGACGTCTTCCGGTCCCGCGTGTTTCCGATTCGATTTGCCTGCACGGCGATTCGATTGCCTCGCGCCGCCAACGTTTCACCGTAGTCCGGAAATCTTGCCACGAGAAACATCCTGCCAGTGGTATGTGCGACGCGAAGATTTAGAGGAACGGCGTCGAAATGTAAATAGCCGTAACGAGAGAATTCCGGCAGCGCAGCTTCCATCGTTTGACTCACGCGGAGCGCGACTTTTGATTTTTGAAGAGGAGTTTTGAAGCAGGTGATTGTTAGAAAAGTGATATTTAATTGGATAGTTCGCTTTATCGCGCTGTCATTTGTTTTTCTTCTATTTCTTTTCTTTTCTTTTTTCTTTTTCTCGAGGAGATTGCTTTTTCAAATTGCCGGATAGATAAATATCTTTATTGGCGTGTGTATACGCGTGCGTGTGCGTGTACGCTCAAGTACGATCGACGTCGATGCTACGATGTTCTAGGATTCTTGTCTTTGCAATTAAAAATGATATTGCATCTTGTTGAATTGAGTTTAAACACATAGTACACACGTAAGATCGACGGTCTTGATATCCTTTCTGTCCTTTTCATTGATATGAAATCGATAAATGTAAGCGTCACGAGGTCTATTTCTTTGAAAATCATGGGCATATTTCAAATATATAATATGACTTCGTCTTTCGGAACAAAGACTCTACGAAGACTCTCTTAAAAGATTTATTTCGTTCGACGCGCAACATCATCCGCTTATCGTGCCGACTGTTCCGTCCTTTGCGCAATCGTAAATTTTCTATCGTTCTGCACTTTGCGTAACTATGGGCATAAATCGCGCATCGTTGCTGTAAAACGTAAACCGTAGCACGTAAACCACCTGTTCTTCGACACTTTTCTCGATGATCTTTCGACCAACTTTAAACCAACGGCGATTAAACGGCGAGAAAGACGCGCGCGATGCTAAACGCAGGTCGTCACGACCAATTGATGACGGGCATTGTGCCGCTAATAGTCAGTTCGTTGGATGTTAAACGAGGCATAACTCTTTGCCCGCTATCCTGATGACACCGCATCAACACCACGGACTCAGCCGTTGGATCGCAGCGTAACGCGACCACGAAGGAAATTGTTCGAAATGACGGTGGGCTGAAAACCTCGACCGCGGTTCGCGATTTGCGTGCAATTTAATCGAACGATTCAGCTGAATTAGACGCGCCGGATGATCGTTGCGGGGGCGCGATGTACGTAGCTGTAATCGGGGGGAAATAATTTGTTTGGTCAAGCACCAGTTACGCGAAATCTGATTGGCTGCGGATGATCGATTGGTTTACAGGCCACGCGGAGGAATTAGGCTGGTTATCGTTGCTAATCGTTCGACCGTGATTTCCATCCGGCGGTTCAATGGAAGGCGAACGATGCTGCTTGGCAAAAATTGACCACGTTGTTTGCTCGTGTAAAACGAATATTTTATGAAATCTTCGTAATTAAATCCGTTTAAATCAGTGTTTAATCGTCGGTCGTTAAATCAGTGGTAATCGATCGATGTTGTTTCGCTTGTCTGCCAATCGTGCCTTCAATTACGCCTCGTTGTCGCAACACAATGTTGCGAATTTCATTCCGGTGCGATCGGCGTTGATTTTTTCTTTAGTAACCAATTAAGGTAATTTCCGATAAAATTATACTCGAAGCGATCGTAATGCAAGAAACGTACGCCAAGCATATTATATCGATACGTATAGAAAGATTAAAATGTCGAATAAATCGTTTTTGTTCGGATTATAATACGATAAAACATACCGCTGCGGCGCGGGAAACTGACGCGGTTTTCTTCGATAAATCCTCGAGAAAGGTTGTGCAAGAACATTCGCGCCAGTTGTTCGTTCGCAGTGCGAGTCGCTGGCTACCAGTTTTCGCGCTCACCTTTAAGATCTGGGCCAGCAAAAATCGGAGACTTTGTCGGCTCACGACAGGAGTGGCTGCACGATGTTACACGACATAACGTATCGCGAGAAGCACGAAAGAGGCGGAAATCTTCGTGGGATGAAGGAGATTCCGATTCCTCTTTGATACTGGGATTTCCCCTCCGTTTGCAAATCTACTCTTGCGTACGATTTAAATTCGCGGAAATCTTCTCTGGCAATTTCTTCCGGGGCAAAGGACAACACCTTTTTCGATCGTGCGATTTTAGGTTTCTCTTGTGATATCGAGGTATCCGATCGTCTTAAAATAGGATATTTTTACGCAGTGAGCATTTTTCTCAAGTTTAATTGCATTTTATTCGCGTATTCTTACTTCGTCTCACGCAGGTTGCGTAATAATACCTTACGAATTTTACGTTACTCTTATTTCTCGTTATGCAAATTATATAATATTTCATCGTGATATATACACGTTGAATCCACAATCCTAGAATACCGAAGCTTCTTCTTCTGGTCATTGAATCTTTCAAAGTATTATTTCGAAGAATTATTTTCTATTTTCAAACATTTTCGTTAAACTCTACTTGTTTGCTTGTTTATTGTGAATCTTCCATACCTTTTTATGGAAGATATACTATATCACGGGATAAATACACGTATCCAATCACGTACCCAAGTTCGTTTGTATTCTACAAATATATCTTGAAAATTATCTTCAATTCCATTTGTTCTCTTCTATATGCGTTTTACGTAATCTTTCATGTATCCCTTTTCATGTAAAATACAATACATGGAAATATCATGGAAATATCATGGAAATGCGATACAATATACACACTTCTATGTACAGTTATCTATGTACAGCTCATTATTATACTGCTATACAACGATACGTAACGTTGTTAAAAATACTCCATACTCGCGACTTTTCGAACCACTATTCGTATAAAATACACAAAAGACGTTATAGGTGTATCGTATTATAGGAAACACGAAGCCACGTGCGTTGTAACGTGCGTTCGATCATCGATTCCACAGCGTTAGATCGCTTGTTGTCAGTCGTCGCGTGTTCCCGAAAACATTTCTGCGTCTTACTTTCTAACACGAAACGTCGAAATGTTTCCAAATCGTCGCACGAATATCCTACGACCTCGAGGGTCTTTGTTCGCTCGTTGGAATCGCGTACGCCTCGATCGAAGCTTCCAGTCGCGTGTCAACAGCGTTTGCGGGCGAATCTTTCGAACCGTTCCCTGTTCTCAGTGTGTCGTTTCGGTGTGTTCCAGCTGAAAGAAGTGTTGCACGAAGTCGACAAATTTTAAGTGGCGTTTCCAGTGCCGCAGGTGCAAAACAATCTTATGTGTTACATGCTGTGCGAGCGAAACGGTTGAGACAGGGAGAGAGGGAGAGAGGGAGAGAAAGAAAAAAGGAGCGGAGGAGTACGTCGGGGGAGGAACTCCTTTAGCCAGCTCGAAGAAACGGTGAGTCAAACAGCATGATAAAGTTTAATGGCTCTTGCAAACGGAACTTTTGACGCACGACCGTACTGCAAGTGCTGTTATAGTTTTCGAGATGGTAGTTTGGTGACGTCACCGAATCCTTTATCGTCTATCAGTTTCGTTCGCGTGATTAGATCGCGGATCTTTATGCAAATCTGTACGTTCGAGGATATCGTTAAAAGGATAATCCCTCGGCAGAAAATCGTTTTATCTATCACGTATTATACACAACGCTGTACCCTGGATATTTTATATATTTATCGCGTTATATACAATTTTCTATTCTTAAATTTCCTATAAACGTACAAAAATCCGCGGTACAATCATGACGGATGGTTGACGAACGAGCCACATCGGTCAGTTTCGTATCGCGGAATAGTTTTAGCTTTACCATCACCGTATAACGGATTTAAGTTTTAAAACGGAATATATACTGGGACCTCGTATAACGCGCAAGTTTATTTTTACGTTTCGCGTTATTATAGGAATTCCGGGTTATAGGCCATAACGCGGATACCGAAATAAATTCTTTGAATTAACGTAACTAATGTTATACAGAAATAACCGTCGCAGATAATACATAATTGATTCTATCTCCTTCGTTACAGTCTACACTCCTCATATTAACATACATTGGAATATGTAATTTTAGATATAATAATTCGTTCTCGATAATAATAATCGCGTAGAAATAATTCGTTCGAAATACCAAGTTTAATGAGAAGAATAGAATATAAAAAATGATATCAAAATAATCAAAATAGCAAATTCCAAAGTAACGTTACCGTTGAATAATACAAAAATTACGAAATCAAACTACACGTGCTAAACTATGGACGAGCTTTTCTTGATGAAAAGCGTTCGAAACTGAATACAAATGTTTCTATGTTAAATAAACGATCCAACGCATCCGTTTAGAATCTTAATCTTATTGTTCGTTCGTTATGACAGGAATATATTCTTTAGGAATCAAACGATCAATCCGGATAGAGTGGATTAGTTTGAATTTTATATTACTCGAATGACTAAATTCACCAGTTGTAAATAGGTAATTGTAAGTATAAATTTTTCTCGATAATCGAAAACGATAAGCGGTTGAACAGACAACCGACAAGTAATTAAATAAGCAGAGAATTATTTTCGTTCGCTGCGAAGTAACTTTCTGCGGTAGTGGAACTATATTTGATAATTTTGATATACGAACCGTACGAGGTGGAAAATTAATAAGGGGCGCTGGAAACCTGGTGATATATAATACGTGGAGTTTCGTTTCGTTTCGTTTCGTTTCGAAGTAGCTTGACGGAAATTTACAAACGTAATTACGTTTTGGAACTTTATTTAATTCGTTCGTACGTTTGAACCATTTTTAACATTTTATCCGTAACTGGAGAAATTGAATTTCGCGTTTGGTTTATTAATACCAGAAGAATGCCAGAAGAAAGTAAGTTGTATTTTCTTATATAAGAAATCTGGTTAATTTATTTTAATATTTCATTTCCAGCTAGTCGCAGGTTACTCGCCAAACACGTTTCGCTTATTCCTCCTGTAAGACTAGTTTACAATCTAACTCTTGTTCCAAAATGTTGTCGGAAATATTGAAATTTTTACGCTTTTCCTCGCGAACAAGTTATTGCTTCCATCGCGTAAAGGTACTCTCGGGAGCTATGCAGTTTCCGTTGAAATTATGATTTCATATAGTATCCGTAATAGTAGGAATATTTCAAATGTATAAAGTTACTCTTCCTTCATACTGCTTCTTGCGTGTGTACGTTGAGACAACAGCGGCGCGTCGCGTAACAAGAAAGAAGATGGTTCCTTTTGTCAAGCTAAAGCGACGCGGCACGATAAATTTTCATTGGGTGGTGTCCCCGTTCTCGAAGAATAAATCTGAGAAAGAAATGAACGCACGTGTTTGCACATACGTATGCGCTCGGATGAAATCCTATATGATAAAAGTTATCCGTCAGTTGTAGCACCAAGTATTTTAATAGTATTTAGTTCATTTAGAATTATTATTTCCTCATAGACTAAGAGTTGAAACATCTTTTTACTATATATAGTTCCAGAGTTACAATGTTACTTGTTATTCTATTGGCTTGACAACTAAGCGACCGCGGATCTCGGCATTACCACCTAATGACAAAATCCGCGATCGCGTAGCTTCCAACCCAATAATCGACAACGTTCTATAGTTGCATAACACGCATAATAAAATAAGAGAGAAAATACAAAATGAAGGTTCGCCTGAATTTCAAACTTAGTTAACATTATGTACAATTGTACATAATCAATTGTACATTTTCTTTGCCATTTTTCATCTTCGCAAAACGATTTTCATAAATCACGCGTTTTCCACGAAAACGGACAAACAAAATTCACTTACGGATTAACCCGATACTTATTTACTCGAACTATAACCGAGGCAAGTCTCTGTAATAAAAGACACTCGAACGTACGAACTGCTTTTATTTCCGTTTTCATTTCCACCGAAGAAGTGGATTCCATACTGAGAAAAACCTTGTACAGAGATGCTTCGCGTTAGCATAATTAATCCACATTTTTACCGCTAAAGTTCTCAAGTACGCTTCATAATTTAAAAACCTGATCCAAACAAATCTTTGTCCGAGCCCTATTTTTCAGTCGTGTTCGCTAAAATATGAATCCGCGTAAATATCCGTGTTTTAGTAGCGACGAGTACGAAAAAATTGTGTATGTCAAGTGGATGCTGAGGCGAAAAGTTTGAACAGGCAAATGTAAAACGTGATAATAGATCGATCAGTTACAATCGTACTTTTCTAGAGAGCGATCCCGGTTTACCTCGCATTTCTGCCAACGCGTCAAAAAGCTAGAAACCAAGCGGAAACGCGTTTCGCTCTAATTTGAATATTTTACGTATTTCCACGTGTTACGCGTATTCTGCGCAGCTTCGCGTGTCCAAACTTTCCTTCGAATATATAAGAATCGAATGAAAGACCGTAGAACCCAGGCAGAAATTTCTTTCATTTTTCTTTCGATATTTCACGTATCTTCGTATATTACCCGTATGCCGAGCAGCTTCCTTTCTCCGATTGTTAGATTTCCCTGTAAATGCATAAAAATTCACCGTCTAATCGTGACGAATATGAACCGGAAAGAGGATACGGGGCGCGAATCGACGAGGCCAGACGCCAATGAACGAATTTACCGAACATTTGCCTGCTAATTCACCTATGCTAGCCGTGTAATCCGGTTATGTTGTTGAAACCGCAGGAATGTGCGGCTACGTACCTGTGCGGCTAATAGTACCTCTCCTATCCTCCGTGTATATACACGCGTGCACGCGTCTATGCGCGTGTACACGGCCAAGTTTCGTACGTACGTCAGTCGCGTGGCCGGTATGCGCGCCTCCACCACGGACAAAAGGGTGAGAAAGAAAGGAACTGGGTCAATGTGATTTCGCCAACTCTTTCCCTTGGTGCGATCGCAATTTAACTTCTACGACCGCGTGCTCTATGTTGTTCGTTGTGTTTTACGAACCATCGTTACTCCATTTCCAGCTCTTCCGTTCGACGCGACGTTTACGCGAAAACAAGCCCTTCGATCGGTTTAACTCGAACGATTTTCAGCAACAAACAAATTGCTCGGATTTATCGCGTTTAACTGCAAGCGTTCTCGCCTTCTGTTTGTTTGCAGTTGCATATTTGATACCGGCAAAGACGTCCGTTCTTCTAGTTTGATCGCTTTCGCTCGGTGGCAATATTTTGCCCCTTGTTTGAGCGACGCTTGGCAAATGGATCGACGTACACGCTGCAAGAACTTGAATTCCAACTGGTCTTGATATCGTCTTTCCTCGCGGATAGAGCGTGTCCTGCCTACGCGAGATCATGCCGAACGGGTTAGATTAGTACGGACAGAAACAGTCGTATAACGTTACCTTCTATTTACGTAAAAAAGGAAGAAGACCTAAGACGGCGAGTACGAACTCGATTGCAACCGGTCGATGGCCAAGAAAATCTTAATTTTGCGCGTACATGTACATAGAAAGTGGTGTATATAACAAAATCGTGTATAAGATGAAAACGTATTGCAATTGCGTGTCCTGTAAAAACAAAGGAAATTCTTGCTCGTTTCTAATCCACTCTCGTGTAATTGCTATATTTTTCACTTTTCCATAACGATGATCGCCTGTTAGTTTTACTCCTCGTGACTTCTGGCAATACTTGCGATTGGAACGATAAAAGCATAAATAGTAATACGACGATATAATCAATTCGTTTAATTTACACACCATACAGGATGAAAAATACGATTATTGCAATCGTGTGACGGCACTCGACACCACTCGACGCTAACCAGAGTGGTTAGCGCCTTAGGTCACGAACGTTCGACACCCGGGTTCTTCAAATCCCGGCGATCGAAGTCCGATTTTTCTTCCGCGGCGTTAGAAACGAGAAGAAAATACAACAGTATGCCCCAGCAGCGACACCGGCGACCAACAGTAGAAACCTGTCTCACCCTACACGCACAGCAGGCTACTAGCGCACTGACCAAGCAACTACGATCAACCACATTTCGATCGGAAGAAATTTCGTATAATACGAATCACGCGAAACGATCGTTTTCGGGTTCGTAACAATTGAAATTTATTCAGTACGCGATCATTTCAGGCTACTTTAATAGAGAAAATACTCGAAATATCACTAGTGACGAACGTAGCTTTAAATTAACCGAATTTAATACTGCCGATCGTCATTCAGCGGACGAGTTTACGCGATTTACATCGGTTACGCGGATGAACTAAATTTTCATTCAAGGGGTGAAAATCGTGAATGGGGTGGTCCGAGGTAGAAAAAAATCGGGAATAGGGTGCAACGAAATGCCATGGCTCGACTCGATTATCGATTCCGCATCCCCTCGAACTCTCCGTTACGTGTCCCGCAATCGAATTGGCCGGTTTGCCGGAGCTTGCCGAACGTTTGCCCGCCAATTTACTTAGGCACGACGTGCGTGAACCTGCGACAACCTCGTTAACGTTATCGGGTACACGGTAACGTGCAAATGCGCCGCGATTATCGCCGAGTGCAAATTGCGCCGCTTAGCCTATCCCCGAGGTTAAAACTTTCCCGTTTCACATCCTCGATGTCGAACAGGTTCCGCGAAATTAAGAAAGAATTCGGAATTGGCATTATACGATAGTTTCTTTCGTATCGATTCAGAACGTTTCGAAGGTTTTTTGTGAAATACAAGATCTTGATAATAACATCAGCGTTTACAATACGCAGAGGATTTCCGTTTTACGATATTTTAAGGGAAAATATTTTCGCTCTATAGATTATACTTTATTTAAATCGGATCTAAATCGGAGAATCTAAAGTTTGACGTTGAATGGTTGACGGTTTATTTACGTTTCCACGTATATTGCGATAAATTATCATTTTTAAGCAAGCATATATCAATCGCGAGACTACTTGCCATACTATATATTCCTGTTGATAAACGTTTTTGAATAATATTTTAACGAGTAATTATTCGAGTCCAATAATTAGAAGGGTACGAAGAATACCTCAGCGATTCGTTGTATTAGATCAGGCGCAGTAGAAGCAACTCGTCGTTTGGTAGGGTTCGTTTCCAAGAATTTATGAAATATGTCACTTTCCCAGACAGACAAAAGTTGGCGAACTGTCGGGATAACTTCATCCCATAAGGACAGAGTACGCGTGAGTTTAGGTACGAAAATGGAAAGCAAACGTCATGGCAAGTGACATAATCTAAAAGAAGAGTCAGAGGGGAAAAAAGAAGAACGTGGTAGTGGAAGAGAAAGCTGAGAACGGACGGTACATTGATTCTCAGAAATTGATCATCGAACGCCTAACTCAATCGCTAGAACTGCATCAGCGTTCGCTATCGTGTTAAGAGCTTTTCGCTAAGCGAGAACAGGGGAGAAAGTCTCTCCGACGTTATCCTCTGGGAAGTTTTGAAAAGCATATGCGTCATCTAACTCCAAGATACTTGTCAGCCGCGGAGTAATGGTCGAGTGAAATCTCGAGTGGAAGTGAAATCATAGTAACGTAATCAATCGTGCGATGATTAATTAAGTCGCTTAGTTTACGATTAAGATTTGTAGTTCCTGTTGGGTTTCCCTGCGCGACGCAGAAACCATTTCGAATATCATGTTGATTTCGAATTGATATCAACGTAGCGTCGTGTCCAACGATCATAGCGATTAGCTAGCGTTCTGTCGTGAATTGCGGAATAATATTTAACGGGACATAAATATCAGAGATTTCTGGGTCGAGTTTCGAGCAACAGTCCGGCACGATTGTTAATTTCCGGTTTGAACGTCGTATCGCGATTATCCTTGGGTGCAAATTGCACCCAATCTCTTGATACCTCGAAACGGACTTTAGAGTTCTCTGACGTCTTAATGGCCTTGGCTCGCGCTACGGATTTAAACACTCTCCGCTTGGGAACCAAGTTAACTTCTAGTTTAACCGCGGTCGCGAATCTCGTGTTTTGTTTTCTTCGCGGCCGGAACTTCGTTGCACTGGGTCCGAACGAAATTAAGAGAACGCTCTCACGACTTTGTAGCGAACTGACCAGCGCATCGAGTAGCTTAACTTTAAATCGTCGACGTAAAATCATGTTCGATCTCGCGTTTTGTAATAACGCGGCGTCGAACCGTGGAATCCTACATTATGCGTAGTTGAATATCTGTCAAGCATTTTGATCTTTAAACAATTTATTATGTCAAATCGACAAATCTTGATTTCTTTTCGAATCGTTCAATTTTGCCAACTAATTGCTTCTTTTAAGTCACGTTATCGATACGCGGTTGGGAATTATATAGTTAATCGGAAGGTAAACTAATAATCGTAAAATACAATGGTATTACTATATAAAAAATTGAAATCTGCTATGCTAAATCAAAAATACTAAATACGAAATGCGCAAAATAAATAAATTCGATATTTGAATTGACAAACGACTTATGATTCGCCGTATAGCGTACTGTGGAAGGATAATAAGTACGTATCTCGTACTGTGGAAGGATAATAAGTTGGGAATAATATTGCAGAGATAAAAAGGTGGAAAGTAATTTTATTCGAGCTTGCCGATGTATTTAAACGATTTAACACTTAACCGATAGAGATCGAACCGGGTATGATAATATTTAAACATAATTTACGCGACATTTGTATGACAATAATTAGGGTAGAAGCGAAACATTCTGAAATTAGATCGCAATTCGGTTAGCAACGAAATACCGGTATTTATGTCGCTGTGCATATCGCGTGCTTTTCCCTACATCGATGTAATAAATTGAATCTCGATTCCGATTGTTTCCCCCGTTGTTAAATATTTACAAAGTCCCGACGCGCGTACTGTGTGTGTTTTTTCCTGCAATTTGTTCCCAGGCAAACAGAATCGGCGAACGTACGTTCATCAAAATTGCATAAATTTTATCGCAACTGACTAACCAGTGCATCGCCGTCTTTTTCTTTTTTTTTTTTTTTTTACAAATTATCAACGTATCCACAACCGTAATCTCCGATTCGGCATACTCGTTGCGTAAAAACGTAAAAAAGCGAAGGGTTGTATCGATCGCCATTATTTGGGAACATTTGGTTAATTTCGCAACATCGCGGTTACTCTTGTCAGATACTTGATTTCGATATTCGTCGAACGGTGATCGATTTGACGTGTGAATTTATATTGCATCTCGTTCGCAATGGGTAGATCTGTAGGGCTGAATTGGTTCAAATAAGTTGCTCGATAGAGTGGAATGCCAGTTGTTCAAATATCGATTATTGGATGTTTGATTCGATTAAACGTCGAGCGCTGGTTCGATTACTACCAATTATTTATACGATAAACTCTCCTGTCTACGCTATCGTTAACTTGTTCCTCGCCAGGTTAACCTTAAGATTCTAATAAATAAATAAATCTAACACCAAGTTTCATTAATCAAATATCGAATAAACGCTAGGATATTAAAGTTTCATCCACGTTCTACGTATTTGATTTCTGTTAATCGTCGACGTAACACGATAATTCCTCTGAATTTGTTGAACGTTCCTCGCTTTCGTACGTGTCGTTTTATTTCTCTTACAAACGAATTACGTGTATCATATTTCCATTCGTAAGAACTGAAACCGTCAAGATCGATCTATTTTTATTAACTTCGTATTCCGCGATTGTAAAAAGTTATAGTCAAGACAGCACTCGGTTAGCACGCGAGCAAAGATTTATATCAAATTGTCCTAAATTGCTAATTGGCTAATCACGAATCGCGAAGGATTTTACTCGCGAATCGCAGAATATGTCGCTGAAATTGGATCAGAATTCGCGTAATCTCAGCGTCCTTATTTGCGTAGCGTCTTATGTCAGCCAATCTGGCGCAACAAATACTATAATTCTCGTTACCGCGATACTCGTCTCATTTCCGACGCCGCAAGTACGACAGCAAACAGTTTGAAACGGAACCAGTCGAAACGACTGAGGAAGCGGAGGTCGCGCGTTAAACCGCGAAACGTCGCGGAATAATTGTCATTGCGGTTTCGCGCTTGTCATCGAACCCGTCATTATATCGCGTTCCACGTTGTTTCGCGGGCACAGCGGATCGTTTTCTCCACGCCATCGTCGTCCCTTTCCGCTCTTTTCTCTACCCTTTCTGATTTATCCTTCGTCACGTCCGTTATCGTTTCTCGCGACTCGTCTTTAATAAAGCCAGACACCAGAAGGGTTCTCCAGATTCGAGCATAAATTTTCGAGGCATTCCTAAATGTAGAACGTTATTTCCCCCCTCTGCAATCTGTTCGAGGACCCAGATGCTGTCCATTTCCAACGGAAACCCTGCTTCCTCCACTTTTAAGTCGATACGGAACTTCTGTGTTTCCTTGTATAATATATAGGGTCAGTGAAGCGGTCGTCGTATTCGTCGACCAAACGTTAAAGAGGAAATATCGTAGTGGCGCTAGAAGATAGAAGAAGTGCGAAGAATAAGGGTTTCCGAGGATTACGAGACGTTTTACGGTGAGGAAGCAAATAAGTCATAATTATATCGTTGTCAATCACAGCATGGCTTTCTTTTTCTTTTCAATATTCCGGGCTTATAAAATTTGTTTAGAGTAGAGTGGTCTTTTAATCGAAAGGTACTAAAGTTTAATCGAATTTGAACGGGAAGATAATTATATTTTTCTTTACTTGAAATTAATTAATAGGCTGATAAAGGACAGCGTAGATAATAAATAATGAAATTCGTAGTCACGCGGGGATCGAGATTGATATTTTATTTAAGGAACAGCTCGCCGAAGGTGAACAAAGTTCCCGTCTTTTAACTCGATCTGTTCAGGTGAAAATGCTTCAGATAAAAAAAAAAGTTGACGATTATTTTCGCCAAAGAAAACGCCCCACCGAGCGAGTTGAACATTTTTTGTCGAACGTTTAAAGTAGCTTTTGTCAACGTTTTTGGACGGAAGCCGGGATTCGTTTGAATATTCAAAGAAGCTTTTAAAAATGCTGTAAAATTCACCGATCCGTTATAAATTGAAATTTTGAGCAAAATCATCGCGAACAAAAAGGAAACAACCGTACCGAACGCTTCTCAAATATGTTAAATAACACAATGGACGAAGTGATTAAAAAACTGACCATTTTCTTTCTGCACGGGAAAGTCAATCGCAAAGTTCCACGATAAATTCCAGTCGATTTTCATGATAATCGATTCCACGTCGGCGTGTTGATCGCTTAAAAATTCATGCTGGACTATGGTCGGATTATTCAAACGATGTTACGTCGAAGTCTTTTTAAAAGTAATCACAGTCGCAACGACTTCTATGTTTATTCAGGCTCTCGGTCGATTAATCGAATAATGATATCGTCGATTTTCATCCGTACTTTCTATATCATTGCGTCGCGTCGGTTTGCTGGAGGTGCGACACGTGAAAATAAATCTCTCAGGAAACAAAATTTGAAACGGAAAACTCGAAGTAAGAAATTACCGACGATTCAACTATTTACCAGCGAATCGTAGGATATTATTGGGATATATATATATATATATATATATAGTTTTATGTGCTAGACTAGATTGACCGCGTGGTAGTGATACACGTATGTGAATATGAGTGTATGGAAGTGTGTGCGCGCGCAAAAGCAAAAGAACGTAAACTGTTCAGTTAACAGTCTCTGGTATGGAAGAAGCTGAGACGCGTGCAAGTGTGTATATCTTTGAAATCGTTTATCGAATAAATATATAACTGTTTTAATATATATTCTAAGTGTAAATTTAGTATTCCTTTACTTTTATTTCGGCAATTAAGATCTAAAATTCTCAACAGATGTAATATCCTTCAGGGTGTCTCGTAAAGTATCCACGCATATTCCTTGCTATTAAAAAATGAATAGAACGTCTTTTTTTATAATTTCATGATTCTCTGGACTCGTTGCCAAATCTGCCGATATCGCAACATCAGCGCAGAAACAAGAAGAAAACGTTCGATGTTCAACAAGAAAGTATCGAATAATTACCACCGAATATTATTCTCATTATTCTCTTATTTTACGTTGCGTATGATAAACAAGCGGTAATTAAATTCTCATTATCATTAACTTTTTCTTCGCGTTTCGTATTAAAATTCGAAATATGTACCAGGAATCAAAGCTTGCGGCTCATTTGATAAATAACGCGATAATTAACAATGATGTTTAAAAGTCATTTAACCCGCCGCCCCGTCGGAGGCATTTTATCGATGCGATACGTAACCGATCGAAAGCTGTCGGAATAAATTCAAATTTATTCTGGACACGGTGAGGCAGCCGAATCGACGTGCAAGCGTGGGGCCGTTTAAAAATTCACGGCCCGACTCTGTGGTCAGAATAAAAATTTGCAGCGACGCGGCCGGACGATGAAGGTGTCGTTGCGTCGATTGTAGAAACAACGAGTGCCGTGCGATAATTGCTCCGCGATCGACGCATGCTGCTCCGCGTATATGCCGACTGCCACGTTTAATCGCGCTTACCTACCTTACGAACCACAGCGATTTATTCAATCGCTAATACCTTCTAATGCTCGCTGACGAGCCACGCTCGCTCGTTTCTTCATCCCTGTCACGTGAACGGTGTACGATAATTTCTCTCTTCTCCCTCTTTTCGTCCTTCTTTTTATGTCGTTTGCGCGTCCTGTTACCGTCGAGAATTGTGAATTTTAATCGCTGAAACAAATACATAAGAACAGTTAGATTACACTTGGGATTGATATCAAAATAGTTTTAGATTTATTTAATATGTGATTTTCAAGATATTCGTCGATGTACGTTTGCACGCGTCTCAGCACTCTCTTTGCCTCACCGTCTTCTATGCCACGCTACAGTTTTACGAGACGATTGTATGCACGCACGTACTCATACTCATATACGTGTGTCACTACTACGCGGCTAATCTAATGTAGCATACAAAATTACGCACGTCTCGATACGGTTAATTACGGTTATTTATGATTTATACATAAATCATAAAAAAGATATACGTATACGTTATATATTTTGATATATTGATACTATGAGTTGGCCGAAATGTACGATCATGTTCTCCTTGTTGCGTTTACATGGTAACGATCGAACGAAAGACTGTGGAATTCTGCAGTGGTATGGCTAAATTAGTGGTTCTCTTTATTGGATGGTAATTACGTGTTTACTTGTTTGTTGATGTTTGTTTAACGCGTATAGTGGAATTTGTTCGAACGGAATTTTACTTATTTTCTATGTGATTGTACTATGTAAATGTAGGATAAATTTGTGCCATTTTACTTAATGATATTATTTATTATTGACTGTTAGTTATATACTTGTCTAGTGCATAGAAAAGCCATTTATTCGAAGGAAATTTGAGTTAGCGCTTGACTAAGCGTTTTGTCGATTAAATATACTTACAGGGATGAAATCGCAAACACGGAAAAAAATCATAGCTTGCTAAAGTGAGAAAACTAAAATCGTGCGATGCTCCAATAATTTCGTATAAACGGAGATTCCATTTCTTTTGTCGAATAAATTGTCCAAACCATAAGAATGTACTATTCGTCTGTTCACCGTTTTATCACATCGTAAAAGACTTCATAAAACGTAATAGTGGAAAAATTTTTTTAACGAACCATCATTTGTATAAAGGAACAACCGATATAAAGAGGGGCGTAGCTACGTTAACATCCAAAGTTTTCGCAAAATTTTCAACAAGCTACTATTTAGCAACGAAACGAATTTAAGTGGTAAAGAAATTCGTTCGGCGAAATGCAATGCCCCTTTTGCCAACGAACAATTGCTAACAAAAATAACGATACGATATAACAAACAATAGCGATTCTCCAGGTTTCCATCGTATTATTATATACGTTTTGTTCCAACGTTCTGCGAACATCCCAGTTCGATAAATCTTTGATAAGTTAGAATCTACTATGCTTACGAAACATCGGAGCAAAGCGCAACGCGCTAATAACACGATTGAAACCCGAATAACCGCAAATGTGTCATCGGACAGTCGTGAAAATTTAAAGTTTGAAATAATTAAATTGCTCCTGATACACAAGCGTCCTGCAATCCCGTAACATATTTTACGATCTACTTATAACAACGCGTTTCGCAGATACGCGAATACAGATACGTATCAGCGAATAAGGGAAATATCGTAACGAAACTTACCATGCGTCTAGAGCGTAGAGGAACGTTCACCGTCCGACTATCTTTTTCTACGTCGCCCAATGATATCGTGGAAACGCGTGGATTCCAGGCCTAATTACAGGGGCAAATGCAACCGTCTCGATATCTCGAACGGTAATGCTTTCTAATGCCTGTCAACCGGATGCACGTGTCCTTTTGTTCTAAATGCACACGAAGCGAAGCAAAAATTGCACGCTCGATCTCGAGGCGTTTCGCGATTTTGCAACGTCGATTATCCGCGATACGCGAGATAAGCGCGCGGATTTTCCGCTCGCGACAGAAACCGGAACATTCCAATTCGGGTCACCCGGTATATTTTCAATGGAAACCAGAGATCGCGTTAACCGGCTTCCCACTCACACACCGGTGGAATAATTTCGTCGCGACGGCTTTGTTTCGGAACGCGAGACGTCGCAAAAATGTTAACCCAAATTGGAGGGTGTTTACGAAAACACCGTGGAACGAATTTCATTTCGCGTAATTAACCTCGAGAGCGGAGCCACCAAAGTGACGAACGAGGGGAATAGCAAGCTAGACAACGAACGAAAAAAAAAAAAAGAAGAAAAAGATAGAGTTTGAAATTTTTCTGGGCCGCGGTCGTTGCCTTTTGACACGAACGAATTTTTACCCCGCTAATTGGCTTTCTGCTTCTTGCACGTTGTTTCCTTCCGAGTGGCGGAACGTTGTTGCGAAAGAATTTCGAAGTTTCAGCTCTGGAGAAAAGTTTTTAGCTGGGAAGATTTGAATTTCCGTATTTCAAAATCTGGATTATTTAAATTTGTTAGCGCGAAATTTAAATTTCGAAAAATTTAACTCCCGCGTTCGATTCAAATTTTAACTACGATCATTCGATCCGTCTCCATTTTAAAACGCTCGTACGCCAAGCTATAGGCGTTTATGTTATCACGTAAAGTTCAAGCATTGCGTAATAATTTACGGATAATGTTCTAAATTTTTCAAAATTTAAACTCTGCTTCGGAACTGTGCCGATATATATATGATCATCTTGCGAAGATTATCCTTCGTTTATTAAAATTTCTGTAAATTTGTTTCTTGATCGACACCGGCGAACCAAATGCGACGATTACGCGAATTGTAAAATTCTATTGGAATGATCGATACGTGACCAGACGATATCCTATTTCAACTAGGGTGCCGTTTAACGTTAACCTGGTTGCGCCAAGTTACGAAACAATTATGTAAGGTCACTATGTGACAGTGAATGCAACCAGGTGGGTTTATTGTTCCGTCGTCGAAGGTATAATGGTTTGTGTACTTCCTTCTGTGTGATCGCGGTGAAAATGCACGGCTGACGCAAGAAGCAAATACCTTGACGATTTATTTTCCTGCGCGACGCATGGAATTCGCCGTTTGTAAGGTGTGTGCAACGTAAACAGACGTCGTACGGTGTTTCATGGTGATATAACGTAGAAATTTTCGTTGCTTCGCTTCACGGAAATAAATAACGAACGCTTAACTAAATCACGATTTTAAATCACGGGAATTTACCTGGGAAAATACATTTATCGAGAAAAAATCAATTTTCAGAAGTATCAGTTACGTATCGCTGTTATAATAAATCATTTTGAAAGATCGTTACTTGTGGTGAAATAATGCAATTACCAACGATCGATTGACGTAAAGTTCCATAATAACGATCAATTTGTCGATGTGGTATTCGAGATAATGAACGTATTCGTTGGATTGATTCGATATTTCTATTAAGATTCCGGGGGTTAATTTTTCAACGAATACGTCTCTTCTATCGTATTTCCACTGGAAGAAAAAAAGTGTAGAGCCGCGTATTTTTCCTCTCCTGAAATTTACTCGTTGTCGAATATCTTTCGCTGTATTTAATTATGCGTTCGCCGGTATATGAATATGGCGGTGGAGCTCAGAGTCAGAGTAACGGCTGGAAACTCGTTTAGATCGTCGATATCTTGGACTTTCGGATAAGAAACGGCTTAATTAATCGCACGGCAATTGGCAGCGGAAAAACGAGTTGTTTCGCGTTCGAATCACGCGGGCAAGAAGCCAGAAACCATTGGGGCATCGTTAACGGTAATGCGATTCGGAGCAGATATGATTTCAGTCGGCGAGAATGCAGACTGTGTTTCTATAAATCACGATGAGAAAGAAAAGATCAGCGAAGTGACTCGTTCGTTACAAATAACTGTTTGAAACCTGTCTAAGGCGAGACACAAACTAAATTGCAAACGTGTTCTAAATGCCTGTCGAGTGACGAATAATCTTAAATGAACGTTACCTCTGGTTCGGCTACTGCGTAGAATTGGAAGGAGATGCTCCGAGACGATACAGCCACGGACAATCGTTGGCAATTCGACGACGAATTATACAATTGGATCGTTTAGAATGTTTAGGAATTAATTATCTATGGTTTGTAGTTTTCGTCGGACAAGTTTTCTTAAATGTACCGTAAAGGTAGGACTGGTTCTGAATTAATATTATACGGCCTTGAACGAGGCTCTAGCTCCTTACCACTACCAATACTCGATATCTAGTTACTCGTTGCTGTCGTCAAGAATTCTAAACTTATTTTACGATCGTACTATATCACTCCCACGTATCATGTTGCTCGTGAAACAATAAGAACAACATCTCTTTCATACGATACTTTGTTTTCGAGAAAACGCAGTTTGAAAATTGATCGAGTACAGGTGCTCGAACGCGTTTAATTCCGAACTGGACATAGAGTAAATAATCGACAAATGATAATCAAATGACGAATAGATATACGTGCGACGATTAAATGTTATTCGATATAAAAATACATGTTATTCAACTGGATCCGATATACACCTATTTCCCCCAGACGATCTCTATCCAGATCTGTACAGCGCGTAATATATCGCAAATCTCGTTAACATAATAAATTTTGCCACCCTGCAACACTCAGTCTGAATCGACCGAGGACGCGGCTAGAAGCTAGTCGTCCGATTGTGACGAACAAGTCTGCGATGGAATTTCAGGGAAGATCGTCGGTCGAACGTCGTAGATACGTTTGGAAGCATCTTAGCCGAGCTGTACCATCCGAGACGATGGTGAAACTTTAACAACGATCGCGATGGGAACCCATTTAAGGGCGCATAGAAGTTTGTTAGATCATAGTGGACACGATAGGATTCCTGTAGATATCCAGATTCTGACAAAGCGGGCTACGTCGCATGTGAATCGTAGTCTTCGAATCGGAACTTTGTTGCTTATTTTTAATCGTCCCCTAACCATCATCTTTTAACCTGCAAAGCGAGAAAGTCATACAAACCCAAGGTATCACCCTCTTAGGCGTAATACATTTTTTATTTAGAGCTTGCTTAATTTTTCACATCTCGTTCTATCTCTTCTGAAAATAATTTATGCAGGTAGCAAATGCACTGCAAACGAACGAATTTGTAATTAAGATCGATCTGCCATTGACAATGTTTAATTCTGTTCTTCCTCTAGCGTTTAATCGTTTACATGTCGTTGTACCTTTTCGCAATTCTATTAATTGTAAAGTTATTTTTATTTACAAACGAGCGTAATTAAAACTGATTTACCTTCAGTATTATTATATCTATTTTGAATCTTGTAATTATAAATATCTTTGCTTAGGAGAAGACTCAGTTTAACGATGTTTTGATCGATTCGTTAAACATTCGTTTCACTCGTCGTTATTTGATAAATCTTCGTATTGTTCGAACGTGTCAGATAATGGTTCGTCGTAATATGTAAACAAGTGTAATAATCGATGAAGCTTCCTATCGCTACAATAGCGTATTCGATAATTTGTTGCGTATTCCAATCAAGTAGAAGCGATTGTGTTCAATCGAGGTGTTTCGACTGCATTCTACCTGATTGGACTAACTTTGATCGTGTTTAAGTAATTCTATTGACGTTTCGCTTTGTCCGTTGAATTTTGATTGTCTAGTAATTTGGTCAGACAATTCGAGTCCTTTCCAACACCTTTTCAGTTATATCTACGTTTACGTCTGTCTAATCGATTCTTTCGCTATATTCCAAGATTTTCCAACCTTCTCAGCTTTCTTTTTCAGATATGCCCCATACAATCTATAATATCTGACATCGCGAGACATCCTTTAGATTTTAATCGACAAATGTTTGCGTCTCTCGATGAATATCGTATGCCGAAGTTTCAGAGCCTTTTTCGCAACTTTCCGTATATAACGATCGTTCCAGAAACGGAAAGGGAATACAGCGGCTACAAGAAGCATCTCCGTTGTACTTATTATAGCGTTTATATGCTAATTACTCAACACCGAGTATATTAAAAAATCCGAAAAGTTTCTTTCGTTTCGTAAGGTGATAATAGACGAACAACGATTTCTATTCTCTATTGGTTTATCGAATTAAGCGTGATCCAATTCGTTCTATTTCTGTTATCACGTTCGTGCATTATTCAATAAACCAGTATAAAACAAAAAACTTTTCGGACGATCTAATGAAACGAAACGCGGACCCGATAAAAGGACGCTTCCTTGGAAAATAACGTTGCGTACAAATTCTTTTTTTTTTTTTCTTTTTTCCAGTCCCTTTCAGATTTCAGACGACAGAACCGCACAGTCGAACAAATCCAACGGTTGTTCTTTTCTTTGCACCGTCGAGCCATTAATTGCTGGAATTCGTTTAACGCGGTTCCCTCGTTTTTGCCTGTGTATGTATCGAGAACCGTTTGGTCGGACGAGTCTCGAGTAATTCGCGAGTAATTGAAACGCACGGGCTGCCGGGTTTGGCTCGCTGACTTTATTAAACTCGAGCGGCAATGAAAGTTTACGCACGGCGTTATTCTTTTTAAACGACCGGCAGAGAAAGTTCCCCTCTTGGCGAGAACGGCTCTGCTATACGCGGCTGCGATAAAACCTATGCTGGTTACGAGACAGCGAAGAGCTATCGCAACGACGCGGAAGCCAAGGAAGCCGACATGTCGCGGTACAAAGCGATCTTGCTTAAACCGTCCTGTCTGACGACCGCAACGAGTTCCGTATTTCGACTTATGCGTATCGCATTAATGCTTACGCAAACATCGTGTACGCTTGACAATATACGTATAGCGTGTTGTATACGCTGTTACTCGGGGAGCACACGCCGCTATTCTATAACACGACAGTCCGTTATCGGGGTTTCTTTTATGCAACGAATTTTAAATCACCGGAATTTCCAAGAAACGTTATGTAGGCTCGAGATTATCACTTACTATAAAGAGATTACAAAGTATGTATATGTAACGGCACTCGACAGCAATTAGCGTCGGACGACGGCAGCGCCTTAGGTTACGAACGTTCGGCACCCGGGTTCATCGAATCACGCCGGCGACCGTAAGTCCGATTTTTCTTTGCACGATACAAAAATGAGAAGAAAATGCAGCGACATCCACGATTCTTCTTTAAGGTCTCTACACTAGCAGCAAGCAAGCAACGCTATCGCCGTAACTATAGTACACCTCGTATAAAAAGAATAGAATACAACGATAAAAGATATAGAATATTATGGTAGTAACGTACGGTTTGCTGAACGTTCTTTCGGTTTGTTGTGAATTATCGACTAAAGAGTCTGAGTCGATAATTCTCAGAAGAGTCTCAGTCGAAAATAACAGCGAGTTAATTAGAAGAAAAATTCTCGCATATAATTTCAATTGCTTATTCGGAGGGAAACGTGGTCACGAGCAACGAGATACGCGAACGTTCCGGGAGCGGAGAGCGTTAGATTTGTCGGAGAGCATCCGCTGGAAATTGCGCCGCTGTTTGCAACCAAAATATGTATATTGCAGTCGGTGGTTCGCGATTTTATTCCGAGACGGCGAATAGAAGAAAATCCGAGAAACAGAAATTCGAGACAGAACGAACGGCGACTTCGTTAGCGTTCAATTCCAAAGTCATCGTGGTAATTGCGCCTCGCGGCCGCCATGAAATTAGCGCTTTTTATCCCGGCAAATGAACGTCGCGGCAATAAAAGCGACTTGATCGTCGATGAGATTTATCGACATTGTCGTATTTTTCGTCTTGATCACTATTGTAAAGCGCGCGATCGTAAACGAAGCATCCGATCGTCTCTACTTTCGTGTTTCCCCTTTCAAGAAAAGTAATCGTTTTGACAAAATTGTACGTTAGAGAAGAGAACAGTACGCATAGAGGAATATTGACGGTGATTACCGTTTATTATTATTATTATTGGTCATTCGTTATCATTTTATTACGAGTTCAATGAATAATTCGTTAGATGTAATTAAATTAAATTCGAAGAAATGCGAGTCGATATTTCGATATTTCGCATTGTATGTATCAACGATCGCTTGTTTGCTGTTTAATAATTTACTCGATACGAGGCGAATAAAGCGTCCGTAAAGCTGTGCGAACAAAGATGAAAAAAAAAAAAACGATAGTTATCGATAATGGAAGAAGGGGATTATTTTTCGAAGATTTCTAGTACTTTCACGCAGAAAGATCGTCGAAAGTGATTCGTTTGAAAACTTTTTGTGAACGTAGAAATAGCGAAAACGAGAGACGATGAAGTAGTTTCATCTTAGAAACTCGCTGAAACGCTTATCGAAGATGGGAACTTTATTAGCTGCTTGTTTGTTACATTATCAGTTTCGTCGTAACAACGAAGCAAATTAGCGATTGTTCGTGGAAAATTTGGTTTACGCGATGATCTCGTTTGACGTGGTCGTGCACAAAAAGTCCTTCGTTCCCCATTGAATCCTCTTTCGACTAATGAGCGTTTCATCCGTTCATCGGATTCCGCGTGACAAATGGTCGTCCCCTTCGCGAATGCAAACTTGCTTCATTAAAACGGCTGCATTAATTTGTCACAGATTCGCGCGCTTCAATTTCTCGAATTTCTCTGTAGCGTGAAATTTTCCTACGTTTTACGCTAAGTTTGTATATTAAATTCGTTTCCAGGGAAGATTCACTTTGCTTCTTTTAATGGAAATATCTTATCGAAAAATTAGCGTCGAATAGCCGGCAAAAGTTGTAGCATAAGTGATCCCGGGCTTATCACATTATTATCGGTTGGATCTCTTTTCAATTGTATCATAAATTAAGTTGAAATGGATTTTCTCGTCAGAACAAAGCAATTTTGTACTTGAACCGGTAGAAAGAAAAGTACAAACAGAAAGTTTTAACCCTTAACAAAGAAGACTGTTCGCCCCGAAGGGAAGTAAGAAGTTTCTATCCGACGAATGCAATCTACGGAATAAATGACTTTAAGTTTACAAATTTCTCGCTTCTTCGATCCCGAATCTACGCAGCAAATTTGCCTGCCAGAAACTTCTCACTTGTCAAAATGAGCTCATCTTACATCTGATGTAAGAGCAGGACAAATTTTAACGCAGGAATCGGAAAACTTTCCAGCAAGAGTAATTTCCATTAAAAAGGAAAGATTGATATCTGGTTATCTTTCCGCATAAAAAATTTTCCAGTACATCCTGCAACCAGTATAAGCAAGACGGAAAATGTTACACAAACGGAAGTCGTTGACAAGTTGTTGAAAAAATATAACAAAATTAATGAAATATAATAAAATTAATGACTGTCCCAAACTACACCGAAGGAAGATTAATACTCGCGATTAGATTCGTTCAACAGAGCATATTGTACCATCGCAAAATTAGAACGAGCTACGTGGAGTCGTAAATTCAATTTCTTATCACTGTCAACATGTATCGTTGGTAAAGCTTCTAGAGCTTCTAGATGGTGCAATTATATATTTAGCATTTGCCTTATAACTTATTAATAGAGCTTCGAGCTATTTATATACAGTGGAAATTAAGGTATGGAAACTTGTCGGGAGACAAACTGTGTATGCGATTGGAGCTCGTATAACGGGTGGTCATCAATTTCTTCCACTGTTATATTTCGTTCGCGTAAAAGATGCTGGCGTTCGGAGGAAGCGAATTTAACCAGGAACAGTTGAGCTAATCGTTAAAGCATTAACTACAATTTTGTTCCGTTAAAGGAAATTCGAATAAACGGACTTCTATCGTACGACGCTCGTTCTTATTCACATTCGCAGAACATAGTGAGGAAATTTAACTAGAAGTAAAACGTACCTTATACATCTGGCGACTGAAAAGTCTAGAACTGAATCTTGGA
The DNA here is from genome assembly GCA_014825975.1 of Bombus haemorrhoidalis. Lineage (NCBI taxonomy): Eukaryota > Metazoa > Arthropoda > Insecta > Hymenoptera > Apidae > Bombus > Bombus haemorrhoidalis. Next base: position 17,978,991 of record CM026167.1, read on the forward strand.
TTCGTCAAAGGAATCCATCGACGTTCATCCATTCGTTCTCTGCTGAAATGTCGCGACCTACTTTCCACACACTTACCGATCGTCCCGTTACGAAGTGAAACGATCGAGGTGCGGATCGTTAGCTCGAGAGATCGAGGTATTGACCCGCGAGCCGAACAGGCGATCAGCCGACGAAGGAGCCGACGCAGGTAACTCGTTTTACCTGCGTTCAGGCATTTTCAAAATCTCTTTAGCCGTCGCTGTCCACTCTCCGTGTCCATTGATCTTTCGCCCAAGTCGATTGACTTTTCGGCGCCGACCGGTGACGCCCTGCAAAAGGTAAATCCTGGCTTCAGGTGAGCAAACAGGTGCATTCGACCAGGGGATCAGGTTACGCGAGAGATCGGCTAGGTTGCGTTGCGTTTCGAACCGGTTCTACGCTTACTGGAATCTCAGGTGCACGATAGGTACCTTATACTCGATCGGCCGGCCATTCTAAGCGCAGCGGAATAGGCTCTTCGATTAGACGCAGTCTTCGCATCTGCAGTTTTGAAAATGTATACGATGTGGTGGATAAAAGAAGGACTTAAAACGATGAATTCTCCTAGCTTTTGTACCAAAACTGTTTTTCTGTCGTCCTCGTCGGTTTTAACCGACATCCGTCGGTCTGTGACAGATCACTGACGCACGCTAAACATTTTTGAACAGAAATTTGAACAGAAGCTGCGAATTTATTAAGACCACCGGATATGGTCGATCGTTCGATATCTCGCGAATAGTGCGGTTAGCGTCGTTTAAGCCGCGAAGAGTCATCGAAGCGTAATCGATCGAGATTAAATCGAATCTAACGAACGAGACTGATGGGGTAAACCGATTGCGAGGCTCTTGCAGATAGTTCCTTTATAATTCCGCAGATTATTCGTATCTCGAGATCAGCGTTATCAAATTTTTGACCTGTAATAAAATTCGCGGACAAAGTGTGACAGGTAAGTGAACTTGAGCCGTGATGTTGCGATCCTTGTACGTAGTCTTGCTTGCCGAACTTGACTAAATTCGTTTCTCTATCGAGATAGCTAAGAATTTATGTTCATCTACGGCACTGTTAGTCGAAATTAAGCTTTCGAAATTAAGTTAGTCGAAATTAAAAGTAAACATTTCTCTTTAGCATGGAAAAACAACAGCCGAATTTTATCCAAAGTGTACGTCGAGGATTGTTCGCTATAAAAATGTCCAATTATTTGTATATTTTGAAATGTTACGTAACACGATTCGCAGATTATCCATTTAAATATAAGTACGACAATTAAAGATCTCCTGGTACTGCCTGGAAAATGGCTTTGTTGGAAGTAAAATTACACCGGCACGTAATAAATTATACATTCTGGAATTTTATCCCAGATTTATGATTCCTTTTGTCCATTATAATATTCCATAATCGCTATTACGATGGCAGTACAGAACAATTTATGCACAATACCATGGAATGTATTCTGTATCGCTTCTTTCGATGTAATTTATAAAGTCGAGGAAGCTTTTGTATCACTGATTGTAATATTCATAACGAAGTCTTTCAACGGAGTGCGAATCTCCATGAAAAAGAAACGAAAGGAGAAATCTTGATGAAACTAATTCGTAGAAAATATATCGGCGTGTTACTTGAAAATATTTTCACCGTAACACGAACATGTTGTTGCATCGAAAGGAGAACGAGGAACGCGATACGAGAAAAACGAAAGCGAAAATCGCGATTGGAGTGGGAATCGCCGGTCCGACGGAAGAAAAGTAACAGGAACGTTCGCAATCCTCCTTCTCGCTTGTTGTCCTGATATTGAACACCTGTTCGCGCACCTGAATCACCTGGAACGTGAATTTATCTGCGCATACGGCCACTCGAAAGTCCTCCTTGCGATCTTTACCGCTCTGATAGAAGAACTGTCGTTTTGTTTTAACCATTTCAAACCTATGACGTCCCCTCCTAAGCCAGATCACTCCGAGCGAGTGTAGCATCTTCTTTAAATAAAAAACCAGCTGTACAAGTCGCGCTTGCTTTCCCCATTTCTCTCTTCGAGAATTAATTTTCGTTTCATCGATTTATCGAAGCGAAGAATATTCTTTGACGAATGAGAACCAGACGAGAACCGAGAAAAAGACGTGTCTCGTTATAAATACACGAAGGCTCGCTTAGCTTCTTGCTTTAGCAATTGCTGCATGGATATATATGGAAATGCGTAATAAAATATATTCAGAGTAGGCATCGATATAACGAGATTTTCTGATCTATATAGAAATATTTCTCGGACGAGGTGAATTCAATTTTTTTACTAATTAAATTAAGTACGTTGCCTAATCCGGTTGGCTGAAATAGAAGGGAGGGATTTGCAATTGGATAGCTTCGGTATCAATTAGCATACGACTTTGTTTGCACAGATATTCAAATTACTAGGTTAACGGCCGGTAATAAAATTTGTAAACAGAAAGAAAGAATATATTTTAGTTTCTTGATGATTTATGTTACGACGTTAGCTTTCAGCTTGATCGAGATCTTCATTTGCATATTATTCCTATATATACATATGTCGTCCTTATTTATTGAGAATATTCATTAACAACTATGTGTATTTTTCTTTTTTTCTTTTTTTTTTTCTTTTTTGACCGAAGTTATTCGGTGAAACGTGCGAAAGATATAAACCTGACTCGTATTTTATGGGAAGCTAAATTTAACGAAAGGAATCTATTTTATTTCTACATTTTGTTTTTATATAATTGTAATTTATATTTTCATTCCTAACGGATCACAAAATCCTATTTAATTCTATATCATCGTGTTCATACGTTTAAACACGACGAAGTACGAGTTTCCAATTATTCTTTGCCACGGCCTAATTAAATCCTATCGCTTGTAATCGATACACGGCCATTCTATGTCAATCTTTAATCAACCTAATATTCAAAATTAAATTTCAATTTCCTAATCAAACATATTACCCGAAGCTATGAAAACGAAACCAAAAATTCTTTTAAAACCAAGCATCTGCTCTTTTCATTTCAATCGAAGTAAACGATTCCCCTCAAACTATCTTCCATAATTTTGCTGATTTACAAAATCGACGTATCGACGTGTCGATCGAAATTCTCATCGAGGCAGAGGTACTAGGTTGTCCGAAAAGTTTCTTTCGTTTCATAAGGCGATGATTGACGAACAACAATTTCTGTTTTATATTATTTTATTGGATCGGGTACGATCCATTTCGTTCTATTTCTACTGTTACATTCGTCCATAATTCAAAAGACCGATATAAAACGATAAACTTTCTGCGTCTATTATTTCCTTACAAGACGAAAGAAACTTTTCAGACAATCTAATATTAATAGTTCGAATCAACGAACAAAAATTTCCAACGATCGAGTGAAATACTAACGACCTTAATTTTTGACGATTTTCTTTTATTTCGTTTCAAGGTTGCTTCAAAATCGAAGGTCATCGTCAGTAACGCCGTACAGCCGTTCGTAGCCTTATTCCTAAATCGTTTGGTAATTTACGCTTTTGATGCGCACAAATGTTGCGCGAGATTCGTTAGGTTTTCGATTTGTTTTATGAAGTGCACGCTTTTAGCGTTCAAATCGTTCGGTCGTTGGTCATCAATTCAGGTATATCCGCCGATCCCGAATGTCAGGAGAGCAGCAAGTGGAAGATGTACAGGTAGAACGTCGATTGCGTTCCACCTGAGGCGAGTGCAGCGTGCAACGTGTCTTAGTGCACTCGACGCTGTGAATATCGTTGTGGTGCATCTCGGACTAGGGCAGTATGTATACCTCGGCCATTCGTCGTTCTGGTTTTGTCATTTGCGTAGTCCGAGACCCACTGAAATCGAACGAAGGACGTATCATCGACTAATTGCTGCCATTTCACGAGAAATCAAAAACGAAGCTTTTGAAAGACGAGAAAGATTTTATCCGAGATCTCTAACTTTTACCTTAAGTGACTTTATCTTCGATTTTTGGCACTTTCGTCGATGTTACGTATATATTTAACATTTAGCTTTTTCAAAGATTTCTTTTTTTTTTTTAATAAATACCGACAAAGTTTCGCCTTTTTAGCAGTTTGTATAGATCGTTTCTTCGATCTCGAATCGAGCTATCTTTCCTGACGCGTTCAATAAAATGGTTCTCAAACGCTCGTGTTTAATTCTGGAGAGAATTAAGATTTGGTCTACTTAAATATCATTTACCTAATTAAGTTTAATTAGATTAAGGGGTTAAAGATACGTTTCGCTTAATTTATAATATACGCTTCGGTAAGTATAACAGACTTGAAAAAATTCCTTCGATTGAAATACACGATCGATTGCCATGTGTTTTATGATGGTAATTAAATTCTTCTTTTTATCTGTTTTTCTTACTTAACACAATATTTACGTCCCGAGCTCGGTATTTAAATCGTGGAACGAGCTGATATTTATGTCTGTTGCATTCAATTCCCGTATCTCGTGTGGAGCTTCCGATAAAAAAGTTGAGTAATAAAGACGATTCGCCGTTTGTTTTCTTGGAAACGAAGCTAGATCTAAAATACTAGAGTTTATACTAATATCTTTATAATACCTCTATAGTAATACCCTTTCGCTTCAGAAAATAACGCTCTTTTAATACGATACACACGATTACGCTCACAAGCTTAATTAAACGTTAGAAAATAGGAAATTAAACGCCCATCGCATTACATCGGAGTACAAGGAATTCATCAAGCATAAGAATTGCCAGATAATACTATACGTGTGTAATACTTCAAAAAATAGCGAATTATATCTCAACGTACATTACTAAACGTCTAATGCGAATCACAAAAAAAAAAAAAAAAGAAAGAAAAAGATCGTATCATTCCTTCTGTAGAGGATCGGTCAGTATGCGAGTAAGCTCGCTCTTTAGTTTCTCGTATGGTCCAGTGGCTGGGGGATTCGTCATTATGTCCTCGACTTGCCGTAGGTGTGCCGTAATGTCCGAATTACGCCTCGAATAAGGCGAACCATGCCGTGACGTTCGGGGACTGCAGTGTAGGCAGGCTGACCACTCGATTGGCTATGGTTTTGCTGTTGGCAGCCTCATCAGTATTTGCCATTATTTTCCTCCACTTTTCGCACGTTGGGGTTACCACTAGCTCACTTCTTTCTGTTAGTAATTCTAACGTTGTAATTCTTATCCCACGAAACTGGGATACAACATTCTTCCTTATCATCCTATAAATAACATTCTAAAATTACACGTAAAGTTTCATACAATTTTTAATTATACATATAAGAGTACATCGGAAACAGCTCTCTTACGTATTATTTTTTCGGGAAAGTTTTATAAGGAAATAATAGACGCACAATGTTTTTTGTTTTATATTAGTTTATTGAATTATGCATGAGCATGATGATAATAGAAATATAAGGAAATGGATCATACGTAATTCAATAAAATAATATAAAACAGAAATTGTTGTTCGTCTATTATCACCTCGTGAAACGAAGGAAACTTTTCGGACAACATAATATTTTGTAATTTGCTTGGAACAACGTGTTTCACTCTAGACTTCTTAGTAATAATTCGAAGATAATCTTCATACATCTTTTATTTCTTTCGTTAACATTCGCTATTTCAACATCCCACACGATCGTTGACAAATCTATCAAAAAAAAAAAAAAAAAAAAAAAAAAAAAACACCATCTCGCAACACTGCGATTGTTTATCCAGAAGAAGCAGAAATTCTGTTACAGAATTTACATCGATCGCGTGGAATGGTAACGGGGGAAACGACCAACGAAAGTCGCCTTAAAGTTGTTTAAAACACATCGCTAGATACGTACACGTGCCTGTAATATTTTCCTTGAAATTACATTGCGCTCACGTAGCCACGTTAACAGCTCGTCGTTTAAGGATTCTCGTATCAATTCAAAAAGTAGTTTCACAGTTTGAATATAATACTCGTCGAAAAAATGGAGGACACACGTGTGACTAAACCTAAATGGGCACACGTGTCGAACACGGTTTGCGAATAACCGAAGGTCCGAGAAGTTTGCATTCGTCCCATTTTCATAGGACGCGAAAATGCTCCGACCATGGTCCAACGAATCTGATTCGTTAATTTAGAAATAAATAGTGAAACAGTGGAGCTAACCACGATATTCAGAGCCGCGACATTTGCTCGCAACTCTGGCGAACGTTCCAGCGTCCCAAGATCCTCGGTTCCATGAAGTTTTACTAAGAGTCGGCCGCTTGATAAAACGCAATTATATCGCTAGAATTAACAGAATTCGCACCTTCGTTGTCTTATTATTTTATTATATTTCGTTGGCTTGCGTTTCTTGTTATCGCGTTCGTCGATTGTAAAAGTCTCGTATATGAAAGCATTTGTTTGAAGAGTTTTAACACGTTTATGGAATAACAAATGCAACGATTCACTCGTGTGAACGAATATCGTTAATACCTACGCTGGTTATTGATTTTCTGTCAACGAACGCGTCCTCGTTCGGGTATCGACGACTGCGATGGAAACAGAAGCTGTAACGGCTCCCCATGTCTATCATCTTTTCCTTCTTCCTCGTCTGTCTTTTCGGTTTTGTTACTCTGTACCGGTGCTTTTGTATTTACCGTTCTATTGTAAGCTGTCGAATAAGTGACATAATCTTTTCGCGTTACTTGACAGAGAACTTCGGGCAAAACGAATCGTGAAAAGAAGGTATTACTCGTTAAGTAATATTAGGTTGTCCTAAAAGTTTCTTCCGTTTTACGAGGAAATAATAGACGCACAATATTTTTTGTTTCAACGCAAACGAAACGCGTCCTACGACAGCTAGAAGACGATCGAAGATAATGATCACAACATTCGACAGATTAGGTTTTACGTTTGTGTCGACGTAGCCAGATAAAGCAGCTGCGTGCAGGTAGCGAAAGACATTTTTGGGACAACCTGATACTTTGAGATTCATTTACGTAGAAAGGTTCTGTCATTCTGTAATTCATTTACCTTTAGGATAAATCGTACCGTATAAATTACTTTGGCGTTAAATATGACACGATAGCTATTAGTTGCGTGAAGTAAAAATCCGTCGTAGTGTGCTTGCAAGACCGCACGCTGCTTTAATCGCGACACACGTTTGTAATTTTAGGACAGAAGGTTCTCCTTATTCCCCATATCCCAGCTATAGTCGATCGTCTTTTACGTGACTTGTGAAATAATACGAAGCAAGAACACCTTTAATAATCCATGGAATATTCTTTTGGAACTAAACCTGGTTAATTGGAATATTCTATATTGGAATACTATCAAGTTTCAATATAGACGTAAATATATCTATTCGTCTGTAATATTCGTCGAATATCGACGTATCGAGTATCTAGTGGATACACGTGATATCGTCGATTTCAACAACGCGATGATGAAAAAAGAACGAATATTAATTTTGTCAAAAATAGCTGCGTATTTTTAATAATCGTAGAAGCGAAAAATACGAGATTAGTCGCAGCATCGCGAATAAATCTTGCGCGGTACTGGCCGAAACAGATACGCATAAATCAATGCTTCGTCCCAACCAACGGCAAACAACTAAGCATCAAAGCGCTCTCTGCCATTATTTCGCTCGTAGTGCAAATTCGTCTCTCAAAGTTTACAAGCCAAACTTGCTCGCCACCTAAATTACCTACATACACCTCCGCGTGTACCGCGTGTCACACCCATACGCGAGCGTTCGGTGTACACAGGATTCCCCCCGAGTAAGAAGGCAAAATGTCAGGTAACACACGGTCGACGTGCAGCGATTTGTTGTTAACCTGTTACCTTCTCGTGCGGTTTACCCCTACCATGAACGTGGATCGTTCGGAATAACCGACAAGAGGAGAACGAAGGAAGGAAGGGGTACAGGAGAAAAGGAAGAGTAGGGATGGGGAGCTGTGTGACCTTACACCTTCGCCACAGGTGTAACATCCTTCCGTATCTGCTATCCTGTTCGCCCACGCTCGTGGAATTCACCTGAAAAGGAAATCCGACGTTTCTTTACCTGCTCGCGCGCATCACCGCCTTCTCGCGTCCTTGTCACGCTCTCGTCTCGTGCAGCGTGCAACACATTCCAGAGAACATCGACGTTCTCTGGTTCAACCTGTTCGCTCGTCTGATCGCCTGGTCTTCCCGACTCCTGAAAATCATCTAGACATTGCGTCTTCACGGTCGAGTACCGGTATACCCGGCCAACTTTCCCGTGACCCATCGCATAATCATTCCGCTCTAATGCGCTCGTTCGGATAGCAGGCTCGCCTGACGCGACGCTTGGGGAAATGTAACTTGGCTATGGGAAGGCTTGGAAGTAGTAAAGCTATGAAACGAGTTATATATGTATGTATATGCAGATATCGATTGGACGTTTCCTTGCTGGCAATGATGGAAGTTATTGGTTAATAAGCTTGCTTCTATTACATGGTACCGATTGTTGCTGAGGATCGAGTCGTTCAGTGGGAGAGAGAAGTTTGGCGAGGAGAAGATGAGTTACGCGTGGATAGCGATGAATTTTTGTGAAGTTTAGTTGGCTAGGTTTTTGCGTATCTCAAGTGAAATACGAATTGACGTTCGTTTATTATTCATATATTTGTATAATTGTTTATGTACAGCACGTGCCTTTATGTACGTATGAAAAATGTGAATGTGTCGGAATATACAAGATATTCGAAGTAGAGTACGCGGTATTTAAAGGATGAAACATTTTTGCCATGTTAGGATAACCTCGAGACATCGAGTTACACATACTCTACGTTACGTTACATCCTTCGTCTCATTTTAGTTGCCTATAGATACCATATTACAGGATGATGGGAACGGTACTCGTGTGCTCCGACGGTCTTTGTATTAGGTTGTCCGAAAAGTGTCTTTCCTTTCCAAAAGACGCGTCTTTTACAACGACTTTTGCATCTGTATGCAAACATGAAACCTAATCCATCGAACGTTGCGATCTTTATCTTGATAGAACGGAATGGATCATAAAGTAATATAAAACGAAAAATGTTGTGCATCCATTATTTCCTTATAAAACGAAAAGAAACTTTTCGGACGACCTAATAATTTGAATAACGACGTGGGAGGGGAAATGTGGAGGGAGAAGGTACAGACTGAACCTTCGAAGATAAGGTGGGAGGTGTGGGCGTTGGGCCAGGTAAAAGGCTGCACCTCTGATTCCCAGGCGAACAGCAGATCGAGGAATCGGGTTGAATGCAGGCGCAGGTTGCACCGTTGCATCGATACCGAGAACAGCCGTGTGTAACGTCGCTGTTCGACCAATACTGTCCATCATTCCTCGCGGTTATCGATATAAACTCCGAACATCTCGACCAACGATATTCATGGACCCAAATCTCTCATATTTTAGCCATCGAACTTCATGTATCTCGGTCATTAGTCTATGCGATGGTCGATTCGGATCTAGACTACGTAACTGTCGAATTTCTCTTTGCATATTTCACTTATTGCCATATTGCGGCCATTTCTTCGACATTCTTTTGAGAAGGATTCTGGATAGTTGCTTTTTTAACGCGACCGTCAGTTGGCTCGAAGAGGCCAAAATAGGCAATTCTTTTGTGAAATACGATTTTGGACGAATGCAAAATTAAGAGATCCGGTCGTCTATGTGCCTAGTGTATTAGGTTTAGCTCCACCTTTTGTGTACTTTCGCCGCTTCTTATCACTGTTGTCGCTTGTAATATTGGTTATTACACGGGCTGTTACGCTTTGCTTCTTCTTAAACTTAAATTTCCTCGTTATTATAGAAACAAGATTTCTTAATAGAACAATCGACTTCATTTTCGTCTGTTACAATTATCAGTACGTATCTCAATGGGTAACGCGTTCGACCTTTATGGGCTTTATCTCACAGAGAATCACAATAATTTGGTCTTATTAAAGACGATGTTTCTGCAAAATTATTAGTAACTTCTTCGTTAAATAGCAAAAAGTAATTAAAGAAAGGAAAGACTGTTCGCATCTCTTATACTCACACTCTTTAACGGATAGGTACTAATTCTACAAAAACGGATCGTGTTTAAATCCCACGAAAATTTCATCGCAATCCTGCAGCTTCTCTCAATTTCAAACACGATACTGTCGTACCAAATTCCATACACCTCCTATCCATCATAGTCACTGAATTTCAATGACGACACTATTTTCCCTACGACCAAAGTTACTCCTAATTTTCCTGGCCCTCGTTACGCGAAACAATTGGCGTTGTTCTGGTTGTATAGCGAGGGCAATCATCCGGCATCGATTAATATTCATCCGCGGTCGTGGGTTCCCGGCGGACGCCTGCGTAATAATCTCGAAAGGCTCTGGCGTGGTGTCAGAAGCTCTCACGCAGGTGCAAAACGCAGCACGTTGCCACGATCGACGTGCGCAGAGTTGCTGGTTATTGGTATCGTGTTAACCGGCGAGCAGAAACGCGTCGAAGCTCTTCGCACCCAGACACGAAACGGACGCGAACCGCGCCGGTTTCATTCCTCCTTCCTGTCGTCATTCCCCCTTGTCATGGTCGCGCGCCATCCTACGGTCCAGCTTGGCGACGAATCGGGTCGTTGATCCTGCTGGTCGAGTAGTCGCGACAAAGACAAGCCACTGGTGACCAATTAATTATCATCCGGAAAGGTGGACTGGTGGCGATCGATGACCAAGGCACCATCGATATCCGGAGGTGTTCGTAACTTCGCCTTCCTGCGTCTTTCTTTCGGGATTGTTGTTCGTTTTCGCGGTATCTTGCCCGAATGGATTGGACGAGTAAAGTTTCGCAGGAGGAGTGCTGCTCGTGTCTGATCCTTGCCGGGGCTGTATTCACTGGATTCGCTGGAGCGACTGGGGTAGCAGATTCGGAGGTCACGCGATGTTTGGCGGAATAAACTCCGCGTTTCCTTTTCTCCGTTTTGCTATTTTCTCGTTGTCGAAGTCAACATCTTTGGAAACGAGCTTCAGTTAAATGAAAACGAACACGGACTGGGGATTTTTTACCGGCAAACAATTACAACTGATCGTATATTATTTATCGAGGATTTACAAGGTAAAAGTGTGGTAATATATTTAGAGCACGGTATTTGCACAACGAGTGAACCCTGTTTACGATGTTCTTTGTTATTTCAACCGTACCGTGTTATTTTTTAAACTTTCGTTAATTCGGTAACGTTGCTCGGTTGGGAATACATATGGCGAAACGATATTTTTAACGAAATACGATGTAAAATCAATTAACGAAATTCTATTACCTGAAATTCCCATATGATTTTTTCGTAATTCGTTCGATGTATATCGAACGTGTATCGAAACGATGTATATGTATAACGCGAGTTATATTCTCGGCAGGCTAAGCACGGTCTTTGTTATTGGAAAATTTATCGCCGCTCCGGTCTAGAGTTTCCTCAGTACGGATTACGTCAATCAGATTGTCGTTTAACCGTTGCAACGTTTCCTTTCGTTCGTCCCTCGATGACGTAACAAGGTCGCGGTAGCGTGCGACACTCGGCGTATAAGAGGATATCATGAGAACGAGAAAGTGATCCCTGTTGAGTAAAAAACCTGACGTTCCACGAACGCTCGCATGCCCCGCAACGTTCCCTCTGCATGGTCTGCGATCATTCCATGGAACATTAAACAACGTTGCATAAAATATCTATGGATGATCTTCACCCGAACAAAATCTCTGTGTTTCCGGTTAACTGATATAAATACCTATTAGATATTTATGATTTTTATCAAATTTCGCAATGACGCGTGTCCGAATAAAAGACAACCGTGTCACTGATTTATCTTATCTCATCTATGGACTAGTTGTTTTACTTAGATAACGTTATCTAAAGGAAGCCAAGAGAAACGAATTAAAGGAAATTGTATTTTTTATATAAAAATGCTCGAAAGACGGAAGGCTCGCAACGAAAATTTCAACTTTTTGTTTTAGAATATGTAAGTATATTCTATAATATTCTTGTATTCTCTATATTTAATTCTCGCATACAGAAGTTCGTAGAAAAGGGATAACGTAAGACGAAAAGGTCCAGCGTGGAACGAACAGAAGCAAAGTCTGTACTTTGTACTAGAAAAGTGACCAATCACGGCGCGTTTCGCTTTAGAATAGATAGTTACAATCACGTTGCAAGAGTTTTTAGAAATGTCCATACGAATTTCTATAAAACAAACAAACTCCGTGTTTAGATCGAATATTGCCAGATAACTCGTCATAGCGTAACGCGATATATAACCATACATCGCAAATAGGTGAACGAAAGCAAGCTAAAACCGTGTCACGGTAAAAGCGTTTTCCATCGGATTTCACTCTCCACGCACTCCAGGATCGAGGTCAACGAGACCACATAACTCAGGGCAGATTTAATCGCAGCGGATTTAACTGCATGGATCTCGTACGTCTTAAAGCCGAGATCTAGTTACGAACACGTAACGACAAAACCGTTCTGCCACTCTTGTTCAATTTCCAATCACGCATTTCATCGATCAAAGACGGCAAAAGCTTCCCTACTTCGTTACCTCCTAACCATGAGATTTAATTAAATTCCACCAGCTTCGAGGTTAATTGTAATCCCGGACTAATGTACGCACAGTCTGCTTATGCTTACCATAAAGCTGTCCCTAGAGAAATCCGGGTCCAGGTGAGCCCCCGGGACAGGTGTATCGATCAGTCGGTTAATTAAATGCCTGGTAGGCTGCCCTGCGGTTCCTCCAGGAACCGGCTGATACCCTGTTATCCTCGACCGGTCGCTTGCCCCCGCGGTTTCGACCGCGAACCTAAAACTCTTCGGATGAGAGCGGAATCGGTATTTTCATCGATCAACAGGTGGCTTTTAAGCTCGACGCTCGTACGGCCATCGTTCCTAACGAAGGATCTTTCCGAGCTCGTGTTCCCGAACGTTTTCGCGAAGCCGAGCTTTTTTCCCTCGTTGAATTTCTGTCTCCGTGCATCGTGGAGAATCGTCGCGGTTTCTGGGGTTCGCACCTTTCGATCTGCCTCCCTTTTGACGATTTCTGCAGTTTGTACCTTTATTTTTATCCTACTCGCAGACATTTTTGGAAACAATTACGTAGCTGTCCGACGAGTCCAGTGTGAAATTAAGAATTGCACGACGCAAGATCGTGTGGTTGTTGTTGTAATATAATTTTATAATACGTTGGAAGGTAATACAATTATTGCGAATGTAAAATATGCCACACGCGTGTCCCTTGAAATATACTGATAAAGAAGATGCAAAATATATAGACAGATAATTTCCGAGCTCTGACTTAATGGGTGCTATGTTAATATACGCTAACGCATATATCAAAGGAAATGAAAATTTACGTTATCTGCTCGTGCTCTATGAGAAATGATCACATTGCGGTATGTAATCGTTAAAAGCGTTTCGACTCTCGCAAGAACGCGCACGCTTGCGATACTCCGGAACGTACGTGGCATCGTACATAAGTGTTATCTCTGCATAATTCCATATTTAACAAGAGTAATAATTGATAAAAACAAACTATCAATCCAAATACGTGCTCGAAACACCATGGATACGCTGAATCACGATAGAAAGATTAATAGAAGATTAATAAAGCGTTTACGAGAACGTTTCTATGCGAACCACTCGGCTCAAATTATTCTCACGTTTCTATTCAGTCGGAAACAATTACCCGTATTAATCCAAACTGGGAAAGTATTACGAGAAACTCTTGAACGAACGCGAACTTCGCCACGCAATACTTAATCTTTGCGACATAAGATCCAGCAACGTTTTCACGGTGGAATTACGGTTCGCGTAATCCGTTTATGCAGGCCGGGAGTTTTTACGAATGGAAGACAGTTTCGCCGGCTGAATTGGGCGTTTGTACGTTGGTGTAGCGTAAAGGAAAACGTAATCCTTGTTGTGGAAGAGCGGTTAATTGTTTCAAGGTATGCCTCGCATGAAAACCACGCTGGAATATAATTGTTTCCGCGCACGTCTCGCACGGAAGGTGTCCGTAGTTCGCTTGTTGCAAGCCAGTTACCGGCCCAACTATGTATTCGCCGGTCGCCTTTGCTAATTTACTTTTCGAACTGGCTTTACGTTCGTTTACGCCGATTAAAATTTCACAATCCGAAGGAAATTGTCCGTACGCAGAATTGGGCACGAGGAAACGCGGCGCAGCGACGTTCGGTTCGCGCCTTTCACGGTAGTTTCGATGCTCGAAGGGAACTTTTCCTTTGTATGCTAATCTCGACAGGCTACAAATTTCGTTCTCACCGCTCGCAGGCAATGTTAAAAGGATTGTTTGCTGCCGGCAAATTGTACAGTGTCAGTCGAGATTCTAACGATTTCTCTCTCCTTCGTTGCACACGTTGGACTCTTTTTATTCTTTTGACGATTGCTGCGTGACACGTTGATCCTCGATGATCGAACTTTGATTTGATTACGAGGAAGTTTTGATCGTGCGATCTCTGTTCCTTCGGCTTATCTGTATTCTCTTGTACAATGATCTACCATAACTAGTTAATGTAGTAATATTAGTGAATCGATTAGATAGAGGTTACAGACTTCTCTTTTATAATCTTGTAATCTTACGTCGCAGTGGGATAATCAAATGATATTGCAATTTCTAAAATCCCGTTTATTTTATTACTGTTTTGTAATTTTCTCGCGCTATTTTTCTCGTAATCTTAATTTATTAGATGAAATGTTTCCGGTATTGGCACTTTTACTGCCACTTTTACTGCTCATCGCTGATGGCCGGAGCGCACAAACTTCTTACAATTGTAAAAATTGTATCAATATTGACAGTTAGGGAATTTTGAATATAACCGATAAATACAAGATACTTTGAAGTAAAAAATGCCCCATTGAACGATTAAACATTTTTATTGGAACATCGATAAAAAAAACGAAATGAGAACAAATCTTGCATCTAACGGTACACTGTGTTTGCATCCGTATCTTTGAGGGGTAATCTACGAATATTATTATAGACACACCTTAGAAAACAATCGTAAGTGCTGCTTTGTAATCGTACAATCGAAGTTAGAAGTGTGCACGTACCTTACCATCATATACACAACGAGCAAATACCGTTTACTAACATCTTCTACACGTTTCAACGATAAATTCTGCACGTTTTGCTCGCGACCAAACAACGAACGCGAATGGTTCGTCGAAATGAACGAAGTCTCATTGCAATACGTCGCTATCAACCGTTACCAAGGCGTCACGGTAGTCACCCGTGAAGAACCAACGGGAAGAACGTTGTCCTACATCGTTTTTATTATTATTATTATTATTAATCGTCATTATTATTATTTTGCCATTATACGCTGTTGAAGTTATTAGATGTATGTGAATACAGGAACGCGTGGATAAATCGTAAGGTAGAAAATATATTTTAAATACCGAAGTGTAAATACAAGTGGGAATATAATTGAGCTGGTGCAAATCCGCAAGCTAACAGCGTTACCCTCTGACTGACTGAAAACCCTGAAGCCATCGTCGCTCGTCTACGGTTTATGGTTTGCCTTCGACCCAGTCTTCTGTCTATTACGCCGTCGATGGCTTCGATGCTCGAGAAAATTAAAAAACCAGATGTAGAGTTTTTTCAGAAGCGGCGACCACCTCAACTATATGCTTTGAATAATAAAAATACTCGCGTGGCGTTCTGAGCGAAACGTGTGATTTCGGCGTGGCAGTCAAAGTGTTGATACAATTATATAACATGACGAGTTAGAAATAGAATAAAGCTAAGAAAATGTATCAGTTTTTATCTGAAGCGATATTTAGGGATCGACGTAGCAAAATAAAAATAGAAGAATTAGGCGCTTCAACGTTTTTTTTAGTTGATATATTATTCTCTGTCGTAACTTGTAAAAACTAGATCAATAGATGGTTTACACGCGTGCGTAATAATATTATCAATCTATTTCAAAATCGACTTAATTGAAACGAACGAACGTTCCTCCCGCGTGAATTAATCGAGTTGAACTTGCTCTTCCATTTATCTCACAAACTAATGGTAATCGTTTCTCATACATCAAAATATTCTTTTCCACGTTTTCCTTAAAACCAACCAGCCATCTTTTCGTTTCGTAAATTTTCCAATCTCTAGTCAATAATTAATAATTAATAATAATCCATGCTATCGTATTAATATCGCCCCACTATTTCCATAATACAAGCCGATCGTACGTTATAATAAAATGTATTTAGAGCACGATCAAAGTGTGCAGCAGTTCCGGTTAATAAACTCTAAAATTTCCTCGTTAGCTCCGATCAAAGGATAGATAATGGTTCCTGTTACAAAATTCAAAACAGTTTTCCACGTGCCCCCATACCGTACAATCGGCTGCCGCTACGGTACGACGCGAAGTTAAGTACAGTGCTATTGTATATTAAGCAGAAATGCATAGCCGGAGACATAACGACGTTTTAAATTCGATCGAAATTAATTCGACACGGCCGTGAACGTGGTAGCTTTATTTCATTAGCTTGCCTTCTTTCGTGAAATATTACAATAATAATACAGAATATGTGACAGGCAGATAACAAACTCGGATTTAATATGCGGAATCGATTGGAAAATGTCGAATCCCGTCCGTCTCGTCGTTTTCGCGAGTAATTATTCGTTCGGCTTATTGACAGAAGCGGAATAATTGAACGTAATTCGATTAAAGTTCGGCCAGTAGTGGGGGCAATTATCAAAACTTGGACGGGAAGTCGTGCGGGCATCGTTGAAACGATTGTCGAAACTTCGAAGCTGTTCGGATATCGTTCGTGCAGGAAAACCGATTGTTCCTACCTTTGCGCGAATAACGATCAATCCTTCACCTGCGAGATTATTAAACTATCTCCGGCAGCGAATATCAAGGTAGTCTTGATGTCGTTTAGGCGGGCGAAAGTTTCTTCCAAATTCGACTAGCTAACAATAATTCACGAAGCTAATCAAATTTGTATCGTTCGATTTCTGGATGAACGCTTGACGACGAGGTTAATTGACGATACGTATCGATGCTAATATGTATCCCACGTAAATACAAGATTTACCTATGCGAATAAAATTTCCTCGCTGAAATTTCTTCGAGCAAGGCATTAAACGTTTCCCTGCACGAACGATCGTACGATACAATAAAGAGTTTCAGTTAACACATTACCTCGTTTTCATGTTTTTTCGACCGAATCGATGACTCAAGCCGCCAGAGACAAACGTTTTTGTTACGTTACCAGAGTAATGAAGCTTTGCTAATCATTCTTGTGACGAATGATTAGCAAAACAATTGAATGTTGACATTCCAAGCACGTAAAGACAATCAGTCGCTATAGCCGGTACATCGGTAGATCTGTGGCGATGAAAAATGTGCGGATCCCGGGAGCGCGTTAACCGCACGCGATGTGTTAACGAGCGTCTCGGAATATCGTACAATTTTTTAAGAAGCCACGGTGATGAAATTTGTTGTTATTTCTGTATTTAGAGGTAGGATCGCAATAGCTATTATTTTATTCTTTGGATAAATCTATCGCCTGCGTTCTGAGCCGAAAAACCTTTATTGCATCTTCTTGCATGGACTAAGGATAAAAACAAAAGAATACCTTAAACCTATCGATCGTATCTAGAACCATCTTCTAGTTACTATTTACTGCAACTAGCGCACGTGCACATGAATGGCGAGCGCGAACTCGCGTTGTCATTTTCAGCAAAATTGATAATTTTATTAATAACATTTCAAATATTACAAAGTCTACAGAGGAATAAGTATCTACGCGATTTATCGTTCTCCACGATCTTTGCAGGCGCTTTCTCGAATTTTCTACGAAACGGGCATCGAAGTAGACGCGATTCGCGGACATCTCGCGTGATTCTCGAGAAATTGAAAAGCAAGTTTTCACCCTGGTGAGTGTAGCAGCACGACGCGAGGCAGCTTCGTTCGACCAGTTACGCTCGACGAACGAAAAACCACGATCGTCGCCTATTTCCTATCGACGGAACAAACTTCAACCGCAACGTGAGTGACTGAGAACGAAAATAAGCGCGTCGATATGCGCCTATATACACGCACTGTTACCCTGTTTCCCCAGTCACGTTTGAATCTTACCACGTCAGGGAACACCGGGCCGTGTTCGCGGTCTATTTGCGAAGGAAAACAGAAAATGGATAAAATATCGGGGCTGCTCGACCACGTCGAAGCCGTTTCTGCTTCTTTTTACGTTCGCCTCGCCTCGCTGACTTTCGCCTTTCATCCCTCTTTCCATTATCCCATACCTTCATCCCCATGGGTGTCTTAAGTACATGTCGATGCGGCCTCTTTCAGTGGAGCTACTACCGGGCATCTGGAACAAATAAGGAATATCGCCCGGAAAGACGTAGCTCCGAGAGCGAAAATGATTGGACGACAAGCTAAGGATACCATCTCCTCCTTCGACTCGATCTTTTGCGTTCGTTCTCCTATCCCTAGACTTCCCTCCATAGTATAGCAATCTCATCGCTGTGTCGTTTGGTAAATAAGGGACCAGGTTGTCCTGTAAATATGTACACGTATTTCTATCGAATCTTCTTTGTCCTCTGTTTGTCGTAGGTACAACGTGAAAAGGTTTTCATTTAGTTCTTCGCTTGCCCGCTTCAAAGATACTCCGGTATTCGTTTAATCAGTCTTCACAGACTTGGTACGTTTTCGTAGGATCTTTATTGGAAGAAGAGAGTTTAATCCTGTTATTCGTAAATAGCAAATACACTCTGGTTTTCTGATTACTACTACGGTACGAGATAAAGCGATAATTGGTTTAGAAACGACTGAGTTTCCGTGAGAAAAGGGAAGCGCGACTAGACGACGGAACTGTTGAATTATAATTACCGTCTATGTATGTCAAACCGGAATCCTCTTAAGGGCGGGAAATCTAGGTTAAGCAGCAGCAAAACGATCTTAAGAAAAGTCAAAGGTTTTTATTAAGAGGAGAGAATTTTTGCGAGCGTTCTATCTAGACTATAGCATAATTTATTGGTTTCGTAGGGTGAAGAAGCGGGAATACTCAACTAGGAGAAACTGGTAAATACGATAGTTGTATGCTTTCGTTCTTTCGTTTCGTATTGTTCTTAAAAAGAGATCGGGAATTGTGTAAATAATTTTCTCGACCGAAAGCGAAGAACGATTCGAGGAATAAGATTAGGAATTAGAAGTACACGTGGTCAGAGAAAGAAAATACGCGTTTATATGTACTACGTATAAAGAAACCTTTCGGAGGAAGAAGATCGAGCAGAGTTGCTGCAAGTTCTTTTGCCAAATTGAAAAAGAGACTTTCCAGAGAATTATCAGTTGTTCTGACAAGGGAGAACGGTTCGATTCCAATCTGGACGAAACATTGGAATCTCGATCCTTTAAAAGCTAACTCCGAAACGATCAAGATTAAGTAAGATTATCAATATGAAAAAATTATGGATAAAAGAGAATAATAGTAAATTCTAACCGAACCAAGTCCTTTACAATTCGTGCGTGTTCCTCGGATTGCGTTATTCTCGTCGAAAATATTTGGACGTTTGATTATTTGGAACGTGCGTTTCCATTCTAAAGAGCAATCTAAAACGCCACGGTTAGCGAACAGAACAAGAGTAACACGTGGTACGAGACAGGAATCGCTTTTTGTTCTTAATCTCGAACCGAAGCTCTGGTTAACCTGGCGGTGTATAGCCGCACGTAACGATAACACGATTAAAGTAACAAAATACGTGTCGTGGTCGGAATTTCTCATTCGTTTCGCGTTTCTCCGCTCTCTGCGAGCGTGGCGTTCGTTTCCTTTATCAGCGCAACGCCGCGTCGCTTGCTTTATTGCTTTTCGCGTGCGCCACGCCAAACCACAATAGGACGACAAAGGGGCCACGGGGAGAGGGCGGGGCAGGGGTATGCCGGCGACGATAGCAATAAGAGCGGCGAAGCAATATTAAGACTCGAAACATACTGCGGAAAACGAAGCGACGCAACGTTCAGGTGCTTCATCTCGGTGATTCCGGCCAGGGGGACGAGTTAAACTTTCATCGTCTTCCGGCTTTATTCTCCCTCCTTTCGTTGCCTCTTCCAACCGTTCTCTTCAATTCTCGCCCGAGCCTGCCAGAGGACGAGGTGAAACGAGAGACGCTCAGCCTGCTATTAATAACGTCTGGTATCGTTGCTAACCCTGAAAACTTATTTCTGTTTATTCGCGACCTTATAATATCGTCGGATTAACCGTACCCTTTTTCCTTCTTTTCTCCCTCGTTTCTCATTTTCTTCGTCCGTTTGGTTCGAAGCCACGCTTCGATCTCTCTTAACGACTGGTTGCTCTCCTCGACTTGTCGAGGAGAATTACGGTTATAAAGGAGCGTAAGCGAGAGAATAAATCGTCGAGGAGACCTGTGTCAGAAATTTCAGAGGCAATTTCAGGTCGGAGCTCGCCGGATTGCTTTCGTTATTCGGTTCGGCCCCGAAACGACGCTAATTGATGGTGGTAGGGATGCAAGACCTCGCTGAGGACGAGAGCCTTTCGGGGGAACGTTGATCGCGAAATTCTTAGATTTTCATTCGACCACGAGGTTTCCAACGCCAGCCGAGTAATTTCCCCTGAGTTCTGTTTCGTTGCGACTACGGATTCGCGGCTACGAGTTCGTCCTGCTCTTTCGCAGTTTCGCCGATCTTTCGAAATGTTATGCAGATTAAGATATCGGGTAAACTGGCTCGATTTATCGATTAAGATCGTACGTACGCAGGAACGATGTTTAAGTCGTACGTAATTGCGTAAATGTTAACTTTGTACGGGGATTCTGGTTCGTAGAATCATATTTTATTACGGTAAATTGTTCGCTCAGTGATAATTTCATTTACTTCTTAACGATTGCAGTTTTTTAGATGAAGCTTAATTGGTCAAGCGATTAGATAATGAATATCAAATTAGATACGATCACGAGATTAAAATAAAGTCTTTCCTAATGTGGTCGAAATCAGTTTAAAATGTTTTGCAAACTGTTTATCGCGAGGCGAGACTAACGTGACTGGAATACTTGTATGCTAATATAACACAATTAGCAAAGTTCATGGATATGCAACCATCAAAGACTGAAACTTTCTAACGTAATTTCGTTAGCGTGTAGCAAGTTAAACGTAGTTCTGAGTGTTGACGAAGGGGGACAATACACGAGGACAATACCTCGCTGCTTAATCATATCGACAACTGGCATAACATGCAAGTATTATGTTTCTTCTTTGACAGTTTCTCGAGTAAAGCTTCTATCGTAGTAATTCTACAGAGAATCAAGTAACGTTCATTAGCTGTGATTTCGCTTTTAATTTTAATTTTCGAATTGTAACTTCAATCGCATTTCTCTATCGAGATAAGAAAAGAAACATTATCGATTTAGATTTGTTGAGGTTATTAGATAGATATGATTTTAATAGAAATGCGTGGGTAAAGTGTAAGAAACTTATATAGGAAATATATTTAAAATATATTGAAATGTAAATACAAGTTGTGATACTATCGAGCTGGTCCAGACCCGCACGCCGACAATGTTGCCATATGACTGAAAACCCTGAAGCCATCGTCGCCTGTCTACAATGTATGGTTTGTCCTCGATCCTATCTTTCGTTTATACGCTGTCGATGGTGTCACGTAATATCACGAGTCACGACACAGACTACAAATAAATATAAGAAGGTCGAGTCGAAACACAGCAATTAACTTTCCTTTTCTTTATTGCACTTTATTACGCACTCGATAATTACAATTGCGTGTACACTGAGTCGGCACGTACTAATTACACTAAGGGTAGGAACGCGGTAAGAAGATGTTGACTGTTCGAAAGTTAAAGAATCAGTGAAGTTTAGTGACGATATTGCGGCGGAGGAAAGCTAGCGATGGGTGGGTCTAAGGACACGAAAAAAGCTGATTTGTTTCATTGGAAGAGCGAGGGAAATAGACTTCGCTGTCAATTGGTCGATTTTCTAGATTGGTGGGTGAGGAAGGGTGCTAACCGGCCTTGAGAGAAAGTTGTTAACGAAAGATACCGAACGTGAGAAAAACAGACTTTTCCCTATCTTCGCGTGGTAGGCAAAAGTATAAATAAACTACGCTTGTTTTGAAGTCCGAAGGACTTTAACTATGAAGATGGTTTCATGGTGGGTCCTTAAGAATATTAACGGTACGCGGTAAAAATGCGTGGACATCTGTTTGTCTGGTCCCTGATGTGCTTGACGTTACAATGGCTTCGGTGCTTGATAAAACTAAAAGACCAGATGTAGAGTTTTCTTAGAAGTGGTGACCACTTCAACAGGATTGATAAGAAAAAGTAAGAAGAAACGTTGTTAAACGATAAAGAGAAGAATAAAAAATTCGAAAAATGAAATAGAATTAGAAAATACGATATTTATCATTAATCTCTTCGACGCGTTCGTTGCGTTCCACGCGCACTCGATTCGACACGTATTTTTAGACTGCCGATTTAAACACCACACGCCAATTCCCAAAATTATGAAAAAGTATTCCATAGCAATTCATGTATAAAGCACACACGCGCGTATGTAAAGTATCGGGATATAAAGATACATAGTACATAGTATGAAAATGTTTTGTTGTAGTATACAGCATCGTTGAAAATGGAAATCGGGGCCGCGGCCAACGTGTTACGCGAAACAATTTACACGAACCGCTGCCACAAAAATCTCAACCCCTTTTGAATAGAATTCGTAAATTCGATATCGCCGGTGGAACGATCCCGAGATCAACAGCGATCGCTTTTATACAAATATCATTAACAGAGTTGAGAAAGTTTGCCGCCGCGACGGGAAGTGAATTTCTGGCTGGTGAATAGAGCCGCCGCGCCGGTTTAATCTCTGGAGAGCTACTTAGCGAGGAAGTTTGTTCGATCAGCGGCTTTTCTTGCGGGAACCTTGCCCTGGCCCTTCTTGCCTTGCCAGTTCCGTGACGAACAGCCCTAATTATCACTCGGTCGGATGTGGCCAAGAACGCCGTCAGAAATTCCCTCGCAAATCCTTCTATTCTCGCCAAGGCTCCTGCTCATTTTTCCTCCGGGTTCAACGCGAGCGCGGAGAAGCCTCTGCGACGCTCTCTGGATGTTTTTCGGCCTTCGTCTCTCTTCCCTGGTCAACGTCTGCGTCTTTCTCGCGACGACATTTGAGAAATGAACGTACATCTAGCGCGTGCAAAAACCACCGACCGTTCTCGCTTCGATAATCTCAAGATTTCTGGCTTAACGGGGGTAACCGTGCGCGCCGAAGGATGTGAGCGGGATCCGAAATAATTGTTTCTCTTTTTTTTTTTGAAAAATGTTTGGACTCGTTTAATTTAGGGCGCAGAAATCCTCGGATTGGGAAGACAAACGAGTATAGCAAGATATGGACAATTGGGAGAGGAGGGGGGGTGTGTGGAGCGCGGAGGATGAATTTTCTGAAGAGATCGTTCAACAGGGTGTAAGGAGTTTCGGCTGAATTATCCAGGTTGTAGGTTAAGCTAGCCTGTATCGTCGTCTAGGCTAGGATCTGGGAGTATCAACAGAGAATTACGTAGTTCTAGTTTGATCGTTCAGCATCTGGAATTTTGAGATAATTCAGGGTTACTATTCTTAATTGCACAGAAAACGTAACGATTATTTATAATATGTCTTATCTTTACTTATATTTAATTCATAGAAAAGAAGATTCTTTGCGTGTCAAATCTCACGTTTTACGACCAATGTACCGCCTCAATTTCTTTTCCTGTCCCTCGTTCCACCTCTTCGACACGATCTAATTTAACTTCCTCCTTAATAATCCATATTTCACTCCCGACTGGAATAAAATCATTGTTACTATATAGCACGCAGCGGACGATTCCCCTCTCTTCGTTCGTTACGCTTAGTACACGGCAGATAAGGCCCGCTATCTCGGAATCAATTTTCCCTATTGCAGGATCCTTTCAACCCTGCTGTTTAAGCGCTCTTTCGTCGGGGCAAGGTTCATAATGCAACGTTAGTCGGAACTACGGATGGAAAGAGCGGCCACGGCTATATCCGCGTATCGATCGACCCCGAAATCGAAATGCATCCTGTTTGCCTTCACGGCGCGGGTACGCCGCCGGTTTATTCACGCGGCGGGCGGATCAAGGTCCTCCATAGAGGTCTTGCCGAGGCCGTCTCCGATGAAAAGGGCTAGGGAATATTTTAGATCCGGCTAACCGTGAAACGAGATACGTGCAAGTAGCGTGGGCTCACGCCTGGCCAGCCTCGCTTCAGCGATCGATGAACCGTACGAAAGGATGCTCGAAGGCGCTGTTCCGGTTCCAGCATGCAGCTCGTCGTCGTCTCCAGACACAGAACTACGTTTGGTCCACGAGGCTTTACGTGTGTTCGCGCCAAGCGCACGCTGCATCCTCTCCTACTCTCGCTGAGAACTCTAGGTAGCTTCCACCGGCGATGTTTTCCCTTTGGGAAAAATAGAAACTTCCACGCTACTCGTTGCAGGATTTGCCGGGAATAGCCTGGTAGAAGGAAAGGGATAAGCCCCCCCGAGAAATATAGGCTACTGCTGACAGAGTCGTCCATTCTTTGGACAGGATCAAAGCCCTGGCTCGTTCGCTCGCGAAATAAGCGTGAACGAACCGTGACGGATATGGAGCACGACATTGTCCATCCCTTTTTATCTCTGCTATTTTATGGGTTTCATTCGGTCTCTTCTTTAGATGGTTTCGTTCCCGAAGGTATAGAGTGGCTTGGATACTTGAGACGGGTTGATTTGGTGCAGCTATAGGGAGATCTTCGTTTCTGTTAGAACTCTTTGTATCAGGATTTTCAGTGATTTTAACTAACGACTCGTATCTTTGCGCATGGACGGCGCTAAATATCAGGACATTTACAGTGATTGAATGAAATGTAATGTTTGATATAAATTGGACGTGTCGGATGGTTGGTGTAAATTGAACCAAGGTGTTTTGCTTTATGACGTAAAGTATCGAGTCACGTAAATTTTGATAGAATTTTCAAGAAATCTCCGCGTATATATAAAAATTCGTATCCTTATACCAGACGATGATATATAGGATGTTTTATAAATTAACCGTGCAATTTTTGCAGCAAATTTGGTAAATGCCAAATAAGAAGGAATAATCTACCAAATATGCTAGAATCGTTCATTCTTTCCATTGTACTTGTACATTCTCTGTAATAATACACGCGTTTAATAAATCTTATATTAAACGTATTTTAAAATTAAACGACGTACCCTCCTAAGCGATATATCTACGTACAAATTTTTCAAACATCTGAAATCAATCCCGAGAAATCCACGACACCCGCATATCGAGAAAATTATGCCACGAGGTCTCGTAAGCACCCATTCTCACCGAATCCTACACCCCATGAGCCATTCAAGCAGAAACAATTCTTACCAAACCCGAACAAATTCTTAAACACGTATACGATACACAAAGAGAAAAGGATGCTTTTTGTTCAACGTTTACATACAAATGGTCGACCGGGCTGTCGCAAATATTTATACAAATAGCTGGCGATACTGCTGTAGCTGTAGCTGGGCAGCTACCGGATAAGAACAACAAATCCGACGATTCTCAAAGGAACCGCGCACGTAAATATCGCAGATGATCGCGAACGAAGAATTCAGCGGTCGGTCGACTCGATCGCAGGCCGATGGAAAGACGCGCTGCTGGCTCGGCTGTCTCGAGCTCGCATTCGCGACCAAAGCGCCCGCGGTTCGAGTCCTGGTCGATTTTCGGCCAGTATCCTTGCGACTCGATTTATCCCTAGTTGTATGGTGTTTGTGTCAACGTAGTGTTACCGATTACGGAATCTACTTAAAATCGTAGGTGCTTCGTGTTTAGCTGTTCGCAAACACGTACTGAGACATTAGAGTAACAGCGTCTCGATGTTGATAATTAGACGATGGTTATTTATGTAAATTCATATTCGTATGGAGATGATTAAAAGAATGGAGCTCGTACGTAGGTAACAAATTGTTTTACGGTTCATATACTTTTTATTATATTACGTGCTTCCTTACGTATTTTTTCATTTCCAAATTTTTCATAAACATGTACAAATCTGCCGTCTACCGATAAGGGAGCTCCGTGTACTTTAGAATACCTGGAATCAACCTCTTGTACACGTAAACGTGTATAGTAAACAACACTTTGTTAACAGTCTCGTAGAGTTTCTAGCAAAAGTGACAATATACGAAACTTAGAATATTAGAAGCTCTATTGTACGAGAACATGTTTCGGTACTACGTCGTTGTAAAACAAAAAGTAGTCACTAACCCCAGCGGTTGATGAACCTTGAGATAATAAAACAACGTAAAAGTTACAGCATCGTCGATGAGAGGATAAGCGAGATATTACGGCATATCTGTAGTTGTAGGGAGGGCGATACGTGATCCTACGAAATATCTGTATATCTGTACACAGAGATATTTCTTTGAGGATTTCGGAACGCGATCGGGATGGTAGAAAATGTTTTGTTCGGCGCCAGACCGAGTTCTACGTATACAACGTTCAAGACCTTCGCGCCACAAGACCTTTTCCCATGAATATGATCAGCGGCGGAAGGTAGAAACTTCTGCTGTTTATCCGCGAAATTAACGAGATTCTGGCTAGCGTTGGCCCGCATCCGCGATTTCACGAAATGTTGTCGTTCAACGAACGACGTTGGCCGAAACAGCGTGCTAAATTGTTATCGGTGTTGTGTAATCGATGGAGTTCGACCTTTATGCAGATTTGCTTGGGTAGCGTACGACTAGCGTGGATTGGGTTAAAGTCGCAGGTGATTTTGGTTAACTACACGCTTGATTTTCTGACATTTCTTTATTATTTCTAGCTTAGCTAATTTTGTTTAACGATAAAGAAAGACGATTTTAATTACCTTAATTGGTAATTGGTTAATAAATCTACCTTATTTGTACGTTATAATTTAGTCCTTAATGGATAAGTACAATTACGATTACGGTTGAATTTCACTCTTAAAATAAATAAACCGTGAAAAATAAATGATACGATATGTGTGCTTTTGAACGCTAATGTAAATCGAAGAGAGCAGAAGATCGAAAAAAAAAAAAACAACTCTTCGGTTTCCAAAACTTGTCAATAGTAAATTAGAACAAAGCATGACGAAAAGCCTAAATCCTCGAAACTCTAAGCTGTCCAAAAGTTCTCCGAACGATGTAAACTTTCGAATCTCCGACAAATGGAGCATTGTAATCCGACGCGTGTAAACGTTTCTGCCATTCCGTTTGACAAGGGTCTAGACTCTAGAGTCTGGCTTCTCGTGGTTTATGAATCCAGCAACGTAATTATCCGCTGAGGATCTCGTTAATTAGTTTAAACGATCGAACTTGGTTCCAGAGATGGCAGTCTGACGTTTTACGACTCGTACTCGTACTCACGTACAATGTTGACTATTAACGAGATATCGACTAGGAGACGCAGATAGGTATGACAGGGTGCAGACTATGCGTTAATGAGCGGGCAATCGACGCCGACAATTGGCAGACAGGATCTCATCGTACCGGCTCGCTTTTGATTCGTGACAGGCCAGACTACCACTGGGACCCCTTCGAACCGCACGACAGTTGTCAGTGACATGAAAGCATTACGGCGATCGATTACCGTACGGCAGCGCGCCGTCGATGATCTCCGTCCATTTCGTATACAGCCTGTTAATACTAACATCTGTTCGTGGCGATCTGATCGTGCAAAGTCAAATTGTAGGACCCTTTTGTTCGCGCAGTCGAGAGTTTACCAGTTTCACGACATTGTCGAGGTGTAGATAGTGGCAGCCGCGCGTGTACCTCGCCATTGTTCCATTGTCGAAAGAGGTTCACGACCGACGTTACGACGAAATAGATTATGGCAGATTGCGACAGATTGATCGTGGATGATCGGGAAACCTGGCTGCATCGTTTGATGCCACGTAGCTTTATCTTGTTTGGCAAGATTTTAGTCTATCACGTTAACTGGGAAATATCGACTCGTTCGATACTCCATCGACAAACTGTTCTACGTTGTAATTTCTTTGTTTAGCGATTATCTATTTCTTCACTATTCCGTCAAAGACGAATCAGATTGCGTTTACTTTTCCAAGGACTAAAATCGAAGCTGTTTTACACTTACTACCTTCCAATTCTGTGATTTTTGAAAGTTTTTGGTCGAAGCGTGAGTCGGGTAATACGTAGTTGAATTTAATCCGTAAATTACGTAGAAACCGACGCTTCGGTGGTATGAATCTCGCGAAAAGCGTCGAATGTAGGAGCGGCTGCGTGTGTGTGGGATAAGAGAAAGCTGAGTTTTAAACCAGACTTTTTGCACTCGTTGCACTCCACGCTGAATGAATTTACAGTAATAAAATTTGTTCTTCGCGCGGTGGAAGTAGAAGCGGATCAGCTATAGAAATTATTATAAAACGATTGTAAAATTTTATGAATAGTATACTTTTCGGTAGGAAATAAATTACTCGGTTCAAATTATTTATTAGTCTTATTTTCAGCTTACAATCCATCGTGTTACTTTTAATAATTCAAACTGATCAAATTTTAATAAGTATTTGCCGTTCAGAAAGTTCGCTGGGTGTACACGTATTTTATCGTGCGAAGAGCGAGACAATCGCATGAGTTAGAGAACTGCTGCGGTTCCTGAATGTTCTCAAACACGTTATAATTAATTCATGCGTTACCTTGCAGGTCGAAATGAGAAGGTGTGGCTTCGTCGTGTGGTTGGTCCTCGCCTGCCTCACCAGCGACGCATTGCAACAGTACAGGGAAAAGAACATCAGTGAGTGATATCATTTATTACTTCGTTTAATTAACACGTTCGTAATCGCCTACGTTCACATTTACGTCCTCAAATTGTCCGTCCAAAAAGCTGTCAAGGCGATAAGTAATAAAATACCATACGGAGGTAACAGGATACCAAAGGTACAGAAAATAAAATAAAACAATAAATAATTTATGAGCAAGATTATCGAGACGTTTAACGCTCTACGATATGTACATACAAAATGCAAATCGAAAGTGACAAATCTTTTAGAACACTTTCATGATAATGGTACATGCGAAGCATATGTTTAAGTTTTTATACTATAAATAAATCGATATAAATGTTATTCGTTATCGTATAACATTGAACGTAATAAATATCCAATGATCAACGGACGTGTTAAAATCAGCTTAAAATCAGTGATCGTGTCGTAACAAATTTTTTGAACGGTTACCTGCACGATAAAAGCAAAAAAATTACGCAGTGTAGAGTACGAAACGGTACGGTTTAAAGCAAACTCGAAGACAAAAATTCATGTACAATGCCTATGAAAAGTATTGGACCCATTCTTTCTTTTAACAATAAACCTACCTTCTTTTTCATCGATTTCTATATTTTATTTTCATAGCATTCAATTTTTCTAGTCGTACGAAAGTACTGCTGAATAACACATCGTTTGACATCGATATGCGATATACTTGTACCTAATTAACCGTTTGAGACATTGAACAATTTTTTCAATTTTTTGATTGCGAAGAGAAACAAGCGGCACAATAGCGCTCGTTGTATTTGTTACTTTACGAAATACACCTGTATTATTAGTTTCTAATTAGTACTATTAGTTTCTAAATATTTCAAGCTCTGTTCAATACAAATTATGCAGAAGATAACAAGGAAATGCAAAATACCGTCAGTCGTTCGTAGCGTTCAAATGTACTGGGACCTTTCGACACAAAATCTAAGCGATCGCGCTGCTTGGGACTCGAACGGTTAATTAATATATAAACGTCGTAATAAGTACGACAATGTAGAAATATTTTTTTTTTTTTTATAGTCACTGTATGTATAACAGAAGGAAGATTTCCGAGGAATAATTCGTTTCGAAGCACTTCAATTCTGTTCATGGGCGGTTCCACCACATTACGAAAGATGCAGAGTCTTGCCATTTTCTACTCTGCTCGGTCGGTGAAACGGTTCTCCGCGGGATTAAATCCCTGGCGACGACACGAAGTTAATTAGAACCACGTGTCTTTCCGCCAATAAGAATTACAACATTCCCTGTGTGTCGTCTTTCGTGCTCTCATCGAGGGAAGCTTCTTACGGTTGAGTCGTTGCGCAAAATTAGGTTAGATCGGGATCGGCGAATTCAATTCTTAATCTCGTTAGTCAGCGCCGTTCTCAATCTTTCGTCCTTCGTGCAATCTCTTCTCGCGAATCAGTTTGTCCCTACCACGTTCATCCGGCTATTAATAAAGTTTCCTAATTAAAATTTTTATTTGATACCGCAAGACTTTCGAAAGTTATATCTCGTCCTGTCAATTATTCATCGTTCATATGTAACTGATGTGTTTTTTTAACGAACCGCGAGATGCAAGTATCTTAGAAGCGATTGAAATTTTGCAAAACTATTAGCCACGAGACGAAAGGGAATTGTTTTCTAAGCAAAGGGAAAGCGTTTTTCAACGAACCGCGAGATGCAAGTATCTTAGAAGCGATTGAAATTTTGCAAAAGTATTAGTCACGAGACGAAAGGGAATTGTTTGAGGTATCTAGTTACCTGCGCATTTTACAACACGAATATTTCGAAAATTTCAATATATTTTCTAGAATATTCCAAAGCCCCACCTTGCTAATATTATTCGACAAGAAAAAATGGGATCACGGCTACCATAATAATTTAGGTCGATGATTAATCTTAATTTCTGGTTTATGTTATACGCGATAGAAGAGATGGATAATTTGTATCGTGCAAAATATAAAATACAAAGTAGAATCGAATACTTTGAAATGAAACTAAATTGAAATGAAAAATACTGCAGAGTCGAGCAACGTTAGCCAAATTATTCTAGTTACCTAGGATCCAACGATACCAATTAAAGATAAAAAATTCTCTCCGACGTAACAACTAAAAGCATACAAAATACCATTAACGCTCATCGTAGCAATGAAAAATCTGTAGGAAAAGCTCCGATATCATATTTCTTTTTCTGAAACATATTCTCTTGCGCTATTAAAACCAGCCAAAAAAAAAAAAAAAAGGTCAAAAAGGGAAGATACCATATACACATCGTGTATACCATAACTATAAATCCGTTGGAACCGAACGTTCTGAAAAAAGCTCGTGAAAATCACCGCGGCTCTATAGCACGCACGTTCATGCTTGCCAATCACAATGCACCGCCACAAAGTTATCCTTTCTCGACTGCTCGACCAAGGTATATAAATGAATTTACAACCGTCGTATGATCGAATGGCCGACGAACAAAGTTTCGCTATGAAATTTTCGTGTGTCGATAGTCCGCGATAAGACCTCGATACAACGTACGTTACGTTCGGATGTACACTACGGTTGAAAAGTATACGCGTACACTCGTTCTTCTCCGAAGGAGTATCATTTAGTTAGAAAATTGGGAGAAGGATGACCGGTCGAAGACTCTTTTATCTTTTAGCAGCGTTATCGTAAAATGTTATGGCAGGTGGAAATTTATCTTTAAAATTCAGTACGTGCAGGGGAAAAATTTGGTATTTGCGAGAATTAAGAAACCGTTTAAATAATCAGCTACCACTTGAACGAATAATACGCGTTTCATGTGACACATACATACGTGACGTTGACGTTCTACGAGAAATATCGCTTTAGATCGTTTGCTTGCCATTTCATTTATATATATATATATATATTAGCAACTTTCACGTATCGTTCATATCAAATCGGTCAAAGCTTTCACATACTTATGAACGAGTATGTACTAATACGTGAACGCGTATGTGGAGAAAGAGGGAGAGAGGGAGGAGAGAAGCATATGGGACGTGGCACGAACGAGATTCTCTATCCGCTCGATAAACTCGACGCATCGAAATCAAGGGGTGAAGAGGGAGCTTTGGAATTCACTCGGCGGAACTCAAAAGCTCGACGAATACCCGGTGATATTGGGAGCAGATTGGAAGCCAAGAATCCGCCACGAGATTGAAAAGTTCACTCCCGATTCCCATGGCGGCTTTTACCGCGGACAAGACGGTCGGATAGTAAAAAGGGCAAATTAAGCGCGCCCACGTAAGCGGAAAAACCAGTCCGTCGCCCTCAAAGCGAGTCTCTATTTTTCCCTCCCTTTTTACTCCCTCTGCTCTCCTATCTTCTATTTTTGACACTGTTTTTCAACTTTTAAAATATCGAGCCGGGATGACAGCCGGTCGGCGCTAGGCACCGCGATAGATTATCCTCTTCGATCCGTGCCGGGTAGAACGTTAAATTAGAAAAGGGTCAACATTTGTTCAGAATGTGGAAATCTATCGTTTCGATGGAAATTTTTCGACATGCGAAAGAAGAGAATAATTTGGATTTGGTTTTTAGAAATGAATTTGGTTTTAGGAATTGTGGAATAATTATTGCTTATATATCCCTCGCTTATTTGATAAATGCGAACTATGCAGCATATCTTGTATATCCTCGTACTATTTATGAACGGTACAAAGTATTTTGCGTCCGAATGTGTAGAAATTTCATCTGTTTTCTTATTTAAAAATGTCTCTTTTCCTGATATTGTGTTTTTATTATCGTGCTTGTTCGCCGCCGAGGGACAATTAGGAAAGTTAATTATATCGCATTATTATGTACGAATTTCATACGAAGTTACAAAAGATTTCAGATTTTGAAGTTTAATACTAAAAACAAGCGAAAGAATGAGAAACTACCGAGCAGTATCGAATCATTGACAATGAAATATTAATCGTAATTATCGTAACTTACCTGGCTTTTAATCGATCATGTAATCGCTCTAAGCTAAAGCAACTTTATTCTCAAATAAGTAAACACTTCCCTCTTATCAGCAAAATTCTCGAAGGTCTAACGTTATTTATTAGTGTATAAATTATAATCTAAATGTTATTTATTATTATTGTATATTATTATTTGTAAAATAATTATCAAAGTATTAGCTAAAGAAAAGAAATCTTAACATCTTAAAATATCATCAGGTTCGAAGAACCAGACAGAATACAGCAACATATTTTCTTCTTCAAAGAAGGTATCGATCAAAGTGCAAACTTCTCAAGGAAATTCCTTTTCCGATATCAACTTTTTTTCCAGTCAAGCAGAACAAACTCATTTCGATCCGGAAAGAAGTATTTTCTCTCTAAATAATCTTCTAGAATTTGTTCCAAAGCCATATTATAGGTAATCAGAGGAAGAAATAACAAAGTAGATTCAAAGTTGTTTCTTTTTAACCCTACTACGTCCTTTCCGTCATTTCCGATCTAATTACGTTTTTCTTTTAACATCAGAAATAATCACAAATTTCTATGCATGGTTTCTCGCTTTGTGTTAAATATTTTAAGAAATAGTAAAAGATATATATTTATATTTTAGGTGTAATAATAAGTTCAGGATAATAATAAATAATAAGATAGCCATCGTCGATTCGTTTCATAAAAATGGTTGACTTAATCGATATTTCGTAGACGAGAGTCGAAAATGTTTCCAATCGAAATACAATTTTGTTGGACGAACCAACAAGAACGATCCTTCGGAGGATCGGGCTATTTATTTACATAGCGATGCGACCACATAATCCTTCTATTGAAATGAAAATCCCCGCTGGTGCGCTCGATGTCTTTTGTGGCCTGGCCAGACGTGGAATAATCGTATTACTTTTACTGTTTAATGTCGCGTTACTTTGTTTGTTGAACGACCAATAATATTATCGGCCGCTTTGCGGAATCGTTAAAAAAGATTGATATTCTATGGGAGATCTGATTATCTTTGATCTTCTAAAATAATTTTCGATATATGGATTTATATTTATATAATTTGGTCAAAGTCTCGTTTGTCATGTTTGAAATCGAATCGATGTCGATTAAAAGTAGACTGTAGCTTAACAGCTGAAATAGCTTTGAATTATTCCTTTTTCTTCGATAGAAACATCTATCGTTGTTTCAATTAATAATATCGTTTTGTTTATTTTTCTAAATTCGTCTATCGAAACATACAAAAATATAAAGTAAAAAATGACATCGGAAGTTATTATGAGAGTCCAGTAGTGAAATTCGTGATAACTAAGACGACGCAACGTATGCGTCACTTTTTGCAGCAATCAAAGACGCGTCTCTGATTACGCGCATGAATTTGTAATATTCGTGTTTGTGGCTCTTGCACGCCGTCATTTTGATGCTTGGAATTCTAATTAAAGAAATTTGCAAATTTCCTGCATACGACGTGAAAGTGGAGCATCGAGGAATTTTGCATTTATGAAATGCATACGCGTGTAGCTACTGAAGCTAATTGAAGCATAATTGCGAGTGTCCCTTCATCGGTTTTCCTTTTGCATATTTTATGCGATCTATCGGGGGACACGTACGGTTTCGTTCACGTTAAAGAAGGTTTTATGCAGTATGGTTTCTATCGTGGATAATCGAAATTACGGCCATTAAGGTAATTTGCCATAAGCTCCATGAAATTTTATTACCCGCTGACAGAAATAATAAATGACCCGTACTATCTGTAAAATATTTTAATAGGCGCCATTAAAGTCATAATTCGAACTAACGAACCAAATTTTATTTAGTTCCATGTATCATCATATTTAGATTCTACGCCTACGTACAAACAATAAACGGTAAATATTAGAAACAACATCGAACCAACAACATTATATCTCTTTTTTTTTTGTTCTTAGTAGATCATTTATTCGTTGCAATAAATTTTCCGCTCGTGCATTTATACGATGAAAAAAAGGAAGTTCAGTAACGTTGGCTGTGCATTAAATCGTAACGAAAGGATTTCACAGTCGAAGAAGTACTCGTAAAAATATCTTGAAACTTGTTTTCCTTGAAATTGTTTCGGTTGCAGCTGCGGATGGGTCACGCACTTTTGTGAAATTCAATTCCCGAAAAAGATTTAGGCTGTCGTTTTAACTCGTAAGTATTTGTCACTCTGCATGCTGGTGAAATCCCATGAACGTTCCGTAAACGGGTTTCATCGAGACTTGGCGCCACTGCGAACGCATCTCTGACTACGTTCTCTTTCAAGTCCAACGAGGAATTCCTCTCGACCTTAAGTCGCGTTTCGCTGCCGCAAGGAGAAAGCTATGAATGGTAATTCATGGTGGTTCGCGGGAAAATGCGTTACGAGTACAGCCTGCTTGTATTTTCAAGATATTTCTTGGTATCGTAATTTTACATGGATATAGAAGATACTATTTGAAATTATTATCATTATTTTAATTTATTATACGATTATATGTATAACATGTATGATATAATATAAAAATTTTTAACATCGAATAGGTTGGAAACATGATCGACTTGGCTCCACCAAATTATTACGAAGGAAATATGAATATTTGCACATCGTAGGTTGCGTGATCAAGTAAAAGTAGCAGAGTAAACTTATATATTTTAACAAGTATATACCTCGGTTAACTTATCTGCTTATGATTATCGTACGAAAATAAACAGGGTTCAAACAAAATTATGCGTCTTGGAACGTTTCGATACGCAGATGCCTCACGTAGTTGTTTTGCCACACAGGATTAACACTGCACGACGCACGTAATGTAACGAACAAACTCTAGACAAAGCAATTTCGCCGCCACGCGCAGCCTACAACCTGCGACAAGTTCGAACCTTTCGGTACCTTCCCTCGATCAGTATAAATAGACGAATAATGTCCTCCAGGTACGATCAATCGCGCGACAATATCAGTCGATCGGTCAGTCAGCCAGTCGAATCTGTCTAACGGATCAACATAACAATCAGTATCGGTACCGTAGTGTCGCGCAATCTTATAACGAGTATCATCGAGCGAGCAACGCTTGCGATCAACTTTACATTTCATAATATCTGTAAATATAGTCGATCAACTCGTCTCATTATAACATTAACCAACAACACGTCTCACCTAAACATAACAACGAATATTAGCTTTTTTTCTATTTATTTTACTTACATTTGTTTGTATTACGTGTTTAAATTATTTATTTTATTTTATTATTTACGTTTATTTTAACGACACATAATAATCCTGAGTTTAGATAGACGTTTCAGCTATTTTCAATATCATACGAGGTAACGCAGTTGTTGCTACAGTTGTGAGATTTGTGTAGTTCGACGTAGGAGATTTCCGACACGTGGTGTACGATATAAATGCTTGCGGGCTCGTGTAATCCGATGTAGATAACTTCAGTTCTATCTAGACTGCTCAAAATCCGATAACCGCGTGGAAACCCAAGAAACCCTCAAACCTCAAGATCGTAGTGTTCCCAGAGATATCTGGGGTCATCAGGATCGCAAAGATCCTCGGAATCTTCCAGGCCTCCTGACATTGGCCAAATTCTTGAGATCATCTAGAATCCACTAGACGTCCAAGATAGTTGGATTCCAAAGACATTCGTAGCCTGTGAGATATCGCGAGATCTTAAAATTTTCCAGACCCGTGGGATGTACTAAATATTTCATTGTTCTCGCAGCCTTAAGCATTTGATTCTGAAACACTTCTGAAATTAAAGGTGAATTAAATATTTGATTGCTTAATTGCATCAACTTCTGACATTAAATACATTATTACAGTCTCGAATTGTTTCTTAATTCGATTGCTGATTTTACTTCTGGTACTAAAAGAATTGAAAAAAGATTTCTCGATATTGGTAACTCGTATCGATACGAACTCACGCAAATAGTCTTAGATCTTAAATTATTATACACGTTTAAATGCTTCTAAATTTCACTTAATCGTCTCGCGTATCTTTAGTATTGCTAACGCGTGCAAAGTATCGGGGATTAATCGGAAAATATTAATTAAATATTATATCGAACGCAATTCACAGTCATTATCGTAAAACCATAGGATTTAACGGTCGGCTGCGACGGATCTCAAATTTGATTTCAAAAAACATTTAAATTTCGATGTTTCTCGCTATCGGATTTATTGAAATTCTACGCGAACGTTGCACGAGCGCGGCGATTTGCATAACGAACCACCGAGCACGCGGCACAGAAAATTCGAACGATTCTCGAGATAAGTATGAAAAGAGCATTATCGAGTAAGCATTTGCGATCGAGCGAAATCCCTTGGATACGCAACTAGATTCCAGATTCGGCTGGTTTTTATCGACTGGCAAAAGGATCGGGGAAACGACTCACGGCTGTCGCGGCATCGCGAATTACGTTTTTCCGTAATTTATGCGCATACAGAGTAAATGAATCGGTCCTGGAAACAGCAACATCTGCCGCGCGCCACGCAGCTTTGTGTACAGCGCTTAATTGGTAATTAGCTGGCGTATTTAACGTGAGCAGCGGCGAACAATTGGTCCCCCCGTATTCTCTTTCCAAATTCGTTTAACAAACGAATCGCAATTGCAATGATTACCAAGCGTTCCAAGCGAACGAACGGTGTGCCGTGATTGCGATTTTATTGGGCCATCCTGCACGCGTCGATTAAGCTTTTTGTTCGAATAAAAATTACCCGCCGCCCGCCGACTGTCCCTTCTTTTACTTTCTATTTCTATCGCTTTTCCTATCGTTCGTCTATGTTCCAGTTCGACTGCAAATTCCGCCATTCTATCGCCATCCTCGTAAACATCGAATTTACGCGAACGTCAACGGAAATCGAAGATTGGACATTCTTGGTTGATTAAATCGTTCCACGATATTCAGTCGTAATCCGGCGAAAATTGCTGAAGTAATTGTCCAGGGTGTTCGCGTCGCAAAATTTTAATACGAACGAATTGAACATTGTTTTAAACCTTTGCGATTCTATTGCGGTTCGGCGTTCTTTTTCGTACATAGGGACATAATAATGCATATTGTCGCGAATTTCTGACGATCGCAGCAACGTCATGCTGACGAAAATCAAGAAGACGATCGATCCTCGACGATACCCGCGATATCGGTTAAGCATTGGAGAGCTCGCACGTTTTGAACTAATGAACTCCTTGTATCGTACATTGTACATATACCGTGATCATTGTAAATAAATAATAATAATAATTTCAATATAACATAGTATATACTATATAAATATTGTATTCTATCATTTCGTTGGTAAAATATCGAAATAGCGAAACGTTACGGTGTATACTTGCTTGTACTGTTCTGACGACAGTGACTGCTGAAATCAGCAGCGCGGTCCGTAGTGAGACGAAGGTTGGAAAATACCGCTGATCGCAAAGAATTAAAATAATAAAATAGCTTTGTTCTCAACAGTATGGTTTTCATTCTGAATAAAGAGTAGTCTTTGCATGCTACCATTACGATACCTCTATAAATTCCAACAATAAATTCCAGTTTGAAGCTTAAGATGACAAGTTCGTGTGCTTTATATTTGAGTAAAAGGTGAAACGGGGAACAGGAGCGATCACAAATCAAATGGCCTTCGGAAAGAATCGATACGGACGAGGGACTGGAGTAATTATGTCGCAAAATTGGCCAGCTTGGTACACGCGATCCCGTGACTGATTCGGATACGATTCCAGGTCAGATTGCACCCGTTCTGCTGTTTATGGTAGTCCCGACTCCACCACTCGATCCGAATCTATTTAGAGATATGATTTACGTTACGCCACCACGAACACGCCGCTGTCCTCTCTACCTGCCTTGTTCTCGTTCGAACGAGAGAGGGAAAAAAAAAAAAAGAAAAAAGGGCCGATCCAGCATTGTCTGGCCAACGCATCGCGGTGCATTGTATGCAAATACCGAACGACGCAGCGATATCTCGGTTTCCCCTCCCCGCTACCTATCCTCTGTCATGTTCCACTTCTTTCGCATTGATCGTGCAATTAGAGTCGCGTGAAAAACACGAAGGTGGTGTCCGATGACTTACTCGTCGTGAAATGTGCTTCATTTGTCCGTTTCAATCGAAGGTTACACGGGAAAAATATGGTACGTACGATGTTTCTGATTTTCTGATTCTCGTGATATTTCGTCAAACTCGTTACTTAGTAGCTGAAAGGATGTATATTTTGATATGACATAGTTAAAAGGAGGAACAAGCTGCTCCATAGAAAAATATATTATCATTTAATCATTGATCGATAGACGATAAATTCGTGTATTATGGAAATACTTGATAATTTGGTAATAGTTGAAATAACGTGATTTATCGTGTCTCCTCTATGGTCTTCAGTTATACAATACATCACGGTGTATCGCTTTTGTGGTCATTTCGTGTATTATGTTCATTTCGAAGCCTCGACGTTCGTCAGGAGACCTGTTTTCAATCGTACGATCGCCACAGACGAATTATAAAATTTCCCTTTTTAAAATTATCGGTTCTTAACGTTTTAAAATTAGCTAGTGGATCGTGGAACTAAAAACCTCAAAAATAATTAAGCGTATATCGGTGAAATAATATTTGCCAATAACGTTCGTTAAAATTACGTAAAACGAGGAGAAACTTATGCGAGCGAAATAGCCGCTACCTAATAAATGAACTATAAAGGATCCTACTTAAATATCGTAGAATGGAAGTTGGTATTAAAACGAAGTTCCTATTGCGCTTTACGCTCAAAAAGAGGCGATATGTCTTACTGTATAAACTTTATAGATCGATCGAGTCGTAGAGAAACGGAGCCCACAGAATGGAATTGATTTCACCGATTCATTCGGTCGGAACGGACGATGATTTCGGCCTGAAGCTCGTAATTTATTATCGTTCGCCTCGAAGACAGAACGGACATTGTTCGTTCCGTATCGCGGTGTATTCGGGGTAAAGGCCGACGGTTTAAATGAAAGTTTCGCGAACTCCGCCCCGTCGATTTGCGATGCGAGCAATAAACGAAACGAGGTCGCCGGCGATCATTGTACAGAGAAAAGTTTAACCTAGGAAATATCTGCGAATAAGAATGAAAAGCATCGACCAACGGAACTTTAGATAATTGCTGGGAGAATTGAAGAAAAGTTTCGCCTCGTGGAAATAGTAATCGTGATTCTCGTAGTCGCGATTTTCCCTCGCCATCGTTTCTTTTTGCCAATCGACTCGTTTCATCAAACGTCAGTTTCCAGGCCAGTGATACGTGTCACAGAGGATCGATTTTGAGATACTCGCAACAATTAATTGGAAGAATGGATTATTTTTTAGGATGGTGGTATTTTATTATTTTATCTAATACAATTATTCCGCTTGATATAAGCAGAATGTCACAATCCACAAACCGGTTCAACCTTCTCGAAATGGTAAACGATATACTTAAAATATATTTTTAGGACAAGTCGATCTTTCCCAAAAATTATAAAGCTATGGTTAGCGCAGGCTTATGGGCGAAAAAAGCTTCTTTCCTTTCTATTTCAATTGTATATTTCTGTGTTTCTCGTAATTGTATATTTAAGCGAAATGTCGCTTCGAATAATCGTTTTAAACAACGTTCAATTATTTGACTTTGTCACGTTTTTAAAGCTTAATACGATTTGTATATCGCCGCGTTATGTGTCGCATTAAGCGCCGGACTCGCATGTTTGGGCAGTTTTGAGAAAGACAAGGAGAGACTTTGCAAGAAAACTGACAAGCCGTGGGGTAAAAATGGTAACTGGAATTTGTCGCGGTTGTGTGGCGACAAGCGCGCACGACTTTATGAAGATCGTCCTTCCGTAGCTGACCATCGCAAAAACCTTGAATTGTTTGGCAAAGACAAATGGCAAAGTGATCGCAACGGCGCGGTTCCCAAATTTCTTGTTACATTTCCTGACTTTCTTGAATGTGACAGTTTACGTCCAAGAAAAATGATCGCTAGAGCTACGTGTAATCGCGTTTGATGTACTACGTAAAAAGTTATAAGGACGTAATATCGCAGCTTGAGTTTTTGCGTCGCCACAGATTTTCTTCGAGACAACCTAAGTTGTCGCAGTTTTCTTTGAAAGTTTACAAATAATGAAATATCCAGTTGGTTAATTCCACAGAAATCGAATATCGTTGCTCGACGACTCGATAGACGTCAGATTTCGCATTCTTGAAGTGGTCACCACTTCTAAGAAAACTCTTTTAGTTTTGTCAAGCACCGAAGCCATCCGCAGCGTATAAACGAAAGACAGGGTCGAAGGCAAACCATAAATTGTAGACATGGCTTCAGGGTTTTCAGTCATAAGGCAACATTGCCAGCGTGCGGATCTGGACCGGCTCGATAGTAGACTTGTATTTACGTTTCAGTATTACAATCACATCCAGCTGATAACCTCAACACGCATCGAAGAAAAGAACGAGATTCGAATCTTTGGACAGAGATTGAAACTTGTTCCAAATCGTTGGACAATGACTCGGTGACTATTGAAAATCGTAAGCTATCATATTTGGTGACTTTAGTGACTCTGATCTTTGTCTTTTCTTGGCTCCTATGTTAGTATTAAGGAACCTGTGCATAAAGATTCTTGGATGGCTCAATCACATTCCACGTTCTTGATTCAAAGCCCTGTACACCGTGGCCGAAAGCGATCAAAGCGAAGCTCTGCATTCTCAGCAGTCGAAGCCCTAAGTTCTTGTAGCGATGAAAGTTTCCGTGATGATCCCTAGCTTGCGCAACAGCAGGGTTGTCTGACTTTCCAGATCCCATACTACTAGAATCTTGTAACTTCGAAGTAATCTTGTGATTTCTTCCAAGCAGTGTGATTTATTGGAATATTAAAAATTTTGAATTAGAATTTTATACAATTTTCGTCAATCTTTTAGACGCTCGAAGATTAGATTTTTACTCGCAAACGCGTGACAAGAACTGCGAAATCTCAAATCAGTTGGCTGTGTGTGCGTTCGATGTTTTACATCGACGATAAAAAAACTCCGAGAGTATTGGAGTGTATAGCCCTTTATTGCCGAGAAATTAATAAGTTCCTCTTACGTCCTTTTTTATGAATTCTTTTAATATTATCATTATGTTTGTTCTAACATTAATTTTCTATAATTTATTTTGACAATTTTCGATTATTCATATGCGTATTCGTACAATTCTACCAGCGCAAATAGTAAACGCAGTCATTTAAAACATAAGAAATTGCCGCAGCACGAATGCAATTTCTCGATTAATTTCACTGAAATCCTTTTGGAGTTGTTCCATCGTCA
The DNA here is from genome assembly GCA_014825975.1 of Bombus haemorrhoidalis. Lineage (NCBI taxonomy): Eukaryota > Metazoa > Arthropoda > Insecta > Hymenoptera > Apidae > Bombus > Bombus haemorrhoidalis. Next base: position 18,021,001 of record CM026167.1, read on the forward strand.
GCCTAAAGCATCGAACGCACATACAGCCAATTCGCTCGAGATTTCGCAGTTCTTGCCATCTCTTTGTCACTTGCAATTTCTTTCCGACGATACACATACTACTTTGGTATTTCCATTTTATATTCTTCGGCTCGAATAGATATGTTAATAATGCAGTAGTAATTGTATGTTGCACGAAGAAGATTACATAGATCTGATTATGCTTACGTTCTTCGGCGATGAGAGTAAAAATCTATTTGAAACGAAAGGCAATATTATCTTTATGATAAATCATTTCTCTTTGTTCGACTCTGTGAATAATTAATTTTCGAATCGATTCTGTCAGACCGGACTAGAACCATTTGCGCGAGTGTTCTCATCGCAGAGCGCTTGATGTAATTATGTTTTACGTTCGCCTTTGTATCGAGCGTTTGAAGTTCGTACAAAGCTATTTCCCGTAACGAAAAATGTTCAGCTGTAATTTAATGCAGAAAGTTGAAAAATTAATTCGCATATTGCTGTTAGAAAAAGTCGATTGTTCGCGAGGAGTTATAAAGAGAATTAAAATACTACGTTTAATCAAATAAGAATTACAGATAACGCGACGCGAAGGTTTTACAGATATATTAGCTTTGTGTGTATGAAACCTTCTTCAAAATTTCAATTTTATGCGCTACAATATCAAATCAAACTAAAAAAGCAGCTATTCGATATTAGAGAAATTTATAAAAATAAATGTCGAAATGTTGTTAGAATAATTAGAATATCCCTCTGAGTTCTGCGTGTAAATTTAATATTGGTATAAGAACCACGAAAGAGACTAAGAACATGAATTTGATATTTATCTTCTATTTTACCTAGGCAACCGCTTCACGCATAAATTATTCTAACAGAAGCAATAAATCAAGAAACGCTGATGTTACTTCGTTCCAAGAATTCTTTAATCATAGACTTGACCTTTCTTATAAATTTTAAATAATACAACTATACAGCTAGTCACCTGAAGAGTACGTTGAATCACGCGGAAATTACTTTGTTTAATATGTTTCGAAAGAAGTTACGCGCAACTAAAATTTCATTTGAAAAAGAAACGACGTTCCATACGTACCGACCCAACACACATTATCTTCTAAAATACACGTCGTTGCAATAAAGGGATTTAATTGAATCCAGTGAGCGATCGAGAAAGGGCGGGCTTTTCGAACGTTGGATCGAATCACGTCGACGAATCTCTGCTCGGTCTTCTCGCTACAGTCTTTCGCAGTCTTGTCGATCTGGTTAATAGCGTGTGAAATCTCGTATAAATACGGTAGAAGAGCAGAACTGTCCGCGACATTTTGCAATCTTGAAACGGCCAGTCGTTAAATGGGAATGATCCCAGTTACATGACCGAGCTCAGCTGCGGGGCGAAGAAACTACGGCGATTCGATCCTCTAGTACCCGAAACCTCTTTTCCTCTTATCGGGGATTTCTGATAAAAACGTTTCCAATTGCCTCGCAATAGAACGCGCTGTCGAATTGTTGAAAATCTGGACAACAAAGGAGTTAAGCTCTATCGTTCTGGCTAGATCAAAGGAAATCCTTGAGAACCTTTGTAACTATTGTAAATGAAATAAAAGAAGTCATTCGGTGGAATAGCGTAGCGCAAGTACTACAATTCGTTGGAAAAGTAATTTCGTTGTTTTGAATTCCATGAAACTTCGATTTCACGCGATAATCACGTGGAAAATATCAATATGCCAAGATAGGCGAAAAGTAACAACGACTCTATGGAAGTGGAGAATGTATCGAAAATCGATATACCTAATATAAGAGTGGTTGTAACACCTAATGGCAGTGAAAAATCTATTACTTCGCGAAGCTCACTTTAGACAGATTCTACTTTGTTCAGTTTCGATGAACCGGCTTTCCTACAGGCTAAGTTCGTAGTTCTTTTCGCGTTTTCTATTTTTATTACGTCTCTTAACGAAACTTCAAGGTCCTTCAAAAAAATACTTCTCCGGGTATAGGAACTGTGCAAGTTTGATCAAAAGCAAGTTAGAACATCCTACGTATAATTCTGTTTCAGTCTTCGTAAAATTCTGAAATCCACTATCTGGGTAACTGATTTGATCCAGCGCTAAAACCTTCGGTATTAACATCGTTATAAAGTTTCCCTTTGCTAGTTTACCGTTTCGTAGTCTGATCGAAATCTGGAAAATGGTTCGCGGTCAAATCCTCTTCGCCGTTTCCAATAAAAAGTCGTTCCGTTTTGTTGCCTCTCGCCGTTTTCGTACAAGTTCGCTTGGCCGCGTCTTTTTCGATTCGAGATCCTTCCGAGGATGCTTCACCGTTGCTTCCAATTACCACGGGGAAAAAAGCTGCCAATTAGGGAACGCGATTCGCGTTTCACGCTCCAATGACCTCGCCGGGATTGCCGTATTTACGCAAAATCGTTGGATCTGGATCGAAGAAGGGACGATTGTTGGAGGCAATGATTTACAGCGTGAATTTAATTGCTCCATCGATGGAATCCAGAGGATGCAGGATACTTCTCGGCCGGAAACGGAGGAACGCTTCGTTGATTCAAGTGTGTACACTTCGCGGCATTCAGAGGAAGCGCTTGCACGTAACGAGCGATCGATAGCAGTAATTAATCGATTCGTCTATCGATCTGCTATTTTTTCCTTTCAGGAGTATATCAAAATTTGCTTCTGTGTTTGACGACTGTTATAATTCGATCGTATTTTATATTCAGGAATATTAATACGTTTTAAAATTGTAACACGTAATACGGCAATGGGAATTATCGGTGATCTTTTTGTCGGCGATTGAGATTTGATTGAGGATGATTGAGCTCCGAGTGAAATTACGTTACAAAAGACGATTGCGCGAGCATCCAAGAAGACGTGATTGCACGTTTCCTTCGTTAGAATGCGTAGCGCGAGGCTCAGTTAGTTCTTGAATGGTAGTTATCGAATTCTATTCTTTCGTGACGTATTGTGCTGTATTATGTCGCGTCGCACGTTTATCACATTATAATTTACCAGTATTTTAATATGTCTAATTACAGTTTGAAAGTAAATCGACACTGGATCGGTGGAATATCAACGTCGTAAAATACTAGTAAGAATGTTTAAACCTGAACAATATCTATTTGATATTTCTAAAAAGAAGGAAAGAAATTTGAGAAGACGATATCGATCACGCTCATTGTTATCGAACTTTGCAATTTTTCAAGTATCGTCTTATACCAAACGTACCAAAGCTCCTAATGCTACCTAATGCTACCGCAGTAAAGAGTCGCGAGATGGAGCTCGTGCAAATTTCGCGAATTCGGCTCGTCAGAAGAAGCAGACTCGTTCTCGTGATCTTCTTATTGTCAGTAACAATTCCTTCGACGACGTTGATCTAAGGACGAGACGATATCTCCTGGGACGGTGTTCCTTCGCGAGTAAGCTTTGTCGAAGCTCGGGTTATTTGCCTGGTCTTCCATCGTATCGTCGAACGAGTATAGAGGAAGAAGAAGAGGAAGAAGAAGTAGAAGAGGAGACAATAGAGAGAGGGTAAGCTTGAAAGGAAGTCGAATTTCATTATGGAAGGAAGAGACGCGTGTTCTCTATATTGGTCGAAGCCAAGAAGCTAGTAGAGGAAAACGAACAAAGGGGAGAAATTTGACGGTGGAAAGGGAAAACGCGCGAGGTAGAACGAGACGAATACAACGGGTTATGGGGAAACTGAAAAAGTTGCGGACGTCGGATTTCATCGAGCAGGAGAAACGAGAATGTTATCCACGCAGGGTGTCGCAAAATATGTAGAGGATATTTTTATGGCGTTAGTCGTAGGTATCGAAACAGTGAAAGAGGTTTCTGCGCGAAAATATCGTTCGAGGCTCATATCGCAACTTACGAACAATTTCATTTTACGCTCGAAATACTTTACGAAATATACCGATGTCGATGAGTCAGCTGACGAATCTTTCTGTGTATATCATTCGTACTTTGTGTTTCTCGCTCTGAGATCCGCCAACCGAACAAAATAAAAGAGTAAGATTTCGATTGTACGTGTATTTCGAACAGTACTGTGAACATTATTTACAGGAAGCAGAAATACACGTATTGGAGTTTTTTTTTTTTTTTTAATGAAAGATATACATTTATGGAAAAATCGGACGAACGAGATGCTGCTGATTGAGTAGATTTTATATAAAAATATTAATACTTGTATTGTTTTAAGATATGCTTGAAGAAAGTGTTATCGCTCGACGTAATAGCTACGCAGTTTCGCATTGGAATGAAGAACGCGAAGTCTTTATCGATGCTAGTACACTTTCAGCGTGATATAAAATCGTTCGACCTGAAAAGTAAGCCTCAGGCGACCATAGAAGGATATTCTCTACGTGTTTTCTGACTCTGTATACGAAATTCGGGAAGGAAACGGAACGTGAAAGAAACGAGGAATGGAAGAAACGGAGGACGCTTGCGAAAGAAGACGGATCTACGCAAAAACGGCGGCTGCAGGGATGAAGACGAGAAGTTATCTACCAGTTCTCTTTCCTTTTTTATCCTCTTCCGCCTGTTCGCTCGCGAAGGGAAAGCAAGCGATAGGATTCCGCGAAGAAGGCAAGATCGGAAAATTGCCAAAAATGTTCGACGATGAACCGATGGAATAATACACGAACGAGTACACACGGGAAACGCAATTTTTGGCAGAATACGTATTAACCGCGATTATATCTCGATGAAACGATTCTCGACTTGATCCACCAGTGCGTAGAAATCGTGGGAGCCATCGTCTGGCTTGTGTTTCCTCGATGGATCTTCTTTTCCGCGAAGAATGGGAGAGACAGCCGCGCAATTTCAGATCGGGCGACTGCCAAGAGAACTTACGACTTGGGAAGATATCGCTCATGGCTGGTCGACGGGCGAAAATTTTTCGCTGTCGTCCCGAATCTTTTGATACGCGACGTGGAAATTAATTATTTCCTTTCGTGTAACGAATTTGCGATAATAAAAAAATACCTTAATAGATAATGTATGTGGGCGAATTAAAGAACGCTTTCTCTGTCCAGAGCCGTAATAAATATCCGTAGCGACGAAGCTATAAATCACTTAGATTCGAGCATTATTTTCGATATATTAAATAGAATGTTTTACCGCAGAAGGAATACGTAATAGAAATTTATATACTTAATTTAGTACCTCGGGCAAGCAGATACACGTACGTACGAAACAAATTCTATTAAGAGAAATTAAGAGTTCATTCTACTGTACACCTTTGAAAACATAACTTTTCTTCCCTTTGCACTTGCTAAAAGAATACAATTTCACCCGTATATCTGAGAAAACCTATTTGAAAGTATCAAGAAGGTATCAAGTTGTCCGAACAGTCTCTGTTTTCGCTATTCGTTATCATTGATATCGTTAATAATTAAGCGTTCCTGCTAGTAATTAGTAGCGACATTTGTTAGTAAACAGATGATTTTGGTAATTACGAAGAGAATCGGAGCGTGTCGCGTTACGGAGCATACGGTCGATATTATTCACGAGTCACGACAAACAAAACGACTAGCAATTAAGATTACCTTAATCATGCAAATATATTTTATCGCTCTGTTTGCTATCGCAACAATTAACGTTCCGGTGTTACAACGTCTACTTTCTTACAACAAATTTAATAAATTTCCTTGTTTCAACGTAATAAAGGATAGAAATAACTACAGGATATCGCTGCGCTACATTACTTCCCTACAAAAGACGCAGATATTAGGTACAAGAATACAAACTGCTGGCCGGTATTACCGTACAATGCGAACGCAATACCCTCCAAGGAAAGAGTCGTAGGAGGGGAGTTATTCTTCGAATGCATTCGTAAATGGGCTTCTAGAGAATCTCAGGAGCATCCTGAAGGCGAAGAGTACGCGCAAAGTGCAAGACAATTCTCTGTCATCAAGGAAACCCGATTCTCCTCGTAGACCAGTAAGTGCTTCTGATCGTGAGGGAGAACGAGAGAAGAAGAGAAAAAAAAAGAAAAAATAAGAAGAAGCAAGGAAGCAAGGGAAAGATGGAGAAAACGGGGAAGGGTGGTGCATACGCGTGAATAGGCGAAAGCTCATTCTTATTTCCGGCGCGGTTCATTGTGCATTGTTCGTAAAATGGAAATGGAGCCGGCGATAATTTGCGTTTGAACGAGTCCCCCTTTACCTCTTTATCCTTCTTTTGCCCTTTTCATCCCCTACATTTCAGACTTTTTCGCTGGTCCGACCGGGCAAATTAACGAGAAGCGTTCGCGATTACGTGTATTGGCTTCATAAAATAAAATATATCTGTATATTAAATATATAGCTTATATCGTGTTGAAGTGGTCACCACTTCTAAGAAAATTCTGCATCCGGTCTTTTAGTTTTCTCAAGCACCGAAGCCATTCACAGCGTATAGACAAAAGACAGGGTCAAAGGCAGATCGTAAACTGTAGATAGGCGACAGTGGCTTCGGGGTTTTCAGTCATAAGGTAACACCGCCAGCGTGCGGATCTGGATCAATTCGATAGTATTGCGACTTGTATTTACACTTCAGAGTATTTCAAATATATTTCCTATCTTATACTGTATCCACGCATTTCTTTCTATTAACATCACATACACCTAATAATCTCAACATATCGAATAGAATTTTCTTACTAAATACCGTAAATATGCAATAACAATGTTCTTCGTGTCGATGAAATTATTCGCCAGAGGTTTCTAGAACAGCAACGTCGTAAGTTTTTGTTTAAATCGTTGAGTTCTATGTATTAGGTTGTCGGAAAAGTTTCTTTCGTTTCCATAAACTGATAATGGACGAAGAACAACAATTTTTGTTTTACATTATTTTATCAAATTAGGTACGATTCGTTTCGTTCTATTTTTATTATTATGTTCGTGCATAATTCAGTAAATTAACATAAAACAGAAAACATCGTGCGTCTATTATTTCCTTACAAAATGAAAGAAACTTTTCGGACAACTTAATACTACGTGATGGCTCTAAACTGTTCGCTCTTGGCACGTACAATATTCATTGGTTTTTACGCTAACAAATTTTCATAACGAACAGGTCGAGCTATTTTTTATTCAAATAGCGTATAACGACTCTTTCGTGCTCGAAGTTGCATATACGCGACGAAATTAACAATTAACCAAACGACCGAAGTATCTCTTTTCGGTAAAGTTGGCCTGCTGTGCATCGTGTTTTATACATAAGCATACCAAAATGCTTTCCCATTATAAATAATTAAGAAAAATTCGTTAGTCGAAAAGATGTTCGGACATGAAAGACTCGGTGGAATTGCGTAACGAACGAGCTAATTAAAACAGTTGACGACAAAATACTATTTTCTAGAGAAAAAGAATTAACGAGAAGATCTGATACCTTTTTTAACTTCACAGGTGGAAAGAACAGCATTGCAACACTGTACGAAACGTGACATACATATGTATGTATCGTACTATTAACGAAGGAACTCGTTAAATAGTAGAAGCGGTACAACGAAATACGCAGTTACAGTTATTAAGCGTTTCGTGACAGCGTCGTTTACTTTAGTTACTCAGGCGCGTAATTTTCCAGCTGTTTAACAGTATCAAACAACAATTTTCCGAGTAACTTAATCTTCAGTGTTCTCACACCCATTAAGAAGTTTCTTCATCGCCTTTTAAAATATGTCAATCGCGTTATTATCGCGATCGAAATTATCGTCATATTAATTATTATAATCTTTTTAGACGATGATTATTTATTTTATTAGATTATATCGTACCACGATTAAAGTGACCAAGTACCCAAGGTATTTTGACGTTAATTGCACAAATTTCGCTACCAAAATCTCGATTCCTTTGATAAATAAATTATCGAAGATTTAATCGCATCTCTAAAAGTTCCACTTAATTATTAATTAACTCGATACCTTCAAAAGGTATCCTGTCCTTCCTGTTTCTAAAAATCATGAGAAATTTATGTTGTTGAAATTTTCCAAATTAACCATCGGACGCCGAAGAAAGATAGATGATACGTTTTTAGCTCTGTAATTTAAATGCATAAATTATTTTTTCCGAAACAAATACGTCAAATATAAGTTCCGAGTCTTGCGACTAAAATATATCGTACGGTGCTAGATGGTCCGAAACGGCTGTGTAAGCGTCGTCAGGCACAAACGCAAAATCGACGATGAACGGGACACGTTGCTTTTGACATCCGACCCATCGTCCAGTAACATTCGTCAGGTCGTCTCAAATATGCGCCGACACGTCATCACAACATATTGAAATAGACTTCCACGCAAACGACGGGGAGGGTCGCTAAAACGACAGGTTGATTCTGCAGATCGTAGATTTCATTGTTTGTCTATTATCAAATAATTCGCATTTCGAACTGCAGCTGCATCTGTGCACGACGGTGAAAATAGCCCCATCATGGACATAGTACGATGCATTGTGTATCGACTCAATGATGCGCATTGGAAACGCTATCGATCGTCGCAGACGATAATATGTATATGAATTTACGTTTGTAATCACAGCTGATTGCGTTCTGCTGAAATACGAACACCTCGAAACGTGTCTGTTTTAGCGAATTTCCCGTTTAATCCCTTGACATTACTCAGAGCGTGGGAGAAATTTTGCGCAGATTCGAAACTCACGCTTTGCAATTTTATTAAAACAGGGAAGAACAGCGAGTCTGTTTCTTCATTCGTATGCATAAGACTAGGTCGCGAAGCTGTGCAAAATTTTTAAATCTTGCGCTCTATCTACGATTTATCTTGTTTTATCGGAAGCAAAATGTAAGGGAGAAAAATGTGCGGAAGGAAAAGAAGGAAAAGGGAGAGGGAGAAAAAGTATAAAGATGAGGTAGAGGGGAGTTGAGGGAGGAACGAAAGAGAAGAGAGAGAGAGAGAGAGAGAGAAAGGAAAATCAAGGAAAACAAGGAATGGAGGGAAAAAAGATAGCGAAGAGAAACCTTTTATTTCTGTTGATTTCACGGTTCAAGCAGAAACGAGCTGATGCTTGCCTCGAAACTTCCCTGCGTACAATTTCTATATTCCACCTCCTCTTAATTTGACGATAAATCTATACTTCATCAAACATTTTCACAAATGTCTGGTTATTAAACTATTGAAATTTGGAATTGTCGAAGTGGTCACCGTTTCTAAGAAAACTCTACATCCGGTCTTTTTAGTTTTCTCAAGCACCGAAGCCATCGACGACGTATAGACAAAAGACCTTACAATTTGTCCACGCGTTCCTCTGTTCGCACATCTAATAACCTCAACAAGTTAACTATAGCTATCGTAGATATTAATTAAACTTAATTATGCTACGGTGATAACATCTGCATCGTATAGACGATGTCTCGCATACGAAATCTCTTTTCTACAATAGACGCGTAATAATAAAAAGCAGCTGTTACGTTAAATCAATTAGGTTAAATATAATATGTTTATAGGTCCAGACATAAACTTACATCGTGTACATTTCTGCGCGAGTACTCTTTTCAGACGCTGTTACTCGCATACCTTGAATGTGGCTAGACGAGACTGGTTTCCAACTGCAGGACATTAATGGAACGATCGTTGCGTTAGAGGCTAACGTTACATCTCCGAGATCGGAGTTCGATGAGGCGACCTTTTTCGTTCGACACCATAATTCAGACTGGTAATTTATGGAAATGGGCCTTGAAGTGTCGATAACATCGAACTGCGACTATGAAGTAGGATTTATGAAGAAACTAATTGAACGGTAGGATTAAATTGATTTAATGGCAGTGAAGTGCGCGTGGGTACGAAATATGCTTGATTTCATTGTCTACTAAGTATACTTGACGAAAGAATAAGGAAAGAAAAGAATTTCTTTATCATATTTAATTAATATCTCGCATATCCGCTTCCGTCGCTAATAACGTCGCAATTGACGAGACGATGATCGATTTTATTTATGTATTATAATATGTTATATTACATCACATATTACGTGTTATATTTTCTTGTTAAAATAGCTTAAAACGTGATTCTACCCGAACAGGAAAAGCGGTACGAGAAGAAATCTATTTTCGTAACTTATACTTGTTTCATTCGCTTCGACTTATTTCATTTATTTTTCGTTCGGAGAAAAGGAGTTCGTACACTGTGGACTTTTGACATTTGTCGATTAGAAGTTCCGTTATACGCGACGATACCTGGAAAAATGACGTTCGCAATTAGGAGAAAGTTAATAAATACTCGAGTGGTCAGTGACTTGTCGTCGTACCACTTATAATATTTTCATATTAAATTTCTCTCAACTGGCGTTGTTAAACACTCGACTCGACCGATCTTGAAACGCGTAATAACGAACGTGTAGACACAACGGGAATTCCAAGCCATTATCGGTGAAATAAAAAGTTTCGTACGAAAGCAGCGTCAAACGAGACGCGTCCAATTTCTTGCTGAGCAATTATTCGGCGAAAAAGAGATAGCGTTTGCTTGTTTCGCGATGTCATCCGTTTCATTCGTTTATCTTCCGTTCAACGAAAAGAAGTTGCACAACAGCTCGAGCGTGACTGCAAAAATTCGGCGAGATGTTTCCCGACTTCTTACGTGCTGAAAAGACTAACGAGCCTGGACCGTGCAGAAACGAATTAAGGGTCTTAATTACATAATATCTCGCTGCAAACTGCAGTGCGGTGCATCTTTCTGTTATTAAGTAAATTTAACAAAACCTTAAATAACAGAATTACCAACACATTGTGTAACATTACACCGTACCTTCGTGCGACTGTCCGATTAAAGGTTCGTCCATCACATCAACATTATTCGTATTCCATTTTACAAATATATTCTTCATTTGATTACAACGATGTTACATCGCATTACAGTCTTTTGCTAGAAATTTCACCTTAGAACGAAAGATCATCGTCGTAGCGCTATCGCGGATATAAAATACTAATGATGTACTTTGTCCAAGTAAAATCAACTACACAAGGTAACCTCACACGTGCACGTATACACGAATCAAAACTGCCATCGTCATTCATTTTAACAAGATTGCTTTCCTAACTCTTCTTTCTTAAAAATCTAATCGTCGTAGCGTCCACGTATCGTTCATCCGTCAAATTGCTACATCAAATTAATTCGTCAATAGCTTTCCAATTGTCCGAAACGACGACAAACTCTCTATCGTACAACCACGAGAGCGACACCCGTCAGTTATTCGAAATTTACCGAATCGAATACGATTTCTCTACGAGATATCGATGAATTTGTTCTTGGATCAATTTTTTCCAAGACGTTTATGAGTTGACTATAGAGACTGATAGGTGGAAGGTGCCCGAGGCAAGTGTCGCGCAACTTTCTTGCTGCCTTTAGCGTCTTCTGTTTACAATTACTCAAGCCACTCGTCACGTACGACAGGCTGCGTGTACTGTAAGTTTGCTCTGGAGCCTGGCCGTATTTGCTCGTGCGGTATGAATCTTGCGCGGATCGTCTCACATTTTTGCGGTGAAGACAGTCGGAAGCTTGTCGACCAAACTTCCATCGACTGTCGTTCGCTCGATGTCTTCGGAGTTTATCCGAAAAAGCTTGTCGTTTCTGAAGGAAGCGTTGCCCGTTTCTACGCTATGTGTGCCTCTTGTTTGCTAGCAACGGTGTATTTTAGTTTTAGTTCCGTCAGTCTGGCGTTATTTAACTTCAGGAAAATTTATGGTCGATACGTAAGGCTTGTACCGATGTATCTATTGATTTAGTGAGGCGATGTGTAATTTAGTAATTTACCATTTGCTACCAACAAATTATTAAATTTATAACTCAACATTATATGTTACTTAACGCTATACATGTAACTAACTTTCTATGTACTAGGTAAATCGCTTAGTGGTAAGTGGTTACGAGTCGTTCGACTAAATTACTATAGTCCGTTCAACGAGTTCAGATGCCAGCTATAAACACATGCACGCGACAATATTCGAATAAGACAGGAGCGTTGTCGTAGTTCTTAAATATCGTACTTGCCACTTTCTATGCGAACCGACTACCAAATATCGGAGACTGAGAAATTCGTTCCGGATATGAACAAACGACTAGCGTTTGGTGATATTATTATTATTATGGTGAGGTTAGGCCAATAATCAGGCCTGCTAATTGCTATCTCTCGCGTGTGCTTCAGCACGCGAATGTTTGTTTATAGCTGTTTATTATAAACTGTATATTATTATTATTATTATTATTATTATTATAAGCTGTATATTATAATGGCTGGTATATTGACTGGTCGCACAGACTTTAGACGTATCTTTAGACGTACGAGCCTTCAAACTGCGTACGAGAGTGCGATCGTCTAGAATTTCAGGATTAAAGAGTGTAGATACGACGAAATTTTTCGGTTTTATTGCCTTAAAAATGTACTTTCGGTACAAGGGACCATACGAAGTACAACTTACTTCGCAACTTGGAAAACAAATACAATCATGTAAGTGGTTTAATGACTTAGTCGAGCGGCACTTTTGTATCCTGGCGTAAAAGTTTCTGACATGTTTGTACGTTGCGAAGAAAGAAAAACGAACGAATAGAGCGCAGAGATGGTTTGTATTGGAAGGTGAGATCGATCGGACTTTCACGAGTAAATGGAGTTGGTAATTAAAAGGTCGCGACTCCGGTCGACGCGTGGCTAAACGACAACGACGCCCAGTTTCTAATTAGAGTGCCACGGACTTGGGGCTGTGACCGTGTCGAGAGCCTGTAAATTTAGATCCGTGGAGAACAGGAAGTGTTCGTTGCGGCTCGTTTGATTTCCGGTCAGAACGCAGGTGACCCTTGCTGTCATCAAGCTTGGAAAGCTTCGGATTAAATGAAAGTTCGAATGTCGTTCGTATCATATCCGTCAAGGGTATTCCGGACATTGGTCATTTTGAATCACCGACGAATATTTCAACGCGATATCTCTCTTACGACGTACAATTGACGATAAGTATAATTTTAACATCCAACGCTAGCGTATAGATAGAAGATTATATTATTTAACGCTTTACCGACAGATAGCCGATTAATCGGTTTTTTTGTCGCCGACGATCTTTCTCATTATTTGTTATTTAGTACTAAGGTACTTTGCTCAATTGCGTCAGTTGCGTTGCTTTGTAAGCTGCCACAGTTTTATACCAATTTGAAAAAAACGTATCGTTCGCAATGAAGAAAAATCTGGAGAGTCTAAATCGAAACAGAGAGAATCTGCGCCTGAGATTGCCGTATGCTGCGTTGAATCGCTAGCCGTCGGTAAAGTGTTAACACGTTGACTGTGGCGGTAGTCATCGGTGATCCGTGTTATTAAATCTTTTTAGAATTATTAAGATAAGATCAATCGGATGGACTAAAAAATTATGAGCAACGTGAATGAACTAGGCAACACTGTCGAGAAAAAGAAGCACAAATACGATATAATATTTTGCAAAAATTAAACCTTACATGGTGTTATATATTGTCATATATATTTTAATGAATTTCGATTTCGTTATTATTACTTCATTTGACTTTGCTTGGCGTCACATATTTCCATCGATGTCTTTCTGGGCTAGGAATGTAGCTAGGACTGCGACTAGCTTTACCCTTTTCGTAAATGAGATTATCCGAAGCTTTTCGAAAGATGTATGTCGACAAATCCAAACTCGCGTAAGCCGTTTTAGAACAAACTGCATCGCGACCCGATGCCAGTCGATGTAGCTGCAAGTGCAATGGAAGTCGCCTCCTTCGAACGGGACAACTTCTCACTGCTCGTATCACGTAGACGTATTCTGTCTGCGTCGATTTGCTCACCTGGTTCTGCTGATCGGTCGTCAACATTCTAGACGGCATAAATGGTATTCTTAGAGAAGGTTTGAGCAAAGCGTTAAACGCATATCAGTGCCCACGAAAAGAAGTATCTCGATACCATCGCATTTGTTATAGCATTTAAGCCCAAGTTAAATTCTGAACTGATAGAATTTTCATACGATCAGAAAAATGTTATAGGATGAACAATGAAAATGAAACTGATAGAGAGATAGAGAAGTTGATAAGGATCTCTCGAATGGAAAAAAAAGTATGTACAAATTATTCGCTGGAAACAATCTGTTGGAATTTAAATCTCGCAGAAATGCATAAACATTCGCAGTCTAATTACAAACCAAAGCGACGCTTGTTCGAGTTCCAACATTAGAAAATTACAGATCCACCAGATACACAAATTTTCCGGAACATTCGCAACCAGTTGTAACCGAATTTAATCTAAAATCGTGTAATTTAAACTCGATTTTCCATTCTGAAGAATACGCGAATGGAGTAATCGTTGCCTTATGCGCGGTTCCCCGAATAGAAAATCTGCGATTTGGCCGGAAAGGAATTTTTAAAGGACAAAGGGAATCCCGTTAACGCGAGAGAATCGGCATAAAGCATGGAAATTTTGTCAGAGTGTCGACTGTCTGCAGGCGTGTCAGAAGTCTCTGAATAATGAAAGCAGCGTCGCGAATCGATGATGTTTTCCCTATGTTACGCGCGCGACATCAAACTCGCGCCTGAATACGTTTCCGGGCGTAATTTAAGGCTTCCTGGGCGTGACGCTGGTTGGTAAATTCCAACGGGCCGTTAAATAATTCGTCGAACAACGTACTTTCTAGGCCCGATCGATCGTTCCGCCACGGCGTCCCTCAGGCAAGGCGCATTGACTTTTCTTTCCAGCTGAATATTCGAGCGGATGTTGCAGGTGCTGGTTGCCATCGAATTTATCGAGTCGCGTGCACGATCGACCAACGTCGCGTCGTTCTGTACGTCGTTCTTTGAACGATTTCCATCTTGTTCCGCGTGATCTTGGCGTTTCGCGATCCTTTCGTCGACTATGGCGCATTGGCTGCCTGACGCGTTGTCGATACTATTCCGCAGGTTTTCCTCCAGCTCCAGCAAACCTCGGAAAAACGTTTGGCCTTTGACGCCGAACAGACCTGTTCTGAAACAATTGCGCGTGTCTATCGAGCAACGATACGAAGAAACAAAAGGAACAAACATCGAACATACCTGTTTCCGTTGTTGCGCCTTTTTCTTGCGAGTACGTTCTCCGTATCGGAATGAGACTTCTTCAACATCGCCTGCTCTTTCTTTCGATGCCTCTTCAACTCCATGACGATCATACGTCGAACGATAACGTTCAATTCCTCCTCCTCTTTGCCGGAATTGTTGGCGCGTCTGTCGAGTATTTTTTCCAACAACTTTCACGTGTGCATCGTTTTATGATGTGTGTAATTATACGGTATAAGGAACGAACGAAAGCGTAATGTTTTTAGAAATTTAATGCCGCGGGTCGATGACATTTCTGCAATTTGCTCTTCCCTTTCGAGAAAACACGGGATTACTGAATTACTACCCGATCCAAATCAATCCGACAGGTTAGAAAGCGTTAAATAATGTACGAGGACAGAGCGATGACAATTTCGCGTTCGTAACAATTTCGGTTGAAATCGCGGAAAGGATGAAACACTGTAGTTAAAATTTCAATCGTGTCGTTTCGATTGAAATTTCAGTCGCGAGTATCGACAACGAGTATCGCACAATCGTAAAAACACATCGAGTATTCTCGTTCTAATTGACTTACGATCGGCTAAAGAAAATCGTAGATTCCGTTCTTCTATCGTTCCTCGTCGAACTCTTCTTTGGAGACGATCCAACGTCTTCGTCTCCATCTTTGCTTCGAGATATCGCGCTCTTGCTGCAATGAAACGCAGATTTTTCTTCCGTACAATTTGCCTCGCTTTTTGGGTCTATTCCAAACTGTTCGTCGAAATAATCGTCCTTCCGCGTACGCGCATCGTCATCCTTATCCGTTGCCTCGCAAAACGAAAATCCCTCGAACGTATCAGCTACCTTTGCAGGATTTTCATTTTCTTTTTGTTCCATCTCCGCGGATCCTTTCGATGCACGAGCAGTTTCTTCCGATACATCCATCTCGAAATCAACTACCTTTTCGTTCGGAAGTTGCTGCGAATTTTTCACGAACGCGACGTCCTCCTGCGAGATCGAAACCAGAAGCTTCTCCGCCAGGCAACGACTCAACGTCGTCTCCCAAGGTTTTTCATTTCTTATCTCGAAATTTGCCAAACGTTGCTGCGAATGTCCGCCGACCCTTCCAATTTCTAAATGCGCCTCGAATTTATACGACGAACGAACCTCGTTGTTGTTCGGGCACGTATTCTCGTTTTCACGAGCGAACGCATCCTCTGCATATCTTTCCACTCCTGGAACCACGGCAACGTTTTTCATCGTAGCGTAGTCGCTGAGTTTGCCCTGGGACCGATCTACAAATTTCGACGAGCATGTTGCGCAGCTTTCTTGGAACGTTGCATCATACTGTGAATTCTTTCCCTCGCTCGTCGACGGTTCGACGTTCTTTAATTTATCGGCTGCTGCATCGAAATTCCTTTCGAGAGTGACGTCGTCGTTCGAGGTTTCATCCAAATAAACGTCCATATCGTTTCTAATATTCGCCCCGGTGATTTCTATCGAGATGGAGTCATAACGACGCTTCTTTCGCTTGTCCGAATAACTTTTCAAATAATTCTTCCGGAAACATGCACAAATATCTTGAAAGATCTCGGGCAGACGTTTCACCGTGCAAGGCTCGAACTCCGGACGTTTATGCACGCTGAAAGCAGATCTTTGAGGAAATTAGTCGATCCTTATCGAAGTTAACTGTCTTTCAAAATAATAATTCGTTTGTACGTATGATACAGTATAAAGATCATCGAATTTATTAGATCAAGAGATTAACGAGCTGTTAAATTAATAAAAAGAAAATAGATATATTCGAACGTATGGTTCTTATCAGAGTCAGCTATTTAAATTAATCGATAACAAATTCAAGAATTCTCTTACATTATTCAACGATCGTCTAATCCATCCTTATGAATACCAATAAGTTTCTATACATCGATAGAAATACGCGTCGTATGATAAAGAACCATCGAGTGAGAAGACAAGTATGCAACAATCTGGAAGTCAGCAACGCCTATCGGATTGCCCGACAAAACGATTACTCATCGACCGTACGCAATATTCGTTGCACGTAGAACGAAAGTCAGCGTCAACTTGGAAATTGAATCGAATCGATCAACCCTTTTCGTGATTATTCGATTTGACGGGCCGCGATTTAATTACTTTTTACGATGGTCGCGGAAGTAACGGATTCCGCGTACGAAAATTCATCGGAAAATAACAGGGGATGGTTCGGGAGCGCAATCGGCGCGATACAATCAATTAAATTCAATTACGAGGTAGCCACGCGTACGAACGGGCTTGCGCGACAAAATCGACGTAATTACGCTGGTTCTCGACAGGAGACCTGGTCAATAATTGATTTCCTCCGCGCCACGTAACGCTTCTCGGTACCAGATGATCCTTCCACCTTCTTCTCGACTTGTTCGCCTCGTAGATCGATAACAACCTCCGGACGCTCGACACGACGAGCAAAACGTTCCACGCGAGGACAGCGAGCGAACAGACGCAGATTAGTGGTAATATCGAGCTCTCGTATCCCAGGATACTTGACATTCGCATAGTAGCAGAATTACGCAGGTAACACGATCACGAAAACGAGAATTTCTGCATGTTATCCTGGCACGTTCTCACTCGCGCGTCTTTACAAATTTTCTCCTTTTGTTACGTTAATTCTTTCCCTAATGAAATTCAAGTAATTTTCTTTCCACCAGAGATTTAGGTTACCGAAAGATCCGAATTTTGCGGTTGCGACCAAGCGATTTGCGATTGTTTTTTGCTTTATCCCGCGATGTTCCGGTTTAGATATATACCTACGCGAAGTTTGTTCGTTTCCAACTTTTTGATCGTTTGGTATTTTTATTCTTTTTTTCTCCTTTCTTTTTTCTTTTTTCTTTTTTCATCCCTTTCATTGTGCGCGCGTGACTTCCGCGAGAGCGGCACAGTCGGGAACAATGTAAAAGTGGAGTAAGTATAGCATTTGCAATTTGAAACATGGCCCGACCGTGGCCGTAGTTTGGAATTAATTTCCCGGAACCGCTCTAAATGCATTTTCGGTGCAAATATTTTTCGCCGACGAATATGAACGCGAATATTCAAATGCGTGGGAATTAAACGGGTCGCGGTGCATCAAGGAAGACGAATTTCGAACACGTTCAATAAATTGGAAGATACAATTTTATGCAAACAATATTTCACCTCAGATATTAAACGGCCCAGCCTCTAGAATTGCAAATGTGCTCGATGTTAATATGTATGGCATCGTGGAATTTAATATGTCGTGTCACGGTGATTTTACGGCAGATACGATCGGGTCGTGGCAAACCCGATCCATTACCGACAACTGTCAACTGCATGTTTAAAGACTCAGTGTCACGAAGTTCGAGGCCACGAAACGTAATGAGAACGGCGTTATGTTACCGGAACTCGATACGAAGAACGCGCACTCTTAAAGTCTCGTATCCTGTGAATTTCGTTTCTGAAAATTAACAGCTTCTAGTATTTAATAATTACGATTTAATAATTTTTAGATAGTAGACGTCGTATAAGTAAATATCGTGTCAGCCTACCGTATCGTAAATCGTAAAATCGCATATCAACACGTTTCACGTTACGTTAATACGTTGAGCAACGAAGCAGAATGGAATAAACTATTGACTCAGCTCCTTGGAAATCATGCAAATTTCTTCCGATATTTTTATCGCCGGTGTAAGGTCTCCGGAATTTAACACGAATTTTCTCAATTTCGTCGAACTTGATCGTAATAGCAAGAAAAAGGGTACCTATTCTATCGATCCATTATCCAATATTCCATCATTAAATAATTTGCTAGTATATCGAGTATCGTGTGTTCTTAATTAATTATTACTTGACCTAAGTTCTCTATAATTTATACGTATCAAATTTACAAAGTTCCCTAAATTGTCACGAATCGTTTATAATTCGGTAAAAACTTTCCATGTATTATCGAAATCGATCAGAATCGTATCGAAAATTAAATAGCTGTGACGTTATTTCCACTAATAAACTCGGCGAAATCCATACAAAATTATATCTTCCTAAAATCGAGCGTTTCTTTAAATCACTTAACATGAAAATGTGAGAAAGTTAAACGAAATCTGTCCATAATAACCGTTTCAATCGCGATATTTCGTCTGCAAATAAAGATAATGTATCTATCAAGGGATTAAAGGCGAATCGGGATCGCATCGTATCACGTTCATCGATCAAACGTCCTCGTTTCTTTCTCGTCGACGAGTATTATCTGAATGAAACGGTGCCCAGCGGTATCGAGCATTGGTTTTTCACCACTTCCTATCCACGAGTGGTGTATCGAGTATCCGGTGCACCCTTTAATTCGTACGCATCGCACGTATACGTGACGTTGACGATTCGAGGACGCCGTTGAACGTCAAACGCATGCCCACGTTGCGAGGACTCTCTAATGGAGTGTCCTGCCAGGTCGAGTGGCTCCGTTGCATATCATTTACCTTTACGAGCAAACGCAGTTACACACTCGGCATAACGTCGATGCTTTAATCACGTGATCCTGATTCTCGGTTAGTCGGCTACGTGTCGACCAACCTCTCCCTGGAACATGTCGTAAGTTACCGCTTCGCGTCACGTTCATCCTCGTGATCCTCTATAAATAAAGTGTCCGACGATTTTATGCTCCGTTGCCGGTCGATCTCATTGCTGGCTTAGGCTTCGCAGGATCTACGTTCATGACGCCTGCAATTAGTAGACTGCGAATGTCTACGCGAATTTACGCATGTCCGTACGAATTCAGTTTCGCGGATGTAATTCAAATACAGATTTGTTTGGCATATCAAAGATTACGATTGAAACCGACAGATACCGTGGCAGATTTGTATTTTTGCGAAGAGAATTGGAGAGATGGAATATTCTATTTGGGATATTTCACTGACTTTGGACGTACGTTTAACAAATTTTTACATTTTTAAATATCTCGTAAATAACAACGTACGGTCTAGTTATAGTATACGCTCTCGTAAAAGGAACCCAGGAATATTACGTAATATATATTTTTGTAGAAAGAATCGAATTACGGCGTACGTAACGTAATGGTCGATTACGAAAGCACGTATTAATGAAACATTTGGAAATGATCACTTACAAAAGCGATCGGCAGGAAAGAATAGAAACTAAAAGAAATTACCACGCTTTTACTCGAAAGTTCCCACTTAGTACGTATACTTACCAAGTAATTCAAAATAATTTTTCCTCGTACGAAAACGAAGTTAGTCCGTTGACTGAAAAAATCGAATATACGATTGCAATTGGAATCGAGGTCGAATCATAAATTATCGGATTTCGACGATGACCTGTACGGGGAATTTGGTGAAAGTTGTACCGTAATTTCGTATTTGAACGCGAAGATTTTGAGATGCTGTGTAAGAAAAAAGATTAAATAAAGCGTGCTTATATAAGTCACGAGTGTCTTCGTAATTATTCATGATTGACGTGTATTGATCGATAGCGATTTCAAGTACCTCCTACGATAGAAATTACGCTTCCCTTCGATAGATTTGATAAATTATTCAGATCCTATAAATAGAAATCGTGTAATTATCGTAACGAAGTTACATCGAGTACAATTAGCTTTACAGTGGCTGTCATTAGGTCAACGTTAAAAATACTACATTAAAAATGACAAATGGATCCGTCAAGATATTAAGTCAGACATCGTTTCTCCATGCCCTAAAGCTCTGGCATAGACAACTACGGATATTTTTAAGGAGCTCTATTTTCTACCAAACAACATTCTCTTCCCTTACCATCGAAATGGTCGCTACTTGCGTAAGCTTCTTACGTGAATATCGAGATTTCTGTAAGCTTCTATTCGTTCCCATTCGCAAGAAGGTGCATTATTGTTTCAAGCTGAACGACAGCGATACTGCAGCAGAAAGATGATCACGCAACGACGAGCATCGAGTTGATACTGCTTCGATATCAATAAATTCGATATTTGCAACCGTACAAATTCAAAAATAAGAAAACAGAAAATTGATAAACCACCATACTTGCTCCATTACAACTTTACCAAAGGAGATCTAACGCGACAAAACTAGTCACGATCATCCTGCATTGCCACTGTACATCGTCGCACGACTATAACGAACAATTTGCACGCGGATTATGCCAAAGGATAAGGAGAAATATATTAAAGACACTGCGAAAGGAAGAGAAATAGATCAGCGTAGCGACGAACGGGGGGAAAGCGTTCCCTAAGTGACGACATTTTCACAGAATGTTTCCCACAGCTGGTCAAAAAGCCGGAATAGAAGAAAGGAAGACAGAGACGCGGAGCAGTGTATTACTCCGGTTCCGTGGCTCTCTTAGGAGCTCTTAGCGAGTCGTACGAGAAGTTTCATGCATACGAATGTACGAGAAACTTTAGATGCACGGTGTTCCACGACATATTTGGAATTAAAGCAGAGGAACAGCAAGAGAGCAAAAGAGAGGAGACGTATTGAGATAGGCGAGTGAGCGGCAGACAGAGATATTAGAAGATATTGAAAGAAAAGATGATATAACGTATATTATCGCTTTCGTAAGTCGTTACTTGTCAATCGGTAAAATTGTACTTAGAACGGCACCATAAAAGGATAACGGATGGATAGGAATGCACGGAACATGAAAAGATAATACAAAAGTACGTACAGTTTCACAAAATTACATACACGAACTACGTACACGGTGTACATGAAGTTTCGTTCCACGTTACGGCAGATATATCGAGTTTTAGTTCAAACGAAAAATACCTCGTTGGAATGTATCGAACACACCTTGAAGTGTCTTTAAAATTAAGTTCGACGAAGTAGGAGCGTAACTGTGGCGTGACACTGTAAGAAAGGAAAGAAGGACAAACGGAAAAGGAAGAAAAGGAAGGGACGACGAGTTTCGTCGCGCAGTCAGTGGACTCGTCGACGAAATAACCTAACAGATCCGTATCTTAGACGTTGAGATAACGGACTCGAGTCAGAGAATGTAGGAGAAGCGTTTTTGCGAGAATTGCCTTCGGTGTATATCTCTCTGGTGACTGAGAGCGTCGGCGTACAATATAAAAACGTATCGAAAGAGACGGAAACGGAATAAAAATGAAATAAATGATTTTAAAAAAACAAAACGAAATAAAAAAAAAAAAAAGAAAAACACACACACAAACGCAAGTTAATTGGCCTGATTACGAGAGCAACATGATTTCTGTCTTGCAGGCGGCGCGGAGACAGACGCGGTACAGGCGATCTTGGCCAGATATCTTCAGAGGCGTCTTCAGGGGTCGCAGCTGTCGACGCCGCCGCCGCCAGCTGTCCTCTTCAGTAGCAATAACCAGGCCAGAATGAGACATGCTCAGAGGACTACCAGCAATGCGTTGCCGAGGAATGTGAGCGAGAAAGAGAGGAGGGAACGCGTGGAGGATTACGAGGATTACGAGGACGACCTTGAGGGTTTCGAGGACAGTGAGAGGAGCAGGACCAGATTCGATCTCTTCGCCGGTAAATCCTTGAGCCCCGCTCATATTCCATTTTTCGGATCATTCCGTGTCTCGATATTTTATCACTCGAGTATTTTATGATCTTCGGATAAGCTTTTGTAATGGTTTTCGGTGAAAGGGAATTATAGACAAGAATATGTCTGCTATATCTCGATGTTCGATCAGTATTTTAATTTAATAGGTCGGTAAATTTATTTAAGGATTTCCCGTTGGATGAATTGGAAAACAACGACGTTTTTGTGCTTGCCCGATCATTGAAAATATACGGCGGCATTTGGTAAAATTAATGCCGATTTTTATTCGGATATAAAATTAATTACTTATATGTATTGATTTTATTATTGTGTTATTATCAATTTAATTATAATCAATTACGTAGAGTATATTTAGGTGTATAGTGCAAGTCGATAATTGTAGTGCTAACGGTTTACGGAACACGTGTTAGGAATGGGAATTAAGACTGTAGGTTTTAGAATACCTTACTTTCTACGTTGGAGCACATAGTTGAGGGGGGATAATCGCATTAGCACTCGGACGAAAAGAAAGTGGAGTTGCACGAGGATGTGAAATTTCGGACAGAAAGTTAACCTCGTAGCGACTAATTACTAACTGTTCCTTCTAATTACTAAGAGTCCATTCGCGAATCAGTAAATGTAAGAGACTCCGAAAGAAACAAGTCATCGACTCTTTTTATTTATTTACCATGTATCATTATTCGTAATCAGCGGTATTTTTCTTCACTTTTCGTCAAATTTTTTATCAGTTCAACTGTCACGTTATAGCAAAATTGATTTCACATCGTTATTTACGTTGTTCGCACGAATATTATAATTATTAGACTACGGATTGTCACACATTTACGCACATTATGCATTTAAAAATTCATAGAACGCATACGAGAAAATATATGCAAAAATATCATACAAAATAACCAAAGTAACAGAATGTTCCTTATAATTTTCACTTAGTAAATGAAGCAAATCTCTATCAGAGAGATCTGTTTCCTTACCTGCGTTCAAATATGAAATTTGATAAAAAAGACTACAGTCTAACGATTACATATCGTATATCAGCTTAGAATCAATAGCGACGAGATTCATATTCACCGCCTATAGTTTGCTTACGAGTTCGTGTCGATAAATGCCATGCTTGCCACGTTACTTGAAGTTATCGCGGATTCATTTACGCACTGACGCCAAGTTTGAAGCCTGTGCATGGCTACGTGATTACTCTTCTGCAATTACCACGTTTAATCCGGTTATACCGTTATTTAGCCAGCCATTCCTGTTATTACACGTAAAATACAAGGATGAACGGATTATCGAACGAACCCGTGTGTAGCTATGCAGCACGGATAATCAAATAAAACGACGGCTAATCGGACAATCGAAGATAACGGGCGATACCTATCCAACGACGCAGACATTGCTACTATTAATATCTGGATATTCGAGCAGGCCTGCTATCAGCACCCGAATAACGCTTTCTGATCACTGGCCTGACTGATCGTTTCCGTTTGAAACGATTTGAAATTGTTCGTTGGCCGGTCATCTATATTCGTTTGCACTGTTCCTCAATGGAATTATTCTGTTATACAGTTAGCTTGTCTATTTGGATTTGTAAAATAATGTTGCAAATTGGAAATGGAACGGAAATTTCTCTATTTGCAAATGGAAAAGATTGATCACTATCGCGCGTGATATAGTATGATTTTGCGAGGTACTAAAATGTTCGAACGTTTCCTCTAACTCCAAGTGTCACTGTGTGGCTTTTCGTCTCGTTCTTCTTGCCATTGACGTATATCATATATTTTCAGATCTTTTTATATTAACAATGCTTCCATACCTCGAAAGATATTTTAAAAGTAACGATGTGAAAATCGTTATTTAAAAATCAGATATACCTTGTGCTGCGTCTTATTTTTCCCGTTCTTGGTGCTTGCTTCGCCGTATTTTATCGGATATAAAAGGGAAAAAGAAGTTTTCGTATAGAAGGCGAATATTATCTAAACTCTCTTGTCCTGTAATTGTCTGCCAACGAATATCTACGTATACGATATCGATCACCAGTTATCACTAAAAATTCCAAAATGTAAGACCTCCTTTCGGTTAGCGCGCAATTTCGGCGACGCTTCGCCAGAAGGTAGCGAGGTCATCGCTGTCCATCGTCTCGAAATTACTCACCTGCCGTGTGTAATGCGATGACAAGGGTGTAGAGGAGCGTACATTGACGTCACAATGCCACACGCCTCTGCTCGGAAGCGTTCTGATCGTGTCGAATCGTTCGACAGTGGAACACGTCTGCCTTGCTGGCTGCACGCTTCAGATCTCTCGCATCTCTCAACCCGGCGCGAGAATGCTTTCGTCCATCGCAAATACCGCCTGTTCTTCGCGCCGTAACGTGTATTCCTTGAGTAGTTTGGATTTTCTAACACACCTCGCGTCGACCTGCATTGAGATTGAAATTCTACTTCAAGAATTTCTCGAATTTCTCGAGATGTGTAGGAAACCGAGGTATATAAGAACATGGTCCAAAATTCACGGAAACGAAGAATGTAGGAACGTAACCGTTTCTTTCTTGATCTTTTTTATTATCAAAAAAATTGTAGTAAATAATAAATCTCTTCGTTTTTGTCATTTTTATCGTATATTTATTAAATTGAAATTTATTTCGTGCACGGACGATGAAGCTAAGACGATTCTACTGTTATATTTTTATTATTAAATTCTCTCCTTTCGTTCTATTAATTTTGAATGATAGGTATATTTTCAACGAAACGATTTTCAACGTCTGTCGTATTTTTTAGTACTAATATTGTATCATTGTATCATAAATTAATTGCGATAGCGGAATGGTAATAATAATAATAATAATAATAATAATAATAATAATAAAGTGTATATTGCACACGACTACGTACAGTATCATAGTAAACAGTAACAACAACAACAACAACAACAACAACAATAATAATAATAATAGAACACGTACAGATCACGTTCATACGTAATACTATAATGTGACACACCGTGAAGTTAATCGACTGACCCCTTAATTTGCATTCCATTTCCAAATGGTAAATTGTAATTTGCAGAAACGTTTAAAATGCCATTTCACACTTTACGTAGGTTAGAAGCAAAATTGTATAATTTCAAACGCGGCTCTATCGTCGTTTATAAACTGAATTAACAAATTCTACAGACTTTTAATTACAGGTTCTAACGAACCGACATTATTTACCGTATCTTTCAATTCTACACGTTTGGTTTATTTTCCATTTTCATCAAAGTAGTTGTACGAAATTTCGTGCAACTAATTCCGGCAGCGTTTCGTAGTCGCTGGTTGCCACAATTCGCATTCAATTTTCATAAAGTTCCTTTGTAGCTGCTGACGAGACAAACGGTGCACTTCATCATGGAAAAATGAGAATTGAAACTTTCTCTTTGTCTTTCAAATTTCAGACTCTCGAGAAAGTTTGCGACATCGTGCTAAGTCTTACGTCGAAATTCGCGTCGTGCCTCGAATCTCGCAAAACTTGAAATTTTACTCCCTCCATTCCTTCGTATAATAAGTATCTTACATCGAGCAATATAAAATTTTATAAATATTAGAAAAATTTCTCTTCGAAGTTAATAAACGAAGATCGTCGCCTTTCCAACGGACACGATATAACAAAACGTAATTTCTGATATCATTTCATTAAATATTTTCTTCCTTTATATATTACCTTCGACACGTATGCTCGCGTGTATAGCAATTAATTTACTAGACATCGTCACACTATAACGTCGAACAAAGTTTTACGGAAGGATATCTCGACTTCATATTCGGACAATTGGTTCGATTTTAATGTTATTGAAAATATATGGAAATCTTCACGTTTTTATTTCGAAGACAAAAATTTCAGACGTTTGGCAAAGTAATAAGGAGGATGAAGATATATGGAGAATGTCAGAGTTGGAACGATTTAAAATCAAGGCAAAATTTACGTAATATGTAAAAATATCCAAAATATCCTGCTTTCTATAATGCTCGCTAAATAAAACAATGTTATACCAGGGTCTACTTTTTAAATTATATTCTCGAAAATACGAATTTGCATCAAAATTCGCGGTCTAATTATTAACATGTGTACGGTTACGGTTACGGTTACAGTCTAATTACATGTATATTAAGTTACACGTTAATAACATATTAGAAGTTTCAAAATTTTGCTTTTAAAATTCTCTCGCGTCTCTCGCGTTTCGCTAAAACAGCGAGAACCGTCGAAAATTTTTAACGAGCCAAATTCGCTAGATAGGGACTGTAGAACTTTCAAAAGCAAAATTTTCAACAAAATCTGCTTTCCTTCGTGTACCGAAAAGCTGAAGCTCGATCGAACGAACGGTGTACAGAAACAGAACGGAAACATGAATTCTACGACAGATTGACACGTATGCAAACGTGACATATTGGATCTTTTCTCTATTTTTTCTCGTTTTATTTTTCTATTAACGAAAACGTTTCTCTACGGCCACCCCTCACCCTCAACTCCTGCCGAACGATTTAAAGTCCGCGTGTTCGATATTTCAGCCGAGAGCCTTGTCGTGCTTTTAATTGAGCGCAAGGGATTTCGATATTCGTGCGATGCAATATGCAATCGAGTGAGCCATCCAATCGAATGGTCACGGGTCGTCGATTGCATCGACGATGCAACGACAGCCAGGGCCGACTTGTTGATAAGTTTTATTTGTTGCTCGTCAACCGGTCCACGCTTCCCCTTTCCTTTGTCCCCTGTCTTCCAATCGGGCTAGATTCGACGTTCATCCAATTAAATGTTCGCGGCCTGTTTCCCATCCGTAAACCAGCGTTTTCTCTTTCCAGCTTAACGTGCCCGTTCCACGGCAAATCGTTTAATTACACCGGTGTTTGTTAATGTCCAGTAACACGGCTTGAAACACGCCGTTTGTGGTGGTATTCGCGAATTCGTCGATCGGACATAAGATTACGTTGCGCTAAGTTCGTGCACGATGCAACCCAATTTATAGAGTTTAGCAGGACTATGGCTTGTATAGTATTAAAACTGTTGAATTCTTTTATAATTATAGGAAAGCGAAACAACGAAAAGTAAATCAGCAATAATACCTTTACGCGCGCGATGAAACGAATGTTGTTAGTTTGGTTTCTTATACGTGTAAATATGTATGAGGATTATATAGATTGTATAATATAATGTAATTATATCAATTGTATTATTTAGTTTTACATAGTCTTCCTCTTTCCTGTTTGCACCAACTTGCGAACTTTTGCATTAGGTGTAGGTAGAATTTTAAACAACGATACTGTATGTACTTACATATTGATTTTAATCTAAAATTTAAATAAACATACCTTTCAATTTCCTTACGTTAATTCAGACATCGGATAATTATCTTTCTTAGATAATATAACTTTCTCTTCATTCAGAGACGAAATTGAATATATCGATCGTCTTTCCTTTCTTCCATTACTGTTTGTCAATTGCCAAAAAAAAAAAAAAAAAAAAAAAAAAAACGAAGCATCGTGTATCAAATAACCCAACAAAACATTTCCTCATCTTTTTAAAGTTTGTTCTGTGTAATTATTAAATTAGAATTTATCTATTTATTTCTTTATTATTATAGAATTTATCTATTACTATAGAATTTATTTATTTATAGTATATCAAATAAATTTTGTCTTCCTTCCGATTCCATTACTACGTCAAATTTGATTTCATCGTTGGAAGTCGCGGAAATATAATTTTAACCAGACGAAGGCAATAGTATTGTACGCAAAGAATAAGAGAACGGTAGAAATTCATGGAGGATTGCAAATTCGTTTCTCGAGACCGTGCAAAGGAACTGTGTCAAAAGTGTTTGCAGTATTTCGTTCTCCATCGCTTGAAAGTTTCCTTTGGCCCGCGGCGGCTCGGAAATTAACAGATATGTAGGCGTGTTTGCGAAGCGGGTAAAAGTCGCGATGAAACACGCGGAAGAAGCACGAACTTTCAAAGACCGTTTCTCTTCTACTTTTGGGAATGATTGGAAGGATCCTACGCTTTCAACTCTGCCTGATATAAATTCAATTTATATCCTCCAGTTTCGACTAAAAGCACGTTATATTTCAAATTCATAAAATTCTTTTCATAATATGAAATTAAAAAAAAAAAAAAACTCTTATTCTTCGCAAGACAATAATTAGACCAAAGATTCACTGCTCGTGGCTTTAACAATTTACAATTTCAGAATTTTCATAAGATATATTTACGAACTAATAGCAGTTGAATTTCGCGTTGATCGACTTTTCAAGCTAATGTACAATAATTTGTACTTAGTAGTTTACATTTTTCCGATAAAGCTTGGCAAACTGCTCGGTAAACTTTCGTAATCGATGTTACCGATCGTATTATGCGTGTACGGTTCTCGTATATCGCATCGAAGTTTCGCATCGACAACTTGATACTTTAACTACATTCTACTCAAAGTTGGCATTGTTAGATTTCTAATTTAACGCTACTAATATCCGATCGGATAGCTAGTAACGCGATTGTAAGTTCAGACGCTCGTGTAGCAATGAAATCAGCGTACGAATTAATTAAAACTCAGTCGATGGTTTTATTTGAAGGAACACTCGTCATTGAACAGACGCTTTGAAGTACCTCCGTACTCGAGCCGATTATTCTTTAACAATGTACATAAGTACACGTAGGAATGCACATAGTCCTCGTATAGTACCTATGGATTTCCGATCTTAATACGCTTGCATACTAATCATTACTCGTTGCTGGTTCAATTTCCAGGATAATGAAAAAGCTACACAAGAAATTCTTCCTGTAGAAAACAAGAAATACAGAAAATGATACGCACACAACATCGTATTTATTTAAAATTTTAATCGCTCTTTTACATATAATAATTTTCGTAACGTTTGTAAACGTACTGATATCTTTTAATCGAGGCTTAACAACACAGGCATTTTTCTCAATTAGAAAGAGTTCTTTGCTTGTACGAGCGAATTAATTCTTTTCCGAATTAATTTAAATGTCGTGTCGTAAACATAACTACATAGCGATATTAATAATAATTCTACGATTCTTTACGTTATGGACAAACTTCGATATAAGAAAGACGATCGTTAATCAAACGTGTGCATTTCCTGTATCGACAAAAATATTCGCGAATCGATTTCTTCTCTGTTAAACCGGATTAAACAAAACGCCGATATTTCGTTCAAACATTACATTTTGCTGTGTTTATTCGTACATCGAGGGAATTTTAATTGAATCGTCGATAAATTTGTGTTTAAGAACAAATTGTTGTATGTTAATATCTGACGATTAATCTAACCGGTTGTCAGCATCTTTAGAATAGCTAACTGGATAAACACGTGGAAGATAATCGCTGTCGTCTAACAGAACGCTGGTATTTATTGCGTTATCGTGTCACATTAATTACATATACGGCAGAGCATCGTGGAAATTGCATATTTATAAAATGACATTTCACTGTTTATTATATGTGAGACAATATGTTGCATAATGCAGCCTGAAATTAACATATCGAACATGTATTTTGCTCAAATAAATACGAAACTAATTATCCGTTATCGCTACGAACCTTCATCTCGATCGACGCACGAACTAAATGCGTTTCCATTGTCCTACTTCGTTGATGCATTGAAGAACGCAAGCTCGAAAGAAATACGGTATTTCGTAAAGTTACAATTTACAGAATTTATCACATTGGAGTCTTTACGTGTCGTATACGATAGAATTAGTATGGTTTTGGAACATAGTTTCCAATAGAATCTCTAAACTATGTAACCCCAATCTTTTGCTATAACGTGTTATTATTCTCATACCGTTTAATATTCTTCTTTCATCTCATTATTTCTCGCCTCGTTTTCTTCTCTTTTCAAATAATATATATCCATGAGAGTATTTCTCCAAATATCTGCCTCAACGTTTAATGAAACTTTATATCACATCAAAGAGTTATTTTTAATTTACATCTCTCACGATTATGAAAATTAATATCGTAAATTTCAAAGGCATTTTGTGTCCAACAAAATGAAATTTACGTTTATCAGAGAGTACGCGAGCAGGAAGAATACGACACATATTTTCCCAAACCGTCCGATCGCGTACGTTGCTTTCAAAACGTATAATATTCCGTTTCTGGCAATATTTCTTCGCCATTTTTATACTACATTACCGTTTCATATGCCGCTATTTATTTATCCCTGCGTAGAACGCGTTCCTCGAAATACACCAAGTAAATAATTTCATAGAAGATATATTCCCATAACTGTGGCGGCCATTTACGAAGCTACGGTGCAATATCGCGAGCTCGGTCGAATTACGTATGACCGTGCACGCGTACGCACACGCCAGGGGCAGTCGGATCGCGCAAAATAGCGATGAAATTTCGAACAGAGCCGATATCTGTTCATCACCTGTCAGCTGTTAGACCTATCATATCGTTCCGTCGTTTCTTCGACATTTGGCAGGAATTAATAATTGTCCATCCACGCGCATAATGCGCTCCAATGCGAACGTTCATCGTTTCTCTGTGCCAGATAATAGCCATTTTCTGTTATTCCAGTATACCGTTCACCGTCTGCTTCCATTTATTTTCAAATATTCCGACGACAATGCCCTCTATCGCTTCGCTCCACGCTTATTTAATTATCGCTTCGAAGACATTTACGTGGCCGAACAGCGTTATTTCGTTCAACATTTTGCGCGCGTGACGTTTCATTAGAATCTGTCCAGCTCCTTTGCAAACTCAAACACTTTATACGAAACTGCTTTTCAAACTACTCGTACGAATATCGTTTAATTTTCTAATGCGTTTGAGGAAAGGTAAATTATTTATTTTCTTTATCATATCGTGCGCCAACGGTATGCTTGTTCCTAGGAACGCTTAACTCTTAAATAAGTATATTTGTATTTGAACTATTCTTTTATCAACTTCTATACCGCTTCTGTCTTATGTAACACCAAGTATATTACACAACGCGTGTTAATATTTGTATTTTCGTTTTGATCATACAACGTTCAATATGCATTCCCGTTAACGCAACTATTGCTTGCCTGGTATTATACGTTTTAATCGTTCAATGTTTGTCATTCGATCGGAGAAGCATACAAAGATGATTAACTTGCAACCAAATGCTGTCGCAAGATTATCTAAAATAAAACATCTCTAACGAAAGAAAATATGCGTCAAGACATTCTTCGTTAACTTACGATGCTTACAACCTACCTACTTATCTACCTATCTAATTGTATTAGGTTGTCCGAAAAGTTTCTTTCGTTTTGTAAGGAAAATAATAGACGCGCGATGTTTCTTGTTTCATATTAGTTTATTGAATTATGCACGAACGTGATAATAGAAATAGAAAGAAATAGATCATACCTGATCCAATGAAATAATATAAAACAGAAATTGTCTATTATCGGCTTATGAAACGAAAGAAACTTATCGGACAACCTAATACCTACAACTGCGTCATTGCTTATTCAATAAATTTGTGTAAACTTTAATTCGGCGAACAGTTCGGTGCGCAACGGAAACTCAGCGCGTACATTTTCAATCGATTCATCTACGAATCGGTTGACGGCACACCGTTTCCACTAAATAATTCGAACCGATGCCGCGATGTTTACAATCTCCCAGGGATTAGTAGGAGGAAATAGAAACCCGATCGAACGAACGATCGGAATGCGAGTAAGCGAATTTCATTGGGTCGTGTTTGGATAAATAATCGGTTGTCATGGGTTTCGCGATCGTCGATGTAATTCGATTGGAAATACAAATTGCAAATCTATGTGGCCGCGACGCGACGCTTTCATCAGGAAGTTCGCGAATAAGAACGACAAACGCGAGATTTCTATCCCAATATCGCACGCAAGAGCGTGTAAACAGGCGGCCAACGGATTTCGCTTCGCCTCTTTTCCTTTCTCCTTCTCTTCGTCCCTCCTTTTCCCTCCGTCTAAATCTCGAGCTCGGACCCTTTGTTCGTTTGCTCGAGCTCGGGAAACCTTTTTCAACTTCCAGATCCGTAGCAAGTATTTTGGAAACCTTGGCCGATCTTAGACTTCTCGTGAACCTTTCTGGAAAAACTTTTTACCTTCCGCTCGAAGCCCTGTTGACTTTTAGAAGCCACCCACCGGAAAATGTTCCTATGGCGCACTTTGTCGTGGACAAAATCACGTTCAACTCGGTTTTAAGAGACTCTTACGTCGGAAAGAAGATTACACTTTCCGAGGGCCAGAATTCTTCAGCTGAATTTCTTTCTCCGCGATTCTTCAAGACTAGCTCGCCCTCGCACCTTCGTCTTTCGATTAAACACGCCACTTGTAATTCTTATAATAATTTCTGATTTTATCGTACGCGTGTATATCTATAGTTTTATAATTTGTTCGCGTAACGTTACGTTTAGTATAAGTCACGTGCTCCTATCTTCTAATTATTTCATTACAAATCTGTTATTCTATTATATCGTCTCGTACGTGTCTTATGATCTACGTAAAGCAAAGTTTATCAGAATTCTCCGATAAATACGACAATATTCTAACATCTATGACCTGCAGTATATATTCGAAGTTTGCCATGTTCTTCTCTAACGCTATATGCTTAGTAACCAGCTTTTTACAATTATCTATGTCGTGGTTCGAAACAAATAACGTTTGTTACTTTTAGAATTTGAAGCTTCCCGGCTAATCACTTTCGAAAGTACAGAACGCGTATAACTCGTGAATCACGCACGCGGTTACAAAGCGGATAACGATTCGATTACTCATTGCCGGTCGACGAGCGTCCACCCATGAAGGAGGCGGTTCTTCAAGTCCAGCTGAAGCTGTTTCGAACTTTTAATCAGTTTACATGATTTCGCGGGAATTGGAGTTTCCGTGGGCCGCTATAAACGCTAATTAAGCCGGCTAGGATGCATTGTGTTCTCGCGCGTGTGGCGCAGCCTTGTCGCTTTTCGCCGCAATCACGGGATTTAAACGCTGACGGTTTAATTAGGGTTACACAGTTTTGCCTGTCGAAATTAGCACGGCTGACGTCGGAGGTACAAAGGCTCGCGGGACTGACGCGACCCGTCGAGGGCAGCGTTATTAAAATTACGACACATCGTATTAGCGACGACGTTGCGCTACAAAGTCGCTGTTCTGGCAAAATGTACAGGGTGGTCCTTTTATCTCGGATTTCTTGATATCTTAGTTAGAGTTGAAGAATCGAAGCAAACGAGATTGTGGATGGCAAAACTAAAGTTTCGTGGGAAACAACGTTTCGATTATCGAAGTGTTATTTATTGACAAAATATAACAAAATTTATTTATTACACCTGCTATATTACTTTGTATAACTTCACTATGTTTTCATTTTAATAGTTTAAACATCATCTAACTAGCAACAAGAGGAATTTTATATTTTAGAAAAGGATCTATGTTTCTTTATTTAAAAGATTATAAGTACCATTTTTTTATTTGATTGTTCAAGGCCGAGAGCAACTGACTCATAATTTAAGAAGCTGAAGAACACGAAATGCTGAAACCTATATGAATTATTATAATATCCATATTTGTCGATATTGGCATTGATATAAATAACCTTTTTAAAGAAAAAGATTTCCTTAAATGGCAATTACAGCCAGTTTTTATTTTTCTCGGTTCGAAACAACAAACTCTCGATCTTTCCTCTCAGCACAATTTTTATATTCTCCCTGTCCTTCACAGATAAGTCCAATGAAATTAAAGTCAAAATATCTTTACGAGTTAAAAAAAAAAAAAACCGTCAATGGCCTAGAAAATTGAAAAAAATTGATCTTTGAGAGGAAAAATCGTAAACCGTGATATTCGTCGTTCCGATCCAATCAATTTTGTCCTAACATAATCTTTTGTATGGATAAAAATACCTAAGATATTAACCAATCTGAGATAAAAGAAACACCATGTATATCTACATATGCATACACAAGCTGTGAGAAAAGTTAGCTTTTTCAGAGATGTAAAATTTGTAACTTTCTAGCTTTTCGAAAGTATCGAGGCTATTCCTTCCGGCTATCTTTTGCTATTTATGCCAGGTTCTGTTAGGCCCGTTACAGATTTGAACTTTTTTAATTCATCTCTGGAGTTCGTTTTAATTAAATGATCTTCTGCTAGTGCATACTTTAATACCTTCAGTTTTATATTTCTTTTATACTTCTTCTAATTATACAATATGTATACATTATTCGATGCTCGTAATGAATATTGAGAACCAAAGTAGTTTGCATTTTTATGTTTCCAAGAAAATGAAATAAATTTTATCGGATTGATACATATTCTCAAGCTTGCAAAGTACCATAATTTCAGTGTTTCATATTCGTACAGTATATTCGTTCTAACTACACTTTAGCTCACAGTAGAAGTAGAATCTGAAAGTTTTAGTCAGACTAATATTACACGTTACACATTTTGCTCGATTAATAGTACAATTCTCACAACTATTTAAACAATCTTCTATTATCTTAAACGTAGAAATTAATTTTAACGATCTTCTGATAATTCTAACAACCAAATATTTCCAAGGGCCAATTAAATTAGCGTAAAACTTAAACAAACCAAATTTACACCTTTCACCGCCGATTCGGAGTACAGATTTACCGAACGATCTGCGAACGATCTATCAAATTCACAGCTTCCTCGCTCCTTTAAGAAACCGGAGAGCTATTTCGCCAAACAAAAGATCCCATTGAAGGTAACGAACAGCCAGAAGAGCACGAAATAGAATAATCGAGCGTCTCGTTGGAACGACAAGAATCGCATCCTCGTTTCGTCCAGAGGTTCGATGTTTCTCTATCGGCGATTGTAGTTGCGGGTTGCGATTTATAGCCACTGGTATTTACGTTTCGCAGTTAACTCCGGTTTTACGAGCGGTAGACGGCAAAACGAAGAACACGAGAGCCAGATCCGTTCTTAATTACGCTTTTTGCTCGTGCATCTATGCAGGAGGAAGCATAATTCGACTGTTTGCAGTCTTCGTCGAAGGCGTCGTGGCAAAGACGTCGACCTCTCTGCGTTTCGCTGTGATAATTCATGCTAAAACACATCGGTGCACGATGTTGCGCAGTGATTTCTACCGGTTGCATTAGCACTCACTCCTCGGGATAAGTGTGCTTGATGTTTGCTGGATTTCTCTCTCGATTCGCTGCTCCGCCTTTGCTCGAATAATTAACGAAAGTGTTACGTATACGTCGGTCGTAGTTTGATTAGAAAACGTTAAAGCGATGTAATTTCATTTCTTTTCTAACTTTCGTCTCTTAAAAGTAAGATACTTTGATTATGAACAAGATTAGAGGAAGAATTATTAAACGGAATATTAAACCATGTATGAATAATTTGAGAAGAACGTAGGAGACAGTCGAGCCGTTTGCAATTAGAGGAACATTGATCAATTCCGTAAATTGGGTAATAGAAAAAAGCAACGACGTTGCAAATATTATTTTTTAGAATTTACCTCGGAATTCGTTACTATTTATCTCATTTCTTCCGATAATTAAATTTATCAAAATAAGTCAATTTTGTTTCTTTTTTTCGAGCAGCTGAACCTGAACGTATGTGATCTCAATGCATAATGAATTCGAGGGAAGGTGTAATTACCAAGTGCCAAGCGTAAAACAGGTACAAGACTGGCGTGCCACTTTAATTCTAATCCAATTCCTTTCAAAATTCCACATACGATATCCAAGTGTGGTTATATACAATTTTCATTGCCAAAAAAATGGAAAAATTTACAATACCGAGTAAAGTAACAATCGTTACGAACTTTTTATTTCTCTCAAGGTTCTCTATTTTCGCCTTTCCGCAGTGTTCGCCGAATAAAAACTTTGGCCAACAGCAGAGATTAAATTTAAAGAAATTTTCGATTACTTTTCTTCAAACTTCTTTATCTCGTCTTACTAAACGCTGCTACGATGATTATGCGAAGTTTCGTTAGCTCGAACAGCAAACTTTCGTAATATGGAGATAAAATAGCGTACAATTTTCGGTCCACGATCCATTTTAAAATATAAAAGTGCAGTGACCGAGAGGCAAACGAAACATTTTCAATAAATCTGTTTGTTGAAACGTATTAAAGTGATTCTTTCTTTCGCTAAGATTCGTACTTTACCGATTTCGTTTGGCTGTTTATTCGTGTAAAGACATTCCGATATTTCCATAGCTCGGAAAGTTTTTCACGTACCTTCGTGGCCCAACTACTTCCGCCTTTTCTCCCGGTTGAAGTGTAACCAAACTATGGAAATTTTGTTACGCAACGTGCCTTGAGTTTGTTTAGGGTAACGCGGTATCCTCCGGTTGTCTCTTCTTCTTTTTCCTGAATATATTTCAACTTCTACCATTTTGACGTCGGTCGTCCAGGGACCATTTGGCTACCATTTTGACTGAATATTTTGCAATTCTGAATGATATCAAATGATATCATTCTGTGCCCTTCTTTATTGATATTTTTCTTCTAAAAAAAAATTTCTATTTTATTTATGCATCGAAAACATTCGCAAAAATAGCACTCGTCTTATTTACCTAATTTCTATTTACAGCGTTAGTTATCGCTAGTACGATAATCTTAAGAAAACCATTTCGATCAAATTTTTTTTCACTCAACATTATATACTTCTTTAACTCTACGCCCATTTTTCTTTGTTTTATACTTTTTATTGTTCGGTAATTTCAATTCTTCTTGTACAAGTGAATTTGACATTTTTGCGAAATTTTAACTCGTTCCTTTCAACCTTTTGTCAACAGTCTGCGTAAATATTAATTCTAAAGGATTATTGCTTCGGTAATCCAGTTATTTCTTGATTTATTATCTTTCTTACGGCGTTGTAATATTCAACAAATTTATTCCGTTTTAACGATCAAACAATAATTCTCACATCAGTGATGCTTTATCAGCCTTTCAGATTTATGGATATTAGAGCTAATAACGCGTCGCAATTAATTTAAACAAATCGAAGACTGAAATCGATCGAGCCAGTAAATAACGCCTAACCGCCTAATCACGCGTTTAAATTTACAATCCTCGCTCTCTGCTTTCGTAGCTGCGCCTCTCTGCAAGTGAAATCAGCGTCGCTAAAAAAAACAACGTCCAAGCTCGAGTTGATCGCTGAAAAATCGCAAAAAGCATTCGCTTTCACCGATGCTGACTGAAACCTGCCACGTTCAACGTTTGTCCAGTTGTTCCCCGCGAAAAAGCCAACGAAAACCAACTGACACGCTTAAAAAAATTTTACCTTCGCTCGCGAAGAAAAGTAAACACGTAACCCAGCCACGAAATAGAATAAGACCGTTCGGATCAGCCTCGCAACTCGCAAACTTTACAGTACGACGGTGCTTGCCAATCTCGAGGATTCTTTCCTTTTCATTTTATTATGTCATTTTGCAATCGAGAATCCATCGAATACCTGATTGACGTTTAGACGCTTAGAACGGTGTTTAATCAATTTTCTGCTACTAAAATAGGCCCTTGAATCGCACGTTTCTCATCGGAGGAGCCTTTATCGTAAACATCTACTAACCATCTCAACAGAGATGGACTATTACTTTGTTTAATTATTGTTGAGAATCGTGGATTTTAATCGGCGAAATAAAGGTAAAGGAACACTAAGGTTACACTTAGAATTCGTATTAAAATAATTTTAGATTTATTTAATAAACGATTTCCAGGATCTTCGTCGATGTACATTTGCACGCGTCTCGGCACTCTCTTTGTCTCGCCATCTTCCGTACCACACTGCCAACGGAACAGTTACATTCGTCTGTTTTTCGACGTGCACGCACATACTTCGCACACTCGTATTCACGTACGTGTATCGCTACCACACGGCCAATCTAATCTAGCACATAAAATTATACGTATCTCAATAATTACATAACGAATTTTGTCAAGAGGCAAAAAGGTAGTAGACGCATCATTTATCGTCAGATAATCGCAACGGTGCATCGTATACACCAAGAGCAAGGAATGTGCTAATTTTATGGCGTCTTTTTTTTTTGTCATGCTTGACGCAATCGTACTTTTTTAACATTAACAAATAGTCAAAGGCGGAGCAAAATATAACAAAGTGAAACAGCTCGTTCGGTACATGAGCGGGAGATTTACAGAAACACCAGGTTTTGAACGGTTTCGTTATTCGAAAAATATTTGCGTAACAGCTTGTCTAAGTACAAAAGGAAAAATATTTCAGTGATTTTTTACACGTCTTAAAATACAAGTTCGTTGAGTACTGTTGAAGTGGTCACCGCTTCTAAGAAAACTCTTAGACGGAGCCTTAGACGGCTTAGAAGAAGCCATCGACGGCGTATAGATAAAAGACAGGCGACGATGGCTTCGGGGTTTTCGGTCATAGGGTAACACTGCTAGCTTGCGGATCTGGACCAGCTCAATCGTATTGCGACTTGTATTTACGCTTCAATATTTAAAATATATTTTCCACCTTACACTTTATCCGCGCGTTTCTTTGTATTCACATACATCTAATAACCTGAACAAATACAACTCAGGTAAATATCGGACACGCGCGATAGAAAATTACAGCTTTGAACTTTCTTTACACCGTGAGATTGCACCATTGTCAGTAAACATTGTTAATATATTTGCGTTGCGAATAATTGTTTTTCAAACGATTGTCTCCGCAAACATCGTGGATGTCAATAGAGGCTCCGTTGGCTATTTGTTCGCGCGAGAACAGCCAACATCTCCGTTAGGCACGAGCTATTACACGGTTTTCGAGGAAAGCTCCTAGAAGGCCTCGAAGGTTATGAGTATCTGCGCGACGTTGATAAGCAGCTGCAGAGAGAACGAGGCATTATTGCGTTATCGTTTCCAAGTCCGCAAGCCTGGATCGAGCCTCCTTCTCGAGGTGGCTTTCTCGCGTGCAAGTCACCGTTCAAGGAAGGGTCGGTATTATTATGCTTGAAACAGAGCTTCGAGTCTACTTCGTTGTCTCGAATTCTGCCCCTTAATTAAACGTTCGTTGTGTTTGAGGCTCGTCGAGAAACTTTCTTCCAGGGGGCCGAAGTGGAAATGAAGCTTTGGGGAATGAGCGAAATTTTAGTAGATAAAAATGCGAATGTACTTGCGAAACTTTGATAAATCCCAGAGAGATTTTGCAACTTGATTTGATTAAACAGGATTCTACCATCGTTCCAGAGATTCTATTCATTTTTACGAATTGCCGTGTCGAACAACTAAAAATAGAAAGGCTGAGACGAATCTGCACGAATTGCGATTTTGAGGAATCAGAAATAGAAAGATCAAAAGTCTAGCTTAGGAAGGTAACGAGGGACCAAAAGCACAGAAGAAGAATGTTAAATAATTTCGATGGAAATAACCTAAAAATATAGAAAAATCAAAGTAACACTGACGGATGACGATTGAATGGAAATGAAAGGATTGTAAAATCTTGGTCAATTTGATTTAAGCAGAGTTGATTCGATGAAAGGAAATCCGAGGATGACGCGACGGTTTTTGTGGATCCAAGTAATTGGTGATCTCGAGGATTTAAAGATAGAAAGATTTAAATTCCAGGTTTGGAACAGACGGTAAGAAATTAAAAATATCTGTTAAAGATATCTAAAAAAGGAATTATAAAATTTCTACTAATTTCGATGGAAATGGTTTAAAAATATAGAGAATCGAAGAAACATTAGAAGATGATAAACGACTTAAAATACAAAGACTGTGACACCTCGTTAAATGTTGCAAAGATGGTTCGTTGTTGTATTGAAATTGTATTAAAAAATGTTTTCTTTTAGTGCAGGCGGAAGTCAAAGCTGCAAAGACGCGTTGAAATTTTCGTATACGTTGAATTTAATGCATAGAAAATTATGCGTGGTAGAATCTCGGAGTTATCTATAGTAAGAATTGTTCAAGTTATAAAGTTCGAGATAGATTTTGTCCTGTCGGAAGAAGTCGATAGAAAATGTCTTCGCTACCAGAACAGTACTTTCTCGTTGTACTTCCAAATTTCTATAGACTGCCTTCCACACGTTCTCTCACGATTCCTCCTCCATTTTTATCGATATACGTTTTTTTTACAATCCTACGCTCTCTCTACGTTGAACTCTGTCGAAACCTCTTAAGAATCGCTTTTCTAAGAATCTAAATCGCCATTGACCTAATTCAAAGGCTCAACCATCTAATCCACTTATTGAAGCTTTCTTCAACGATTGAATAACATTTGAGATCATCAAGTATTTATTACATCATTTACCGCCATAGGCTATACAATTACAAAATTTGTAACGTTGCTTGTTACGTACGGCTGTAAAAATGTACATTTGGTAACACGCTAAAATGCAGGATACATGGAGTGAATATGTATCTTTAGAAACGCACGAGAAATCGATAGGACGAAATAAAAGTGGAATCAGAATCGAATTATCGCGACAGCAAAAAGTTTGCCAATACCGGTAGCAGTTTCGCGTTCTTTAATTAATTATGCTCGACTTAATTGGCGCCGGGTCGAGATCCCCGAGTAACGAGCTGCTGAAAATCGTACTGGTCCTTTCAGTTGCTATTGGAATTTTCGATCGATCGTGAAAGCGTTATAAGTCGCAACGAACATTTACGTAAGACGGCAAGCTTCGCTGAAACTAAATGGTTACGGGTCCGCAGTATGTACACGCGTTCGATCGAGAGAAATGTATCGCCAAGTGTATCCAGTTGGCTCTGCCAAGGCCGGTCCTCTTTGGAGAAAGTAAGTAACTTCGTGACTAGTCCTGTGTTCGATAGTTGGTAGACTATGCTGTTCACGCGATATCACTCTTCCTTTAACTTTCCTGTAAATACCGATAAACTCTCAAGGCTTGTACTCTTCGTTTTAAGATTGATTTTGCAACGGAGAATGAAGATAATCTATTTGACGGAATAGTTTTGAGTATGGCTTTGTTTATGTCAGCGTGGTGATTTTGATATATGTGTATACGTGTGTGTGAGAATTTATAACGATAAGCACGTGCGTTGATCAGACACGATTTGATGCAACGAATGATATAATTTAGACATATAATGGAAGCGTTCTTAGAATTTATTATACTTGAGTAATATTTATTAATAATTAGAGTAAATTCTAGGTTTGTTTATAACTTGATATTGATTATTTAGACTTTGAAACGAAATAAAATATCGTACTCGGTTATAATTCTTTTTCATATAGAATTAAATGTTCAACTAGTGGTAAATTAGAAATTTTTATTTGGCGAACGTTATGTTTTAAGATCGACCTTAATTTTGAAAATTCAATCGCCGAAATTCGCTTTATAGAATTATGAACATCCGTGGAACGATCTTTTCGTATCTAGCAAAGTTATTTCAAGGTAAACGTTCACGTACGTGTAATTGCCAATTTCATTTACAAGCTTGCGTTTCGAAAGAACCGCATTTCAAAAGCAAACTATATTCGCAAAAAGAAATGAAAGCAAAGTGTTACTCTGACGTCTATAGTGTAATAACGTAATTAACCATAAACAAGGTTTTGCAAACAGCGACAGTGACATTGACATTTTACGATGTTATTCTTTTACTTCGCTGATTCTTATCAAGTAAATACTTCCAATAAATAACTTTTGTACACATTTTCAGATCTATTTCGACGTTTACAAATATAATCACGATAGTCGTGTCTCGTTACGACGTTAGTGAAATTTCAAAATGTTTTATACAACATATACGTAAAAAATTCCTAAGAATACTTTCGCGAATCAAGCAGACGTAGAAGACTTTTCGATTGACGAGAGGTATAATGTATCATTCGTCTGTAACGCGCAATTAACATTTGAAAACAGTAGCCAGGTTACTATCTATCGACAGCTGTCTTCGAGGTGAAAATGAAAAGGACATCCAAGATTGACTTAAACGACGTTACCAGATTATTATCAAAGATCGCGTCTTTTACGTTACCAAAGATCGTGAAATTCTTGATACGAATCGGTTAATTAACTGTCAATAGCCGGTCGTCGTTGCGAAATTTGATCGACGATAACAAGAAGCGAGGCACGGTTCATTAATGGATCGATTATTAAATTGAATATCGATATTTTCGCTTCCGGGTACATGGCATCCGTGACACGGGACGTCAATAATTTTAATTAGGAATCGATTGACCCTAATTTTCGGAAAGGACAGAGGAGACCAGCACTCTGTGTCGATAAACGTTCTAAGAGAAGTAAGGTCGATAGGCATTTTGTCTTATATAATTTCTCTAACGTAATTTGATATTTCATAGATACGACATAGCAGAGAAATATATTTTATATGGAAAAATTCTTAAAAATTATACGCACGTTAATTATGCATAGAACGTTCAAAGTTTCCCGAACTAAAAGAAATCAAAGTCATCAATATTTGATATATAACGATCACTTTAAGATCGATTGGATTAAAATTAATTGAAACAGATATCGTGATAATATTTAACAAATATCAATATGTTTTCATTCAAAAGCAGTTTTTGAAAGCATTCGATTAACGTCAATGTGTTAATAAACATCGATACGTTTATTGAGTGCTTCCGAACGAAAGCTACGTATTACGTGAAAGAATTATTAAGAATTACATAACGTTAGATACGAACGGAGTATTTAAAGTTCTGCGAATTAAAAGAAATTAGAATCTTGCCTTCTTTTCAATTGCCTAAGGCTCACGAATCGAAAAGAAATTAGGAAAAAGAACTATTACAAACGTTACAAGTTGCGTTTCAGTATTCCTAGCTTAATAAAATATATCCGTAAATTTGCCGTGAAAATACTTATTGTCTAGCTTCTAAATTCTTACGTTTAAATATTACGCAATATCTCCTTTTTTATTGCACTACACCCATTCAGCTGTACGCGCACGTATAATAGTTCTTTAAACAAGTTTTTGCATAGAACAATGGGGCAGTGCTTGAGCCAGGTGAATTACGTTCTGTGTATTTTCATTTGTTTCGAGAAGCGGCGGCCCGTTTGTCTTCGCCCGAAAGATCTAAGAGACGCTTGAATTTAACGAAGAAGCGCTAATTGTTAGAAATGATGTAAGCACTGTGTTGCGTTCAATTGCGGCTCGGTACATCACGGTCTTCGTAAATACTCTACTTCTACCTTTTCACCGTCTGAAACGTTTAATTATTATCGTTGCGAAACAACGAGTGGAAACAATGAATTAATCATTACGGTAATAACGATGTATTTACCCGCTCGGAAACGAGAACTCAAGAACGGCGGTCATCGTAAATTTCGCGATACGATTTTGGTCGATATTTATGAATATTTTTGCGATTGTTTATTTGCTGCGTTGCGAAACTTTGTGCGTAATACATAGTAAAATGAATCTTTCGTTAAACCGAAAATTTTAGCAACACTAATAGTACAGTTTCAAATAGAAGGAAAACCCAGTAGAATTTCCTGTAGTTTCTAAAATCAACAGACGCTCTATATTGATCAAATGTCCGTGGATTTCGACTTTGGATCGCAAATAAAAATGGAAAAATTCCAAAAGACAAATTCGCAGCAATTGGCATTACAGGATTGATATTTGTTTGATGTAATAAAAATTCTCAAGAGAGCTATATATTCCATTATTGATCTTTCAATTAATAGACAGTGTATATAAAAATAATAA
Source organism: Bombus haemorrhoidalis (assembly GCA_014825975.1). Classification (NCBI taxonomy): domain Eukaryota; kingdom Metazoa; phylum Arthropoda; class Insecta; order Hymenoptera; family Apidae; genus Bombus; species Bombus haemorrhoidalis. The sequence continues at coordinate 18,065,140 of CM026167.1, forward strand.
TTGATTGATACGTATGTAAATAACAAGTTAGCTACGTTTATAATGAAAAGTAACACTTTATTTGCTCGATATAATTTTACGTAGTAGAGAGTTAAATTAATAGCCTAAGTATATAACATCTGATATTCGTGCCTTGTACGATACACGAAATGTTACACTCAAAGAGATGATCGTAGCTAGCGATTTACGAAAAATAAAGAAAAAGATATTCAGTACATAACCTGTTAACCCTTGGTTAACATCTTCCACGATAAAAATGTGTTTATGAAGAGCGATTTATAAAATCGATACCACGAAATCAGATGTTTCATACGTTACAACCTAATAAGATACTGTGACAAACGTTATAAACGTTCAGGTACGAAATTCGTCCTTTTCGAACGTTTATTAAATCCTTGTAAAATTTGCAGCGTACTGTACGTCAAGGTGCAACAAAACAGTCGGTCTGGTTATCCAACCAGAGCCTCTCTCTTTCTCTGCGAAACCTTCTCTTCTCCATACTCGGTCCGTTGCACCACTCGTAAACCGAATGCTGCACAAGTTCGATACAGTTCGAGCCAGACACGATTTTGTCACACTTCAATTATTCCGCTCGATCCCGTTTTCAGAGCGGGTTCGAGCGAACAGCCGCCGTGTCACCAGAAAACTGGTCGGCCCTCGGACGACTTTCATTTCACATTTAAACGGCGAAACGATTGAAATTTCCACGGTGTCACTCGCCACGGCCGATCGAGTTAGACAACCTTGAATCGGTGAGCACGGTACCATACACCGTTTCGACTGCGACGCTTCGTCCTTGTCAAGATCGCGCGCTCGTGATCCCGCGGTTCCTCAGCCGGAGAATTTTCCGATCGAGTCGACGGAACGCGGAAAGCCAGTTTCCGCTCGATGGTAGAAAGATTTCAAACAGATCTTCCGGATACGCTGGATAAAACCATCCAAGAATTTCGACAGCTTCTCGAACGTTTCGTGCGAAACGTATAGATCAGTCCAAGTGAAAATCGTGACAGGTTTTGCGGAACGATTTTGTTGAAAGGAAGATTATTACATTTTTCCATTGTTTTTCTAACATTGAAAAATATTTTCAGACACAGTTCGAACGAGGTATGAGAAATTCGTTATTGGCACGCATAATTTCTCGTTTCAATTTGACGTATGAGAGTAAAGAGGTACAAAGTAAATCGTGTACAGATATCCGATATCGTTTCTTCGTGAAGTATGACGACAGAGCATAATTCCTCGGCAACTTTCTTACAGGATTTGGTAAGACAGTAATTTCGAGCCAATTACCTGTTTCCTCTTACAATGTAAAAGCTATTACATACAGGTTGTGTCCTCCTTTAAAAAAAAAAAAGATCGCCATTTTCGTAATCAATTTCACCAAAATTCTACAGACCTATCAGGTGTAATGAAAGATAGAGGAAAAGAGAGGGAGGATGAGTTTCGTTCGAGACCTACTAACGAACTCCTTAGAAAGGTTTTTTTTTAGCAAATCCGTGTCTTACGATTAGACACGCGGAATAAATATTAATAGTTCTTTGGTTTTCTCCAAAAATATGAACAAACAGGACGATCCAGAGAATATATGATACGTAGTTGTTGATAGTTGCCATCTATAAATCATTTTGTATTTGATGAGAAGTGTCTGCGCAATAAAGTATTAAGATCTAGATGTAGGTGTTTGAATATATTCCAAGAATGTCTGTATCGAGTAGAACAGGTAGAGAAAACAGAGGCACTGTGTGCATATGCATGAATAAAATGGTCGAGGAAAATGCATAGGCGAGCAGTTGAAAGCGGGCAGGCGAGAGTGAGAGTTTTGAGAGAGAGTTTGATAAAGATCTTAATCGGACACAGCGCGAGATTCAACCAAATCATCATCGTCGGTTTATCGTTGCTAGTAAATGTAATAATTATTTCATTTGATATTTTATCTATCTGCTACATCGAACACATCGATAACCATAAAATACAAAAAGTATTTAGAACGCACCGTTCTTTCGTCGGATCTCACATTTCCATAATATTCAATCTTTGTAGTCGCACGAAATTGTTGCCGTGTAACACGAAATTTAATATCACATTGACCTAATTAATTAGTATATAAGATCACATTCAACAAGAAATTGAACAGTGCTCGAGTACCTTTAATATAGCAACCGTAAATACTTTTGATTTTCCAACTGTCACTACACCTGCAATACCATCGATAACTAACATTAAAAAATTAATTGATTCATAAATCAAAATAAAATATCCGCCGCACTGCGTCGATTTATAATACAATAAGAACAAGACAGACTCATCCATTGTAACGTCACTTTCACAACTCTCGAATGTTTGTAAAATATCGTTCCACGGTGAATTGTAATTTCATCCGATATAAAGTGATCCTTTCCCGAAGTAACATCTTCTTTGTCGTTGGCCACGTACCATTTTGGAGTTCGTAAACAGCGATGGGCTGAACGCCTCTGTGCCTTTCTAAGCGTGACCCTGGTTACGAAACGAGCCACCGTGGAATCTTTAACTTTCATTTTCTACGCTCGTATCTAGCCGCGACGTGCTTGGCGCATGCTGTTGCACGTGACACGCGTCGTCAGTGCACGTGTATGAGCGTGTGTCCAGCGCATAAACACAAGCGTTAAGGAGGAGTAAATAAGAACCTACTCGATAGACGAGCTTTCGATCTGGGTCAGCGAATCTTTTCCTTTTTTCTTCTGTCTTCTGTAAACGGGGTATTGGAATGTTGTCTATTACAGGCATGCTATCTCATACAGTGGAGTCTAGCGTCGACGAGTGTAGTAGTGTGATGGTACAGGAGCAGAGGAACCACTCCCTTATGCGATCTTATTTATACGAGCTGTTCACAGGGCAAAGTGACACCTTTGAGATCTTTCGAATTTGCTCGTCGGAATTTTTGAAATCTTCCAAACTTATTGTCAGAACACACTATTCGTGACTGATGGTTATCTTACGTAATTTCATCGTTTTCATCGTCGATAAAAATTCTCTATCTGCGTGACTTTATTGCATCTATCAGAAATAATCAGTCGGACCCGCATTCCTCTGCCTGGCCATTTTCTCGTAAACGCGCAGTACGTAGTGCTCTCCATTACTCATCCGTCACGCGTTGCTAAATACATTGTCTTGCTCGTTTATGTGAAATGTGAAAAATAAGAACAACCAATCAGACCCGTATTCCTTCGACTCTCTCGGCTCTCTATTATAGTATAACTTCTGCGTAACGCCATTGTTTATACAACGTGAGAACGAGAATTGCTGGATTAAATCCATGAACTTCTCGTCATTCTGTTCTAAGTAAGCGTAAATATCTGCTGGAACTAACTTACATCCTATTCTACTATATTAATTCATAACTTCCTCGAACCCGCAAAACTTGTCGTATTTTCCTTAAAACACGATCCGAGTTTCAAGAAACTTAATATGTGTATATCGCTGTATCTAACATTTAATGAAATTGTAGCTTCTCTGTGAAAACCATTAATTTTGATGTAATCGTGCATTACGGTAGCAGTATGAAAACGTTATAGTTGAACAGATTTGACGTTGGCATTTAAGCAAGTAAATTATATGACGATTTATGAGGTGTTGGTGGTGAAATTGGATGGAAATGGTGGTTGGAGATGATATTAGCAAATGTTAAATTATCATGTATGGAGATAACGAGGGAAATTAAAGGGCAAAGTTGGCGCAAGCGTTTGAGACGATTCTCTTCTTTATTTTCTCTTTCAGTATGCTCAAGAATATCAAACACATACTTATTTCATCTTCCACTAGCGCGGTGTACTTTTCTTTTTGCCAATGAGGAACGGTTTAAAAATTGTACGATAAATGCGAGATTCGTTTCGGTTGTGATATATCATCGTAACTTTGCAATTATAACGCATGATATATACGCCAATAATTTTCCTCAAATTAATTGTTCCAGGAATATTTTAAAAATTGTTTAACGAGTGTAAGAATCGTTTCAGTTGTGATATTTCATCTCGAATAAATTGCTCCAAGATTAACAACGATCTCATAAATCCAAGATTTCGTCTACCAGTTTCTTAAGATCATAATACGATAAAAGAATCTCCCTCTTCTCGAAGAAAAAGAAATACAAATTGAATTTATATTTTGTAAAAAAAAAAAAGTCGGTCCATTCTTCTCTTTTCATCGCTGCTTCCCTCTGTTCTCTGAAATCTATTTTCAAACTACGCTGACCTGATCCTGACAGCCTGACCGAGGCCTACATTCTTGGAACGTGTGTTCACTGGTAAAAGGCATTGCGAAAGAATCCAGCCGCTTCATTTCATGATTGCTATATTCAACATAAAACATATAATAATACTCATACATCGCGTTGACGTCGATTATGACTATAAAAACTACGGGAGGCAATTATTTCGCAAAATTTATAATGGCCATAGGAATTAGTATGTCTAAATCGAAGAAAGAGGAGAACCCTTTTTTTTTACTTTGTCATGTTAATAGTTTTCGTCAACGTATGAAGATTTATGAAGAAAGCCGTAAAAAATATTGAGCTCTCAATTAGTCATGCAAAAATAGTCAGGCAATCTATTCATTCATATGCACTGAGATCTTGGTACAATATAATTCCTGTGTGAAGAGAAAAGTAGGTGTAGGAATTTTAGTAAATTTTTAAATTTTAGTGGAAAAGTGGCGTTAAATATTTAATTACAAACAAATGGCATGTGTTGCAATCCAGTACGGTTATAAATAGACTGCGTATTTTTATGCAATTTCATATTTTTATGAAGCAGAAAACTAAAGAAATGAAACACACGTTGCATAGTAATTTGTTTCGCCTACTAGAAATTATGATGAATACTCGACTGGATATTTCATATATTTCTGCATATTATATTCTGTGCGTTCTCTAGATTTTTCTATCTTTAATGTCTACTCATGAATATTCAATATTTTCTTTTTCTTTATTAAAGAGACAGTGTAGCGAGTAATATCTTTGTTCCTTCGATGAAATGAAAGTTTTAACATCGATAAAAACGAGAGGTAAACGTTTTCATGAAATCTTAAACTGGAGAATCTGAAAAGCATTAAAATATTATTACGAACTTTCAATATCTTAATACTTTCTTGCATTTACGATGATTTACTCGAATAATAGGTATAATAAAGAACGAATGAAAGAATCTTCACTTTATCGATGAAAATTTCGCTTCTGTAAAACTTTGCAAGCCATCCTTTATCTATGAGGGACGTATTAATACCGAGAAAGTTGTACTACAGTGAAAATTACGCTTTTTACATTTGAAACAGTCGCTTAAATGGAAGTTTGGAGAGATACCGAGTTGGAGAAACAATCATGATTATGAAATGGAGGAAAAATAAAGTTAATTTATTGCTTCGTGATTTCAAGTTTTGTTCGCAACGAAACGGCAGTTGCATTCGTGATGCGGTTTAATTTTCATTTTTGCAAAATGAATGATCGCTCAGAAGTTGCGAGTGTTTTATCGTATAGTTTTTCATCTGTGACGATACTCGAGCCGTTGCACAAGTATATAAATCTAGTGCATGTAATTACAATAGCATCGGCAAGGAAAATAGAACTTGAACAGATCATCGAGGAATAATGTTCGATGTTTTGCTTTTCCATTTGGACAGTAACATTCAATAACGTGCTTTCATTTGTCAGTGTCTATGTCTGTCGATTTGCCAACGGCTAAACATTTGTTGGCCAATGTAGTCGCGCCTTTCTCAGGTTCCTCGATTATCTCGTGCATAGTTTCCGTTCTGACGACATCACGATATCGTAGACTATAGTCTGTCATAAACAATTCCTTGTGAAACGATTTGATTAGAAGAGGAAGTAGAACAAGTAGAAATTCTTCGCTGAGAATGAATTTCTTTGGACAATGCAAATACATAGTCAATTCACGTCTGGTAACTTGCCATTTAAAGCAGATCTGATTCGTAATGCAGTTTTCTACGTAGAAACGTATTTCAAGTATATTCTTGTTGATTCGTAAATGACAAGTTGCTAAATTTTATTGCCAAGAAATATCTCACGTATACGCGACATAATACTTCGACAAATTATCAACTAATTAATCTACGAGTATATTTAATTTCGATAAAACTGTTCTTGCACAAAACGTTGGACGTTTCCGTGTTTCTACTATTAATAATCGAGAAAATATAATTAGTTTGAAAAATTTCTAAAAATTATTCATCAACGCTCAACCCTTTCAGAATTATCATCACAGTATCGGTTTTCGTTCGACACGAATATTCTAAAAAATAAAGAAATATTAGACGGTCACGTATACGTATAATTTAATTCTCAAGAAAAACAAGCAATTGCTTTCTCTGATCCGTCGCAATCACCGGTCATGCAACAAATCTCAACGATTCGCGCACAACAAAAGATAGCAATCGCAATCAACCGGTTATTTATTCCACTCACGGCAGTTGAAACAATGCACTTGCAGCTAAAAGCACCCCCACAAATAGTTCTTTTGCTCGCGTGAACGATACTGGAACAAGAATTTCGCGCGTTACAACGCTCACGCGCGCATTGTCAATCGATCCGGCGCTTCGAAGTCGAACAATGTGCATCAGTTTTGTCGGGTTTCTCGTATTTTATTTCGACGTTTCTGTGCTATTGGCGGGGTGATTTATCGGCACGGCGACGCCTCATCGTGTCCTGATCGAAAGTACAGGGAATTGGATTCTCAATCGCGCCGCGTCACACTGAGCGTCGTCGAATAATCTCGCTAGAAATCTCTCTCATGAATAATTCGCACCAGAGTTGTCGATACTTGCGTATTTGCCCGCCGCGTTCTGTCGTCGCACACGCCATTCGAAACGATCGCCTTTGTAAATATCGTCGTCGCGACGGATTCCCGCCCTCCGCCCGGTCCTGACATCCACTCCATTTTCAAACGAGAAGTTCATCGCTTCGGGTGCACGAACTTCCATTTCTGATATTCCTATCGCGTACCTTGGGAAAAAGGGGTCGATCGACCGATAACGCGGGCGAATCTTGAAAAAATGAATCGCGGAGGGTGTTTCCTTCGTAAGAAAGCCTTCCTGGATGGACGAGGAAAATATTTCAAGCGTGGAGGAATTGCTTTTTAATTCTTAAAAGCTTTCACTTTTGAATTGTTGCAGCACGCGTTCCTTAAATGTAAAAGCTAATGAGTTAAAACAGAAGCGTTCTATCGTTGTTCCACGCTAGATGGAAATGATATAAAGTTCAAAAGTAGGTAAATGTCGAAGAGCAAAAAGAGGACCGCAATTAATCGCATTGCAATGGTATTGTTACAGTACAGTATAGTGTTCGAATAAAATTCATTAGGCTTTCGAATGAACGAACGTTGGAACATTTGCACGGTTTTTAATCCGGTGGAAGAAATTTTAGTTTCAAGGAGATGGTCAAATTTTGCTTTCTTCTTTTCTACAGAAATGTATGATGTAACGCTCGAAGTATAAAAAAAATCGTTGTATATTTTAAGTATTTTGAGCGTAATTGCTGAAAACCTTGTCTTTCTTGCCAGTTCCTTAAGCTACAGGAAGATTTAGCTACAGTAAAAGCTCTTTGTATATTTTAAGCGTTTTAAGCGAAGAAATATTAGCTTTTAAGAGTTCTTAAACTACAAAGGAATTCTTTGAAAATCCATAAAAAATGGAACGGTTTTAGCAGGTTTTAAAGAAATATTTGGTTTTATGTCTGCAGCGGTGAAAGAATTCTTCCTTTTTTTTTTTTTTTTATGAAATTTTCTAGTCGTTTCTTCCTTTCTGTGAACTTCGATTGCTCTTTAGTCTGTTTTTTATGACCGTTTGATACTTGTTTTACGTTGTTTTAGAAGGTTTCATATTCGGCCTTCTGTTGGTTACACATATATGGACCATAACGGGTTGAGTATAAAAGCTAGGCTTGTTTTCTTTCGTTTATGAGACAGACGCTTTTATTAAAAAATTCAAGTTGAAAACCTCGTAGCGCAGCTCGGCGACTTGCACGACCATGTGCGCATATAGATGTGCCAGATATTTTAATAATATACTGTGGTCATAATATACAGCGCTTACTTTCCCAACGGTGTAAACAGTATTCTAATATTTAAGTATTTGAATCGTCATAGTTCGTCGTAAGTAGTTTAATCCCCAACTTTGAACACCTATAACTTTTCTTCTAAAACATACCACTTAAGATATTTTTCGGTGTCTTTTTTCTTCTCGCTTTGTTTAAAGATCTTTGTATTTCTTCGTGTCACTCTAACGTACTGTGCAATATAATTTTATGTGACGCAACGCTATACTCATCTAAAATTCAATGTTTCTCGAAAAAGAGAAGGGAGGGACACCTTAATTTATATTCTACAGCGAAATCATAATATTCCTAACAAGATTTTTCGAACACGACGTACGCAATGAAAATATGAGAAAATGAAATGTCTAAGATATCACAAATATCTAAAGTCGAGTAAAGCCTTCCGAACTATAGCATAATGCCTTACATTCTTGATATTTGCAACCACGTTTGACGTTCGTCAATGCTATTAAATTAATCTCGAACACAGCTTTAATTCCACAATCTATAGGATTAAAAGACAAACGAATAGACTAATAATTACATGAAAATTTAAGAATACGTTTTATACTGTGATATTTACATTTATGCTCGCACATTCCAATACGACTATTTCACATAATGTCTTTCCGCCAATATCTTTTCCTTTATCGTCAAAATTTTGTGCACTTGTAATATCAAGTATGAAAAGTACTTCGTTTAAATAATAATAATTCTAGTAATAATCAGTTGCATATAACAGCAGAATATTTAAGATACCAAATAAAGAATAACCTTCGCAATCGATACCTCTCTCTCTCTCTCTCTCTCTCTCTCTCTCTCTCGTGATACACCATTCTTTACTTAGCACTCTCGAATCAAAGGTTAAGACATCCAGCAACCAAAAATCATAAACCAAGGTTCAAACAATCGCTCCTTCGTCTATCCGAAACCACTCCCTAGAACAAAGGAACTCCATTCTGAGAACAATCGATCAACGGACGTTGTCTACGGTTCTTCGAGCCGTTGGTCGGTGAATTACGAGACGGAACAGCAGAGCCTGTCTCCAACATTCGTTCGGCTTAGTCGCGTTCGAAGTTCTTCGGCTCGAAGTTGAACTTGAGAACAGCAGGGATGGTTTGTCGAGCAATTTCCAAAGTTGTACGCACGCCTCACGCCACGGATTTCCACTGTCGTTACACGCTAGAATTAACGAGAGAGAGAGTGAGAGAGAGAGAGAGAGAGGGAGAGGAAGACTCTCTAGGCCCTTTAATATATTGTAATATCAGGCGTCGATCCTTCCGCAAACCGCGAAATCATTCGCGCTCGAGCGATTGCACGCGAACGAGGAAATTCGAGGCGCGGTACCAACGAACTGCCAAGAAAACTGACTCGGATTCTCGTAGCTGTAGATTCCCCCGAACTTCGTCGTAGACATTAGCCAAGGATCTTCCGGCGAATGTATCGAAACTGTGATAGAGGAGACGCAATATCGCGTATTAAGTTCGTACGAACGATTTGTGACATTTTGGGGTTCAGGAGTCGAAGAGATTGGGAGCTGGGGAGTTTGGAATTGTTGGATTTGGGAAAGGTATCTTTTCACAGAGGATATCGATAGCCTCGGTGAAAAAATAACATCAATCTACCAATTCTAAAAAGATGTGGGAGGTTATTATGTAAAATGTGAGGAATGTGTGTTGGAATGTCAGGGTAAACAGATGTCTCTCTCGTTTCAAATCTACCTATCTGTCTTGCGATTCATAGATTTTCTCGGAGACTCGATCAAACCTGTTATTGCGCAATGCAATGCGAGGGATTTTCTTGAATTCTAACCACCAGAAGAAAGAAGTCGTCGCATTAAGGATTCCAAATTGTATAACGCGTGTATAACGCCACGAGGAATTCGCAACCTCTCGAAGATAGCTCGCCAGGAAGATGACCAAAAATTCCAACTAGCCCTAAAACAATAGCCGTAAAAACAATAGGATCCAACAATTTCGAAATTATTCTCGAATCCAGATCGTTTCGTTATCGCGTCGATATTCGCTGACGCAAATGCTCCTTTCACCTCCATCCGTTTTTACGTCTCCGCGAACAGCCTATTTGGAGAACGGATGGAACGATGCTCGGCCGCCATTGTTCGCAGACAACTTTGGTCCTTTCGTCCAAGAAATTCGACGACGGACGTGGCTGCTTTGAAATTCCTCGAGGCTCGAGGGTCCTCGCCGAAACACGAGTCGTCGTTTTACGACACGTACCATCCTCGGGCACGCGGACCAGTCCTATGGTAATCCGTGGTGGTGGTCTCGCATCTGAGACCAGCGGGAACCGGTGAAGGACGTTTGTCGTGGAATCCGATTGAAAAGCGAACGTAGCCGCCAGTTGCCGTTCAGTTCGTCGTTGTTTGCCCAACGGGCTTTACCACAGCTGGCTCCTGTGCCTTCTCCTGCTGACTCAGGTACCCGAAAATCCTGCCGTTCCACTCTCATTGTCCATAAGCGACGATCACTTGCTTTTATATCGCTCGCTACTCAAGTTTGTAACTGGCACTTGCAAAAATAACACTAACTTTCTGTGAGGTGAGGTGAAGTTTTGGGACGTCATTGAAGATGTTATCTACCAGAGGCGTTTCTTCGAGGAAAGATGCTGTTTGTATTGTATTAAATGTTACATGGTAGCGTTATAGGCGTTCGTGCTTGTTAGGAAGTTTTTGGTGGATTCTCTATGGCAGCTATTCGAGCGTAACGGGTTAGAGGAAAAGGCTACTTGTATTGGGAACACGGTAACGTTAGAAGCTCTTGAGTTTTTGAAGATTTTTCTTAGTTATCTCTCTATGGAAACTATTAGAGCGTAAAGGGTTAAGGGAAAATGCTGTATGGTAACAGTATAGGCTCTTTGTGTTTTTTTTTTTTTTTTTTAAAGAATTCTTTAATCATAACTCTATGGGATCTACCGAAATGTAAAAAGTTAAATTATTGTGTGAAATAATTTTGCAGTATTTTTTTTTCGAAAGGATCTAGTTAAGGTAAAGATTTATTAGATTTTATCGCGAACATTGCTTTATGATAAGTTGGTATTCTTCGAGCTGGAGTACTGGTTAATCCAATGATGGTTCGAAATTCATTGGCCAATAGCGTCTCTGGGCCGAAACAATAGAGTGAAAAGTCAAGAGACGAAGTGACAATGTAATTGAATAGCGAGGATCAATGTTCAATACTCCTCGACGGCCAATTGATTTCGGACAAATTGTAAGCTTCGGAGCTTAGGGGATTCCCTGCTCTGCTTCTATTACCATAATTTGCCAGTTGATTCTCATCGAATTCTATACATTGAGTCAGCATAACTTGATATCTCGAATTTCTGACTTCTCCAGACCGGCTAGTATAATACAATTTCGTTAAAATCCAGACTGCTAAAATACAGCATTCCACTCTTCGTATCAATTTCTAACATTTAAAGCAATTGTAACAAAAATACAATAACAATGGCAATAAAGGATACAGTGGTCGCAAAGATCTTAGACTATCTACGGTAGAGGATTCGTAACCACAACTGATAATTTTTTTTAATAGAATTTTTGCTATTTACTGCAATGTTATCAAATTCGACTAATACCTAATTCTATGACTCGATAGAAAGCAAAAATAGCCTAAGGCTCCTACCTAAGGGTATTATATCTCCTGTACGATTTTGCGATACAAAAAAAAACCTCCTCAATTTTTCCATGTTTCTCAATAAAATTCCCCACCTACGTCATCAAACTCTATCGACTTCTAGACCATCTATTTCCGTGACTCACCGCTTTTACTCAATACCGTATCCCTCTCACTTTACAAAATTAGGAAAAAGTTCTGCAATTTCTCCACATTTCCCAACGTACCGCTCTATATCACATAGCTCTATTAACACCTAGTTCCATGACTCACCGAAACTCACAAATAAACCTGAGACTTTTGACCAGTACCAATTTTCACATTTCTAATAGAAAACTATTTCTCTACTCGGAATAATACCATCAAAATATAGATACCAACGCACGACTAACATCCAGTAATCTCTATCTCTATACGATTCACCAGCAATCGCTTCGATCCACGAATTTCTCCCGGCACAGATCGAGATTTAACGGTCATCGATATTCCGTAACTCCGTGACTGCAAAGCTCTTGGCGTTCGTCGAATAGCTGTCGAGTTTTCGAGCGTCGAGAAGCCGGCACGCGCGAAACGAAGGAAAATCGGCTCGGCCGATCGCCGCCGATCTCCGCGACATTCTACGCTACAATCCGTTCGTGGTAACTGCTATACTGGGCCGAGAACAGGACGCACGTGCGAGTTCTCCATTCACTTTCTGGCAGCGAGACCCGCAGCATCGTCGTCGATCCTCGATCGTGTGGAACACGCGCGCGATCGCGAGACTCCCAGACAGAGGGATCGAGCGATTACATGTGGCCCTCTTGTTCAGAAGCGACCGGAAGACTGTCGGATCGGAACTTATGGTCGTACGAGGGTAGATCTAGCTGGAGCGACGAGTTGAAGAGATCGAGGACATGATGTCGTGGCTGTTCCTGCTTGTTCCACTGCTCCTGGGATCCTTGGAAGCTGTTCCTGGGAGACTAAACGGTACGTGTCTCCGACTGTTCTGGAGATAAGCTCGACCTATTTCCGTGACTAATTTCACGATCGTGATATGCAAGTGCCCCGTGTATATCTGGTGTTTTCTCGTTATCAAGTGATTTTGTACAGTGTTTCCCGTTTGCAGAAAATTGAAAGAATTTTGGCTTCTTGATGTTTGATTCGCAAGGAGAAAGTTAAAGTGATTCTTCTAATAGGGTTTCTCAGCTATTTTCTTACGGTTTTGCGTTTTTCGAATCGCAACATTGAGAGCAAACGCGAACTGATCTTGGTGTATTCAGCCAATTAAATAGATTATTATAATATAACAGTATAAAATATTCAGTGCAAAAATGGTTACAGTGATTTCGTTGTGTTATGTTTGATTTAGTTATCGATGCTCGATTCGAACAGTGCACGCGTTAAAATTGCATTCGGGACAAACGTAGTTTGATCCATTTTTGCTCTCAGTACCACAATTTAGGATAGGATTTATTTCAGTACCACATTAGGATAGGTTTTGAAATATCCTGTAGGACTGTGCGATACCCTCTGTTAAACATACTCGACATTTGGTATTTGGTTTTCTATGTATAGTCTCGAAAGAGAAAGTTGACGCGATTTAAAACGACAAAACAAGTATTATCGTGGTTATCGTTTAAATTTTAAAATATACCGTTTTTTAGACTCGTAATCGTATTCGTAATTCGAAACCAAAAACAATTGTTGACAAAAGGCAGTGAAAATTTGCAAATTGGATTTTATTCCATTTATTTCTGATATTCTCTACGTACGTCAAGTTATTTTGTAAATCAATAAGACGATGAGAGAACAACGTATTTACGGGCTGCCTATGCAATACGAATGGCGATAATACCGTGAGTGATCGAAACATTTCATTGCAACGTCATGATCGATGTAACGAAACCGCTATTATCGAGATCAGTTTCCCTTGATCGATCGTGATATTTCACCAGGCAGTTTGTTGTTTCCAAACAACTGCTGATTTGAATCAGAAAGATTGCTTGTAGCATTCTCGATGAAAAATTCGCTCCGCTACTCTACCGATAACCGATTAAACTTTTGCCGTAGTTCGTGACACATTTTCCCCGTTCTCTGGCTCGTAACTTACCTTCTAGTCATTATTCCCGTACAAAACAGATAAATTTCGTAAATTTCACATATGGCGAGATTTTCACGCTCCAATTTCCAAATAGTAATAACGATAATCGCGAGTTTTCTAATTTAATACTAATGATAGAATCTCGATTCTTAGAATACCAATTGATAAAATAGTCGATTCACTTATTTTAATATGGAATAGATTTTTTCTGAAAATTTATTTATTACTTATTTATGAATTAATGAAATTTCCTTTTTGGAAATTTTAGCGATCATCCCTTGGAAGAAATATTAGAGAATTTATTAAAGAGAGTGATCTGTTAAATTTTTATTCCAAAATTTTCGTCTCTGTGCGATATTAATATTCGTAAAATAATTCAAAATAAATAATCCCCTCTCGCAGGAAAGCAAAGTTATTCGATTGTTCGTGCAGCGGCTGTCACGATAAATTCTGATGATCAACGCCTTGCTTTATATTCGTTGTCGGTCGGTATTTCTTCGAATCTTGCCCTCGAAATTATTTTAGTCCTTCACAGATCCTGATTCGATCACTTTGGACACCTTTCGCTGACCATGATCGCGAACACTTCACCGACCTTGAAAGCTATGTTCATTGAACTACTATATGGATCGTGGACGTAGCCCGAGGTGAATTCCTTTCCTTCGATCTTGTTTCCAACATCTATCGAGTTATCCAGGCGATTATCACGTCGTTGATATCGATCTCGGTCTCGACCTATCGATTGGAAGAATGTGCTAGATGGTTCAGAATTATTTCGATCTAAGACGACCTTCGAATTCTAAGATAAGTCTTGGCCCCTATTTTCTCTATGCAATACTAACTTGGCCCGGTTACTTTGACAGAAATGGCACATGTTTGATTTAGTAGCGTACATACGAAGTATTCCGAGCTGTGCTAGTTATCTGCGTAAATTCCTGTCTTTGTGAATAATTAAAACAATGGAAGAAAGGAAACTTCTTTATATTTTTGATATTGCGTACATAAAAAGTTACACAAATTAAATATACAAAGCTTAAACGTTCTGAGTTTCAAGACGTCAGACAATTTTCAATCAACTAGATATTCAATTGATTATCGGAATTTAATCATATTAATATTAACAGGAAGATTAGAATTAGGAATTATTGCCCAATTAGCATTTTCACGTTTATTTCGTTGAATAAACACTATTTATTACCAAACTATTAAATAATAACTAAATACAATTCTAATAAATAATAGCAACTTAACGATATATTATACTAATTAAACGAATCAGTCTATCAGTACGTTCTGCAATTAAATATAAGAAGAAATCATTCCACGAATCCGCTACCGAACCTTTCACATCATTGCATACGCTCTAACATTTTCGAGACGTTCGTTCAACGGAATAAAATATATCCTAGGAAGGTTCAATTAACGTATTTCTTCCGGTCGCGGAGCACGCTCGCGAGGAACAAACGAAACCACCGGATGCATTCGAAATCGAGTTCTCGATCGATTCGCCGAGTCGGGCCGCTCGCTTCGGTTTCTTCTGCCCATTTCCTTTCCCGTTTTCTCGCTCGTTTACTTCCGCCGGTTCTCGAACGATTACGAAACAGGGTCTCTTCCGGTGCACTCGTTCAGAGCTTCGGAGGGACGCGTTTGCGCGCCGGCACACAGGAGGAGGGCATAAATCACGGGTCGCGATAGCGGGACACTGAAAAAGATTAATGAAGCCATTGTGAGCAAAGAACACTAGTTTGACGGTATTAGGAAACTGGCATGGGTAGGCAAAGAAGGAGAAGGAGGAGGAGAAGGAATTACCATCGGGTGAACTCCGCGGTTTCGATTCGACGCACAATAGAATTATGCTCAGGAGCAACGACTCGACGACGGCGTCAACTTTTCGAGCGTAACGTCGTTAGTCTCTGAATCGGCCGTAGCAAACTGCGATTGAATCGTCGCGCGCAATGCGTTTCGTTTCCTGATCCTTGGATTATTACGGAGACGCTGCATAGAGCATATATTCGGATGTATAATAAAACCACGATAACTCGAATCTCAAGAGAAGATTTTCAATTTTTGAGTTATCGAAGTTTCGCTTATATATATATATATATATATATATGTCGGAGATGAAAGAACATCGGGGCCTTTCATTCGGAATGTTCGGCAAGGTCTCCAGTACTTTAGTCCAGACATTTTATTATAGCTGTGAATAACTCATAAAACTGAGAAATAGTTGTTTATGATTTAATGCAATTATGTTTGCCGAGATTTATGACAGTGTGCTTGGGCTCGAAGTGACGTAACGGGTCGCTGAACGTAGCCACGGTCATGGGAGGAACGTGTACCTAACAGAGGTATGGAGTAATTAAATAGCTCTGTTTAAAAACAAAGATTGAGTACAGAGAGGTAGGGAGAGGAGTATATAAGGGCAGTTCCACTTGGACTGAGATCCAGTCCGATCGGTTCGACTTGTATAGTGAAGTATAAGACAAGTACGTTGAGTGATACCAGAATCTTGTATCAAATCGCATTCGTCATCCCGTTGACCGTGGTTTCGTTATCGAACCTAAATTCATCGTCATCGACATCTCGGTTATCCAACCGCCGTTATTACTTGTTAAACTCTGTAATAATCATATTCGTATCAATAAATATCATTTATAGTACACAACAACGACGGCCAATTCACGCGAAGATTCGTTAGACGCCCCTAACTCCAATGATATATATATATATATGACTGACTTTTGACTTGAGTGACAAAAAATTTCATGGGAGAAGGGGCATAACGGACAATAGTTTTCGTACAAGAAAGAGGGACGCGATATTTTGAGTTCTAGAGACAGCGGTGACGGAACTTCATCGTAAAAGAGATGGACATCGATTTGTCGAACAGGCCGAATTTCTGTGAATTCGAGTTACAGAGATAAAATAACGCATTCGAACGTGGACAAAATAATTGGAGTCGAAAGAAATTTATATTTGGATTTTCTCAGTAAAGTAGAAGGGAATGAATAAAATTCTAATCTTATAGGGAATTTTCGAATTATAGAATTTCGAGTTACCGAAGTTTTGCTGTACCTGTGCTTTTAGATAACTCTTGGTTCTGATTCTTAATTTTATTGTACAATTACTATACTGCATTTTATTCTTCTGATTAAATTGGTGCGAGTATATAAAAAATATATAGATCCAATTAACGCGACGATAACGAACGGGCATATGTATTTTACGAGATATCAGGTATTAGGTTGTCCGAAAAGTTGCTTTCGTTTTATGAGGAATTATTCTTTGTTTCATATTATTTTGTCGGATTACGTACGATCCATTTTATTTTGTTGAGACAAACACCGCCACGTTTCACACACTTGGTTTCACGTTTGTACGAAGGTGCACTATTGCAAAGAACACTTTTGCGAAAGAAAGACACTTGCCGGACAACCTATAGAAGGAAATTCTTATGCGCGTTAGAAATAGATATAGGTATAGGCGAAGTATAAATTTCTGTACCTCGTTCTTTCCCATATTAAGCTTCTACAGTCGACATAGACCTTAATGCATTACTATGATTTCTGAGACAATTCAGAAACGCATAGGAAGCAAACTCTTGTTTGTATTATTCGTATTAGAGACGTTCATCAACGAGCAACGATATGTTTTTACACCTCTAACATCTACTGACACATTCACGTGTATATATATATATAGAAACTTTTTAACAATTTCGCAATCACGTTATACGAAGGCGCAGTAGCAATTTTTTATACGAATTTCTACCGTATTACTTCTAATTGTGTCTCTTTGCTGTACGCACCAACAAGCGCAGCTCGAAATTCGTGCCAATGTAACTTTACGTCATCGAATTTCATAACTTTCCGGATTACGCGAGATTACGCAGTTGATAATCATTGCATAGCGCTTTAAGCACACGATTTAACTCGCGAAGCGGAAATCCTGTACACTCCTTCCTCTCCCGTCCTCGGTAAAACCGCCGCATTCTCCTGTTTTGCACTTTCCATTTTATCTCTATGTTTTTAACGGTTGTATTTTCGTTTCTCCTTCGTTCGCTACTTTTTCCTTCGCTGTTACCCTTTGGCTCGATCACATGCTAGAGTCTTGGTAAACGCCCGACACGCTCCAGAACATTAATTTACAAACCGAACCACGGTAAACAGCGAGTTGACACTACTGGATCGAATTCTTCCGCGATCACCGTTCCGCTTTAATGCCGATCGAAAATCGACTGTGATTTGATATGGAAGAAACTTCGATGGTTTCTTTCGGTAGGTGATGAATTAGAAACAGTAAGAACGTTGCTTTTTTTGGAAGGAACGAAAGTGAACTAGAAATTTTGTAACTGGGATTTTTAAATTAACTTGCGATAGATTTTTTCATAGATTTTTCGCAAATGACGTTTATATTATGGTGATATACAGTTGACGCAACGTAAATAATTTGCTGTATCAAGGTAGTATATAAAAACGTATCGTAAATTTTATCATTGGAATTTTTGAAGATTCCATAGTTTTAGACATTTCATTATTGCATAAATTTTTCACGAATGTTCCGCAGATTATTATTTGATCGTGAAATATAGTTAACGAAAGGTAAATAATTCTATAGCAAAAGATAATAATAAAAAGAAAAGAGGCATAAAGAAGAGAAAAGGTACTCAGAATGCAGAAGTAAATGTACGTGCAAAAGGCCAGTTATAGTTTATATCGCTGCTATTAACCTAATCGAGAAGAAGCGATTCGGAAGTTATCGACGATACAGCTATATTTCAACACCGTTATATTTCATTTTCATTTTTCACACTTCAACACCTCGCGTAAGTATTTCGAATAATTCTATAGAATATTTTTATAATTCCTTTTACCTATACAGAGTAAATATAGAAAACGTAAATTATTAAAAAACCACGCTTCTATATTCTTCCGAGTTTTGTTCTTGCATACTTGTAAACTTGATTGATTGCATCTTATGGAACGTTAATGGAGGATTGATCCTCCGTCTGTTTAATCATTCTCATCTTAATTATCGTCTAACGCGATCGTGTATTAACCAGTTACATGGTAGAATGTTTTCTTGCGAAACACCTTGCCCGCGTTACGCTCCAGAAGAGTAATTTCTTAATGATCCGGATCTGAGCCACAACGTGAAGGTGGAATAGCTGGAATAAACGCGTATCGAGAAAGAACTTCTTACATTTTCGACGGTTACCAATTTTAAGTGCTAAAAGATAACAGCCGACGTATATGGAATTTGATGTAACGAACGTGGAATATTTTATGTTTTCTTCTTGTTCAAATCTTGTATACGCGTTAGCGTAGAAGATAGGAATTCCTGCATTTTCGACGTTAATAATTTCAAACTTCGCTTTAAAGTTCCTCTCAAAAGTTCATCAATATTTTATCCCGCGGGAATGTACGTAAAGGGTAAACATTTTTGGCTTACCCAACAATTTCGATTAAACGGCACTAACTGCTTTGTTTACGGCTTAAAAATTCAGTCGAAGCATATATCTATATTTATTATTCTTCGTAAGTTATTGAAGGAAATTTCGTTCTTATTCAAATAATCTTAGCAAAAGTAGCTCGAAAGTTTTAAAAATACGTAAAAGTTTGAGACGCGAGTCGACGCTACAGTAGAAAAGGAAGAAATAAGACTCACTTTCATCTTTGCTGACCCAGAATTCGCGTTAATTGCATGATGCTTTGCATCGTTAAATCTGCTCGGTTTTTAGCGATAATGTAATACATTAGTAACATTCTTTCGTAACTATATGCTTGAAACTTTAACGATAAACATAAACTCATCGCTACGTTTATTTACGCTCATAATCGACAGAGGAAAGATTATTTTAAGGATCGTGTTCCATTTTCATGACATATTCAAATTTTCCGTCAATTAATTTCTTCTCCGTTTCGTTAAAATATTTTTATTATACCATGTCTTGTTGCATCGTTATAAACGCGCTTGTTCTCTTGAAAGCAATGGACCATAGTTAGAAACGATGATTTTTTACTACGAGATACCGTTCGAGGATTAACCTGTCAGTTAAGCATTTTGTATCGCGTCGTATCTCATTTGTGATACTAGTCGTGGCTCGAAGCTAAACGAAGCTGACGAGCACACCTGCTGCGTACAATGTATTCTGATTTCAATAATAGTAATTAGGTATTCCTGTCAAATCAAATTTAACAACACGACGAAGAAATAAAAATGTCGAATGTTATTATAAAGTCAATGTTGCATAAGAAAAAAGATTGAATATTCTACAAAGTACAATAATCGCTTGTACTGTTATTGAACGCATAGCAGAATTTCTAAAATACTTTACGGCAATATTAATTCGTCGAAATATAAAAGAAAGTAATAGCTACGAATAGCGCTAAGATATTTGCGATACGAATATAAGAAGAAAATCAAATAAAAGTAGTGTAGTTTATAAACAAATGGTCCATCTGCTGGCTTACAACGATAAAAGTAGGTACTTTATACTTTACTTCGTTGTACATACAAATATAAATACGCAATGCAAATTAAGAAGCATATATATTTTCTTAAATAACAACACTGTACATTTAAACTGAAAACACTATACGTTAAAATATATATTATACACTATACACAATATATTTTAATTTCTTCGAACTGTAGCCTTCTCTCCCTTTATCACTCTGCAAAATATATATCTCTCTCTGAATTATAACAAAACCAACATAGGCTGCCAAAATTTTAATTTCGATTCGAAACGAACTACGATCTTTCATGGACTATGCCCCTAAACCTTTCGTACAAACTACTCGTTTTTCATATGTTTTCGTTATTTATGTATGTCCGAAATATCTTTTCGACTTGCTTGGAAAAATTATGGGTTTTTAAATAGGTGATTTACATCGAAGATAAGTAATCGTCGAGTAAATATGGTTTTAAAATATTCCATTGAAAGGTAACGGGGATCTATGCCGCTCTCACGATGTCGATAAATCACTTTCGCAGGATGATCGCAAGCTTGGAGGAAGAAAAGTTGTGAACCAACCTTCGCAACTGGAATTTCATGCCTGAGGGAAAGTTCGAGGCACGTGCGCATAATTGTGTATGCTTATTTCCGATGCAAATATCGTAATCTCTGATTATACGACTCTTTGAACTTTCTTATTGAATTCCATTTGCATCGATTCATGCGCATTCTTTTAGCTTAGGATTCCTTCCGTTCTTCCATTATTCTCAAATAATTATTATAATCTGAGAATTAATTAATTAATGTACGAAGAATTAATTATTTAATATGCGAAGTGAAATTGTTGATTGGAAAGGAAATTGAATTATTCATCAGAACGCAGGTCTGTCTACGCTACTGTGATTTACTCGTTCCACTGCGGTCGACTTATACTGAAAAATTGAAGAAATTTGTTATAATCTGAGAATATTTATTTGATATATATAAGAATTAATTATTTGATATATGAAGTGAAATTATTCGTTGGAGAAGACACTGAATTATTCTTCAGAACGCAGCGTCTGTGTGCACTGCACGATCTACTTATTCTACTACGGTCGACTTATTCTACTGAAAAATTGGAGATAACAGTTCACGCGTCCTTGCTCGTATCGAATGATCTACTGAAGAATTTCTAACAGTCCCATCGTGGTAATCTTTTTGATGTTATTCGATATTTGATATTTTTAATAAATTAATTTATTATTAACATTACACGCGAATATGTTTCTTCTTAAATTTTCTCTTTCTTCAAATTTCATTATTCTAAGATATTCGTAAGCCTACATACGATACGTTTGAAACATTACTTCAGCTATTTTTTAATCGTTTCTTGTGATCAAGCAAAATTATCCTGTTCCATGAAATTTTACACGAGCAATGGTTATCGAAGTCCAATATGTCTTTGTACAGCTTTGTTCGCGTTCTGACAACTTTTAAAGTGATTTCGCGAAATCTTCTCAAATATTAAACGAGAAACGAGAATCAGAACAAAGTGTTGCAGAAATAGCGAGATAAAAGATCAAATCGTTTTACCTTTGCGTTTGTTCGTCGTGCGTAGTGCTTTCACGTGGACATCCACGTGTGTTCCATTCACTTTGTTTCGTTTGCTTCGTTGTTTTACGGATGCATCACCCTCTCACGTTTTATAATGTTTCAACATTGAAAATGTCACTTCGTCGCTCGTGTAAGTGAGAAGTAGGTGCAGTAGAAGATAAAAATGCAGAAACTTCGATAAGTTTTTATAGGACAATCTAGAACGTAGGTAGGGCGTATATTGTAACACTGCATCTCAGTGATTTTGTTACGAATCGTAGTTTTTAAATTAATAATCAACTAATTAATATAAAAATGTAAGAATACCTCGTTAAAAATTGTATTTATTTGTCGTCATTCAAATTATGTACACGATATTCAAAATATTCATATGCCATATCTCTACGTTGCATTGTGATTATTTCGCGTTGCATGCCAATTATCATTTCCCGTCATTGATATATAGTTCTCGTCCCATTCTACTTACAAATTATATTTTCTTTGCACCTCCATCGTATTAAAAACGCGAGATACAGCATTATTATACAGCCAAGAAACAATTCCGCTAAAAAGCAAATTGTGCATATTTCACCGGTCGAGTCGAAAGAAATCGTTAAACAGTTCATTCGAAATATACGGATCTTCCAAATTAATCTCCAGCGTAACAATTTCCATACAACACTTCTGTGAATCGATTTCGCTCGATGCTGCGGTATTTCACCGGGATTCTTCCTTTTCCCATCCCTGCTCGTTTTCCAACGTTCCTCGTCGACGTAGCGACGCGTTTTTCGTGACGTTCACCGTGCAAGGCGCGACATTCCGCTCGGCGGAGCGCACGAGGAATACTGGATGCCAGAATGAAAACGCTCGGTCCCCGGGGACGCCCACGAGGACCCGTGAAAATGATATCGAATTCGAGATACAATTCGAACGGATCGAGTTCTCGATAAACACGTGACTTCTGCTCGCCGCCGTTCGTCGATAATATCTTGGGTCACGTTGGAATTTACGCGGCTACGGGAAATAAATCGACCGGTCAGAGAAAGAAACTGCCTACCTGGCCTCTGCACTCGCTGATGAATTACGATTCCCTCGGCTTTTTCTCCTTTTCCTTTTTTTCCTTCTTTTTTCTTCCTTTTCTCTTTTTTTTTTTTTTTTTTGTTTTTTGATGGTGAAAGCGGATGGACGGTTTAATGGAAAATAAATAACGCGCGACCACCGGGGAAGGTTGGAGCAAAAAATATAGTTTGATGGTTTTTTATGTGTTTGTTCCGCTTGCTCCGAGGGAGAAATGGATGTTACGATGGTTGCGCACATGTGCGCTGGCGAAGTAGTTAGGTGCTTCATTTTGCATAGTAAAGTCATATTGCACGAGCTGATTTGGAATGATGAACGCGAGAGTTAGTGGCAGTTGTTTTAGCGAAGTTAGACTTTTGCGAACGTGTATTGACTGGAGAGCGAACTAATACTTTGTGAGCTGGATGGTTAAGTGTTTGTTTGTTTCACCTAATGAATGTCCGGAGCAGGTACCGACGATCGATTCCCGCGATCATTACTTTGTCAATCTAACGTTCGATTATCAATTTGATATTAGTTAATAGTTGAACGTTTGTTTTGTGACGTAACTTGACTGGGAAATATGTAAAATGATCGGTTATATATGAAAGTTGACTGTATATGATCGTCGAAAGCGACAACGATAACAATTCCTCGTTTTTCATTCTGCAATTTGAATGTTATCCAGTATTTGGATCCTTTATCTATAATTTGTCATATTATGTTGGAAATTATTTCATAAAGAAAGAGATTATTTCGGTATTTTTCGTCGATTTTAAGGTACTATAGAAAGTTAATTTTCACGAGTGTATAATCTTTTTGATGTAACAAAGAAATTCTAGAATGAAAATTCTAAAATACCTGGACACTCGAGAGGAAACGCGAATTAATTACTTGGTAACAATATAATTAACACTTTGTGCCATTATTATCCGTTAATAATATCGTAGGCCACGAGCTTTTGCGAGGAAGGGTAGTTATCGAAACGGCGAATACCCCCTGTTCTAACCTAGAGTTTGGTTGTTACGCGTTGTTGCAAGTATAATAACCTGAAATACGTTCTCGCTGGTAAAGCAATATCCGGAGAACAATGACAGAGCAGGTCGGAAAGGAAACACTTTTGATTTCTACGGATACCGAGTATACCATTCCAAATATTCAACTTGTTTCTCAGCTTGTAAACAAGCTCTCCATTGCTGGGATACAAATACCTAAATGTCGTAAACAAAGCATTTTATTTTAATTAAAATGAAAAGAGCGAGAATAATGAAAGTTGAAATTTCTTTTAGACAGTAGACATCGCGTTAATCTATTATCCAGTTAATCTTCAGATTATAGAATTAGAAGTCAATGAAAATGATAAAAGTTAAATAAATCGATTAATTTGCTTAAGTTCTTTTTAGATATGACGCAAAGAAAAAAGATAAGGAATTCTTCCTAAATAGAAAAAGGTAAATCTGAGCGAAGAATTGGCACGAATTTATGGGTTCTAATAATTTTTATTTCAGTTACTCCATACTTTCCCGATTTCATAAGATTAAAATCCCTTCTTTTCAACTAAAGTACATAAGTTCTATCATCAGAGCACGTCGTTTACTGAAATTTCATTCTATATACAAGACATCTATGATATATAAGAATTACCTCTTTCAATGTCATTTTCTTCGCCAACGTCTCTTTATCGCGATACTAAAAGAGGAAGGTAAACGCGATGCGATTACGTAAAAGTGTGCAGATTATTCGAAGTACTTGAAGTAATCGGGCGCAGTCGACACGAGCGATTCCCTTTTATTTTTTCGCGTAACGGTATCCTTTTTCGAGAGGAATAGATTTAACCGGTTTTGAAACTTTCTCTGTCACCTTTCCTTCGAAGCAGGCGGCTCTACGCGTCAAACCGCGATGACCTTTCGCGCCAGACAGGATAATTAAACTTCCTTTTGGGAACAAGCTGACAATCGCCCGCCGCATAAAAGAAATGCAAGAAAAACAACGTCTTTGACTGCCGTTCATAAAAGATCGAGGATAGAAGTAAACGCTTGTTACTACCATTGCGCGTAATAATCGCGTACCTCGAATAGCTTAGTAATTGCAGATATTTCTTAAGTACGTGGATACACAGTAGAACCACGATTGTACCAACGAGTTTAATGCTAAACTATATACGATCGAGCGTATCTTCAATTATACGAACGCATATTTTCATACCCAGTACATGTAATGACTTGCTTCTATGTATATTTTTCCAATGAATATATACGGTGATTTTATCCGAAATAAATTCCATATATTATTCGTAAACTCGTGATTCGTAAAGTTTCATCTGTTTTTGATTATCGAATTGGTTACTGTCGTGCGAGAGTATACATTGCTATGTTGGTAACCTGACAACGTATCAGATAATTTGTAACCCGTGACTTGTAAAGTTACACTAATGATATTAGTTCAGTCGTACAAGAAGGTCCAGCTCCTATTATTCCAGCTACTAAGGAAAGCTGGAGAGGGTAGCGATTATTTATCCCAACTGTTTCGTCCCTCGATCTACTCTGACAAGCGAGATAAAGCAATTATATACGACACTTTATCGTATGTAATCTGTTTAAAGTACGAGTAGAATGCGAAACTAATTTTTCACTTAGATCTTTGAAAACTATGTTATGTTCTAAAAGTTACGCTTATACAGGGTATTATACAGGGTATTGTACAGTAATTATACTTATACAGGATGTACGAAAATTTGAGGAAAAATGTTAGGAGAACGTAGTATTCATCGGAACAAACAAAAAGGTCTTAATAAACGTGGATTCAGAAACCATTAGCTTTGGAGTTATGTTTCCTACTATAAACCTGGAATGGAATAACAGACCCTAACGTTTTTCGGAAGATGGATTGGACGTGGTAGATCTATGACACGACCGACTCGTTCACCCGATCTATATCCGGTGAGCTTTTATCTATAGGTACATTTAAAAGGTACAGCGTGCGATAGATCAATCGCTTTGGTAACTGAATTATAGAATTTGGTAACTGGACACAACGAATCGAAAACTATTACCAAGAAATTATCTTTGAACGCGCGCGTGATTCTATGGAAAAACTTGGCGAATTGCGTGTTAAAATGGACGGAGGGTATATTGAACATCTCATAACCTCGAAACTAATGGTTTTTGGACTAATGGTCTTGTCTACTACTAATGCTTTTGGTGTTTATTGAAACTTTTCTGCTTGTTTTGATGAGTATTACATGCTCCTAAAGTATTTCCCCGACCATTTGGTACACCCTGTACATGTCGAATTTTCAATAAACGTCAATGCACGTATATTTATCGTTGAGCGCATTTGAAATGCGACTCTGCCACGTTCTCTAAATCATTTTCGACCTAATCGCATTTAACAAATTTTACAAGTTTCAGGAAAAATGCAAATTAATTGTTGCCGATGTGCCTGACTTTCTCGTTCTAATCTTTTGATGAAGATTCTGTTAAAACATTAAATATAACTGTCTTATCGTTTATTAAAACAGAGACATAAAAATATTACGACTATAACGGGGTCAAAAATTTCAAATTTTATTTGTTCTTTTTCTACAACGTTCGGTAAACTGCAACACTCTCTATACGAGGCACCAAGTTCTTTCAATATCCTTGCCATTTTCCGCCACTCTGGCAAACTTATGCAGCGCCCCAAATGATATAAGACAGGTTTCCAATAGAGACGTTTTTGGGAAGGCCAGGACCGACCCACTTAGACGAAACTTTCGACTTCGTTTTTCGAGTTTCTCGAATAATCTTCCGCTTGTCGAAAGAATTTTCGAGTTGCCTTTAAAAAGCCCGCGCCATCTTTCGAGCATCGCCGCTGCTATCGTGCCAGAATGTTTCCAGTGTGTTAGTCAGATTCAATTTTCCACTGCATGCGTCTTCTGGGATGCGCTCACCTCCGACGCGCCAACTTCGCGAAGAATTAAGATAAATAGCTGGATAAATATCTCCGTGGTGAACTCGGCTTTTACCAATTAAGTTAGGTTGCTATAAAGTTGAGAAGTTTCTAATATCCAATAGCCTTACCAGTTTAGAACGAACCATTCTCATCGCGACTATTCATCAAGATAGAGGCAGATTCGCTGCATTGTTACGTAATCGTTGCCTTCGACGGAAATGAAAGAAGTACGATCATGATAAATGCGTTTTAATGGTGAAATCTTCTTATTCACAATTATACAATGTTTATT
The DNA here is from genome assembly GCA_014825975.1 of Bombus haemorrhoidalis. NCBI lineage: Eukaryota > Metazoa > Arthropoda > Insecta > Hymenoptera > Apidae > Bombus > Bombus haemorrhoidalis. The sequence goes on from CM026167.1 coordinate 18,092,245, forward strand.
AAACTCAACTTCCTTTTATAATTCATAGGACGTTTAATTCTACAAGAGTATTATAATAACGAGATAGGAAAAGAAAATACGTTGCCTGTTCATTGTTAGGTTTGATTTTTGAGAATGTTGTAGCGAGAACCAGGCATTCCGCGAAATTTAATGGAACGGAAAAGAAAATTGAGTTTGCGGTTGAATTAAGCTAAGTCCATACTGACAGACGATTGTACGTAGACACGCGTCGCAGTCAAGCAACATCCGTCTTTCTGCGAGTTTCCCATCTCAGACTGTTGATTGATCACGACACGTGTCTACGGACAATCGTCCGTCAGTGTGGACTTAGCTTTAACGTAATCATGCTGTATCGAGACCTACGTTTAACGTCGCGTAATCCAATTTAATTTCTTAAGAAGTTTCTTCGTTAAGTTTTTATATTCGAGTCTGGAAATAATCTGTGTTTCATTGATTTTTGTGTATGTCATTAACGAGTGTTATATTTAACCTGTTAATCAATCAACTCGTCGCCTGAATCTACGATACTTTAGACAGAACGATTCGTTTTCCTAAGTATTTTTTCTTCTTTAATGTATCGTTGTATTTGAATTCGAAGTATTTTATATATGTATAGTTACTTACATTTGCTCGAATTAATTGTTAATATATGATATTTGAACACGGAACGACGTTTCTCCTTATTTTTAAGATTTATATAAAATTAATATTATGTTTCAATTTTTCTACAGAACTCTTCAAAGAATTTATTCACAGGAATTGTTCATGAAATGTGTCATGTGAAATATATATATATATATATAAAATTTACAAATATGTACGATTGCTTGATCCAAGAATTGTAACTAGATTTTGATTTTCGTGTCTTACGATTGGGCACATGTACATGCACACGCACAAACACGGACGTGGCACAGCTTACGTACATTTCTCCGAGTCTCAATTCCGTAACTGAATTCCGGCTCTTTTAACGTCAGATGGAAACCTGCCTTTTCCATTCCCATGAAGCGATCCTACGGCTTTCTCTTGTTCACCGGTTCAATTCGGCAGAATTGTTTCGTTTCGGGATGTCTTCGATCACTCTACGCGATACGAAGCTCCTGCAACAAGCTACAAGTTGCATTACAGCGAACTTCTATCAATGTTCTTTCATGCGATAAACATACTCCTATAACAGAGACGGGAAAATGTGTTTCGATCATTGAAAGATTTACCTTGATATTTTTGCTTTAAATTCTCGACGTGTAACATTTGTCAAGATTTGTGGAATGTAAGGACCTTTGAGTCTACAAATCTCCAAGGTTCCAAAGTTCGCAACTTTGCCAGAATTTCTCGAATTCCAGAAATTCTAAATCTGCAAAGTCCTAGAGTTCTACGGTTTGAAAGTTTCTTAGCGTTTGTCGAACTCAATAAATTGGAAATCTACAAATCACCCAAGTTCCAAAACCTTACATTTCAAGGGTGTTAATTTAGAGATGAAATAACCAAGTGATACTTGCAAATAGTTTTTCTTTTTTTTTTCAAATTATACCAACTTACTACGCTTTACCGTACTCGCTACACTCTCGTTTACACTACTCGTTTCGCTTCACTGTTACACTTCATAATCATCGGTTCTGATCATAGTTTAATCATTAGCAGGGTTGTTTAATTATTATCAAGCACCGAGTACTATCTCTAACAAGATCCCCCAACTCTAATTAAAACTTGTGGCACAACTATTATTAAGCATCTATATTATACACTTATAATTAGATAAACTCGTTAAACTGACAATATGCGAGTACTATCGTTGTGAATTATCAACCTGTTAACCCGTGACGACGAACTGAATTATCCTTTGATTTGCCGATCTTTTACATTTAAATGCAACAAGTATCTTTCCTTTGAAATCCCACTTGTTGTACGTGTCATTTCATTTCTATCAATTACATAAATAAATTACGTCATATTAGGTTGTCCGAAAAGTTTCTTTCGTCTTATGAGGAAATAGTAGACGCGCAACGTTCTTTGTTTCATGTTATTTCGTCGAATTACGTACGATCCATTTTCTTCTATTGAGATAAACACCGTGACATTTCACAGACTTGGTTTCACGTTTGTACGAAGGTGCACTGTTGTAAAATACACGTTTGCGAAAGAAAGATACTTCTCGGACAACCTAGTATCATCTAGAACTTGCAAGAACTGAGACCTACCTAATCGGTATTGATGCATTTCTATTAATTTTGATATTCCATGATTCAGCGTGATTTATTATTATTATTCAGAGCCGACTAATTACTTTTTAAGGCTGAGATGAAAAAAATAAAGAAATATCTATTTATATAGTAGCTACCAAACATGTATTGTTGATTAATTATTATAAACACATTTATTTTGAGAATTACCTTTCGCTAATAAGCGATTGACGCGATCGAAATTTTTAATGCGACCAATTATCGTTTACACGTTTTGCGGGAAGAGAAGGGTGGCGTTTCGTTGTAATCAACGGTAAATTAGGTTAATTATTGCTCATAAAATTACATGCTGACCGATTGGACGCGTTCCAAAATAGCTGGTGTGCAAGTTGAATCCGCTGGACGATCGGCGATCGTTTCGATGCCGAGGCACGCCAACTTTTGTAACGCGCACATTAATTACGACAATTATTCGGAGATTCAAGCGTATTAACACGTTAATGATCACGTTATATACGAAGATACTGACGTTTAACAACAAACAGGTGCTCGATAATCGAGCAACCGCTCTAATTAACATACACCGTCGTCTGGACGTGATTCGCATTTGAATAAATTACATCGTTAAATTGCTCGCTTATAAACAGCAGTTTTATAGAGAAGCGAATAAATTCGTTCGTCGCTGGCCGACTTATTATATTTCTAATAGTTATTAGGCATATTATATTAAAATATTCTCAAGCTTATATCACGCTGCAATGAAAGGCAATTTTATAAAAAATTACATTCTATAGATAAGAAATGAGATTAAACAGATTCTTTGAATGTTTCTTCAACAGTATTGCTTCTTCAATCTAAATCCTATTCCATAAAGTTTTTGAGAAATCCAAGTATCAAAGTACTATGATAAACTATTTTCATTTTCCAACTACATAGAAACTTTTTATATTTTTGCTCCGCGTAATGGAATTCCGCTTCTTTGAAATATCTATCATTTCAATGTATTTTTTGTATCTTCACAAATCAATATGTAAATTATTCTACTCTAACGTTTCAATTTATGCAACTTTTACTTCACTGCGTAGTTGTTAACATTAAAATTCAATCGTCTAAAATTCGATTCACATTAAAGTTCCTCTTAACGTTAAAATTCTCTTCAAGAATTCACGAGTGTTCAAGAGGTGTTTATACGAGAATTCATGCTACAATTCTCAATGTCAATTTTCCTTCCTTATTCTTTGGGTGAAGAAAGAAGCGAATTAGGAAGCGATATGTTCGATCTATGATCAATAAGTATTACAACATACCGTGCCGTGGATTTGGCTCCTAATCCCGACTGATAAATCAACGCCGCTTTAAAGGTCGCTAATGGCCTGCCGTGGCTTTGTAAATTCACGCGATGGATTTTAGTTTAACACATTGTGAATTTCGTATTGTACGAAACAACGAAATCTCGCGATTTGTTACTTGCCGATATCGGTCATTTCAAAGCATTGCGTTGTCACGCAACATGACCAGAGAAGCCAAGCAGGTCTTGCTCGAATCGATTAGGTCTTGTATCTGATTTAAATGGAAAATCTTGGTAGATGATGCAGGTAAATCGTTGAAATGGTGGGATTAGATCGTTAATTTCAAATAGATAACAGTTTGATTGGAAAAATATTTCTCCGTAGTATCGCAATTTTAGATACTTGAGTAGAATCTTGTTCATGGGCAAATATGAGACACGTTGTTGTTTAATATCGTTAAGTTTTCTCGGTAAATATTTTACGTGTTTAAAAATGTAATCTTTCTCGCAATCTTATTCACGAGGAAATATGTTTCACGTATCACATATGTTATATATTTTATTATCGACGTAATCGAGCTAATATACTACCTAATTAATGTAACCGATATATTGTAATATATAATACGTGTTATATTATTATATTTTCTATCTGCCCTATTTTATAACACAACGTTGACGTTATTTCCATTCTGTTAAGTATACAATTTTAACGAGACTGACATATAAGATTTATTCTTCCAAATAGAATTTCGATTTAAACTTTTTACTTTTTCAACGTAAAAATTTATTTGTAGCCATTCTGAATATGAAACTTTGGAAAATAAATTCACATTGTTATTACGTGTTAGCATATTTACATAATAGGAATTTTCTGAAGTTATTTTTAGAACGCTCATCTGCTTCCTTCGTAAACTTTCCTTTTTCCCGAAGTCGATCTTCCTGGACTATCACGCAATCATCCTTGGCTCCTCTCACTTTTACTCGTTTTTCCGTTACGTCGCTTTACGATGGTACTTTACCCTCACCTAACGCGTATTGAATATTTTCACCGATCGAAATTTCGGTTCTATTATGCGCCACTGGAAAAGATCACAAAGCGGCGAGCAACGCAAAGCTTGTTTCATATCACGTACTTGGCTTTGTATCGAACAGGCGAATCGTGTATTGGACATGTTGAAACGTGGACAGAACCACGATTTCTCCAAAAATGATCGTACGAGGTATTCAAGGTCTGAATTCATTTTCTGGGGCGCCTTAAAAACGTGCCCACCTATTTCTCTGTTTCTTTCATACACACGCGTCTTTTATACAGTGGAATTTCATTGAATATCGTACCAACAAAGCACTAAAATCATTTTCTTATAGGAAATTTAATGAAACTATGGAACTTACTTACGATTTGAAATTTTTTAATATGAATTTTTAGAAAATCAGACCACACGCTTATACGATCTTCGTTTTCCCAGATCGTGATCCGATAAATAGGAAAAATATTTACACGTATAATATACACAATTTAATGAAATACTTATAAATAGATTTACTATGGACTCTTCGTATCTTTGCAGAGAGGATGCATGTGAAATTGTCTCGTAACGCTATTTCTAAAACCAATCAATCTCCCAAATGAAATTTCGAGAACAACTAAATATCTATTTTCCCGTCCGACCGCTTTTCATCGTGAAACAAGAGGCTATGGCTGTAAATAGAATTTCACGCGCGTACTGGTGGTAAATTTCCCAGCATTCGATCAGTTGTTGACATCCGAACTTTCACAATTTTTCATCGAAATTATCAGACTCGTTCGCTATTCTTCGCTAATCGCAAGAGTTTTGTAAATCGACAAATTCTTCGCTCAAGCTCTCTGCTACTTCAGCTCTCGAGATATTTCGAGTTTATCTAAGTAATATTATAACGCCTATTATCGTAATATTTATTCTGAATATTCTATACATTTTCCCATATTGTACACATTTCGCGCATTACGCTACATTTATGTAAATATCCCGTAAATACACAAACATACGTATCTATTTATTATATGACAACACTGGCGCACAAGATACGACAAAGATCCTTAACCAAAATAATCAAAATACCTTCAGCGAGAGTGTTAATACTAGTCAAACATCAAGCAACTATTCGTCGCCCAAGAATTCCTAGAAAATCGTTTTAGTATGCAACCGCTAACGACCTATGACCTCGCTTAAAAAAAACTGTCTCGCTAATAACCTTACCAACTCCATCTTTGCTACATATTTTTATGGGAACTGTACGCAAGTAGACTAGTCCTCGGAGGGACGTTTTCGCGCGAATCCAGGAGAAAAAAGCGAAAGAAGAATGGGACGGAGAATAAGAGATGGCTGGTGTCTATTAAGAGATCCGTTGAATATTAATGCCACGAGACGTATTCCAGGACGTCATGGACCGGTGCGCGACGATTAACGAAGCGATTATTAAAATATGCAGAACGCTCGTCCTAATTAGTCCGTCGATGAAACCGAGAAGGGCTTTTGCTCGTCCACTATCGTAGCTGTGTGCCTTTTCTTCGCGGCAAAAACCAAAGAACACCACACTCGTCTAAGTTTTCAAGGGGTTGACTTTCTTATCGTCGGCCGATTTTCTTCCATTATCTCGCTCGATTACTCGAACCGACTGCCTCGTTAATCTTGTGCTCGTGCGTTTAGATCAAGTTAACGAATGCTATTTTTTATAATGAAGATTACGTTCATTTGCATAAAGATAATTTAATTCGCTTTAGTTTTATCGATTATTAAACTGCGAATCTTTATGCTTTCATGAGAAATTTAAAGGTGCAGAAACACACAGAACCTATATAGTATACCTAAAATATCTTTATCTAGCGCAACAATCTTCATAACATTCAGTAAGTGAGATAAAATCTATTTGTTTAGTCGTGTTCGTAAAATTTACAATCGCGTAAATATCTGCAGTCCACTGACTGTATATTATTTTCGACGACTAGCAAAAATTTGGTAGCCAAAAGTAAGATTTCCATTGAACATTAGAAAGAATATAAGTGTAATGTCGGTGTATTAGGTTGTCCGAAAAGTTTCTTTCGTTTCATAAGGTGATAATAGACGAACAACAATTTTTGTTTTATGTTATTTTATCGAATTAGGTATGATCCATTTCGTTCTATTTCTATCACCATGTTCGTGCATAATTCAATATGTTAATATAAAACGAGAAACATTGTGCGTCTATCATTTCCTTATAAAACGAAAGAAACTTTTCGGACAACCTGACATATCAAAATGTGAATATCGCGTACTATTTCCTTTTCCTCTTTTTAACAGATTTCCCATCAACCTCTTGCTCTTCCTCTTTCTTTCTTTTTTCTTCTTACTTTGTTAAATCATGCGTTTTTGACAAAAAGTAGTTGAGAAATCGCACGTCGCCAGATTTATTCAAACTGATTCAAATTTCCAATAAGTAAAAACATTCTTGGAACATTCTCAGAACGTTCGGATGTTCGATTTTTGATTGGACGAACGATCACCAAACGGCGAAAGAATATCCGTTTACGCTTTTGTTTCTAAATCTTATTAAAGTAGACGGAGTGCGACGCCTTGAGACGCCGACGAGGATGAGAATTTCGGAATTTCCAAGCGGTTCCTGTTGGATGGATTAATCGCGGCGGTTGGCTAGGTAAAGGATAATTGAAAGGTTAATGAGTGACTCGATCGTGTACAACCGGCGGCGGAACCGAGCCGAGATCTTGTTAAAATGCATGGCCCCCTTCTCGTTGAGAAATTGTCTTACGGAACCAAGAGATCTGCCCCCCCTCTCTCTCTCTCTCTCTCTCTCTCTTTGGGAATTTGGAAACGTCCGCTCGCCACAGTGAATTCATTAGGTCGATGGATACCGTCGTGGCCGTGTTACGGAAATTGGATGTTTCGTTTATAACGCTGTGGCACGACACGCGCTTTTTTTTGTGATTTTGCGTGCCTGGAGATCGTTTCCAGGAGGTTTGTGAAATATTTGAACGTTTTGGGAGTTTATTGGGTTTGCTAATGAACTGTTAGATTGAGTAGCGCGTTTGTTAACTTGACAGGAGTGTTTTGTCGCTGTTCTTCCGTGCAAGGAAAAGAGATCAGTCACATAGCAATGCTTTTTTTTTGCAATAACGTTTATTGTACTTTTCGCAATCACGCTTAATGACCTGCTGATCTCAGATATGTCCAATACAAGTGAATTTTTATGCGACGTTTTTAAAAGTTGTGTCTAGTAGGAATCAAAATGTTTATATTTGTCATAGCATTATTGATAACAGTATTATATATTGTGTATGGTATATTATTATATTAGCATACATTGTTAGTTAACCATGTCGTTAGTTAATTTGCAAAGAACATTACGTAGCGTAAATAGAAAATTTCAAAATTTAATAAAATCACACTTTTAAATGATTAACAGTCTCTTCTATAATTATATAAGAATTTATTCCCACTCGTTATATAATATGACGGTCTCACTCTCCTTTATTTTTCTTTCTTATTTGCGAGACTGGATGGGCTTTTATTTAAAAGCTTGTTGTAATAACTTTGCCATGTGAACTCGTTCGAAGCGCATAAAGAACAAGATGAAAACGAAGTGAAGCTACAACGTCTCCATGTTATTTACATAACATTAAACGTTAATAAAACGATACCAGGTGGTGTAACGAATCGAAGAGAAATTTACCTTGATCGATTACACCTGCCGCCGAAAAATTGTCGACGAAATTACGTAAGACAAAGAAGAAGTAATCTCTCTCTCCCTCTCCCTTTGCACGTCCTACATAAATTCTTGCCGGTAGAATTATCTTTCTTTATTTTTCGTAACGAACAAATCTTTCTCGTCGTATAATTATTTTCCCTTATTACCGTAACAGCGCAATTTAAAACTCTAAAGAAGACATCTTATACATTCGGCGTTTTTATCTTATCCCAACTGCCTAGACTAATTAACTTCGTTTCTTCGTGTTAATTAAGAAGTTCACCTCCTTTGTTAACGGAACCGCCCTTAAAACCAGTTTCCTTAAAAAGAAACATCGGACTGATATAAATAATTTCTTTGTATCCCTGGAAAATTTTAAGATACCAAACGAATTAAAAACGACGATAAACATCGTTCCTTAGAAAAAGATACATCACTATCAAAATTTGCAACAGTTTCGATTAAGTCGTATAATTTTAGACCAGTTCATTCTAGTTCATATTCTTCAATTTATGTGATAAATACTACATCATTTACATTTGTGCCACAAAGCGTAGAATATGAGTTAAGATCAAACTCTATAAATTTTTATATCTTCGTATTTCACATTTCTTTATGCATCTAGAATTATTCAAACTCCTTGCCGGCGATTAAAAGCGCATAACTTCTAAGCTTCAAACTCGATTTTCTTGAAAACGAGTCTTTAAATCAGATTATGTTTTTTTTTTCAATTTATTTTATACACCACGTGGTATGATCGTATCACGCGTCTTGCTACACTCTGCATTACCCACGACGAACTAGTTATTAATACAACTAAATTAATGTGCAGGAGAGTGTCGTTACATCAGAAATACAAAAAACTTCGTCGGTTAACAAGTAATCATTTCCCGTCTCGCTTTACCTGAATCGTCAACTAATCCGTCACTTTATTTGTCACTTTTTTACGCCACGAACAATGTGAGTAACTTAACACGAGACTAACCTGAGCTTTCTCAACTACCAATGCAGCAACGCTACCGGACGAGAATAAAAAAAAAAAACTCATTATCCTGAGTTTACATAAAATTCAATAACCAGCAAAGGTAGGAGAAAGAATCTGGAGAAATAAAATAAAAGCTAACAAAATTTTATGATACTATTTTCTTCGATTATTTTTCCAACACTGTACTCGATTGAGTCGCGAAGGTTCATGGCGATATTATTTATGCGGCGAGCCGAGCACTCGAAATCACGTTCATTTTACAGTCTATATTATCCGAAAGTTCTCGTTAAGTTCCTTATTTCCATAGGCGTGTTTTATCGCCGGGAACATTAAAACTTTCGCCCTCGGCGAGAATTATGCCGCGATATAATGGTTCGTTAAAGCACGGCCAAAAGAGGTGGGCGATCGTGCCTTTAATAATGGAATTTTCACTCGTCGGCTTTTCCTCGAACCGTTACGCGTCTCGAGCCACCAGACTCTTCCGCATTACGTAACAAGTCGCTCTGACCCCCCGTGAACGCTTGTAATTCCGTTTTCTCGCAACCAGCATTCAACAGAGAAATCTATTACGTGAATTAAGAGGAACGTCGGAAAGAAACCTTCAGTTAGCGAAGGTAAACAGTGGCAAACAGGATTATTAACGATACCGTTGCGGTGGAGAGATATCTGTTTATTTCTGCCTCTCCGCGTGGATTATTTCGATTGAAAAAGAGCAACGTAAGGTATCAAATCTTATGCATTTGATCTCCTTAATTGATACGTTTGAAATCCAATTGATGAAGCAACAAATAATACTTTCGAATCGTTATCGAATATACAATGTAAAAATGGAATAAAGGTTGTCGGAAAAGTTTCTTTCGTTTTCTAAGGAAATAATAGACGCACAATGTTTCTTGTTTTATATTAGTTTATTGAATTATGCACGAACGTAATAACAGAAATAGAACGAAATGGATCGCACGTAATTCAATAAAATAATATAAAACAGCAATTGTCGTTCATCTATTATCATCTTATGAAACGAAAGATTCCAATAAAAGTTGACATAAATTGTACCCAAAAACGTTTATATTTCCCTGGCAATTGTAAAAAGAAAAAGAAATAAAATCTGTTATTTTAACAAATTCGGTATTAAATACGCTGTTAAATTCGATGTTTAATACTTTAAATACTTACTTCAGCAACTTTATCTCTTATTCATTGTACAAACTGCAACTTAGCACGAAATAATAAAGACAACTGAATGAAAACCTTGAATAAGGGTCTGAAGCACGCTTAGTACATTCAGAGAAAGCGCTCTTAAGCTACACTGTTCCATAAGTTTCAAGCATTTTACGTATTTCTTGTATTCGGCATCGCCTTCTTGCAGAAATATCCGCAAGCCGTGCGTAATGAAAATAATCGACACAGACTGTCGAACCATATTTCCCTGTTAATTTAACTTCAACCAAAATGTGTTGTTGATCTTTAGTCGAGATTTGCGTGCAATTAATTTGCCAGGGATTTCTACCAGATCCTCGCTTACATTTCCATTGTTTCCACAGACGACTGCCCAAACTGCGTGGACGAGCACAGCAGCAACCTGGCCGCATCAAGATGGACGATGCCGCTGTTGAAGCTCGGCGAGAAAAGATACTACCTGGGGATCTTCTTCAAGGTATCACGGCTGCCAGTCACTTTGATTTATCTAGTTGCTCCGGCGGACGCGGCCTACCGGACATTATCGAATTATTTCCGTGCCCGTAACTTTCCCGCTTGCCGTCTCACTGGCGCTTTACGGTGCATCGAACGCCAGACCGGGCTTGTTATCGATCTGTTCACCTGAACGCGACCATCCCCTATATGTATGCTTTGTATCACGCGGCAAAGAACGCGGAAAATTGATCTTGTTGATCACTGTCCTCGTGGACTCGTAACGATTCCTCTGTCAAACAGATTGCGTTGACGGAAGAGAGCTCTCTGTCGGGTTGGTCGAAGACAACGGTTTGATAGACACACGTTCGTCAAACGAGGGAGAAAAAGGTGTTCCTTAAGAGGAACAGGTGAACGTTTATATTTCTAGAACGCGGAAGTATTCTATCGATGCTTGTTAGTTGAGAATCTTCGATTATTTTTGAAGAATCGACGTTTTACGCAAGCGTGATTTGCAAATACAGTGTACTTCCTCTTAGTTGAGCTTTTAACCGAATACATCTAGCTTCTTTGAGAGGAAATTCACCGATACGTTTCATACGACGTTAAGCTTATTGGTGGTCCAGAATATTTACCGTAGAAGGAACTTCAATGTAACGGAAAGGTGATATCGTGGTGTAATTGAAAGAAAAACAAAGGAGGATAGAAAAGGATACTTTAAATAGTATGAGTCTATACATAAGTACATTACGTATGGTATATGTTCAAGATAGGAAAGGTTTTCTCAGTGTTGGTGATATCTTTGTAGAAAAGGATAGTCGGGCGAGTATTGAATTAAACAGTGTTAAATTAAATTTTCAAATACATGCGCGTAAATATATTCTTTATTTCATGCAGTGCATATTTACGCATACGTACAAACATGTTTCTCTTGTAGCTACTTATAATATGCGTACGATATTTGTATGTATCAGATTCAGGCTCGATCGGCAGTGATTTAATTCCACAAATATCATTTAAGAGAAAGTCTATCGTAAGATTGGAATGGAATCTTGATAATGTCAAGTTCTCGAAAAATATCCTAATAGCAGGACAAATACCGATTCTTAAGATCCTTTAACTTGAAGTTAAAATATTTAAGCTATATTGTAATCGTACTACAAGCAATTTTACGTTTCCATTCGCTGTTCCCACGCATATTTTCGCATTGAGGCCACTTTATGTCGGTATCAGACACGCGATCTCGCTTTAACTCGATTCCATTGCACATTCAAATCTCCAACGACCCATTCCCCACCGCTTGACACACAATTTCACCTCCATTCCATCTCCTTAAAACAGGAACAGCGTCGTCTCGTCGACGACCGATGCCTAGAAGTGCCATTAACCCATTTATTACGTATTCGTGTCTAGTTTAAACCCGTCACCCACTTTATCACGCTTTTCCCTCTAACCTAGACCCCTTGTAGAACTCCCAGTTGGCGACCGCGAATTCCCTGGAAAGTAAAATCGTCAAAGTGTCGCTTAAGAACTCGGAGAACTATATCTGCTAGAAAAAATTATCGCTATAACTTAAAAGCGAATTTATTCACTCAGAAGGATACGTTTGCTGTGCTAAAATGTTATTCAGTGATATGAAATTTAATATATTTAAAGTTGATTAATTAACAGGTACTATAGAAAATACAATACCGTGAGCCGATACTTATTGTGGCCATTGTACATGCGCTCGTTAATTATCACTTCGGTTTTAAATAACATTAATTAAAATTTCATATTATTATTATTTATCATTAAAGGTAATACAGTCTCTTCTTCCTGACGTTATATATATATATTCCTTGCAGCAAACTCTATTTTTTCGTGAAAATGCCACAAAACACATCGCATCTCAAATTCTTATTCTTTGAATAACCCTACGTAAAAATTTATTGCGATAGTTTTAAATATTAACGTATCAACTTTACTTATACATATACTTGTTGGATATTTGGAGTACTTTGGTCGCTTACTTAAGGATGAACCGTTCTATTACTTAACTTGTTTAAAAATAATCTCCAAGGAATAGTTTGCTATTGTTTTAAACAAGATACAAGTCAAGAGTTTATCGATAATTATATTCGTCTAGCGAGATCGATAATTTTCGTCGATTAACATGTCAAAATAATCTGATTGATTCTTTTAAAGGCAAACTACAAATAAACTGCATCTTTTATGGATTTAAAAATACAAAACTATGTAGAATAGACGCAATATACAAAAATGCAGAAAATATGCAAACCAAAGTAGTCGTCACAACACTTTCATATTAAACTGCACCTTTTTATGGGTTTAAAAATACAAAACTATATGGAATAGACGCAATATACAAAAATGCAGAAAATATGCAAACCAAAGTAGTCGTCACAACACTTTCATATTAAACTGCACCTTTTTATGGGTTTAAAAATACAAAACTATATGGAATAGACGCGATATACAAAAATGCAGAAAATATGCGAACCGAAGTAGTCGTCACAACACTTTTATATTAAACTGCACCTTTTTATGGGTTTAAAAATACAAAACTATATGGAATAAACGCGATATACAAAAATGCAGAAAATATGCAAACCGAAGTAGTCGTCACAACACTTTTATATTAAACTGCATCTTTTCATGGGTTTAAAAATATAAAACTATGTAGAATGGACGTAATGCACAAAAATACAGAAAATATGCAAACCAAGGTAGTCGTCACAAGATTTAGTAGGCGAAGTGAGTTGAATCCCATTTAATTGGTTATTTCTATAAAAACATGTATTTCCACAAACATCTACAATCTTTAAATAATTCTCGATTATACAGAGCGCTGAGTTGAGGCCACTCAATCGGTTAAGTGGCACGGCATTTTCAAATTGTTAACCAGCCGAAAATGGAGATTCACGCAACCAGATGAATCGACCGATCGAACAACTCTCTCTATCACTTTTCTCTCTCTCTTTCTCTTTCTCTCTCTTTGACCGTTGTTGCTCCACAAGTCGAGTCACCTACTTTCCTTGGCTCGCGTGCAAACGGAACCGCATTATTAAGACAGATTTTGTAACGGCGACGGCGTGTCCGGTCCGTGGCCTTGCAACGATCTCTCTGAAACGGTGGGTGGAAGTGACGTAAAGCGTTTCTTCGGCGATAAATGACGGCGTTTCGCAACGACGTAAAGGAGCGCTGCTCGATCCTCCCTGTAATCGGATTAACCGGGACGAACGTCCTTCTGCACCCGTTCACCTTTTGTTTCGCCAGCAAACAACGAGGACTGTGACGGTGTCTGTTCGTTTGTTGCTCGAGTAAATCTTTGGTTACACCATTAGTCGAAATATGGTCTTGGTTATTATTTTATCGCTTTACCTGTCACCGCGGAGTATTTGCTTCTTAGTGGTTATCGGAATTCGCTTCGGGATTCGTTTGATCTGTCGCGAGGCTCGCAGTATGATTTCCTAGCTATGACTGAATTTTTTAAGCAATTGGTCTGTTTAATTTCTGAAATAACAGAGTAAAATTACGTTATAGAGGCGAACCACAAGTATTTTTACAAATTGTACAAATCCTACGAAACTGTAAGAATCTTACAAATGATGGAAAGAATTTCAAGGATCGTGAAACTAAAATAAAATGGAATGAATTACGATTACAGTAAAATTACAGTCTACAAATTATCGAAATCATTAGAAGAAATAACGACATTGGATTACGTAAGAAATCAGAAGAATGTACTTAAACATACTTTCGGAATATACGTATAGTGCACTTAATGTTCAGTAGGGAAGGATAAGTTCCAGACATTTTTATTTCACTTTCGAAATAATTTCGAATGAATCTTTTTACAAACTTATCGGCACCCTCATTAAAAATTCCAAACGCAATTGCAAATTCCAAAAATTCATGAACGCGACGTCTCTCTTATTTCCTTCAAAATTAGAATTTTGACAAGTTTCAAGTACCTCCTTCTGCGATTAATTAATAACAAATCCTCATCAAGCCGATACGTCATTATACTTATTTACTTATATTTTCTTATAGATAGTTATTACTATTTTACTACGTATGCTTCTACCGATTGCTATTTTATTATTTTCATCATACTACTTTGATCATAAGTAGGTACCTCGTGTAGTAGAAAATAACTTTTACGACGAAATAATGTATAACTTTCTCCCTATTCATCTTTGATCACGAAATCAATGGAGGACAAACTGACGTTTAATACGTGAAATTCTTCCAAAGCGTGAAAAGTAGCCATTTCGCCGGACGTGAATAGGACACGCGTAATATTAGAGATATTTCAATGGAAACGAAATATGCAAATGTCGCGGATCCGTGTTTCTTTGCGCTTCCCCTATCGGGCGTAAAATACGAGAATGCTTGTTGCGCGGTCATTTGCCAGGCGTAATGGAGCCGGCTGGCGAAATTTATGCGGCTTTACACTCGCGTTTTTTGAACTCGTACTTTTGCGCTGAAGCGTGCCGCTCCGGTGGTTCTCCTCTCAGCGGTACACCGAAACTAGCACAGGAAGGCGCACCGGTGACGAATTACGACGAAAATCCGGCAAGACAATTTTTCAACAAATTTCGGCATAATATAAAGTGATTTTGAATTGAAATTCGATGAAACGTTTGAAGGAAAAATATACGTTTCGTTGACGCTTTCGCGTGAAATGAAATTTGAATTTTGGAATAGAATTGAATATAATTAAAATTTTATTGCCATACGTATCGTTATATTTAATTTTTATATTAATTTTTCATTCCTTTTTTTTTCTATCAGATGCAACAATGTTCTTTCAGATACGAAGAAGTGGTATTCTTCACTTTTGAATATTTCAAGTTTTAAAAAGTTAATTAGAAAGATTCGATCGAATTGAAATACCCTTCTGAATATAAAACGTATACTACGTTAAATAATTTAAAAGATCGTAAAAATACTGCTAGAGTTCGATTTAAAATCGTCATTATTATTTCACGGTAAATATTTCATGATGATTGTCTGATAGTATTATCTTCTCCTTTACACTTTATGTGTCTAAAAAAAAAAAACATTATCTTTTACGTACGCATTTAAAAAGTTCATTATAAAATAAACACGGAACGAGCTTCGACAAATGTAAAAATAGCTTCGCAATTGTAGCAGGTGGAACGAGAACGAGGAGAAACGAGTCGCGAGGAGTAGTACGATCGAGAGCATTTAAATAGACTTAATGCGCGATCGTTCTTTTAACCACAGTGGACAAAGTAAAAGGCCAATTAAAGGAGAAAACACGCTGCTTCGGTATACGCGATCGCGAATAATTCTTTTCACGTTCATCGATTGCCATGGGCAATTTGCTGCACCGAACGAGTGTCTGCGTTGTCTTCTCCGACCATAAAGTAGCGGTATTTTCATCGATATCCGTACGAAACGGTAATTTTGAATAAATTATTATTGCGTGTTAAAGTATGAACGATTATTCATTGCCATTTTTTCTAAGGAAAAAATGCAATCGGCTAGCTACGAATTACGAATTCACGACTTGAAGATAAAGCATTTACTCGAACATCGATTGTTGATTAATTTAAGCTAATTCTTTACTTTGTAGACTTGTATATCCGTTTTGTGTACGTTTCTGCTCAGAAGTTTAAAGCGCGTTAGGATAAAAGAAATACTGGCTTCTTTAAGTAAATTAATATTTTATTTATTACATTACTATTACGTAGTATTGAAATGGTAATTTATCACATTTAAAAATGACGCTTATGATTATAATATTCCTATTTCTCAGAAAAATATGTGAAAAAATTTATTTGTTTCGTTTCGAAAACAAAGAATACCGCAGGTTTTCGAGTGGATATGTTTATTACAAAAAAAAAAGATTATAAAATTGTAATTTCAATGAAATAAATTATAATCGAACTATAATATCGGATTAGATAGATTGTAAAAGAAATGCTTATAAATAAGTTCACGTATCTTATTCACGATAATATATGCATATTCCAAAGATTGGAAAATATATATTGTAATAAAAAGTCGACTGGAAAGAAAAATACCGCTAAATCTGCTTCAAACGAGATTTAAAAGAAGCAGGGAAAATGTGATAAAAGAAAATTGAAGAATTTACGATACTAAAATGCAGGGAGAGCTGATAATCACGGTGGTGTAAGTCGAACCACTGCTACTTTTTCATAAAACAATGTTCTGCGTTTAGTTACTGTACAAAATATTCGTATCGTACTTTTCCAAATCGCGAAAAGATATCGCGGCGAAGAAGAAAGCGTAAACTTAATTAATTACGAAACTAAGGAAGATTCTAAAATGTAAATCCAAATTCTTCAAAATTTTCACTCGCGCCACTATGATTTTCAGCCCGTCAGATGACAGATAATTTTATATATTTCATTTTCAATTATAAAATCTTCTCGAATTTTCACGTGGGACGAAACTCGATGAAACTAAAGTCGAAGAATACACATTGATCGTTCCTTCGATAACGAAAACAAGTAAAGATGTAACTTACACGGCAGAAGATGAAAATAAGCAACAAAATCGTATATCGAAAGTATTCGATTTCGTAAATTGTAAAATAGAAACGGGATAAGTTTCATCCCGCCAAGATATAAAGGAAGAGGAGGAAGAGATTTTGAACGACTCGAGACGTCGAAGCAATCGCAAAGGCGCACCTATTTATCGCTCTTTATTTGCATTCCGACCGGGTTACACGCGATTTTTCGCGTTTCTCTATTCCCCTCTTTTCCTGTTTCCCTTCGTGTACGGAGGTGAAACGTGTTCTCCGGTCCAGCAACCTCGACAAAACATTCCTCCGCATCGACACGAAAATCGCATTCGGCCAAGCCGTGGCGTCGCTCGCGAATTTATGACACGACGTGTCTTTGGCACGCTTGTCGCCGAAAAATATCGATGCCGACGTATACCACGCTAACAGGGCGAAGGATACTCCCAGAATCGAAAAAATGATACTTCACGTGGACATTGTAGATGTTAGCGAATGTAAAGAAACGTTCGATGAAATTATTTTATTTCCGATTTGAGAAGCGAGTCTTGTTTCGTTGAACGTTTACAGTTACGCGAAACGTCGTAATAAATTGCTAGCGACTCGGTTGAAAGTTATCAGTTGAGTTTCATCGTCGCTCAAAGGGACTGGTTTATTTTGGAAAACGTAGCGACTGCAATGTTTAATCGAAAATTATTTTCACGCTCTCTACCAATTGACTTACGACAGTTTCATCGTTGTAATCCTAACGAAGAGTAAAAAGTATTATAGGTCTTTCGATGAGCATTTTTCAAATGAAGTTATATATCGTACTAAAAGTGAACGATCGTGTCCAAACACTTTTGTGCAGTAGCGTAATAATCGATAAAATAGTGGATTTAACGTGGGAAATATTTTAAGGCCTGTTACAACCTTAATTAGATTCTGCCATTATCCCACAATATGATATGATCATTTCAAGTTTAAAAGAATTTCAATTAATCTAAATATATGAACGCGATGCATTAATTCTGCCATGATACGATACAGCATATAACTGTCCCTGTTGCTTAAATGTACAAAGACTACCATTATATCACACAGTCCATAATTTAACGAACAATTATTGTTAATGTCCAAACCAGTGTCTCTTTTAATTATCTCGAATCCTGTTCCACAATAACAATGTTTAATTACCATTCGAATCGCTGCATACGCATATTATTCACCTAAAAGCTGACACTCGTCGTTCACCGAATATTTTATCATACGCGATCGCACAATATATTTCATTTCTCACTCTATTTTCTCGAGCAACATTGATCGTACGTAAAGAAAATTTTCGATTAGACTAGTTTCTTCGAACGATCAAAATAAATTTTTAAATATTCTACTCTGTTTTATTTTGTTCGTATCGATAAACGACCAGCGAATTCCTCGGATAAAGCGTGTTACGACCGTTGGCGAAGGGACACGATCGCGAGGAAACGCGTCAGCGAGAGGCGTAAATTCTCGCTACGATTCTGAGTCGTCGACGCCGCGAACCAGTCGTTCCTCTGTCTCGATTAGGATAACAGGGGTAGTTCAAAAGATTGTAACACTGAATTAACAGAGTTAATATTAAGCTTCTATTTTTAACAATATTTAACATTATAATTAACACGTTACAAATGATTTAACGATGATACGACTAGTTTATTGTTATAATTCGACTCGACTTTATAATATTTCTCAACGTATTCGTGTGACTAAACGACCTTGATTTTATTTCTCTGGACCTCTCGATGCATTCGGTTCGAATCCTCATTTGCCACTGACTGCCCTTCGATTCTTTTCTTTGTCTTCTCTTGGAGACGACCCCCACCACGCTCGGACCTCGCAACCGTTCGCGCCTATGGTCACGTATACCACCTTTTTTGTGTGGGTAAAATAACGGACCGAATGCGAATCGATGCTTTTTAGAACTCGCTGCTTGGCGACAACTACATTGTGTATATCTCGTCGGTCATGTAAGACGACACTGTATTACCAAGGGAGACGGTTAGGAACACGGCCTATAGTAAACCTCGGAGGGTAACAAAGCGCGACAACCTGCGTGTATATTTATAAATAAAACCGAATCCATCGTTTCGTCGTTCAGTTCAACGAAAAGGCGGAAAGGCGAGAAATAAATTGGAAGAAACGAAAGAAGGAAAACAATAATGAATTTGAGGCTGACTTTAATACTGCTTCAGCGACATTTCCATTTTGTCCGTTTGTATGGTACATTTCATTTTTTAATTTCGTTACAGGCCAACTGGTACAGGGCGTCCCAGTATTGTCGATATCACGGAATGCATCTGGCGAGTATAGCGTCGCAGGAGGAAAACGACAGGCTGGAGAAACATATTAAGGACTTCGGCCTTGGACACGAGCATTTTTGGACCTCTGGTACCGATCAGGCTGAGGAAGGCACTTTCTTCTGGATGGCGAACGGCAGGCCAATCACGTTCGAAAATTGGAACGTCGGCGAGCCGAATAATTTCAGGTATGAGCCTGCGATATCCAAACTAGTAGGGACACAAGAACGTTCGTATAATGGAACAAACATTTTTTGAATATTAAATTCCATTCGTTTAAACGAGGATCAAAAAGATTACAATTCTTTTCTTAATATCTAAGGAAAAGAATACGTATATATTAGATTGTCTGAAAAGTTTCTTTCGTTTTATAAGCAAATAATAAACGCACAATGTTTTTCGTTTTACATTACTTCGTCGAATTATGCACGAACATAGTAATAGAAATAGAGCGAAATAGATCGTACCTAATTCAATAAAATAATATAAAACAAAAATTGTTGTTCATCTATTATCGTTTTACGAAACGAAAGAAACTTTTCGGACGACCTAATATTTCCAAAGGGAGAAAGGCCATCTTCGTGATCTTTAATTGCTGTTCGTGCTCTAATAATGCAATGTAATACGTGGAATAATAGTATTTCTAACAGAGGAAAATACTTGTTACTAGCAGACGTTCTGTTCGGATAATGGAATATTCGGCTCATATTAGAATGTTCAGATATTAGCATACTCGACGGATAGAAAGCAGTTTCTATCGCATCGACTTCGCCTCTCCGAGGGAGACATAACAAGAAGCATTACTCCGCATTGTTCTGAAAGCTAATTGAAACCGTTTGATGAGGTCTCCTTCAATACGTGCCTAATAAGAGACAAAGCAGAAAAAGGATAGCATAAATTCGATGCATTTCGTTGCAGATACGAGAACGGCGAAGAGGAGCACTGCCTGGAGCTGTGGAACAGAGATGGTAAAGGGCTGAAGTGGAACGACAGCCCGTGCAGCTTCGAGACGTTCTTCGTGTGCGAGGTGCAGTGATCGATCGATCGACCAACAGGATTGACGAAAAACAGGATCTGAAAGTCATCGATACACGGGATTCGATTCACGATACATCGACTTACCTATCGAGTCATCCTGCCAGCTATTGCCTCGTCGACTTCGTTTCTCCTCCGGGACCTCGAAACAAAATAGAAAAAGTGACTTTTTCTGTGTGTGCGTGTGTCTGTGTGTAAGTGCGTGTATTGCGTCTTGCGGATCGATGGATCACGGGTAAATGGATACTGAACGTAAAGAAACAGATGGCGAACACGATGATTAGGATACAGAGATGTTTCTGTGAAGCAAATTTTTGCAGGAATGGCCTGAAGCCTATGCTCGGTTTTTTATCTGAAAATCGCGGTTTCGTTACAGCAAATACGTCTTATTTCTGCTACTGTGAAAACCACTAGTTCTACCTGTTCGTAGAATATTTTTATAGTAAGCAGAAAGGATGAGAATTTTCTTTACTGGTGAATAAGAACTGACGAAAGAATGGTTTAAAATGATTATTTTAGTCTATTAGCCTATTAACGTTCACGTTGTATGATACTATTTGCTTATTAAATTTAGCAATTACGAAGTAAGGACTCGTAAGTTTTAACGTGGATGTTAGCGATAATATATTAGTCGTTTGTCGTTAACGCAAAGAAGCCTGTGTTTGGATAATGGATACTTCTTTTTGGAAAATGGATAAGCTGGAGCTTGTGTGCTACTTTTTCTTCCATGATGGAGACGTAGAATTATAGTTGCGTCGTTGACGAAAGCTCCAACAAAAATGCGACCGTTGTTGGTAGCCAGGCGGAAAGTCAGAGAATTTTCAAATTTTGCCAATCGATGGAATCACGGTTGTTCGATACGAAAAGCATTTCCGATTCCATAGATTTGCAAAATTTCTGCTTTCTAATCCTAAGATATTTCCTCTTTTTCTTCCGGTTTCATTACCAAAAGCTTGTTGCCAACGTTAAAAATGTCGAGAGGAGAAATCAAAAGACTTTAAAGTGGGCGTGTCGATTAACGACGATTTAACAGAATAATGTAAGCTTCTATTTTCTAATTAATATCTGAATGAAATAACGAAAGAAATAAAGAAATAAATTCTACATCGATGGTCGAAAATTATTAGCGATCAATTAAATGTAAGCGAGGAGTAGAATTCGCACAATCGGAATTCTGCGCGAACTTGCATGATTTTATTTTTCACGAGTTCATTGGGCGTTGAAGTGGAAACCCCCGGCGTCGGAAACGACGTTGTACATGACATCATTTAGCGCTATGCAATAAAATCCAAGTTACATTATTAATACTCTGTGATACCTTCTCCCTCGCCGTTCTCCAAACGCCAAAATAAAATCACTTTAATCGTTTTGGCTAAAATAAAAGAGACGTAAATCGTAAAATTCGTCGTCAATCGCGCTCGCATACACATTACACGCATGTTAATTCGAATCAAGAAAAAGCTATTCGTTGTAGGACTCGTTCGATGGTACTTCCAAATTCGTTTGCAATTTCATATACTCTTTTCTTTCGCTTCTTTGCTATCTTACAAAATGATAGGATTTTATCAATTGAAAACCTAACTATCGACCGAAGCTAGATATTTTTAACTACTACATACTAAAACCTTCTACATTACCAACTGCGTATAAAATAATTCATAGTCTGTAGTTTTAGTTGCCTCTCAGTCCGTACAATAAAACTTGCGCATCCACTTCTACGATCTTTATGATTCTCGTAAAAGAGTCATAACACAAGCATCTGGTTTCCACTAAAAGAAAATTCAAAAAATAAGAAAACATACGAAAGGATAGGCAAGATACGCAGAAAAAAGACTCTAAGCTTGACACGATGGCTTTAATAAAATTTGAAATCTCGCTGCCGTATACAAATGGCTGAACTGTCAAACATCCCGTGTAGTGAACGAACAGGACCGTAGATAAAAACAAGTCGCGGTTTAGTCGGTGGCTGATCGTTCTCCGATTGCACGTTTCAGCGAGTGGAAACAGGATCTCGCGTTTCGTACCGGGATGGATGTCGGTTTGTTGTTCGCGGCTGACGTCGCGTCGCGGCGTCGAAGCGTCCAAACGCGTTCGAATATTGTGAACAAGCACGGGAGCCGAGCTTATTGAAAAGGACAGAAAAACCGATGATAAAACGAGGGGGGAAAAAGGCAGAAGAGAAAGGAAAAAAAAATGGAAAAACGAACGAACGAACCGACCAGAAAAAAGCACGCAACTGTAATGAAAGTTGCTCTCCCGGAACGTTGTATTCCCGTAACGAATCTTTCCGGTCGACGTGGCCCATGCTTCGTCGTTTCAACGTTCTTCCATCGTTGCTGCGCCGCCCCTTTCCTTTTTAACCGACACAAGCCATCAACGTGCGAGTCCCCTCTACAGGATTGACAGAACCAATTAGTGGTTCCGTCGATTTTTCGCCGTTTCGGGGGAGGGCAACAATACTCCGGAAAGAGGTAGTGAGCTGGTAAAAAAAAGAAAGGAAAACAAAAAACAAAAAATAAAAAGGAGAGAACCGGACGGCGCTAAAGCGACTGTAAAAGCATGCGGCTGAAAAAGGGGCAGGAGCAGAGGAGACTGGCAAAGGATAATGAAAATGAAACGATAGGATGGTGAGATTACGTCACTTGCGATTTTCATGGACCATAGGAATTCGTGTTGTTCGAAGAGGAGAGAGCGGTGTAGGTTTAATTAGTCACGTCGGAGGGTAGCCTATTAGAGGTAGTTTATATCTTATAATATTCGCTCTGTAAATGAAAGATAAGAATTGGAAGATCGTCGCTGTTAGATGTAACTTGATTTTATTCCGAAGCATTTATGCAACGACGTTTCCTTAAGTCGTTTACTA
The DNA here is from genome assembly GCA_014825975.1 of Bombus haemorrhoidalis. Classification (NCBI taxonomy): domain Eukaryota; kingdom Metazoa; phylum Arthropoda; class Insecta; order Hymenoptera; family Apidae; genus Bombus; species Bombus haemorrhoidalis. The sequence continues at coordinate 18,115,791 of CM026167.1, forward strand.
CAACAATGGCGACGAAGATTAGCTAAGTTTTATGCATACTCGATACAAAAGTTGAAACAAGTTGTGCGTACGTATTTCAATTGATTTTAATTAACTCGTATCTCTTTGATACTTATAACACGCGTTTGATAATAATCTGTATTATCATCTGAAAGTTGACGAACTTTAAAACAATGAATCAATAGAGTATTACATTAAAATATATGTTACCTTATTTATGTTCCATAAGGTAGATATTTTTTTATCGCGCAGTCAGATCCGAGTTAATAGAGTAATCTTCAGTTGGTAATGTTCCCTTCTATTGTGCTGCACGTTGGTATTCGCCATTTACGTCGTCCAAAATATTGACTAATGATGGTACAAGCACCGACGAGGTGCAAAATGGACGTGACATCACCGACGAGATATTAGTAAACGATACAAGTAAATCTACGCTCGATATCACGATAGGTACTTTATCGACCAATGTATATTTGATGTTCGAATGACCAGTGCTGCATCATAGTCGATATACTGAAATAGACGGGACACGCAATGCTTTTTCATGTTCACGTTCCGGGGGTCATCTGACTACCTTACCATCTTCGTGTTACGTGCGGTTGTCGGTACATTTGGTACACTCGATTCGGTACATAATACCACGGACGAGATATAGCAAGTCATAGAAAGCTGCGTGCGTGAACTTTGTTTACGTATTATACGAATCTTGTTGACGACTGCCATATGCTATATAAAATGATGCAATACCAAGTGTTACATCTAAAATATCTTTTTTTTTTATTAAAGACGCGCGTAAAAAAATTTCACAACTTTATGAGCTAGACCTTATATATATATTTACCGATACATGTTAAGAGGCGCAAAGTAAGGATTTCGGTGAAGGGAAATCTTTCCAGGAAATCGTGAAGTACAGGGGCTGAAAAGAAGCAGAACTCCGATGATTGAGTGTAGTATACAAAACAACAATGTTTTATTTGAAACAACATACAATCATGTGCCACATATGTTCCTTAAAGCCGTCGGTTTGCGCGTTCCGCGAGACGATTGGTCGACGATATTACTCGTAACGTAGAAATAATGTATGCATACGGGATATCTGTCAATGGCTTCGTCGTTTTATTAACGTACCATATGCCTCGTCCGCCACCTTTCCCTGATCTGTCGCGGAGCTCGCAAACCTCGTTTATCCTCTTTAATGCTTATCAATGTTACCATTTTTTTTTTTATCAATCTTTATCTTTTTTTTTTTGGTAATTTTATTTTATCATTAATATAATCTTGTTTCGTTTTTTTTTTCCCATTAAAAATGTACGCAGACACAAATACAACGCCTCTTTGTTTGAGGCCGTCGAAAAAAGATCTCCAGTTGGCGAGGTTTTTCGTCGCTAAACTTACTTCTCTGCTGGTCTACGCTAATCCTAAGGTATATTTTTACCCTCTCTTGTCGCTAATATCCTCGGTGGTGAAAACGAAGAAGCACGAACGAGGACACTCGAGAGAGATCACGATCTCGGTCCTATCGTACCTCCTTTTTCCCTTTTCATTTTTTCTCAATCGTTTCTTCTTCGTTATGTACATAGACGAGTATACGCACATACAAATTGGTATAATCGTTTATACTGTTTCTACGCGCGTTCGTATTTATCATATTTAAAATCGTGATGTACGCGGCGATCCTTTAACCCGTTTCAATTTTTCTTTTCCTTTATCCTTTCTTTTTTTCTTTTTTTTTTCTTTCAAACGTCCCTCTTCTGTTTCGTTTGTTTCACACAAAAATGGCCATCGTATGGCCACGTTATCGACTTCGTTATCTTTGTATGTATTTGACTAATCTATCTTAGGGTCCACAGAGGGATGCGATCCTTTTGGACTTGATCTATCGTGAATGATGGCCTGGACTCTTCTGATCCGTTGTGTATTATTTTAACGATCGTGGTACAGGTTGATCCGTCGCTAATATTGCTACAATTGTTGCTTCGTCATTGCCGTTTTGTTTTTCTTTTTAACGGTACTGAATCGAAGCTTTAGATTACGTGATAAATGATGCATGAAACGTCTTTTGATTTTGGTGTTTACAATTTGTACATTTTGTTGGACTTCGTATAGAAAACGTATAAATAATGAGAAACTTCTAACAAATCTTTAATAAAATGTTTAATATTCGTATCATACATAACGAGATTATATATGATAAAAATTCAGATTAATAACGAAACAAATCTTGAAGCGCTCTTTACGTTCAATGAGTATAATTTATAGAGAAATTTGTGAAATTGTATTTCGTTGTATTTTCCAGTGAAACGATAGCAAATCGATCGAGAACAAAGTTGTGTAGTTTCTTAGTGCCAAAGAATTTTTGAAAATGTGCCGGTAAAATTTATTTAATTAATTTAATATAGTTGCCGTCGTTGTGACCATCGCGAACGTTACTACAGTTCAACGTTACGTTAAATTCATCCGCGAAAATTCCGTTGTTACTGTGAAAAGGAAATTAATCGCTCGACGATGTTACTGATATGCTTATATTCAGCCAACGGATTTCTAATTTGCTGCGTTTCTTTTTTTTTTTTTTTTCTTTTATTCGTTACTCGATCTTGCTTATAAAAATTATTTGGCACGTCACCGTTTCGTACACATTGATGAAAAACAATCGTTTCTAGGATAAAATGACGATGATCCGCCGATCGGAAGAGTCCTGGTGGGAGATGAGTACGCAAAGGACACGAATCTCGGATGAAAATAGCGAAAGGAAGCCTATCGTTCGTGTAAGGACGACTAATCTACAATTACGGGTACGAAAGTCTTCGGAGATCACGAGTACGACGCTGAAAAATCATCATTAAGGCCGCTATTTCGTGTGTGCGCACGATTGTTAGGTTTACATAAGTTAGTTTCTACTATCAACGCCTTCTTGCACAATAATTTACGAATAATATCAGTAAGTTGGGAGAGAGAGAGAGAGAGAGAGAGAAAGAGAGAGGCAACAAGTTTTAAGTTATACGTTTCTGTTACGCAAATAGTCGGTATAATTTTATAGTTTTGTATAGAATAAGATGATCATAAGAATTTTTATAGAACAATTTTTTGATCCTCCAATTTTATATTCTATGATTTTAGATGGTAATCTGTAAAATTCAATTCTATAAAATTTCATTAAGAAGATTTGATCGATTTGTGCAAGAAAGCCGACGTTATCTCTTTGCCGTACTTTGTTGTACCGGTTACGATCGCTTGCCGTGATCGGATTATCGTATTCTTCTATAGAAACGTGTCCCATCTAATACGGCGATGCGTTGTTTACGAAATAACTCTAAACCAAGAAATCATAGTTACCGATGAAATTGAAATTTTACACCTGCTTTCCTTCTGTCTTCTTCCTTAAATTAACACTATCGTATCTTTATCGTTAATTGGACTTTCAATTTTTACGTCAGAGATTATTTTCTCGGCAATGAAAGCGACTGTCGATTCTTTTAACATCACACCACATCGATTATTGTTTGACGTTAGTCTCGTCGGACTTAAAGCTGCTAGATTCTCGATTAAAGCGCGCGATCGTTTCGATGATCGTCGAGCCATTGAAGAGGAAGAAATATCTGAGCTTTATCAAGAAACGTATTCGTTGTATCAACGCGAATTTTCAGTACGAAACTCACGTTCGTTCAAAGGATGATCCATCTTTTAAATACAAACACGTATCGTCAAGTTCAGTTCGTTCTAGAGTTATATGAAATTACGTTTGATTATCTTCGATTAGTATCTATCAATTATGGTCGTGTGTGCGCACACGATGAAAAGAAACGTCGTGTTTGTGTCGGATGGAAACAGCGTTTAAGATCTCACGTCGACCGGAAATATGGGTAAAAGCTTACGCCTGTCTTTTAGATACTTAACAGTAGCGGATAAAGATACATTAGTTATGGCATAATCGACACGCCTCGTCGGTATCTCTTTTTCCCTTCTTCTCTTGTTCATATACTTGTTTCGAAAAGAGTAACCAATAATCTCGTTCTCTCTACGTACGTTCGCGTCGTTCCTTAACAACGTAACATTTCCATTATCTTTAACAACAACAGTAACAACAGTGTTTTGTCCGATAGCAACGTATTATAAGTTAGAATTGCGATTTCCATAAATTTGTATTCTTTATTTTATTTTTGGTTAAATCCAGCACTCGTGTCTCGTCCTCGAATTAATCGTGTCGTTCGACTTCTCGAAAAGCCGACAGAAAGTGCTTTAAAAATCGGCGAACGTTATGAATTAATCGATACAATAGATTTTTCTCGTGGAATTTTCCTGAGCAAACGTCGTTTCAAATGTGTGATTCGTTTTATCTCGTTTGAACGCACGAGGAGTCGAAACAAGTGCTTCTCTAAATGGAGTTGTCGACGTGCGGTATAAGCCACAATAGCGAAACCTCGGAAACCGATGATCCATGGATTTTCAAAACCCAAACTATCTAAGAGCCGGAAATTTCCAAAATCTAATTATAACACCAGTTAGTTTTGATCACAATTATCGGACAACAAGAAACAATCTCGAAATTGTTGCAACTTTCTTTTCTCGTAATTCGATTCTTCCGCAACTTCGTTTCGAATTTTCGTGATCGAGAAATTGTAGCAGCATTTTTACAGCAAAGATATACATTTTCGTTTCTTATTGCAAATTCATTTCATGAAAATCGTTTGAATATGATAAAAAAAAAAGAAAAAAAAAAGAACGAAATTCTCTTTCCAATGTTTACTTTGTGACTTACACGGTACAATGCGTTCTATGTACAGCGGACGTAATTTTAGAACATTAATCCTATCTCTGTCGATTTTCCTACACACACACACACAAAATCTTTGTTTTTTCTGCGATTGGCTCAAAAGAATTGCCTCTTTTTCAACTACTCCTTACGAGGATAGACTTTATATTCCTTTCTTTTTTCTTTTTTTTTTTTTTTTTTTTTTGGCTTTTTATTTGTGGAAATTGCGAAGTGTCAGGTTCTTGAATAGGCGCGAAAGCTTTGAACGATCACGCGATCGTATCGACGCTTCTAAAAAATATTTCACCTTAATGGTTACACGCTTGAAATTCACTGTTTCAGGCACCGTTACGTATAGTAAAATATTTTAACTCGGAATTTATTCTCCGCGTTTCTTACCGATCGAATTTTAAGACGCAACACGAGCCAGCAAAGATTAATTCTTCGAATATTTACCAAATTAATAAAGAGAAATTTTTGGTCAAAATTATGCGACGATATTTATTTTATCCTTCGAGTTGGGTATTATGATTATAGTAATTTTAAGGTGGACTGCATTCGAACGCTATATTCGCGAAGAAATGAATTCTTTTAATAGCACATTAGCAAAGCATGATACAGGTGCTTTCAATCCTGGTAATAATTACAATTTAAACAGATTGAACATTCTTGAAATTGTTGATCGTACAGAACACCAAAAACACAATGGATCCGTTAACAAATCAATATACCCTGGATACTATTTTAATTTTGTTAAGAAAGAAAGAAAAATAAACTATTACGAAGCGTACTATATTTTTTCACTATCGTATACTTTCCGTTAGGGAAGATTGTTACGACAAAGAAAGTGTCGAAATATCCAAGCTAATAATCGTCACTGGATCATCCTGTTCGCTGCTTTTTTTTTTTTCATTAAAAATTTGACACGCAACACCTGACACTTCTCGATGCAATTTTATTTAATCGTTACGCTCGGTGGATCTTTATTACGTGTACTTTTTTTTTTTTTCTTGTTGTTGAGCATATTACGTCCTCGAAATAAGTTTCTTTTAGAATATTTCATTGTTTTTTTTTTTTTACCACAATATACATACTTAACGTATAATAGTAGCTCGTGTGTACATTACGTATTAAATATATATGTATATATGTATATATGACATAGTCAAATGTCATAGTTATATCTTGTATGGTACACATTGACATTTTACCATCAAGGTGTCGACAGGTTTTCTTCTTTCCATCTTTTTTAATATATAGCTTTTATTTCATCGTTTTCGTTCTTTCGTAGCATCTTGCTCGCCTCGGCGTTCGTTTTAACGAACAATTATTGGCTCGAAGTCGACGCCCTAATTTGTGGAAAAAGGGCCGGTATTTCGTACAAAGTTTTAACGAGATTCTCAAAAGACTTAGGAATTTTCAATAACTACCTATTGCATTGTTGCTGCCTGAATAATAACTTACGCGGTTTGCTTTCTTTATTTTTTCCAGTTTTATCCAGGTTCGTGTTGTTCCGTTCTCTCTGCCTCTAACAGGCACAACCTGTTAACGTCACTCACGGTTCCAAACCTCAATTCTCTCGTACTTGTGTTTTACAATAAAAACAATTGTCGACATTACAGAGATCGTCTGTTACGCAAAGTTGTCAATTTCAAAAGCAATGATTTATTACCGCTCGATATAAATGTCCAAATCTCAAGCTTGAATTTAAAAGCTCTAAACAAAGATAGAAGTTTCTGAGTTTTCAGATTTTCTCCAAGAATCTCTCCAAGCTGCACCACGTATGTATCAGACAAGAACATCGATAATCGAAGGAAATAAATAAACTAATCGTCACACGATTCACGTAAGAAAGTCGATCAAACGAAACCAACAATCAGTGTCACATAGGCGATTGAAATAGCATAAATACACTCAATTCCCTTCTTACAAACCTTACTTCGACTACCCTTCAAACGGCACACTTTCCAACGAAACGTGTGAATCGTTCTTTTTCAAAAGTTTCGTCTCCCCCCGCCCCCCCCCCCAAAATTCTATTTTAAAAGAGAAACGTTATTCGTAGGACAGTAGCAAAGACTCGAAACGAATCGTGTTCGTTCAAGAATTTCAACGTGATACAATCACAAAAATGAACACCGCGCACTTCCGGCTCTTCGTGGCGAAGACAGACAGACCTTGGAAAACGTGGTCGTGATTAAAAGTTCGTTCATCGAGAGAAAAACGATCGTGATCTCGATATTCTTCATAGGCACTGAACGTTCTTCCCGTGCACCAGACTTGTTTTTGTATTCTTCGATAGTTTCTTCCCTCGTCTTCTTCGGTAATTTCTTCGATTATTTCTCCCCTCGTGTTTTTCGATCGCTGCTCGAAACGGCTCGGCTTCGAGGGTTTCCCGTATTCGAGGGGTGGCCTCGACGAGGCAACGAGGCAACAACTCGTTGTCCAAAATGGCGAAAGCGAGTTACACCGCTCCCTAAGGACGCTTATGATCGCGCTGACGTGGCTGGGCAATCGTGGCCGCTTCTCTACGATCACAGAACTGTCTCCATCTCGGCGATTTCCGTCCTGGCTGCGTCGTCGTCCGGAATCCTAAATACAATAATCCATTTCATTCGTTAGCTTGGACAAAGACAAAAAAAAAAAAAAGATAAGGAAAGAGAAGATTAAGAAACGATAGATATATGTTGGCGAGGAAGAACGCGAATTGCAAATAATCCCATAAATTCGAGTACGAAATTTTTGTACGGTGTATGTAAGGATCGAACTTTCAGCGACCATCTGTTCGTTGTAACATAAGCGAAAAGTCCGATAAATTATCGTAAATATTTACGTGGACGCTAAGGTAAATGGATATTTGAAAATTTTTGCTTGTTCGAGGCTATATAAATTTCCAAATTTCAACTATGAACTGCAAAATTTTAAACAAGTGAAAAAATTGAAATTTCTTATCACGCAAGATAACAAAAAGACGAAGAATATGTCTTTTCTTCGAGCGAAGAACATTTGTCGAGGATGAGAATCTTCTAATACTCTAAATACTTTAAAGTGCGAGATACTTTCATATACCGCGAACATTGTTATTGCATTATAATCACATATAGTTATAGTTGAGAAATTGTGAAATAGTAACGATTTGCATAATGCCAAAGAAATAAGAAACAATTCTTCGATAAGAAATAAAAGCGACGAACGAGAGCGGAATAAGATTTGATCGTAAGTGTCAGCCAGACCGTAGTTGAGAACTTTGTTCGATCATTCGATCGGTCGATCTGATACGTTTCTCTCATGATCGTTTATAGGTCGTCTAAATTCGTAAATTTGATAAAAGTTAACAACGATCAGGCGATAAATGATGTAAATGGCGAAATTAACAGAAATGATTTCTTCGCTTCTATTGGAAATCACTTCTGGCACTTACGTCGTCTACCATTTCAACTATTCAATTTTCTGCAAGGTGTTTGTACGAGTTTTCTTTAATCTTTTTTCAATTAACGTGAAATGTTTGGAAAGGACGATGGCAGAGAAGTTTGTGAAAGATACACGTACGTGTTAATTGGGTTTCACCATGTGTGCGTGTATGTGTTTATGTGTGTCTGTTTCCGTATTCGATGCTCAGGAACGTGAGGAATTTTCGTCGAAACGAATCGTCGATGTAATCGAAAGTTTCTGCGCAAATATTCCACTGAGACAATCTTTGCTCGACTAGGCACGTTTTGCATTTTTATTGGAAATTTGGGAAATGTTTGAGGAATATGTTGGTGCGTTAAGCTCAGGTGGCGTGAACGCTATACACGCGATAGAATGAGGCCAATTTCAAGCTAATGTAAAAAGGGTAGCTAGCTTGGTTGCTGAGAAGTGAAGGAATTTGTGAATAATAAAAATTCGCTGAATTTTTCACACGACGATCTTCTTCGCGTCATATCTCGTGCATACGACTACGATTTTAATTAAAATATAAATTTCATGTAAACTCTCTGAATCGAGTACAAAACTTCGTGGTTATTTATCTAAACAAAAACGCGATAAACTATATTAACAAATAGAGATAGAAATTAAGCGTCAACTTACATTCAAAAATCGAATAAACGGAAGGGTGAGCTTCCCTCGTATTTTTTTTTTCAATAACTTTACTAAATCGTAACAGCAATATATTTTGTGAGAAAGTAATTAACAGATTAAGATATAAATGCAGGATGAGTGTCAGGACGATGATGCAGCAATTATTGGTTTAGAATCGAACTTCATACAAACTATCAATTAAATCCTGTCAAATATTAGGTTGTCCGAAAAGCGTCTTCCTTTTTCAGACACGTCTTTTACAACAACTCATCTTCGTACAAAAAAAATGAAACCTGATCTGTCGAACTTCGTGACCTTTATTTTGACAGAACAAAATATATCATAAGTAATTCGATAAAATAATATAAAACGAAAAATGTTGTGCGTCTATTATTTCCTTATAAAACGAAAGAAATTTTTCGGACGACCTAATATTACTGTTAGCGAAAGTTTGGATTTCTTGCATAAAATTTACCTGTAGATCTGTGGAGGTAAAAATTTGTCGCTATACTCCGTGCTGACCACGTGGTTCCTGGTCATGTCCCTAGGCCTGGCAACATCGATGGCGTCGATGAATCTAGATTCGAGAGAATCACTGTATGATAATTTGGAGAGAAGACAATTCTACTGCCTGAAAACGGATAGGCAAAGAGACGTATACAGAGTGAATCGTCTGACATTAGAATCTGAAGTATTCTGTTGACCTCGAGCATTTTTAAATAACGTAACGTATGTTTCCTGGCGAAATGCAAGTTGCACTAGCTTCTTTATCCTTTTTCGATAATTTCCCTTCCACGTTTCGTCCTTAGTTCTCAAAGCAAGTATAGAGCAGAAAATTATTTAGGCTTTGACTTAAACGCACGATTGTTCAAAATTAAGTAGAAAATTGTGCATCGATTCGTCTGAAGATAAAAATGTCGTAAAATGTAGAATCGCGTTCTACCATAGCGTACGTTTAACTTTAAACTAATAGCCGTCGATTTCTCAAATTTGTTAACGATTCTATCATCGAAACGGTCTAGAATTTTCATGCTAAAAGAAACGACCTCTTGTCTTCAATTAAAAGAAGCAGCCTTTTCAATTCCCGAAGATCGTATTTTTCAAACATCTTCTGAAAATTCCCGTTTAAGGAATACAACGCCAGTTACAGCGTCGTTACAAGCGCAGTTATGCAGATGTTAGAAGACTACGTTCAATTACATTTCGTCGGTCCTTAGACGAGGAAAGTTTAATTCTCTGGAGGAAAATTTCACTACTTGCAAAGTCAGAATTTAACGCTTAGCAACAACGCGTATGTGGAATAGGATATCGTGCAGAGAAAACGGCACGGTTTATAATAAGAGACTCGTTATAATGCGCTTTATAATGCACGAGAGTGATGTAATATTGTTTGTGTCAGAGAAACTATAACAGTTCGTGAACCAGGTCAATATGAAGGGAAGCGTTGAGTTTCATTGACTTTCCGGACAGCGTAGTGCCACAAATTCGTGGGGAATTTGTGGCATGAAATTTGGACGGTCTCAAAGGGAAAATCACCTGGGTTCTTTTTTAGTGCAGCAACTTGCATTAATCGAGGCAAGGAGAGTTTGCCGCAGCAATTCGGTGAAATGAGCTTTGAGATTGACCAGAGACACTCCTGTCACGGATGGAAGTTACGCTAATTTCAAACAGAATAAAGGACACTCGTTTCGTACTCGAATACTTTGAAAAAAGGATACATTCGCGGGAAGGAACTTCTATGCTTAATTAATTTTAGCTCGAAATTCGTTCGATCAAATTTACGTTCGTTAAGTTCAATTTGAGTGGATTTGTGTCACGGTAGGTTTACGTAAATTAACTCGTAAAGTTCTGGAAATTATCGAAAATCACAGATACGCGTTAGTGGTATAGAATAGTTCGCGTAATTAGCGCTGGAATTATCAATGTCGTCAGCGTATCGAATTTGTAATTTCGGCAATTTATTTTAAGGGACTTTTCTTTCTAAAATATTTAATAAATCGTAATTTTCTTTATACATTCTATACTTTTCTATATACTGTTTATATAATGTTTAATATATATATATATAATGTTTGTCGAGGTTATTAGATGTATACGTATTAGATAAATACAAAGGAACGCGTGGATCAAGTGTAAGGTGAAAAATATATTCTAAATATTGAAGCGTAAATACAAGGTCGCAATACGATTGAGCTGGTCCAGATCCGCAAGCTAGCAGTGTTACCCTATGACCGAAAATCCCGAAGCCATCGTCGCCTGTCTACAGTTTATGGTTTGTCTTCGACCCAATCTTTTGTCTATAGGCCGTCGATGGCTTCGGTGCTTGACGAAACTAAAAGACGTAGATGTAGAGTTTTCTTAGAAATGGTGATCGCTTCAACAATGTTGATTTCTTTGCAGAAAGCTTTATATACTATTTTAATAATTGTATAAAAAAGATTGCATATTACGGGTTAAATAAATGGAGAAGTCTTTTAGCATAGAAGTGGTCGTATAACGACAGGAATGTTTCAATATCAGAATTTTTCAGCCGAGAATTTCGCGTTACCAGGGAACGAGTGAAATATCAGATTTCAGATTCCATTCCATTCAGATTCCATTGTTAGGCGACTCATTCCGGACAAATGACTCGATCGTCGTACTACATTCTTCTGCTTGAGTTTTCCTAATTTACAGGAATTTCCTCAATCGTAATCGATGGCTCCTCGCACCGTCGACTTAACGCCATCGCGCACGATTTATCGTTCCACTATGCACTCTCGATACAGTCGTCACGAGTCTACCGAAAACTTATCCTTGAACTCGCATGCCATGCTTCCGAGCACATGAAAAGTAGATCGATACGATACGAAAATACGAGTTTACAAAGTGAATAGATAAATGTACAGGAAGATAAAAAAAAAAAGATAAAAAAAAGAAAGGAAAAGTACGAGGCAATAAAAGTAGAGAAGAGTAATTCGAATATATGCAGACGTTCTGGACTACCAAGCGAAGCGGATAATCTACTTCTACTCTTATCCTTCAAACTTTTATATCGTTATCATCGATCCTCGCGAAGCTTCGTTCTATTATTTTCTTTGTCCGTCACGTAAGATTCGTGCGACTCATCGATCGTTCGAGCGATCGGATATCGTTTTATTTTTAAAAGTATTACCAAGTAATATTTGAAGAATATTTGTCCATAGAAAGTTGAATGCCAGTTTAATTGAAGCTTAAATTGAAGTTTGTACATCCAAATTTAAATTCAAGTTCAAGTATTTTGTTTTAGTTAATTTTGTTTCGTTAACCAAGGCGTCGATAAGTAACGTCGAAGGAAACGAACGAATCGTGCGTATAAAATTAAATTCTAGTTTAATTCAAGTTTCATTTAAATTCAAATCCAAGCATTCAAATTTAAATCTAAATCTATATCAGAATTGTACGATTCAAATTTAAATTTAAACTAAATTTCCATTTGTAAATTCGCCAATTAAAAAATCTCCATTTAAATTCAAACTAGAGTCAAACTACGGACTCGACAGATGCTTACTAACAAGAATCCAAAACATTCGATCTCTGTGCTATTGCGTCGCTGTTCAAATCCAATTTCAGCTACGGAAAGAAAAAACAAGAAATACGATAGCCCCCGCAACGATATTTTCGAAGAGAAATAAGATGGTTTCCGGACGCGGGGATAATGTGGCTCGTTAGCGGAAAAGACACCGGGGAGATCGTACAGAAACAAGCCTCGCGAGATCGATTTTGCTCCCCTCTGTCAACAGTGCACGGATTTATCGACGTTCGAATGGCCATTTCCCGATTCCCTTCTCGTTCTCGCCATTCTTTAGTTCGCGAAACGACTACCAAGTCGACCAAACGACCACCACCTAACGACTCATCGATTTTCACGTGCACTTCGAAGACAGTTTCTACCAAAGCGACGTAGGAACCTTTGCTTTTCGAAAATAAAGCCGGATAGAACGTTAGAGTCACGGTGGAATACGAAGTAACGTGAGAATGTTCAAGCGATTCTCGGCTTTGTCGTCGAAATCGACGTCTATTTGTCGTGATAAATAGTAATAAGTGGAAAGCGATATAGTCTTTGGCGTTGAAGCACCTAGTTAAGCAAGGTCGTAGCTCGAGTAGCAACTAGGATCGTACGCGCTGCGTCCCTCAGTTTAGAATCTTTTGTCAATCATTTGAAAATATCCGAGAAAATCGAAATTTTATCACTTGCGTCGTCTGTATTTCTCTTTCGTCGATTTAAAATACGTAGATATTATGCCGTAACAGGCTGTATAATATATTTCAACGTACTTCGATGATAAGTCATAAAATCGGAGCTTCGGAAATAAGATTTTATTTCCAATCTGTAGTCAGAATTCAAATTCAGAAGCAGAGTTAGTCGGCCTGCGATTCGTAAAATTGACATAGCGAATTTTAGAGCTAATTATTTTTATCGCGAATGTCGTTACCGTTACGCGAGACAATTTATTAGCATCGCTAACTTCTAGCCCGTGAATTGTAAAATTTCGCTAATAATTTCGATGGCTGTGATATCGTAAAAGTGGCTGCCCAAGTGAATCGTTGTATTTATGTAAGTTATTGATCTACCATGGTGGTAAATTCTTGAATAACATTTCAAACGAATTGAGTACCAAAATCATCACGAAAAATTTTGTTCGGTAGAGAAATAGATCACAATTCAGAATAAGATCTACAAATTAGAGAAAGTAGAAATTATTTGAGATATACGCAAAGAAAAGATTGATTCTGAGTCGACATCGCATGGCCTTGAACCAGGTTCCTGCAACCCTCAATAGGTCTTCGATTCGTTAAATCATGGAAAGCTGCAAACTTCAATTAACAATTGATTTTTCAAGCTCGTAGTATCGTTTCCATTTATTGTACAAAGACGTTCCTGTCTGAATGAAACGATTTACAATTTCAAACGTGTCGACGAAATGGTCCCGACCGAAAGACAATATCGTTTCCTGTTAAGCAGACGTGCCAGATGTCATGCTTGTACCATATGTTACGGTTTCTCTGTTTGCTGTGCGGCGCTCGGTTTACTTTTAAATGGCAAACGCCTCGAAACGACACCAGCTGACGGACAAACAAGCGTGAATTTTTCCGGATATTTGGCAACTGATCCTGCTCCCTCCTGTTTCGCTGCCAAATACCGGCTATCCGTGACCCAGTAAGTACATCTCGCGAATCACGTTACTGGCGGAAGTTAAAGGAGATCCGCTTTATCGCTGATTGTTGTTTCTTTGCGATGTAATTTCGAGAACGCGAGGATACATGTAACGAAGGGTTGATTTACAGATTCATCGCGCAAATTGGAATTTTAGGACGTGAATTTTCCCCGTGTTCTTAAAAATATAATAAAATTGACTGAGACTCTTTTCGAATAATTTTATTGGATTAACGTAACTCTGTAATAAAAAGGATGTTCTTTTTTATTCGACTATATCGAACGGAATCCTTTTATAACATTACGTTCTATCGAATGTAAAACGAAAAAGGAATAGCAAAGTGGAAGGATTTGATGGAATGTTAAGAAACCGAGCGCTCTTTGGGGAAATGAAAAATGCTGGAAAATCGTCGTTCGAGAAGTAACTCTATTTCGACGACACATCGGGGAAAAATATTTGCCCTGGTTCCTACGTCACCGAGTATTCTTACGTGTTTTGGGCGTTGCGGACTTACGAATCGAAGTATGGCGGTAGCGGATGCGGAGCTTCCACCGCCAATGACTCCGCTTGTGAATGGCGATCCGAGCTTTGAAAGCATCCTCGCCACCAGCCGAGACTTCCGGTTTTCCTCCTTTAAAAAAGCCGACGTGGATATGTGCCAGGCTTCTCTTTCACCATCGTCCATCGCTATCAACCACCCCTTAATGTGTACCAGCAACACGTCTCAAGCGACTAGAGATCCTTTTATCGTTTCTTTCTCTCTCTCCCTTTCTCGCTCTCTCTCTCTCTCTTTCTCTCTCGTCGTGTAATCTGCCTTTGTTAAGCTTTTTTAGGATCTTTTCCTATCTTTCGGTGATTTCAGAGACGCAGAGAACCCCGCGAGAAAAACGCTAGAGATATCGAAGTAGAATTCTAAAACGCGGAAAAGAGTATTTGGAAAATGCCGGAGATATTCGAGGAAAGAAGCTTCGACGAAATGTACGAAATCGTCGTTTCAAGTCTCGCCGACTGTTATTTTCGTTTCATTTTCTTCGTCGACGAGAGAAAAATTTCGTATTCCTGTCTCTACGAAAGAACTTGGCAAAAGTCGAAGCAGAGTTCAGTTTATGAAACGTTAATTTTCTTATTCGACTCTCGTACTGAGATTATAGTTACATTTGCAAATTTAATATTAGATTCGACTTTAATGATTTCAATTGAAATTTAAATCTAAATTGGAATCGAAAAATGCGAACTTAATTCGAATTCAACCATTCGAATACAAAATAAATCTTCCGTAGGAAAATTAGAATCTCGAAGGCTGAAGCGAAACTTTACCCTTAAATTTCTTTCCCCCGATTTGTAATTCTATTGAATAAATTTAAGAACAACTAACTTAAGGCATGATTATGTAACATATCACAGACATTTGTAACCATCTTGCAATCTTTTCAAATTTTTTGGAAAAAATTATTAAGCTTCTACAGGTATAATTTAATTCATTTATCATCGTACAAAGATAAGTTTCCCTATGGACGATTGAATTAATTTTAAATATTCGAACTGAGATTCCGATTTGCGAAAACTTCAGCGCAAATTCAAATTTAGATTTCCATCGTCGATTTCGATGTTCAACTGCGATTAAAAAATTCCTTTCTCTACAATAATTCGCGGTTTCTCTTTCTTCTTTTGCTCAGATTATCTAACCCAATATCTGGAGAATCAAATCTCGTTGAAACACAATTGAGTAGCTGCGAAAGTATTTCCGAAAGGGCATGAAACGAAAGTTGAAAAGTTCGTCATTTATACGGGGTGCGAATATCGCGAGATCCGGATCGGCTGTTTCCGGGAAGTTCGATTAAACAACGTTCGCGATTGGTCCAAACAATGTACCTGGATTCTCTGCAAACACCTGCGGGCTTATCCGAGTCGAAGTTTTCAGTGTAAACTTTTCTAGCTGGAAGCAACGGAAGTTTATTCCGAGATCTCGTGTCGCTGAGAAGTTCTGCCTTCGTACGAGCGACATACGTTCTCGCCTTCTTCTCGTACGTTTTCCTGCCCCATTTTCTTTCCCTCTTCCATCTACCCTTCTAGTCTACCGGCGAAACTCTTAATATCGAGGAAAATTCGAAGCCAATTTGCCGTCGAACATATCTCATACGTGATACGGTGAAAACATACAGTCGATCGTAAGTTTAAGATCATCGATTGACGTTACATGTTATTGTCTTTGTTCTTTAAAGACGTAGAAATCTCCTTACACATTTTCCACAAATCTTCCTCCGTAATTGTAAACCCGAGTCCATTGTCCTATTTAGAGATACTTGGGAACAGGATATTTATTTATTGGAAATAGAATTTAGAACGTAAAACTGTTTTCGAAGAATATATCGTGTATAGTAATGTTTCTTGTTTTTTATATTAGAAAAATATTCTTTCGTATTCGCTATAGTGCCCAGATTGAAATTTTAAAAAGCAGTTATCTCCTTACAATTATTCTATGTATCTATCTTATATACATATGTATAATTTCATCAAATTCAAATGCCGTAAGAAATAACTATGTATATCTACCAAATACTCATGCAAACTAAACTTTACAAGTTATACAAGTTCATGTGCTAGGTGTCATACCCAAGAACTGTCAAAGTAAATGCTTACGGTGATCTAATCGTTTCGATCTATTTTGTTTCAGTCGAGCCGAAATATTGTAAACTCTCTATAAGCTCTTCATTCTGCGACACTAGTAGTATAAGTCAATAATAATCGCCACCAAAGGCATTACGGCTCTTCTTACGTTCTATAGGGAAACCATCTTACTAAGGGACGAGGTCTTAAACTCACGATCGTCGGTAGCTTCAGAAAATAAAGAATAACCAGAAATGAATGACACGCTCGTGGCGATATCACGACGTCAACGTACTCGTGTGTATATGCGTCCGGATGTATATACATGAGCATTGTATGTTTATATACAATTAATATATATACATCTCACGACTGTATATACGAATGTATATACGTGTTCGTTCGTAGATAAGTGCATGCTGTGCGAGCCAGGCTCCAAGTGACGTCAGAAAGTAATTGAAGATTTAATCTCGATCCGCAGTTTCTGTCGTCTGCGTATTATGTAAAACGTTTTATCGATTAATCGAACGTTAACCGTCCACTAGAGAATCTCGTTCGAGGAATTTTTAAGAGAATTTATATATTTCTATCGTTAAGCACTTTCTATTATCTTCGTATCGTTCTATGGACGTATCTTTTTATTTCTTTTTTTTTTATCGTCCTTTTGTACGTATAAATTACCCCCGGGGAAAGGTACGTAACGTGAATCGAGATTGAACCCTTGTAAATCTTTTACGGAGGACAGGTGAAATAACTATGCAGTAACATGCGTAGATCTGTCGTTACGGATCCACTTCCGCTTTCACGAAATCGTATTCGCAAACGGGCAGAAGAGACGTCGACCTTTAAAGGAAAGCTTTCTAGAACAAAGGTCTGTTGGTTGAATTTGGCGGAGGAGAAAAAAAAAAAAAGAAGAGCTGCAGCGCGAGATACTTCGTTTCGAAAGCGAGTGGCGCTTCAAAGGAAGCGAATGCGTATCGAATAGTCTAGATAAAGTTCGTTCACGTGAATTTCTTTTGTCACGGATGGAACGTTTCCTTCCCTTTGCCCTTTGTTTCGAACTTCTTCCTTCAATCATCGAAAGGATCTCAAAGAACTTCGCTATGGTATCAAGGGAAGCAATCGTCTTCATGATTATTTATTTCCTGCGTACGTACACGTAACGAAATTCTAGGACCATAGACGACAGATGTCTATGCAATTTCATGTGTTATCGTATACCATTGTATGTCATCGATACAAAGCTGAGAATTTTCCTTCTCATGTATGATTTTAATATTTTAACATTTCCAAGCAAAAGCACTTTTTCTTTTTTAAAGCTCAGTAGTGTGAACTGTTAAAAATCAGACATTTCATATATAACAACCTAACGTTCTTGATCGAATATTTCGTACATTTTTATAGACTTTCTCGCATTTAAATTCTCCATAAATGCAGAAACGTACGTAGTTTAATTGTTAATTATTACAAGAATTTTATATTTACGTTATATCTATTAACGGATAATTCGAAATAAAGAATATATTAGAAGAATTAGAAGAGAAGCAGATAAATATTGGCAAGAAATTTCGACGAATTTAAACACATTCTTTGAGATCCTCTTGTATGAACTAAGGTCAAGAGTTTTAACTGTAATGCGAACATAATATAAAATCTTCTTATTCGCAGAGTAACGTTAATTCGAATGAATTATGATTATAGCATACTTGGCCTGGGTGGGTTTTATTCCGTGAGCCTCCAGATCCTTTTCCAGCTGTCGTATCTTGATCTTCGCCATGTCTAATTCGTGTTTCACCTTCCACAAATGCGTGTCGCATATGGGATCCCTGCATCTATGATACCTCAGGATGTCCTGCGCCTCGTAAACTGCTCCACGGAATGTCAGCGACTTTCCCATGCTCTTAAAAAAAAAAAAAAAAAAGAAAAACAGATAACTTTATGTACAAAAGTTATACGAAACCTTACACATACATGGTTTCGTACGAATATTTTTAAAACGATTGTTGTATTTGTCGTAGAACGTTGTAGACGTTGTTGATGTAAAAATACGAACGTGACAATTGAACTCTTTTCTTCGCAAAAACAAGCAATATAGAAATAAGATCGATAGAAATATCAATAATATGGAAATAAAATCGAAGGAAAAAATTCAGTTCGTCGATAAATTTGGAAAGAACTATGACAAACTGTATTTAGGAAAAGCGGTTTACCAAGCTGAAAAGTGCGCAACAACCACCACCGTCACTTCGCGCCAGATGTTGCCTGACATACTTGAAATACAAATGTTCCAGAAGTAGGAAGGCTGCAGCCAGAAGAATTCCCATCATCAATAAGAGAAACGCGGACAAGAACTGTTCCAGCGCCAAGGGATCGCTACTTTTTTGTACCTCTTTGCCTGGCTTGCAGGTACCTGTCATCCAGTACCGTCTCAGACGCTCCAAGTCTCCTGAAATTTCAACGTTCTTCTTTTATGACAGGAAATGTACAGAAATTTAGTTTTAATTTAAAAATTAATGTTTAATTATTTTATTATAATTTGCTTATTCATTGTAACTAGTTCTAATTTTAGGTAAGTAAATCTAAGTAAGAAAGGGCGAATCGTGCGAATTGGATTATAAAAAGAAAACAACGTGCACATTTCTATAACAGTAACATTATTTAATATTTCTTTAACATAAGCTTCGGCTAATACTAATAATTTAACGTATCGTTTGATTAATAATTAATAATCATACGCGTCATTTGCGGCAAATAAAAATTTTATCGGTCGTAAAAATGATAATTTTCTCTTGCAGGCTTAAATACCGAAATATTATACGGCTATGCGTGACTAGAAAATATACAAAATAATAAAATACACTGCAATTTCTTGAAAATATTCCGTGCCAATTACCGAATGGAATCTATGCGCGTATTTAAATAATATCTTTATTTAATTCCAGACGATAAGTGAACAGATGCCGATACCGTTGTCTCTGTAGTCGAGCAGGCGCTTGTTGAACATCTGCAGATACTTGGAATTCCTTGAAAACGCGAGACCGTACCCGGTCATTGCGTACCAAGATCCCACAGTTAGCAATCGGCAGTCCTCATCTTGCGCTACCAGATAGTCCAAGACCGTTCCGTCGTAAATAAACGCGTCCATTTCTCTGTTGCAGAAGGAAACGATGTCGCTGAGAAAATTGAAAAACGAGGAGCGAAACTTTAAAGGAATCGAACGAATGGCACGATAGATCGTTCGAGTCGAACCTTTAAACTTATTTCTTTCACGTAGAATGATCTTCCACTCTTATCTCAATTACATTGCTGCAACTTTTTCTGTCGAAGAACAAGGAAATTCTTCTATAGGAAATTTCCTTGATTTATCTTATCGATTTTCGTTGCGAAACGTTGATATCGACACCGAACGATTTAGGTCAGTTATAAATTTCAATATACTTTGATAATCGAAACAAGGAAAGTTCTTTACAAAAGATCGATTATCTTGGATCGTGCAGATAGTGATTGAACAGGAAGGAAATTTCTATGATAACCAGGTTACTTAAGAAACTTTACATTGTTTGACGAGTAGATAATAAGGGAATAAACGGAATTCTTGTATAAACTTTGAGAAAGTTAACCGAGACCCTCAAATTACAATGAAATTTAAAACAATGTTCGCGTCCAACGCCCAACGTTTCATCCAATATTGTAAATTCGTTTAATCGAAATTTTATTAAAAAGTGAGCTCTCCACGTAACATTCTAAATTTAGCTAAAAGCTCATCCTATGACCTTCCGTTAGAAAAATCTCCCTCTTTTCCATCTGTGCCATAATTTACATCGAACACTTCACCTTTTGCTTCCCAAAGCTGCCAACACCATTTAGAGACCAGCAAAGTGGCAAGGTGGGAACTAGTTCACAGAGATTAAACAAGCAACTTCGCTCAGAAGCTTCGATAACGAACCACGTATATATAATGCGTGCACATTTAGCGCGATTAAGGGATCAAGTTCTAATTCGAGGACCAGCGAATTCAGCAAACTAATACGTTATGAGGTGTCGTGTTTGTTCTTGCTTATCTTTTTTTTTTTCTTTTATATGACATTTAATTTTAATCGATTATAAATACACGATGAATGTACCGAGAAGCGTATCGTAGGTTTTCGAGCGAATTTGATATATTTAAAAGTTGAAATCAATTTGATATGCCGGAGCTCGGCTGAACCGTTGCAAACCATTTTTAAAATACTCTTTGAAAATACCGAGTTTACAACATATTTTCGTTTCTGAAGTGTGAAAAGAACTAAAAATTTTAAAGAAACTTAATGAGATATTAACGAGAATAAGAAATTTAATGATTTTTATAAATATACCTAAGTAAAGAAATAAAACATATGTAGAGAAGACGTATATATCATATTATATACATTTTCACATCTTTAAATTTCTCACAAATACATAAAAATTGTACTAATAATAAATCTATTCTGTAAATGCACAATTATATCGCAAATTTGATTATAAACTTCGTCGACGAAGACCTCACGCTTTTTTCTATATATTTCAGGAGGAGACAACGTCATTTAATCGTTCTTACCCGCTGATAACCGCCTCGATTCCTTCAGCCACGCTACTTTTGTTGAATTTCTTCATGTAGGCGTGCATCTCTTTGAAATATTTCGCCAAAGTGCTGTCAGTGTGGCTCCAAGGTATGGTACCAAACTTGAACATAGGCTTGTGGGACCATGGCTTGGCCAAACGATGATCGTCAACACCGGTAAACTCGTGAAACTCCTCCCTCGTGATCATGAAGGCGGCCAGGTTGGCAGTGTAAATGGCGAGGAACACCACGGCGAACAGCGCCCACACGTTCGTCATGAATCTGAGTTTACAAGAATGTCGTTAAACGTCGGTGAAACGACATACATTCGCTCGATAATTGTGAAAAGATT
This sequence comes from Bombus haemorrhoidalis, assembly GCA_014825975.1. Taxonomy (NCBI): domain Eukaryota; kingdom Metazoa; phylum Arthropoda; class Insecta; order Hymenoptera; family Apidae; genus Bombus; species Bombus haemorrhoidalis. The sequence goes on from CM026167.1 coordinate 18,137,318, forward strand.
TTTAGCTCTGCTATGCGTCGTTTAACTTGTCTTGGGTTCAATCGCACTCTCTGCTCTCCTAAAAGATTTTTCGATTTTATGCTAAGCGGGTTTTCTTTACTCAATTTGATACCGAATGGTTCGTTTCTTTCCTTTTCCAAAATTAGAAGCGCTGTGAAGTAAATCAAAACGCCATTGACGAACTCTTGAAAACTGTAACAGCATAGAAAAAGAAAGCTGACAATCTGAATGAAAAAATTAAATTCCTCGATATCTGAAAAAAGTTTGTATCTTTGAACGAATGGAAAAGGCAACGAACAATTGTTTTAATTGGAATGAAGAAAAATTTGCATATATCATATCAAAATTTAGTACAATTTTAGAGAAAAAATAGAGAACTTTAGAAAGAATTCGATTGGTATAGGAAGAAGGTTATTAATTACGTAAGATTTGTTTATCATCAAAGGTATAGAAAGTCGAAGACTCTAAGGTTTCATTCGCAGTTGCGTTATTTGTAATTCTAAGTCTTCGTTACTAAAACTTTTATTGGGTTTAGTAGAGTTTTATTATTTCGGTATGCCGTAATTTAACGCACAGGCCGATTTTTACGTAGCTCACATTTTCCTTTGTATTTTACGATAGCATGCTTCAGAAGCCTTAGGTTTTACGGTATTAACAGGTAACACCACTCGAGGATTCTATTTGCGAGCTCACCAGATTCGTTTCACCTATTCTACTACATAATATTTTTAACGCTACTACATCCTTCGTTTTGAAAATGCAGCCCGTTCATCGAGGAACATAAAATATTTGACAGTTAAATTATAAAAGTTTTCGAAAATGACGCACGTACAAAATAATTCAATGAATAAGACGCACTTAAATGTAACGTGTGCTCGAGAAATAAAATGTTCATTTTTCGTCGCGAACATCGTGGTTGAATACAGTTTCTTGGCACGGTATATGCTGCTGATAGAGGAATGTATATTTCGCTCGATTATAATCTTCGGTATCTTTATGATTTAAACCATATTTGCTCGTATCCTCTACATGCCAATTATGGTACTTTGCAACTATCATGCAGCTATGAAACGTCATATTACCGTGTAAAGTTTAATCGACGCGTCTTTTTCTTCTCTTAGCTTTCAACTTTTCTGAATTATAACGAATCGGTTTTCAAATTCCTATATCATTTAATTCTTTACAGATTTAACGTACAGAATGATTGAAACAGAGGATAAGATTTTAAGAGTTTAAATTATGTAGTTAATTAAGCTTAAATTATTAAAGATCAGAGATAATGAATTCTACTTTAAATACCTCGATCGCATATCCTACTAAGAATCTTTCAGTCGTAGTTAATCACACGCTATTTTCGAGATACAAAGAGGAAGAAGGGAAAACAGGGAAGATGAAATAAAGGCGGTTCATGTAAATTCGTCGATGATATGCGCGTTTGTCGAGCGTCCTTGTGATCCCTTTGATCCCTCTCTTCATCCCTTTTTCGATGCAGAGAAAACATGTTAATAGGTTTTGTGACTTCTCTCTTTCTACCGTGCTTTTCGGGGAATATGATTTACGCACGAGGATTTTAATTGTCGATAGAAATTGTTTTACCGACCTGGCTGTGAATCCCCTGGGAGAATCGATATGGACGGCTGCCTGAAATAATACGGCCCAGACCAGCCAGTACGTCCGACAGAAGGAGAACCGATGATTGGGCGACGGATTCTTCTGCAAGCAGCATAAATCAGCCACGTTCGAACTCATTTCGAATCGTTTGTACAACCAATACAGCGACAACGTTGCAATAATAAGAAAATGTTCTAATCTACGTGCAAGAAATCAGCGAGAAGGTTAAACCAAAGCGAGCGATAGGAAGATATTGCGTTAGAATGCATTGCGAATATTTGCGAAGATATCCGATAGATAGATATCGTGTTCGATGCTAGAAAATTATTTAAAGTTGCGAATGATTCGCTAGATCCTGGAAGTAGCATTCAAAGATCTATGATGTTCATGTTTCATATTTCTTCATGCAATTTGTTTGATTAATATGTTAGAGATACTTAATTTTATTACAGATTTAGTTTTATTAAATAACGATACGACGTGGAGAAAATATGAATTAATTTTGAAGATTTTATGGAAACATAATTAGAAATAAATTCTAAGGATTGGAAATAATCTACGATGAAGAGGAAGGAAAGGCGAGAAACTTAAAATTTTTTAAGAAAAGATGGAAAGATATAACGTGAATCAGCTTTTGGAACGATGGAGAAACAGGTTTCAAAATGCATCCTAGGAATTAAAAATAGTTCACAGTAGAAAGATATAGGAAACTTTGAATCTCTGTGAAAGAGATTAAAGAAAATATAGATCATCCTTGACAATTACAGATATAGAATCAAATTTAGGAATGAACCTTAGGAAGTAGAAATAATTACAAAAAAAAAATCCACAAAATACAAAGTGTCCTTCTTTATCTCTCTTCGCTAAATAAAAATTGTATTCTCTTACTGCAGACAAAATATCTCCAATTACGTTCGTAAATGTCAAGTGATATGGACGCTTTAAGTTGCAGATTTTATCGACAAGTAAAATGAGACAAAGGAGTTTTCCGAATAAAGAAAAAGAGGAAACTGCGTGGTATTTGTATGGTCACAAAAGTACGTGGGAAGAATGTTCTCCCACGATCAATCTCTTTTTCTTGTGTCACAGGGATGGAGTGTCGTTAAGATTAATGGTATTGTCCGGTATAGTAATTTGCTCTATAAGGATTTCGTGCTCTGAAGGCGAGAAAACATACATAGCTAATAAGAAGCGAAATTAATAGTACCGGTTTCTGCGCAGCGTCTGAAGGGTTTACCTTCATGTTGAAACCGGATGGTGACAACCATTCGAACAGCAGTATCATAATCGTGGCCGCGTGTATGGCGACGATGCCGACTAGCATCCAAGAGGCGGTGTCGAATGGTTCTGAAAACCATAATGGATAATATAATAATAGTAATAATAAAATTGTTTCGTATTACGCGGAATGTATCGATCATACTTATTCTATGTGTAAGATCACATTTTGTATTAACGTCTGTATTAATGCATGCCCGATAGACTTTGGAATTTCTTATTTGCTAAAAATGAAAAGTAATGCTACTTTGATAGGGAAACACAATTTGTTAATTAAAAACATTCGTGGCAATTACTTTATAAAATATGTATATTTGTATTAAGTATGAATGTACTTAAGTAAGCTGTATGTATTAAGCAATACTAAATACTACAATGTTAAATATTCTATTAAATTTGTATATTTATAAGAAGCCATAGAAGGATCGATTAAAAATTAAAATACATTTCTTGTTCTGCTGAATAAAACGAGATTGAGTAATAAACAGGTACACGTTTTAAATGATTTCAAAGAATATATAATATAATAGCGTTACTTATAGGGTATTAAATAATTCACGAGATTCAGTTTTATTGTATTTAAATAAACTGAGAACGATAAATAAAACCATTGATGAAACTACTATTATTAAATTGATATATGTAATATATGTATATGTTGAGTTTTATGTAAATTATAGAAAAAGTATTTTCCCTCCCAATAATTAACAAATTGCTTGTTAAGTAATTTGATTGAAACTTGGAAAGATCTGTTAATCCTTTTTCGCAGAACAATACTATTGTAAATATCTTTGAGAGGCACTCTCTTCTGAGTGAGTAGCGTAGTTATTTCCTAGAATTGATCGACGTTTACTGCTGTTTATCCAGAATTTACTCTCTATTCCTCAATAGCATCTGTACTAAACTTCCGAAATTTTAGAACAGGATGTTTCATGATGATCGTGAAACGTTCGAAGCAATTTTATCGAAAGCTCTGATTCAACAACGTGTTTCAATCATAGTTACAATGAAACTTTGTTTTTGATAATTTCATGAATATTTTTTATTTCAATGTATGATAATATATTTTATACCATTTATATTTACATATTAGATATTATTTCTTATAGGAAACATTTAATCGTGTTTGTGTAAAATTCAATGTATTCACAATAATATACGATTAATTACTAACATAAAAAGGTAATTATCTATCATTTTTCTATGTTGATTCTTAATAAATATTATTTAAGATACGAAAAGATTTCTTTATGAACCATTTAACGTTTAATGAGATCTTTATGGCCACTTACCAAGGAAGGCAGTGGGAGATATTATACCAGTCCTCTTAGCCACAACAATGGCGATACCAGTCTCCATGTACGGTACCGTGAAATCAACCACGGCTTCTCTTTCAGAATTAATCATCAAAGATGTCATTACCATGTCCGTTTTCCGATTCACCAAATCAGCTATCAAACCGTTCCATTTTCCATTCTACGAACAGAACAACGGGCATTAAACTGCATGTAATTGCAAATTATAAATTCCATCGCATAATTTTAATATTCCTGCAGAAACTATCGCACTGTAAGAAAATTCCATTAACAATTTGACGCTATAATATACCAATTGACGTCCCAACTTAAAACTCATCTATGGAAAACGTTAGTTGACGTTCTAACGTAATATATATGTACACGGAAAAGTCCTCTTTTTATTTATTTAATTTGTACTTTACAATTCGTCCAGCTGGACATTTGCTAAATTTTTCCAGCTAGACTACATATAGCATTATATACATAAGAATGAAACTGCCAGTGAATAAAATATGAAATATCAAAGGAATAAAATGTACAAAGAGTTACACAATGCAAGGGAGAGAACAAGCTTTTGCGCATACACTTTGCAAAGAAAATATCCAAATCTTGAAAAATGTACGCAATTATTGTAAATCCATAAAATAAGATGTAGAACGTATAAAGTTGGTAAAAAAAAAAAAAAATAACGTATCAAATCTCGAAGAGATATTACGAATTGACCGCTTTGATCATTTTGATAAGTCTAGTATTATGATAATTTTGTAATTAGCGAAAAGGCTTTGTCGATAAAGTGTCGATAAATAACGGTTGTAAGTATGTAGGAAGGTTACATTTTCGAAGTATGTTTCGCTTAGGACCCGTAATTATCCGCATGCAAACGCAGTCATATTTAAACAAACACAATGAAAGAGCCACGCTAACTCGAGGATACTTCGTCCTCGATAAATCTCAATTGTTTCGTGCTCGTTGCAGATTTTGGATTAATGGACAGAGTTGGAATTACGCGCGAAATTAATCTATACAGTAGTTCCATCGATACTGTCGTCAAGTATTAAATCCTGAACGTTCGGATTAAACGAGATCCGCTGTATTAACCCGGTCCAACTTTAAAGACGTTCCACTTACTACTTATTGAAACTAATTCCTTGCTATTCATTGGGATTAAGATTTCATAATTGACTGATAGACATTGATCTATTAAATCTTATCCGGATGTTCGACAAAAGCACTTTTCATTATAAAATTAATTTCCTAATCGAACGAACAAAGATCTAAAGCAGAATGTCGCGTTGGGGCTAATCGAATCTTCCTTTCGTCCTTGGAAGCTGTTAAGTTGAAAAATGTTAAATGTACATTTCATGTCGTGTATATTTTGAATATCGCTTGTATGGTACGTGTATTTTGTAAAATTTGTAAATTAACTGAGTCATGAATGGACTGTGGAAGGCTATATATATAGGTTCGAAGGATATTGGAACACGTATACAAATATTTGGAACGTATACGAGTTATATGAAAGTCATTGTATAAATAAAATAAATGTCAAACTTTATTAAAATGGAATAAAATGATATTTAATTGTGAAGTAAAAAATTGGTTTTCTCATCGTCCATATTTCTAATCGTTTCGATTAAATCCAGTTTATTACGAAACAATAAATCTATTATTTTATTTAACTATTAACGTCCTATGCAATCTTACAAAATTTCCTATTTGTATTTCAATTTCTTATATTTTCAGTAGAATATCTATGAATAATTTACAGTTCTCACGCTTATAGAATCTATTTATAATTAATAATTTTCCATAAACATATATATGTCTATATATTCGTATTATTTTATATTTTCTATCTACTCTGTGTGTAAAAATATCTTTTACACTTTTTCGTATCTCCTATAAGTATCACGAGGATCCATTTCATCGGAGATGCTCAATAATAATTGTTAGCTGGATAAAATTCGTTAAAACCAACCTCTAGCGTGCCCCATTTCCCATCTTCGACTCTAACAAGCTCATAAGTGAAGCCGATTTCCTCGGAGAACTTTTGAAGCAGGTCGATGCAGAATCCGCTGCAGCACTGATAAAAGCTCTCATTCTTCTGTGCCGCTTGAACGTCCATCCTGAAAAACGGCGTACACCAGTAACATCGTCGTTCACTTGCTCACAGCCATGTTTTATTTCTCTACCCTTTCATGGACGTTGGAACGATCGTTCTTCGATCATCCCTATGATAAAATACTTTGTCCAGAATCTTGAGATAGAATGACAAAGAGGAGAACAGTTTTTCGTATTAGGTCGTCGTGATTAATGGATGGAATGACTTACGTTGTAATTATTTTCTGACAGTTCGTTTTTCACAAGACCACGAAAGATGCTATTGATCAGAGCGATTTAAATGAAAGATATTTATTTTAGAAGGATAGGGAGAGAGAGAGAGAGAGAGAGAGAGAGAACTGGATACTATAGCTTCTTTTAGATTTTTAGATTCTTCGTATGGAGTTTGTTCCGGTATCATAGAATATAAAATATAGCTATATTAAATTTATAATTACATGAAACGTGTCGTAACTAATCGAGATCATTTTAATGATAGATAACGGATATAAAAATGATAGAGATAAGAGTCATATAGATTTCTGTTCTGTTCGATATCTTCTTCGAGGTACAGCGTTGCAGTAATGTGTAGTTTACATGCATAGGTATTATCGAAAGAAGGTAATATTTGATTTAAATGTAAGCTGCAATTATCATATTAAAAATTCCAAGTATTTTTCCAATACCATTAACAAAGAGTTTAATAGAACTGTTTCGTATTGTTATTAAGAATAACTATGCCTACATACGTATATACGTAGAAGTACAAGTAAAATGAATGTATTTCGTTATCTTTGTATCTTTCTATTGTTTACCTATCAGTAAAATAATTAAAAAATGCGGAGAAAAATAATTTTAATCGAAGAACTTTTGCGCTAACGACGGAGGAATTAAATTTGGGAAACAGGTTAAATGGAGATTCGGTTAATGATTTCAAATTCGAGAAAATCGAGTATGAGAATAAGGGAAGATGTTAATGTAGCGTAAGATGACTTTACAGAAGTTTCATAATGTTCCTGAAATTTCTCAATCTCTGTTTATACCACGAAACAACTGGATTAACGTCGCTTCTGGCTAAGTCGTGCAATCTGGCTGAATACGAGTCGGATGGTTTACCCTGGTCACATCTGCACGTGACAAACCCGATGCTCTTCGTGTATTGTTTCCGCAGCTGGTGAATAACACTCGTTTTACGTGTTCCATGGAATACGCATTGTTTGGCCAATCGACTGCAAGCTGTACCTATATTTTAGGCGGCAGCATTCGGAAAACAATTATTGAATCTCTGGTACGAAATACGGAGAAACTGGAACTAACTTACAGTAGAGAAAAAGCGACCGGTAGAAAATAATCTGAATTTTTCTATTTCCCTTCTCGCTTGTATTACCTTTACAAATATTCCTTAAATTATCAAAACAAAAATTCACTTTTTTTTTAGAAATAAAATCTTTAGTTTCATTTTTTTTTACGAAAAAAGAAATATCCTATCTATCCTTTCGAAAGATTGGAAGAAAAATCAGATCGGTTATAGAACATTCTACTAAAAATTGAGAATCGAATATTTTCCATATTCTTAAGTAAGTTAATTACGAAATCAAACAATAGATTTAAAAGACCACGTTTTCACCAATATTCCTGAAACATTGCGCGATGACTAAACTTCCTCGCCTTTACAGACGATTAACCCGATCACGGTAGCAATCATTATCGGCTGTCTATCATTTCAAGTTTTCCTCACAAAACGAACGTCAATATCGCGTCCATCAAAATTTCCAATTTACGAACGTCATTTAAACGTCCGATAGAAAATCTCAATAGACAGTAGTTAACGCGCGAAACAGGCACGCATCGATCGTTAGGCGATGCTCGTTAATCGTAAGACGTCCGTGGGACGTGAATGTATCTTAATCGCGTCGGCATAATGGTCGTAATTGTCGAATAAATTTGCCAGCAAATGGCCATTAATGATAGACGCGTTAGACAAACGAAGAAGCAACGCATGCCTCCGGGAGTATTATGCAGGTATTTAACCGGACTGACGAGGGTACAGCTCGTAGGATGCTGCAATAACTGGAACTGAACATAGTTTGCCCTTGTGTCAACCAGTCTGAACGGAGATCCGTGACTCGTGTTTTGCGAGACGCATAAACAAGTAATGTTAGGCATATACGCACAGTGTGTATAATATCAGCATTGTAATGGCATCTGGGTCGGTTTTTGTTATTAAATGATACTATGAATCGTTTACTTGCACGTAACGAAGGCTTTTTAGTCTATTGGATTGTCGAGAGAAGTTTATTAAACTGTTCAAGTACACGATGTGTATAATACATCGTAATAGTATTCGGGTTGGTCTTTGTTATTAAATAATTCGAATTGCTATGAACAGTTTACTTACGTATAGTGCAGCTTCTTCGATGTATCGATTTGTCAGAAAGAATTTCTTAAATTTATCGAGGCAAGTGTACTCTGTACAGTTTATTAAGATAAATATTTCCTGGGATATAAAACTGGGAAGTCGCGATGTTCTTCCATCGTTGTGTCATACTTTCGAGTACCTTTACGTGATAAAATTTAATCAGCGAGAAGATTGTAGAAGTATCTTACTTTGAACATTGCGCAATAAAAACAGCATACCAAATAGCGAAGAGCTCGCGACGATATTATTTTATGAAAATCTAAAGGGAATATCGTGTATGCAAAGAACTTTTCGAACCAGTCTTGTCCCGTGTGATGTTCTCAATTTCGAGCATCCAATATCATGTTATGGAAGATACTGAAATCGAATATCCTGACAGACATAATTAATTATTACTTTCATGCAACACTGAAACTGATTCGCGTAAGATACGGCAAGATTGTATAAATTTTGTTTCGGAGCATTCAAGAGAAGAGACAATTAGACAATAATGTAAAACGATAGTGAAAATGATATTAGATTTAACAAAAATAATGTTATTCGTTCGAATTTTAAGATATTAGTAAAAAGCTGTAGAATGAAATAGTCCCATTTTAATCATTTCAGTCTTTACATTTTAATCATTTAACCTTTTTACAGTTAATGAGATTAGAAATATCTGGAATAGCGAAAGTACAACAGCCATACTGGACAGACTAATTGCTCCTTAGTTTATTTTATCAATTAAGCTCCTTGATGATATAATATTCACCTCGATTAACATGGTTTCCCTGCACGAACGAATAATTGCAGTAAATTTCGACAGCAAAGTCAGCAGACCCAGCACTATTGCTATTCTCTATGGCCATTCTCACGATAATAACGTTACGTTTATTTTACATTTTCGTGATACATGTAGCTATGTATATCTACTAACTAAGGATGAGAACTACCATAGAAACATCGATTTCCTCCGAACTACAAGATATCCAGTAACGTTTCGTTATATCTCGCGACTTTCTTGGCCCACCGGTCGTAAAATCTTACGTAACGCAAATGTATATCGATACGTATACGTTAGGCGTACTGACAGCAGTTAAAGGCTGGTGGAAATGGAAGTTTATACGCAAACGTCCATACGTCGAATCCCTTATGCACCAGCCCGTGTAGCTTCGTTCGCTCCCTTAAAAGTTTATGGCATTCTTAAGGGGTTGTTAAACTTTCGATGACGTTCGAAGTGAATTGGTACTTTTCGGAAACGCAGTTAGCTACGTGTTGTCGTTAAAACCACTAGAAAATCATGGATTCTTACCGTTCATGTTTGCGTACTTAACTCTTACAGGCAACACGTTCTTTTGAGATTTGCAATTCGTAATTTATAGAAGCTGAATTCTGTGCAGTGTTACAAATAATTGTGTCCTAAAGGTAACGTAATGCGAAAATATGACGGAACTTTTATAATTACGAAGTGGCTACTGTTAATAGTAAATGAAATAAATGTAAATAATGGTAGGTTTCGAATTTTTTACATCACTTTTCTTTTCTTTGTGTTTCTAACGAAAGATTTATTTTTTATTTTGTAAATATTTGTTTACGAAAAATACGCTATTTCTGATACGTGAAATATCATTGAATGAAATAAATTTAGAATTTTCAAGATCCTACTTATGGGGATAAATTAATGAATTAATGAAGGCGAATATAATTATGTTTTCTTTTAATAATTATTAAACGAATAAATGACTCGCAATTTATACGATAGCCTGATTCGTTTTTCTTAGTTAACATATCAAACACATGTTTAATTACTCTCACTTTAATAGAGTAGCGTATTAAAGTCAATATTTGTGATATATATTTTATGTATACCGAGCAAATTCTATTAGAAAGTTCTACTAAAGGATATTTAATTAATAGCATGTTTGAAGGTCGCGCAACACTTCTTCCAGTATCTCATTCATCTCAGATTGAAACCTAATAGAACTCGATTTGAAAACCTATAATTTGTTCTTATTTAAAAATATGAATTCCATGGATAGATAACGTGCTCTATATAGAAGTTTCCTGTCTTCTATTCTTCTAATATACCAATTTCTAATTTCTAAAAATATATAATACGCTACTAAACAATATAGAATATTGGAAAAGTCCAAAGTGTATTCAAAAGACAATGTATTGGCCACGTATTTGACTGTTTATTTTTAAGTGCAAAGAGATGTTAAGAAGAATCTCCGACGAAAAGTTCTCGGCATAAGTATCGTGTATCAATTGGTAAATTTTTCTATTCATTCGAGCTCGCTCGCGTTAAACAGCCACGTTAAAGAAGTTTCAAGTTTTTAAATGGAAATTTTATTGCTGGAATGTTCCGAGAATGCGATTCAGATTCATCAAGTTTAACCTCCCACATAGTTCTCAGTCTGATGAATAGAACGGAAGAAGTCGAAGAAATGCTAAAACGTCGTTCGAGTTTGAAGTTCTCTCTTCGAGCCCAAGTTCCGGTAAAAATGGAAGAACAGCGTGAAATAAATTACAGAGAGGCGACCGTACAAAATTTCACCTTCGAATTATTTTTCTCTCTTTTTTTTTCTTTTTTTTTTTTGAATGGTCTGGCGAAACTTTTATAGCGAAAAGCGTAATCCACTTAACACGAATTTAATCTTATCTAAAGTGGCAATCACAGTGCGTTAAACGTAATTTTTGTTCTTTTCTTTCTTTTACAGTTTGAAAGGTTGATGATAATACGATTCTCGCATTCTCAGCTATTCTTCTTCTTTTTAGCTCTATATTCGACTACTCGTTTTGGCACACCCTTCGTTCTAACCGCGTCACACAGAAGGAGCAATTATCTTTCCTTTTTTGTTGGCATTCTGCCATATCCTTTCCACTTGAGAGACAAAGAGATTCTATCATCATTGTACGTTTTACCAGGGAGCTATCTGGCCTACTAAGCTCTTTCTAATATTTCCCTGCCATAATGTTTTACGAGGAATTGTGAACTTAATGAATCGTCTTTTCAAAGTAGCTAGCAAGTCGTTTAGAGCAAAATAAAATTCTGAATGCAAGTTTCGTGTAATATACTGTTTCTAGCGTTTGCTAGAATTTTAGGCAAAAGCATAACAATATTACTATAATCATGTTATTTTTATTGTAATTCTGTCATTCCTTAGATTTTTTACTAGCAGGACTAGTTAAGTCTAAATGATCCTTAATTGAATCTACAGAAAATACTACCTTCGTTAATTGGTATAATCGTCAGTAATTTGTTGACCTTATAAAAGTATGGAGTTAGTTTTCACTATTTCGTTTATATTTATTAATTTTCGTTATTTTCAGTGTGCGAGAAAAATATTGTACATTTAAGAAACTCGAATGGAAATCCTGGCACATCGAATCACATTAAAAGAAATTATAGTATTCCGTAACGAATAAAGATGTATTGGAAAGTTGTTACAATATTAGAATTTTGTTATATCTCAAGAAGTAAGCTATATCGAACATCGAGAAGGATAACAGTGTTCATTTCTAATAACGTAGCAAAACACAGGAGTTCAAAGTTAATGAAATTTAATCCTCTTTTATATTTATCTGAAAAGTAGCTGAAGTGACAAAAAGATCTCAGTATCGTCTGAAATTCTACATAACTCTGTTAAAGTCTTGATGGACTTGGCGAAACTTAAAATCTGGTTAGCCGCCTGAAACGTGACCTGACGTCCTGGATTGACATCGATGAAGTTCGTTCGAACTAACCAGGAATCAGAAGAACTTTGACAGACGCTTTTTGAACTATTGAAATCCTAGGAATCCATGATGCGTGTGATCGAAACATAGCAACATAGTCGTCCAGTAAAAACTAACCAGGCACAATCTTAGTGTTTCATACATCATTACAAGACAGAGTACAATTAGCGTAATTTATTTTAGAAGACATCTATAACCCGTTTAGAAGGAAAGTATAGTAGAAAAGTTTCAAGATTCAGCGAGAGTTAGTAAAAGTATAATTCTAAGATATTCTCGAAGGTTTTTAGATTATTGGAAAATAGTAACATTATCGAGCAATTTAAAAAATAGAATCACAAGAAATCAGGTAGAATTACAGAAATGAGCGAAATGTCTTAATCTAATATTTTACATAATTGATCTTATAATGGCTATTAAATATACTTTAAAGAAACGTTAGGCGATTAATTTTTTGGAATATTAGAAAGAAAATAGCGAAGAATGCGAAATGTATTTATTAAAAGCTTATCACATCTATGCGAGAATTGTTATTCTCTAGATATAGATTTAAATGGCCCATAAAAATTGAAATTAAGATAGAGTTCTTAAAGTGTGTGCCTGCTTCGCCGACTCATTCGAAGATTTAGAAATACTTGGTCAGATTTAGCGGATTTGTAGAAGTCCAATATCTTGAGAAATCGGATAATGTTTGATGGTGCCTAGGAATATCTACTTAGAATCTAAGAGGGTTTAATAGGATTTAGCTGATAGCATGAGCTCACCTGAGCTCAATAAACCTCGGTATTATTTAGGTAAACTTGACTCAACGTTTAACAACTATCCTATTTCGATCATGTTGAATTAGTAGTTAATAGTTACGAACCATATACCGTAACATCCTTCGATTAGAATAATATACGCACCTGGATATTTCTTCTCCCTAATTTTTCTAATAATTATTTTTAAATAATTATATTACAATACGCGTAATCGTTACTAAAGTATCCTATTTGAAATAAATTAGCATTTGATAACGAGACTCATAATGCACAAGCGAATTCATTCGATATCAATTAAGGTTTTGTAATACATCTACTAAATTGTTCCTGGTTTAAAGTTCATAATTTCATTTATGAAACAACGAGCAAATTTACTTCTGGAAATAAAGTCATACATTTTTCAGAGTACTGAACAACAACGCTTTTTGCTCGTTGTTCTCGTTGATGAAGATATAGGAGGTGCCGTGTATCGCAAATTACGGGGGATGCTTGAAATTAGGAAAAGTGGATGGGAGTTTCGAAATTGGAAGTTGAAGGTGGCGTGTTCGTTGACTGCATAATTCAATGGGCAGTGGTAAACCGCAAAATTGTATATGAAATTGTTAGCAGATGGAAATTCAGTGGGTGGAAGTAACTTTAAGCCATTGCAACATCCTATTACGATGTTTGCATAAAATAGGGTCCACTGAAAAAGAAATTTCTTTCATCTTCGTTAAACATTTATTATATAAATTGCTAGAAGCGTTGCAGTTAATATTTGAACATCTAAATTAATATAATACATAATTATTAATAAATTATAACATATCACAATACCTATTTCATAGAAAATAGAGTTTACTGCGAAGGAACACTTTTGTCCTTCTTTCATTTTTTTTTTTAGATAATTCTAATTTTAAACGAAACGAGAAAATTCTCCGTATCATAGTCTATATCACTGTCCGAATTTTCACTAATCTTGTTCCAACGTTCCAACAGCAATTAGATTAATTAAATTCAATGCAACGCGACAGGATCGGAGCCGCAAACATATATCCGTGTGACTGCATTATTTTATGAAATATCGACCTCATACCATACGAGCGTATTTATTGATAACGAGGGACGAAGTTAATCCTGAAATTACTAGGTTTTGTTGCGTTCTAATATTCGTATATCAAGCTAAACATTTATAGCGGTCAGTATCGAAATAGGTGATTTATGCAAGAATAAATCGTCCCACATTGTCCATGATCATCGTTGTTTCTCGAAAATTTGGATCTCTATCAAATCGCGTTCGAATAAAAGGCGAATGATAGAATAGCAGATAAAATTACCAACAAAATAGATCATTTTATAAATCCGTTTGATAAAACGATTTATTCGTAAGAATCTTCTTTGACAGAATACGTACGTCGTAAAATGTTATCGTAAAATTATACTGTCGGTTCAAATACATTTGTCGAGTAAAACATCCCATGGGCTGGGTCAAGTTAAAGAGAAAAAAAGAGAATCAGTGGGAATAAAAAGGGAAAGCGCACTCTGGAGATAGAAAGATCTTCATCTCATATGCGTCCTCAGGAATAACCACTGCTCAACGTATTTGATGTGAATCTCACGTAGAAGAAAAGTAAAGAAGAAGCTGGATTTATGCTTGGAATGTGAAAATCGCATTAAGTACACCCGATCGGTTTTGCTCGATATCAAATCATCACACGAAATGATCGAACCATTTCGAATACCGTAGATTTTAAGCGTACTAGATTCAAATTCTGTAGACAGTGCGTAATAAAATAATATCGAGTTAAGTAAGCAGATTTTTATGGATTCATTGAATATGAGACGTGCAAAAGTACATAGGCTGTATACGATATGCAGAAACACATAAAATATACAACACACGTTTATTGTAATTAATGGCAGAAATAAATTTCTGCGCGAGTTCTAAATATCTGTTTATCTGTTTTCATACAAATTTCAATTTGCATAAACATCCATGATGTAATAATAGATAGGCTGCAGATTTTACTGCATTTACGACAAATTAGAAGATAGAAAAAATGCACAGAATGTATTATGCAGACTATATGCAGCAATATATAAAATGTTCAAAGTATTCTACATCTGATACAATATTTGATACATGAAACACATTTCCATATAAGTTTCATTTTTAAAATTATATTTACGAAAACACGAGTTTGGATAAATATCCGCAGTCTGATAATACGTATAACATAATATTTCTTGAAATTTTTAAATTATTGTCGTATTACATAACGTTTTTCGTTATCGTTGCATTACATGGGTCTGATACATCGAAGAGATTGTAAGTTTCCATGCCATTTCATATGATTCGATATTGAATGAAAACTCGTTTCAAAATGGACTGTACAGTGTTCAAGAACGGGAAGTACATAAACCGGAACAGGAAGTGACCTGCTCCTGTTGTATCCACAAAACTGATTCGTGATCGATCAAGTGGAACGTAGAGGCAGGATGTGGCTAGAGGAAACTATAAAGGATCCCTTATGCGTGTACAATGGAAAAGGAATATCGAAGGACGGGTTTCCCAATTCAAAAAACAATGACGGGAAGTGTCGAAGATGTATTTAATATACGGAAAGGATTGTTTCAATTTCATTGCAGGTTTGCACTCGGAGCATTAAAAGAAATTTACAAAAGCTCGCAAAAATTTAAAGAGAATGTCAGATGTCTAAAGAAATCAAAGCAATTTTTTCGCGAAAACAAAAAAAAGCATTTTACAATCGATTAAAATTTTTTTATAGATTATGTGTTTACGTTTATGTATATATAATATTCCACAAGACAAGATGAACAAAATTAATTTTATCTGAATTTCAATACATTGCATTCTGAAGTATGCTATCATAATATTAATATATAGGCGAAATAATTATATTGTATGACTATGGGATCACTTGTTATCATTAGTTCGGTACCATCTCATTGCAGTACTACTCAATTCAAACATTTGTTTAATATGTACAAGATATGTACATCTTAATTTTGAACATCATTTTCTTCGTAACAAGAAGAAACGTGTATCTAAATATATAATATGGTGCATTTATAAAATATACTCAGCTTACATGTCATACAAAACCTGCATTTGAACGTAATGCAAGGTACTACGAACGAATGATTTCTCTTGTATCGAAGCAAACATCAAACAATTTGCTCCATTATACGTAATTCTCTTTGCCATTTCAAAGAGGATAGGAAGCATCAGAATTTGTGTTAGTAACGAATAATGCCAAACGTAAGCAAATGTTTGATGGAATTAAAATCACAGGTATTATCGGTAGTCGATGCTGCACTATTTGCTGTAATAATACACCCGCTACAATAGATGCAGTACTATAAAGATATATCTGAACGAGGCAGACACAGTATACATATAGTCGATAGTTCATTCTTGGCTATGATAATTGTAATGATAAAAGGAGGAACGTTACGATACGAATGAGCAATGGAACGTGTAATAGCAAATATTCCTCTGTACAATACTTGCCCATTTACAAAAAGATCCTATCCTTAATTAATATAGCAGTACATTGAGATTATACTGTTTTGATTTTCCTTTGAACATTCAATAGTGACCTTTCTTTTATTTCTCGTAATCGGTCAGTTTAAAAGCAAATTAAAAATAATTATAAGGTAGGAAATTTTGTTTGTGAGTTATCATTTGATAGGATCACGGTACTTTCTTCGATTGAATTGTAGAAAACGTAAATAAAATCTTAATAACAATCCTCGAAATGTATAAGTCGAAAGGTGTGCGAACGTATATATTACCAAATCTAATACTCCCTGGAATTTGGATGTTAGCAATTGAAAGTAACAGTTGTGAGTTGGAAGTTGGAATTTGAGTTGGAAGTCAATACCTAGAAGTTTCATGCACACACGGGCTTACATAACTAATAATTAGAAGTTACAAGTTCATTGGTGGAAGTTTAAATTTGGTAGTTGGAAGATGGAAGTTAACGACTGTACATTGAAGCTGAAAATTTACCATCTTAGCGAACGCTTTCCTGAACAATTAGAAGGATGCAAACATCTTTTCTCGTTATACTTTCTTAATGATGTTTGTTTAGTCTGCGTCCACACGTTGACGCGAGGCTTAATTATGATTCAATGCGTACGCGAGTTTACGCACGCGTTGCTCATTTGCGTACGACGATCGAGTATTGTTCAACGTTCGGTGTAACGTGTGCTCAATTCAATACCACACGTGTTATAACTAAGCCATGAAAATTATGTACGGTTGAAGAAGCAGAATGTTAACCGTCAAATAGATCATTGAATGATAAATGATTACAACGCAAACGATTTCAGTTATATTACTTAATTTTAGATGATTTAAAAGCTTTAGAGTTTTTTAGTTAGACACTTAATTTTACTAATGGTTTCTATAAAACACTCAGTAACAATTAAAATAGAGTAAAATTCTCAAATGAAATAATCTAAGCTGAATCGTGGTCACATACTTGAAAACATAATTTCAGAATTAACGCGTTAATCAATTTTGTCAAAGATATAAAATATTATTTATAATAGTAAACGAGTAAAAAGTAACAATAAAGTTACAAACTTGTTCAATGAAGTTTCCACAATATTTTATGAGTTTCTAAATTTCTATTTTACGTAACAAAGGTTTTAGCAAAATCACATTGTAAATGTTCTCTACCAAAGAAACAAGCTTATGTATCAAGAAAGATCGTCTGTCACTAAATTCCAAGGGAACGTTTGGAGAGTTCCGTCGCTACTTCTCGATCGCTTCCCACTCGGAAAGTTACTGCGCATCAGCATAAATTGTATCGGACGGCAACGTCAAAACCGAGGAAGAGTTTTACGTGTCTCTGAAACTTTGTTTTGTCTCTAGCAGCTGGGACCAACAGCCATCGCATCGTAGCCTTCTTATGGCCATCATTGTAAATTACTTTGTCCACTTGCTGCCCATCTTATGGCTCTTAAAAGGACGAAACAAAATCGCGTGCCATTAATTGCCTTTTTGGTAATCATCTCCGAACGCCTGTAACACGCTTAATATCGCTCTATACAACTATTAATTAATTCTGTACGTTTTTCCTTCCCAAATTTAAATATTTTTCTACTTTTTACTCGTTAATCTAGATATTTAATACAGAACATTAATGAGCATAGTTTTACATTTGAAGTAACATACTCCCATAACTTTACGGAAATATCGTTATGAAAATCTGGAATTATTCTAATTTCTGTATTTCAGAATTTAACGTTTCCGCTTCGCAACCGAGATCATTTTTTTCCGTTGAAATAAACAGTGATCACTGTATAATTCTCAACTATAGATCTCCTGCCTATACTGCAAATTTCCTAAATATTACGTTCGGTCGATTATGTTCGTGTTATAAATACTGCGATAATATTATATATTTTAAATGTAAATATTATATATTTTGAAATATAATGGTATTCAACAAGCGTGTAAAAGCTCTCGCTAGTACATGCATAAGTGACAAAAGTTACGTTATTACACGCTGTTCGCTTAAGATGTGAAATAATCAGGGATTTGCTGAGTATTAATGATATCGTACTCGGAGCACTTAGCTGAGGACTGAGTGAGAATTTACCTCTAAGACACCGAGCAGTACGTTGAAAATTTGATCGAAGATAAATAAACTCCAGTTAGTATCGATAGATGTTAGCGTCAAGTAAGGCGCTTTGAAGCTTCTATCTTCGAGTAGTTTGTAAATTGTTGCTTAGTTAATACCGAACGGCTTCAATTACAAAAGCTTTCTCGTTTGGATCAGAGAAATAAAGTTTGAGCATCTGAATCGTCGAAATAAAGGATCAATGGCATCAAATACTCTGTAAATATTCATTTTCATTTACATCATTCATTAACAAATACACTTCTAATTTTCCCTTTCCATTTACTTCGAATGGAAGGATATTCTCCCACTTAGCTAAACTCTGCTCAATTACGTATTTAGAGAGTCAAGGGAAGCTCTTCCTAAAGTTTGTCTCATCCCTTTCCTTAGGTGGCAAGTTCTTCTGTTTTGCATAAGACATGCATTAAAGGTTGAATTCTAATTAATTCCTCGCTGGTTGTATGGATCGCTTGAATTTATGCGTGGATTAAAAATTTCAGTAATTAAGAATAGTCTACATTAGTCAGTACGATGATCTTCTAGTTTGACACGATAGCGAATAACATTCAATCAGTAAGAAATGGATTTGATGATTTAAATAATTAGTTTTAGTACTTGAAGATTATCATGGGTGAAAATTCATACCTTTCTTAGATAGAGTTAGATCATTTAGCGTTATTCCGCGCTAGATGAAAGATAGAAAAATTATTGTTTGCAGCGGTTACAAACAGTGATACTGGAATGGTATTTTTATTGGATGATAATTATCGAGATATGTATAATTTTGTATGCTAGACTAGATTGGCCACGCAGTAGTGACACACGTATGTGAATACGAGTGTGTGAAGTATGTGCGTGCACGTCGAAAAACAGACGAATGTAACTGGCAGTGTGGTATGGAAGATGGTGAGACACGTGCAAATTTATATCGACGAAGATCCTGGAAATCGTTTATTAAATATATCTAAAACTATTTTAATATGAATTCTAAATGTAACTTTAGTGTTCCTTTGTTTTTATTTCGGCAATTAAGATTCACAATTCTCAACAATAATATGAAAACAAGATTTCCATGGGGTGAAATTATACTCATAATAGTTCTCCAAGATTTGATATTTGAATATGTTTTTAGACGTAGAAAGATATGTCTCTAGTATTTAAAAATGACCGATTGAACTAATTGTAAGAAGAATATCTTCCCTAAGAAATCAGATAGCAAGGAATCTGTTAAATCAGTCTCTCAAAATGATCCGTCGTGTAACTGAAATCAATACAAGCTTAAAGCAATGCGATGAAACAGAATAAGCTGATTGAAAAATCGAACGCAGGATCGCTCCGTAGAATTATATCAGATTCTTAATTATCCTAGAAGAAAATCTTGAAAAAGAGAAAAGAACGCGCTACGTGCTGGTTCTTACATCGTGGTATTCGTTCCAACAACGTACGTGTCCGTAATGCTCGGTATAACATGAATTTACATGAGTTAGAAATTGTGAAGGGCCATCGCACAACGCCGCAGATTCGAGCGGCATTTTCGTGTAAACGGAGCGCAATCCTCTTGCTGGCGTTTTCACGAATCGAGTTCGGGGATTAACTCGATGAGAATACCGTGGCCAGGATTAAAACGAGACCGCCAGTGGCTGTGGAAATCGATGTAATGCCGGACGATAATATCGGTGTATTTCCATTCGTCCGACCTTTCCGACGCGAAAGGATGTAGCAAGCGGAAGATGAAAGTAGTAGCGGATTAACAATAATTAATGATAATTAGCGATTAATAAACCTAGCGTATGTCGTACAAATGATGTATCGTAGTTTGAAGAGCCGGAAAATTCGTTAATGAGCGGCCACTGAAAGCGGTTTCCGTGTAGATTATGAAATGTAGTACGATTTGGTTCGAATGAAATTTTTCTTCGTTGTTTTTCTTGATTACTAAATTATGGGTATTTATGCATTTATGAGGAATTCAACGAGGAAATGTATTTTCTATATATAGTATAAAATAATGTAGTATCGTGGACAAAAGGCCTAAGAGATATCGGGTGAACCATAAACAGTGTCAGTGGAAAAACCAGAATTGTTGGAGAGCTATTTCGTTGTTTAAATTATAGTACGTTATTGTGATTAGTTCACGTTAAACAACCGTCGTCTCCTGTTAAATCAACATCTGTACAATCCATTCATTGTAAATAAATTAATTGTAGCAATAAAATGCTACAATAAAGTTCCCGGTAAGCGTCTGTATGTTTGGGTAAACCTCGAGAACCGCTGGACGGATTCTGACGCGGTCTTCACCATGATTTTTCAGTAATGTTTAAATGCGAGAAGCGATACAACCACAGAGAGATATACAAATGTAAATAAAAAATAAAACCAGAAACAGTTTACGGATATATTTAACTTTCTTCGCTGCGATCGTGTTTTGCTCATAATACTGCTACGATATGATTCCTCCTCCTAGTACTCTCCGAGTCTTTCTCTTTTCAACGTACGGCATGTCAGAAGCTTCACGACTCTGCTGTGCGATTCTATACAGTCAGGTATTTCTTATAATATGAATCCTAGACTTTGATTCGGCGCTGAGCAGCTTCTTATTGGTTATTTTGATTCCCAATTCGATTTTAAGTTTGAGCCAGTAAGTAGATTATTTATCTAGATATCTCATACCGTAAATAGTACATTTTTCACAGCCTTGTTGCCATAAAAAGCTTGAGCTTGCTGTAAGAAACTTTTTAGTTATTTTCGTTCTCGTCATTTTATTGAATAAACGTCTCCGTTCATATATATATATAAAATTTTTCATTTTATAGTAACGAGATTGTAACGTTACCGATCTTAACGATTACCAATTACGCCAAGAAGTGAAGCGAATGTACGTGGGACACACATCGAAAGCTACAAGAATTCATTTATCATAGCGATAATGAAACTGGCCAAGAAAGAGAATTTCGATTATCAAATAATAGAAAGAGAATGGCTTTACAAAGAGAAAGAGAGTCCTCTGTTAAGCGAAACAATCGTCTGTCTGTTGACAGAATTAGGAGAGAAAACGAGCAATTCGAATTGAAAGGACAAAATGTTCCTGGTTTGTGGCTCGATAAAGAATATTACGCTATGGATTATGATTCATGCATAAAGTATAGAAATAAAAGTTCAGTTTCTATTATGGTACTATGTTTGTTGTCTGTCAATATCGTTCAGCTCGTAAAGTAGAAAGATGAATCAAAAGGTATGCGTTATTCGCAAGGGAAGAAGCTATCTCTTTAAACGTAAAATTCGTCTCGTGCCGTTCGCTAGTTTTACAATATTTAGTAAGCGAAACAAGTTTCTCTTCAAGTCTATATTTCTTCTAAGAGACGTATGATATATGTACGTACACGTGTGTACATAAAAAAATGGAGACGCGTGAAACGAAATTATGTCGAAGCAATTTATAGTAAAAATTCATAGTAAACGGCGTTATAATGAATAAAACATTCCACGAAGCTATTATTTTCAATTGCATCGTACACTTCACGCTATGACGTTACTATAAAATATCTAATACTCGAGTAACTTTATCCATTCTCTTATGAACTCAAGATATTTATCTTGATCGATGAAAACGAATTATCTTTTGCATACTACAACATCTTAAATATATTTTCATTTCTCTGATGCAGAACTATTAACACGGAATCAACTAGAAATATTATTAACATAGTATGAAAGAAATTTCGAGTCTTTCAGGGTACACGCTAATCTTACACATTAATATGTTAGGACCAAACAAGGCGTTCAAGCGATCACGTTTGCCGGAAATTTAATGGCCGCTTGAGTAACATAGTTCTTTTGAAGTGGTTCTTTTACCCTCTTTGCGCGCGTTTTATACAAACTGCTGTGGAGAACCCGAGGAAAATGTTACTGAGCGTAAAATCTTAAAAATTTGATTTACCAGGAAAAATTTATACTCGAGAAATCTGCGAATATGCCAAATACATGCTTCGATTTCGTTCGATTAAAAATTTCGATGATTTCGACACGGATCACAGAATCCATGTCTTTTGTTTATTTGTATCTGAGACTATGTTTTAGCTTAGTTTATTTTACTTTCGTTGCCTTCTCTTAAATTAAAAATCACATCCGATAGATTATTTTTTTAATATCGACAGAATTAATACTCTCGCTACACAAATTAAAATAAAAATTATGAAAAATTTTTCTTTACAATTTTTATTTACCGTATTATTATTGCATCCAGTATATTCTATTTATATCAACAGAGATTATGCACAATTTATCTAATTTAATAAAAGAAATCATCATCAAGAAATGAATTCTTCTCTCCTCTGAAATTTTCCACTGAAATCGCCTTTCGAGTGAACATTTCAGCTGCTATACCGGAAATTAAAAGACAATGGCAAAAAAAAAAAAAGAAAAAGGAATTCGAGTAACTTTCCACGTTAAATCTCATATCGTTTTATCGCTCGCAAGTTCACCGCTTCTGGCGTCCTAAATTCGACCCCTATCTTTAGCGAAGGCTATGATGAGTTCGCCCGTGTATCTTTCTCCGCTCGATTTAATTCTAGAATTCCTCGTCTGCAATGATACATGAGACGTCTGGTGCATCTGGCAAGAGTGTGACTGCCAATGCAGCTGAATTCTTTTATATAAGAGCAAACCAAACGTAAACGGAACGTGTCGTTCGAGTAGATTAAAAACCACCCTCGCGTGTAGTTGAACCTCCTATTCTTACTATTGATATATTTTTAAAGAGACACATCGGTTCGCGAGTAGGCTTTTTCAAAATAAATACATTCAACGAGACTATTTTTTCAAATTCTATTTTATTTATGTTATAACATTTATTATCTTCTATCGAATTATTTCCTAATATACTGGTAAAAAAGATTGCGATCGAGTAAAATAATCTCTTTCAGGTATTAGAAGAAATTCTCATCGCGATAGAGATCTATTTTCTAAAGAATTTAAACTACTTTTCTGTGAAACGAAATTTATTTTGAAACATTGTCTCCTATTAAACACGTTGTCTGCAGACACGATAGACATCGGTGATCGGCGTTATTAAATTTTTCATAAATCATTGGGATAAGACAAATTTCATTGTCGGAAGAAAGTGAGCAAATACAATATGATATTTTGCAGAAATTAAAAGCTTGTTAATACAATTTTCTATTCTACATCTATTTTATTTGCTATAGAAACATGCGGAAGCCTAATTGTTCCTTTGTATCTCTATAAAAGAGATTCGTATAAAATGGTGTTTTGTTCTCGTTTTACTCTCGAACAGGAAGACCATTTTCAAGGCGAATGGCATCGAAATAAATTGATTCTCGTCGTTGGAAACTCCAGGACTTGCTGTTTCTCCATTAACCTTATCTCTTTTCTTAGATTTGTTTTGCAGTATCTTCATTTTTTCCTTTTCTATGCACACGATTCTACAAACATGGAAACGTTCCACTCTAAGGAAATCTAAAGAGAGAAGAATCGATTTTGCCTTTAGAGACTCGGTTACGTCGCTCAATGATCGAACAAGGGACGAGAGTTTACGCTTACTCCGAAAGAACTTCGAATATGCCAAAAGCTTCGCTCCTGGGAAACGACCCTGTTACCTAAAATGTTTCCTTCTTGCTGCTCAAGCCCCTAATATCGAGATCCATTTTCGGAATAGAATATAGGACCGGTTTCTTCTGAATGAAATTGAGCATAAGGGTATTTCCTTCTTGTACGAATATACCAGAAAATATCGAAAAATTCATCCTATTTTGTTTTTTTTATTAAGGGACGATGGAAATACTTCGTGCAAAGTTCGAGAAAGATGTGCGAAATTTATGGTTTGCGTCATTATCTAATTTCTTTTGTTTGTTTCATTGCTTACGAATTCTTAATTAATGAATTATAAATGCTTTTGGATTCCAGAAACTGTTCTATAAATATTAAACATCTATCTAGAAGATACGTATGATCGACCAAAAGCTTGGAAATTGTCACGATCTTTATCTCTGTCACGATCTTATCGCGTTGAACTTTCTTCGTGACCTTTGTTATTAATTTCAAATTACTACTACAGATGTCGATATATATATATATATTCAATATTCTTTTATTCCTATAGATCAGACGAGCTTTTTAGCGTAATTAAATTTTAAGTTACATAATTTATTTTCCAATTCTTAGGTTCTGCGTGTCAGTTATCATTCGATTTTATGATACGCAGTGATTCTAAGCTTCCACAAACATGAACAAACGTGATAGCAGAAGTGAAAAAAAATTGAAGAAATTTAAATTTGATCCTTTGAACCGAAACGTTTCCTTGAATACCTCTGCCCCATGCCCCCACAAAGAAAAAGAAATAAAAAGAAAAGAAAACGCATTTATACGGTAAACGAGTCGGATGGAAATCGTGGAAAATTGCAAATTTGCCCGGATGAATTCAAATATTTAAGGATATAGATTTAGATTTGAATCGATATTCGGCAAAGTGGGACGATGTTTTTATTTGAAAACCGTTTAAATATCTGTGAGCGTTCTGTGACCAGTGCACGAGCTTCGAGTAAATACAAGTGAACAGAACCAATCATAACCGCAGCTCGGGCAATTTTCAACCTTCCCGTGCTGCTTCTGTCGTGACTCTTTCAATTACAGCGATTCCATCGCTAACTCGGCAACGAACGAACATTCAACCGGGTTCGAGATATTTCTTTTTTCTTCCTCTCGACCAAGCCGCTTTCTTTTCGACCTTGTACTTTACCCGGCAATCGGAATTTTTAATTACACCGTGCAGAGAAATAACCTCGCGCAAACCACGGACTTCCTTAACCTCCGCTTTCTAATTATCCGCGAAATAACGCAACCTTCCAGGTGACACTTGTCTACAAGGACGAAATTATACGTCGACGAAAGAAAGTGAAATTTTGTAGACGGTTTCCCTTTCGCAATTATGAAAGCAAAGTTTTCGATGGAAAAAATTCAAAGGGAATTCGTTCAAAGAAAGGAACCAGGTTTAAGTATTTCGTCCACTTAAATTAATTAATCGAACGCCTGCGTGTTTGTACTTAGAAAGTAATTTTCTTCAGGGTTTTTAAATATTTCACCATTTAGTATGAATTACTAACGTTGCCAAAATAGAATTCTTCATCCGTTTCGTGGGATTTTATACAAGTCAAAATATTGTATATGGTATATATAGAATATCGTCTATGGTAAATATCAGTACATAGGTATTATTACAACAAATTACTTGTTTTGTATTAAAAATATTTATATCCAGAGCATCGAATACTTGCAGAGTTAATTCATAACCGAGTAAATCGCTTTGGTTTTAATTTTACAATTTCAGAAAGAAAGAAGCAAGAACTACTTGTCGAACGATGATTCTTCATTTTCACATGACGTTCCTGCCTTTATGGAAAGAAATTCATAGGAAAATTTTCATCAAAAGCATAAAGATATCTATAATTATAATTTGAAATCGATGACGTCGATCGCGTTAAACTTCTTGGCGTCACTTTGAAGTCGGGCACTTGTTTAATTCGACCTTGGAACTCAGAGATTCTCTTCGCGTTATCCTTAATTCAAGGAATCTGTCGTGAGTGGAAGGTCGAGGAACTCGGCTAGGCATCGCCTCGTGGTTGAGTGTTCAACGACCCCTGGGGTGACGTTGGGCGCGCGCATGACTCTTGGCTGGCGCCAGTCAACTTTCATGACCCTGAAGTCTCACAAGTCTCTCGATCATGATCAGGTTTATGTTTATCTATTATTTACTATTATTTATTTGCGATTTCAAATTGACGCCATTTGAATCTGACATTCTTAGGCGACGAAAAGAATCTTCGAAAAGAATTTAATATAAAAAAGTTCATAAAAATTCATAATTTTAGCATGTTGTTTAAACAAATTGAGACAGTTATACCTTCCAAAATATATTCCGGAAAATACGTTTCCAAGCCTAACTTTAAGAGCCGTCTTCATCTTTTAAATGTAGACGATTCTCAAGAAAGATTCAATATAAGTTAAAAATTCTAATATCTTTGAAAGGACAAGTTTTTGTTGCGACAAGCAACAGAGGATATTTATCAAACTGTCAATACACTGACAAAGATAATAAAATTCTTGAATAAAATGAAATATAACCTTCAAATTCGTAAAATAGATGTACTCTTGCTCAAGCTTGTCGAAAGCTCCGTGAGAAAAATGTACGAACCACAATTGAGAAATAGTAGAAGTAATGCGATATTCGAATCGAAGTTATTTCTCGCAAGGAACTTCTTACATGATACACGTTGTAGCTTAACGATCGATCAATTGGCGTGGAAAATTGATTCGCGTTTAATCCATGTCGTGAATTTCGTTTCGGTCTCACGCACGCGTCGATCGCATTCCTCCGTGAGAGGAATTTCAATTTCTAAAACCGTTCCGTTGTCAACTGGTTACTGTCGAGTTGGTCGTGCGTCATTCTTGAAGTTCGTGTTTACGGTTCAACAATTTTCGAGTTATTCCACGCGATGTAGTCGTCGAAATCGATTCATTATTCGCGATCACGGCTTTACGAATCGAATTACTTTTAATGCCTTTGGCTACATTGTCCTCGAAGCATCGAAGCTTTCCCACTAAACACATTTTCCATTACGTTCAACGTATTTTGTAATTTCGTGGATTTCGATGGCGTTTTATAAAAGCTCTGGTTGTGAAAATATGTTACATACAAATTTATGCAAATTGACGTAATTAGGGAATACGGGGATGGAAAATTCGGGACTGAGGCATGAAGAAATTTTTGAATATCTGTCGTAATTAGTAATCTGTCGTGGATTTTTATGTATATTCACGTTTTCGACGATATATTTGAGAAAATAGAACTTCGATAAAAAATTGTTTTACCTACCAAGCACTGTACAAAGCACTACGCTTTGATTATATATATTTTTTCATATCATGTATATTTTGTGCAATTTTGCGCTTTCAAATTTTCTATGAACGCGAATGTGAATAAGAATTCATAGTCCAGTTGTAATGTTTGGTACGATTTAATGGAGTAATTTGTAAGTTTCCAATTACACAGGAATAACATGTATACGAGCCAATAGGCCAGAGCGCTCGTTCTACTTTCTGAGATTTTTAAAATTTTAGATTCTTATCGTATCAACGCTGTGCAGTCAACTAATGTGACAAGTGACGCACTCGTACAATATATTTAGAGCACATATAGAGGAAAGTTTTACCCTCCTTTGTAATCTGTTTAAAGACTCCTAAACAATTTATAGAATTCTTGAAAATTACCAACGAATTTGATTAATTTTAAAAGAAATTTACTTTTCTCGGCCGCGTCATTGTTCCAGCAAATCAGTGATATAACTAAAGAGTATTTCAAATTTCCACGCCCTTCAAGCCTTTTTCCAAACGATCTCCAGTTCCCATTCTCTCACGAAGAAACAAAGAAACGTACTACCCGAGTGACAAGTAGCAACCTCTAATTCGTTTCTGAGTTTCACGTTAATCGAGTTATTTGTTGCATTTAAACAAACGTTCCAGTAACAAGAAACGATAGAAATTTCAGCGGAGCTAGCGGAACGTTAATACAGAGGAACGGAACGCGAAAAAACAATGACGTTCGCGATAAGAAATCCTCGAAAGGATAGGAATGGAAAGAATAATAGCGAGATCCGGACAGCTGCCAGCCGAAATTGAATTTTCCTCGTGGATTTCGCGACATGAACTGCAAAGTTGCGAATTGAACTCGTTCCCTTTGTCTCCCGTTTCTATTTACCTCTCTCAGTTACGGTGTCGCAATTCCAGAAAACTGATTAGTGGTAACTACTGAATGCATTTAAGTTGTCGTATAACATAGATACAACGAAATCTGTGGATTCCAAGTGTCGCACTCTACGTGGTGTCAACAGCCTCTTATTTTCCAGATGGATGATTACAAAGTTCATGATTCGTATACGATCGGATATTTTAATGGTCGTTGATTTTTTAGTTTCTAATTGGTATGTATTTATTAAAGTGTTTTTACTAATGTCTAATTTATCTGGAATTATGTTATTAGATAGCTAAATTAGTTCTGTATCTTTAGATTTCTTTTCCAACAGGTCGTCAAGTACTCTAATCTCAAATAAATTCCTATTTTACGGTGTTAAAAAAGATGGTGTTTGTAACTCTGCTTGATTTTATTAAATAATCAAAATTATTTTAATAAACGAGTATACCTGTAAATAAAAGTTGGATTTTGTTAAAAAAATATTTCGCAAAAATATGAGAAATTGTTTTCCAAAAGAAGATTAAGCGACAAAGCTGATTTACTTTTTCGATTTAGATTCAACATTTTATAATTTTAATACGCCTTCTGTAAGCTTCCTGTTTCATGATATTTCCCTGTATTTTTACACATTTTCTAATATTTGTCTCCTTTATAAAGCTTACAGTTCTAAAATTAAAAAATAATCCACCAGCATTGCAAACGTACGTTTCTCGTGCTTCAACGGAAAACTTAACTATATTAGACCCCTTGCGAAGGTCTTCCCAGGTATAATTTCGATCCAACAGGATTCCCTGCAAAATTAAAGCGAGACTTGGCGAAGGCAGTCCCTTGCGTGAGTGCAAGGGAAAAAGCGCCGAGTTCAAATGTAGCGACTAACGACGTTAACACGTTGCAAACGAGCCCGTCGGGGAGCATTATCTAAACGAAGAGCTCACCTTCTGGGGACCTGGATAAATTGCCGTTTATTACCTCGAAGAAGAGGTATTTATGGATTACAATTTCTGCAATCCTTGCGTAGTACTACGCTTGGATATATCGAAAATTATGCCTGATGAAAATTACATTTGAAAGTCTCCGAATTATTTGAACAAGATATCACTGTTTAGAATCTAAGTTTGAGCTATTAAAATTAACGAGGGAGGAAAATTTGATTGGAGATTAATTATTGAAAATTTGATTCGCGAAAATAATTTGAAACAATATCATTAGCATCATTTAAACAATGTTCAGTAGTAAGACGATGTCTTTTTTCAAATTCGTTAAGCTTCTCTCTTTCTTAAACTTCAATTTTTCATGATTCAAGAAAACAGGTTTTTAAATTTCCGTTCCCCGAGATTTCCAACGAATATTTACCTGAATATTTCCCTGCTGTTCACCCTTAACGTTCTTCTCCCTCTATCCTCATAAATAACACGAAAATAAAACTTCTCCCTATATTTCTTTTTCGTCTTATCTCCCTACTGCATCTTGTCTCCCTAAACAGCGAACAAAAATAAAAACTGACCGAAGGGTCAGGTCCGGTGTATAAAAGCTTTCAAACTTAAGTTTCACGCAGAGGCGTTTAAAGGGTAGAAAATTGATAATACCGGCATGGGTGTCAGTATTTTCCGAACTGTTTAGCGTACATGGGAGCAAAGATCCGGGCTCTATCGACCGACGAAGATTTCAACGACGAAAAGGAAGTGAACTTACTCATCCATGTCGGAATCTTTGGCTACTCGACAGTGAACACCGCGATCCACCAGACATTTTCCGGTCACAGGATCTGGAGGCGCGAGATTGATGTAGGGCGGTTCCTCCAAGAAGGTTATTTTCAAATAAAACTTCTCCGGCACTCCTTGCGGTGGTGTATGGGTTTTTCCTGGCCAGACGATGTCCTTGATGTCCAGACCTTCCTTCTTCCAGGATTTCCACACGCCGATCTGTTGCCACAAATGAGACGAAAGATTGATAAATCAGAAGGTTGTTTCGCTTGATAGATGAAACGTAATACTGGCTATCGCGGAGACACGTGTTCCTGAGCATTTCTCTTAATACAACGTTCATTTTTCTCTGTACTTACAGCCGACGACAAAAATAAATGGACTGGCAGTGGGAAGAGGGATCAACCAAATTTCGCTAAATACTGCTTGTTTGCACAAAAATGTAAACATTAATTTCCATTATTTACTAAATAGTCCACGTACTATAAGGATATACAATAAACGAAACTTGAATTTATAACGCTATTTATAATTCGATCGAACTTTATCGGTATCTACTGTCACTGCCTGTCTATTTACATTTGCCCTGTGTGTATTTTTATGTATATATTTGACTGTACGTATGTAATTTATGCGGCAGGAAGATAGTTTTGCTATTCCGTTCAGTATCGAATACACGTTAACGTTTTATACTATTTGAGACTTGTCTGTGATTGAGAGAAAATATCCAGGAGCCGACATTCACAAGTATTGGTGGGATTCTGATGGTACAGTATTCATATTTTTTATCTTGCAATAGATGCCACTTTTCAATTTCGCACATTGTTCTCTGGAGTACTTTTTACGTGGAATATTATTTCTCCGATCGATCTTTCAACGTTAATCGGCAATAATAGCCACGAATTGCTTCGTTTAACGCAAACACAATGCTAATTTCAGATAAGAGATTGCTTAACCCTTATCACTCCAATTGGAAACGAAGCTGTCAAACGCAAGACAGGATTGGAGTGATAAGGGTTAATTTCGTGATAGTTAACAAGTTCAGTGTTAATAGAATTTCCACTATACGATGTGTCAGTAATTAATTTTCGTACAGATTTTGTCTGTTGTTTGTTGTACGTACAACTCGATGTATTCCATATTTATAAATTATCATCAAACACTTTGTACAAATTCTGTAACTTCTTCCTCCTGTCGACTGGAATTTGATATTTAGCGAACGTTTTGAATGATAAATACGAGAATATGGATGAACAGAAGCCTTGAAAGTATTGATTAATTGAATATTCGTGTTATTGTTGGTATTTGAGAAAATATATCATTTTAATATATGAAACCTATCTATCAAAATGTCAGTATAATAAAAGAGTTTAATTTGATATGAATGGTATAAAAAGAACGAACATTAAATTTATGAAAATATTTTCCGACGTTTTATTACCAGTTCATTTTTATCTCTGTCAGGCAATTATAGATTATTTATCGCGTGCTTCTAAACATGACAAACAATATACCTGTTTATAACCGTAATACGGTTAATTATGAAGAAGTTCAGAACACGTTCGTTACAAGCTATATTTTTCTTTTTTATCAGAAGACTGTTATTTCTTTCGGAGGAAATAAAGTCGCGAGAATTATGGAAGCTGGAGTTTCAAGTGCGGTCAAAGAATACAGCGACGTTCGCCCTGACTCGACAGTCTACGAATTTGTAATTTGTTCAGCATGCGAAAAACCGTGATCGTGACGGTGAATTTTGCTTCCACGTTGCATCAGCAAACTCGACAAACTAAATAAAAGTTCGATGCGTAGTATGCAAACGCATTGTAAATTTTGCTCCTTCTCTTTTCCTTTTTAATGCAAAATGTGCCTGTAGAGTTACGATATTTATTCAAAAAATTCCTATACTTCCATAAAATTTTCTATTGATAAAATCTCTTTCGTATTTTTTCAGTTACCGTGAACAGCCTAACTGAACTAGTAACCATAGACTACATATAAATCATTTTTTATCGCCACCAACCCAAACAATTTGTCAATGTTACAATCATCCTATTATAGAAGCCGCGGTTACTGGTCCGGTTATGCTCTTCAAGCTGTTCGTTCTGCTCTCTAATTTCCGCCAAGGATACCTCATACTTGAGAATAGTTGCTTTCTCAATATCGAACTAATTGTGAGAAACGATGCGGCATTGTCATAGAATGTTATCCGTAGCCTAGACACGATACAACATTATCGTGTTTCTGTTGTGCGGAAATAAGGGGAATGTATAATTAGCGGAATCCACAAGGGCTCGAGCTCCTCGCCCGATTTAATTACAAAGTTTCACTCTAGATTACCGCTATTCGTCGCGATATATCCTGTCTTTCGACTTGGAAACAGGATGGATCTTATACCACACTCTCATTAAACAAACAGCGAGGAATTCTCTATTGGTATTTCGTCTTTCTTGTACATGTTGCTGTCTAACGTTCGTGCATATTCCTTTGCGTTATTGTTGCCAGTAATAAAATCTGCTACTTGTTACCTGTTTTCGCTCAAAGCGATAAAGACAAAAAAAAAAAAGTAAGAAACACATAGCAACACGTCTCGACAAAAACAAATATTCGTTCGGTGTATACCTAGTAGTTGCTGAGAACAAATGCTCTGGGATCGGAAGAAAATCCAAATATTCCCTTGATTACGTTGCTTCCGCGTAAACAAAATGTTTCTAAAAATTGAAATTTGTCGCGTACCGTTCGAAACACGAAGCGACAAACGTGCAATAAAAAGTTTCTCGTTGCTGCTTCAGTGAAGGTGCAATTTTAACTTTCAGCTATCACGATAGCATTTCGCGCGCGATTTATTAACACGCAGTGGTTTTTATAAAGTATTTCGTATCTGTTGTCAATATGCTCTGAAAGGTTTGAAACACGTACGTATGCGCGTACGATCGAATTCGTTGGAACAGATTGATGCAAATATTTGTCGGTTTTCGATATTTTCCAACAGATATATTTGTTCTGGTGGAGGAAAATCGATACTATTTTATTTACTTTATGCACGATTGTGTATTCTTTCTTGCCAAATTTCAGAAAAGGCCAAAATGAAAAGCTTGGTAATATGCAATGTCAATTCTCGTTGCAATTTATATTTTAAGTATGACACGGGACGTGCTTTCCGAAGGTAGAATAGCGTTCAAGCAAAGCATTACGGAACTTTTTAGCTTGTTATATGAAAAATGAATCTCCCGATTGCGGCTGCAATAAAAATAATTTGTTTATTTCAAACCTATTCAAGACGTGTTAAATAATTTTCAAACGTTGTTAACTTTTTCATTCGCGATTAAAAAACTTATCAAACTCGTAACTAACTTAATTAGGGAACTGGAAGACGAATCAACAAAAGCGTCTTCACTGGCGAATATAACTTGAAGACTAAGGATTATAATGGCGTAAATCCGCTACTAGTTTTCGTAAAATAACATTCCGTGTTTATCATTATAATAAATTCATTATATTTTTTCAAGCCATGAGAACTCATCGCAGCAAACAACGAAGTTATAACTTAATTAATTAGCAAACTCGACGGACGAAACTTTCAAAAGTTGAAATACGTAATTAAATTCACATTCTCGATACACATACATTATGATTTTTAAGCAGTTACTTACCTGGATCTCCTGCTTTCTCTTAAATGGAATTATAATATTATGAATAGTATGATACACATAATTGTGTTCCTTAAAGATTACCTTAAGAGTGTAACAAGAGTAAAATATTTGAAATCTCTGATATTTCTAGTATTAGAAATCGACGCAAATAAATAAGAAATTAGAAACGACGTTCTCGTCAGTTACGTAATACGATCCGTTTCGATCAACTGTATTCTGGCCAACTTTATTCTGACCATGTGAAAACATCGTGGATACAAGGTTGGCGAATACGAATTGAAAGTAGACGATTTATCGAGCGTATCGTTTTCCCCATATCGCATCGACCCAAATTTCCGTGGGATTTATTTAACAGCGGGTCAAATGAAATTGCCCCTCCGGCCTGGAAATTCCTCTTTAAAGGGATCAACTCGCGAGAAAACGTCATATATTTTCGACGTACAATAGAGAGGCCAGAGTTGTGCAGAATTTTCGGACGAAACTTCACAATCTGTGGACGAAGTAGAGGGAAAATTGCGAACGAGGTGAGAAAGAGACCATCTGCAAGTTCATCGTCGTTACGAATATGTAATAGAAGGAGAAAGAGGGCGTCTCCTGTGTGCGATCGGCCGACATTCGAATATTGGAATCCGATACAGATACAGGTCGAACGTGTCGCGATGAAAATTCATTCGCGCCACCTCCGCATCTCTTCATCCGACTCAGCATCATCGATTCGAGGGCAAATGGCAATTTTTTAACCCTCTTTTCGACCATGGAATAAATCGACCAGCAATTTTTCGCGTCAGATTCTCTTCAAATCTGTCAGATTCTCAAGCAGAATTCTCTGTCTCAGAATCGTTTTCAGAAGAAGAAGAAGAAGAAGAAGAAGAAAATGAATGCCATATGAAAAAATAAACAGCGTGTTTGTTTCTTACGTTGTGTTTTTAATGAAGCCTTGACGAGCTTCTTTGCAGTTGTAATTGCGTAGGTTGATTAAAATATATACGGATAGTTGAGATATAACGTAGCTGTTGTTGCTATATTTTTCAAAGAGTTGTTTCATGATAATTTTTTATACGAGTTTTATAACGCATAGCGGTTGGATGTTCAATTATCTGGATATCGAAATCGGAGTAATTTGTTTTCCGATACATTTGAAACGAATGTTGCGACGTAGAATAAAGATTACTTACATGTCAAGAACAATTAAACCTAAATGCAATTTTTCACGTTAAAAAGTCGCGTAAGTGAACAGTAATTGAATGTCAAATGTTTGTTTGCAATATATTTTCTATAATAATCGATCCTTGTTCTACGACGAAGTAATATACGTAATAATAATTTAAATTTCAATCGATTCATAATCAAGGTACACGTTTGTAATTATTTAATTATACTGTGTAATTCTATTATATCGTAATTGATTATTAATTGATTTATTAATTGTATTAACTACTCAAACAAGTATACCAACAACGTTGCTATAAATAAGAAAATAAAGAAATAAAGAATAAAAAAGAAAATACGATATCGCATCAGCATCCCTATGAGTGTTGCTATCCGAAGGATTCCAGTTGAAATTCAGATTGCAAACAGAACGAACGGTATACCGTTTTAGATTTACAGGGCGACACGCTCAGATCCAGCTGCCAACGAAATTAATGTAAATAATGTTCCCTGTCAAGCCGGCTTACTGAGACGGGAGGAAATAGCAGGGTTCGCTAGTACACAGTCATATCTATGCGTCGCTGACCGATGATTAATTCCGTGCGCTGCCTTTCGCGAGTATCATTCCAGCTCTCTCATCAGGCTACAACCAGTTTCTCTTGTTTGTTGGCACATTGGCACGCCGCAATTCGAAATACACGACCGAATAATCCGTATTATGTCTATCTAGATCTTGTGTTCGATTGACTGCTTTAATCGCTTTGCAAGACATCCTGCGAACGATCGTCACAAAATAATAAATAATGATAATAAACAGTATGATTATAAAGTTTTCAGATTGGTGTTGTTATCGTATTACATCTGTAGCAATGTTCATTATTTTTATCTTCGTTTATCACCTTACTTTTAATGGCCTTCATTTTTATTTCTTATTTTACCGTTTATCATTCGTACTACTGTTTTGCTGTTGTTTATATTTACTTCTCAATCGATGGAATATATCAAGCATTTTAATCGATTCATGAATTTTTTGTACTCTTTAAAGGCTGAGTCACTTACAGACACTCGGTAAACAATATTCTCGAAATACTCAAACTTCTCATATTTCAAGATATTACTATTTCCTGATATTTCCACTGGTAGCACAGTTTTCCTGCAATTGTGAACAGGAAGATGCAAGTGAATTGCAATGACGAAATGAAAAGAAATACAGAGCGAAGACAGAAATAGAAGAATTGTGTCGATAGGAAGGACAGCGTGGGTAGAACAGAGAAGAAAAATTTTAACAATGAAATAAAACAGGACAGGGGCATCGAAAAGAAAATGCCAGCGGCACAAAAAGAGTAAAAGTAAAAAGATGACAGACGGTGATGTTCCTATCGCCAGGGTGCAAGGAAAAATGATGTTTCTATAAGTAAAAATACGTCGAGTATATTGAAAGACGTTTCTGAACGAATACGACTTTCAAATTCTTAGAATATCGTACGATTCTATCCCAAGGGGAACATGCCAGAAATTTGAGAATGGACGATGCAAAGCAGAGCTGCAAAGCTAACTGTGCACATGTGTGCATAACTAGACTTTGTCGTATGCTGCGTTAGTACGTGCAAACATCGGTTTAAATGGAATTAAAATATAACAAAACAAAATTTAAATGCAGGCGACATGTCGGTTGTAAAAGTTCACTTCTCTAGCGTGATTTATGCAACAGACGCAAGCAGTTAGTATCCCGACAACGTTTTAATGTCAGCTACAATGATACGCGATAAAAAGTGTAGATTTTTATTTGAAAATATAATTGTGACTTCTCCGAAGCTTTTTCTAACCAGAAGTTTCTATAATTAGGAAATTGAAGATTGATGAAGGCGAAACAATAATTCCAATATTAATAATAATTAATATTAGATCAGTTTTAGCCCTTACCTACGACATTCGCTTGAAACGCTTTTTCTTTTGCCTTCCATATTTCTAAATTAGGCACACGCTATATAAACTATGATATATCTTATCGAACAATTATTCAACGCTCGCTTTAACGAAGCTTTCCTCTTTAACTTGCTACGAAAACCAATGTAAAACCGAAGTATATAAAATACTTGCGAAGATTTTTGTATCAGATACATCAATTATCTGTCCGCGGTTGCGAGTTCCGCTTACGTAACGAGATCAAATGAAAGAAGAATTAATGATCGACCGCTTAATCACGATCCTCATTACCAAGGAAATGTCGTTAACGAATCGCGTTGCATGTAAATACGAGCCGCTCCTTCCGCTTATCAGAAGTTGCGGTGTATACTCGTGAGATCTAGCGAGAGCATGAGTAATGGCCTCGATCAATTTTCAGGGTCCATTAACAGCGAATATCAGGGAAACGAACGGCGATGAAGGCGATCGTGTAGCGACCGGACGTCTTTTCACCGACGCGACGTCTTTCTGATAAGACTTGGCTAAAGGAAGAATTTAACGAAAGATCCAAAGCTTTTGTCTAGCTCATCGTAAAACGCATAAACTTTTATTCCGCTGAAGAAGTAGCAAGAACCGAGATAAGTTTCTGTCTATGTCGGAAATTCGTAATTTTTTAAAGAAAAAAAAAAGGTGAATCGTACGTTTTCCTGCTCTTTTAAACGATATCTTTAAATCTGTTGCCCTTCTCGCGTTTATATAATCCGAACTGGACGTTACATTTCAATAGATATTATTAAAATACATAGATTTCAAATATTCGGTTTTATCATTCAATGTAATTGTTATAACCTTTGCGCATTCCACGTTCTTTATGAATAAAATGATTAAAAACAAAAAAAAAAAAAGAAAGGAAGATATCCGAAGAGATGCAAACGTGGAGGAGAAATAAGTGGGACAGCAGGATTAGATAAGCGTAGGATGGTTGTTCTTAAGCAATGCTACTAGTATCACTACAGTGCTATGTAAATTTTTATTCGCATGCAAGACACATTTTTATGGGTGATACTGAAATATTTCGATTTTGATTGCAATGGTACCGCTTTTATAAAAAAAGGAATTGTGGGCTTGTTAGATGTTAAACTTTTACCACGAGTAGGTGGCATGTTTCTCTTCAGTTATATGACGCATTGCTCTCTCAGATTCGCTCTGAAGAAGCGAACTGAAACGTGATAATAAAGGTAAAAAGAAATAACAAGATCGAAAGATCTTGAAAAACAGATCCGAAGAATCACAAATATATATTGCCAAACTATAAACTGTAATATCTCTTCCTTATCTTAAGATCATAATTTCACCATGAATAATCTATTACTTGCAAGAACGTGTACATTAATAATTTCAATCGACTGCTACGAGATACACGATACTGTGTTAAAATCAATACCGTCTCAAATTCGTGACAAGATTAATTGGAATTTTATCAACGAAATTATTTCGATAACATACTCTTTCGAGAGTGGTCAGCTTACAACGAAATGCCTGAGGTATTAGGAACCGTGGGTGGAACTTGCCCGAAAGTTCCCATATAGTACGCGATCTCGTTAGAAAGCCACCGTTAATCACATTCTATTAGCAGTCATACATTAGAGGCGATGTTATGCCTTGTTAGGTAGTTTATTACTCTACCAGACTCCGTAGCATCTGCTGTGCTATATCAGCTCGATAAGAAAGTTCTTCTCTCGCCTCTGTCGCCATTTCGAGCTGTTTAGTGGCTCAATTATCCGTGATGCGACCGATAACGAAGCGACATCCGGTTAATGGACTAAGTAAGCTAATCTGGTCAAATCGCTTGTACAAGTAACAGTGGATTATGGTTAAACGATCAACGTGTAGATCGAATTTTCCTTCATTTAAGTAGAAATGAAATACGAAATGTTACATATATTATTTTATGAAATATCACGATCGTTCAAATCATTGTGAACGGATAAAATTTCGAAGAAAAAATTATGATTTTGTTATTTCGATCAGATCCAATAGCTCTAGTGTTAAGCATCATTTTATCTAAAATCTCAACGTTCCCTCAGACAAATCTTTATATTTCAACTATCGAAAAATTACGTATCACTAGCTGTAATTCTTCAGAATCTTTTACTCAATTTAAGTAACCCATCAAGCCCATTTTTTTATACTAATAAACATATTTATAAAAACATTTGTCGCCTTTCACTTGTCACCTTGCGTTTTGCAATTTCACTGTATTAAAAGGACAAAATATAGCATTGGAATGACAAAAAAATGCATTATTATATAAAAAAGAAACAATTCCTCTAAATCAAAATCGTGCATTTTCGATCAGTTAGGTCAAAGAAAAATGTAATTTACTTAGGTTAAAGAAGTTAATATTCCTAGAACGAGCGAGTCAATTTTCTGTGACGATTGCAATTTTACAAAGAAGTTTGAGTTGTCTGCTATAAATTCCATGCAAAGGACATTTATCTAATTCCTCGATCGTTTCACCGAGAAACGCGGAGTCAATTCAAAGTCGTAAAATGTCGCCTGGAAACCCGATCCATCGCGACAATGTCCGTTCGAGGATGTTCGCAGAAAGTTTTGCAGATTAGAGGCCCTGTACTTCGTTGGCCATTCCCGTAACGATTATGGGAGATATCGTCACGATTGGGACGTCGCCAAATGCCCCAACTTCTGTCAAGAACCACCGGAAGTACTTCACTAAATATATACTTGATGATGTGACTGCCGCAGTAATCTTTGCCTCCACTTTGCATGTAGTCGCTTAGCAGAGTCGATTATCTCTGCGGTGGTTCCGATCATAATTATTCAAAGCATTTGGTGTTTCGAAGTTTGACGTTTGCTTTCATGTAAATTGTTTAGGCGTGTAAATCGGCAGATGAAATCAAACGTGGTCGACTCGCACAACTAAGTTGTGCTGCCAATCAACCGTTGCAAACTCAGATATTTCGTGGTCCACGTATTGGATAAAATAATATCTTTATGTAATATTGTATATTATAATATAATGTATGTGATATGTCATAATATGTGATATTAATAATATACAATAAAAACGCATTCTTTGCGTTTCAAGCGTGCGATTAATACGCTGCGTTTTTGTTTCAGATAAGACGACTGAAACCAGAGAAATTACAAACTTGCTGTCTATCATCGTCAAAGTTTAAAATGTAAAACATTTAATATTACCAAAGTGACGGAAATTGTACGCATGTATAACAATGTGAATAATATTTTTGATAAATGTATCGATACATGTGCATGTTTCGAAGTATTAAGTGAGTTTAATAAATAGTCCTTGTATTAATATCTATCTACCACAAAATATGCTGGATTAAATTTAAACGTTTCTTAATGCGCATAATCTTCGGTTAAGTGATAATTATTGTTGGTTTATGTTGATATGTTGTGAGAGTTAAGTAAAAAGGATGGTAGTTTAAGTTTGCAGAATCTTAATCAAAAGAAAGTTTGATATGGTCTGAGTCGCCAAAACGGGAGAAGTTCAAGCGATTGTTCAACGTTATGACCCTAATAATTCTGAAGTTACCATCTTTATAATTCTTTTTTATGTTTCAGTCGTGGGATGCGTTTTGACTGCTGACTATCATTATTCATGGATCACGTAAATGGAGGAATACGCTTAAATTTGCATCGATCAAGCAATAATCTGCTACATACGGTGTTCAAGAACAAGTTTCTTCTTTGCAATATCAATTTATGCATGAATGATACCATCTATTCCATTCACGAAATAGGTAGAGCATTTAGAACGTCTTTCATCTGATAGAGACACGGTCAATCGAACAATCTTGTTTATCCCTTGTTATTTGGGATTAAACTTCAGAAGAACAAAGAAGTCAACTTCTCTCAGTAAAAGGTACTTCAGTAAAAACAAGCAGAAGTTCAGTAACATTCAGTTTATTCGCTTCAGCCCTCGCGACACGGATAAACCTCTCGAACTTCAATAAACTTACGCAAAGTCCTCGCGTTAGCAAGACGCCGATGAAAATCGTACAAA
Organism: Bombus haemorrhoidalis; assembly: GCA_014825975.1. Lineage (NCBI taxonomy): Eukaryota > Metazoa > Arthropoda > Insecta > Hymenoptera > Apidae > Bombus > Bombus haemorrhoidalis. Next base: position 18,178,353 of record CM026167.1, read on the forward strand.
CACTGGAAACAGGCAGCTGTTCGTGACAAACCTCATTTTTTAAGTTATTACCAAAAATTCTATTCCCGATTGTTTGGCAGTTACAAAGTTACGAACAACGTTCGCGCAACTTTCATATTATCGAATTCCATAATATCGTAACGCTATCGTCTAGATCGAAGTTCGAAATTCGTCCTAAACGAATTCGAAACCAGCAAAATTATGACTGAAACTGCCTCTAATTTCACATGGTCTACGTGACATTTCACATTGAACGAAAAATGCCTCGCGTCGACGTTAAAACGTGATCGATTTGGCGTAGAATGTCGATACCAGATGTTACTAATAATAGATACCAGATTATATACCGCTTTACCAGCAATATAACAGTACCGAAACGAATATAGCTACTAATATCAATCTGCCTACTAATAATATCAGGTTAATATCGTTCCTATTACCCAGCATAGTACTCGTGACACAAATAATTTTGAATCGATCTATATTACCAGGACGCTATAAAATCATCAACGCATTCCGAACCGTATTCTGTCTCCCTTCCGATCATCGGTATACGCTCGATGATTACCGAAACGCCTGAAACACGTCAACTATATCCATGCAAACCATAGGCGAAGCGTCATACCGACCAAATAGGGTTCCCTTCAAATTCACCGACGACTCAATGAATCATGCCACGCGAATCGAAGTCTGACCTGTCAAGTGGCAACATCTGCTAGCAGTTACGCAATGCGAACAATTTCCTTAATTAGCCGGGGATGCATGTGCGCGGCTGCACACGCGTTTCGAATTACACTCTGGTCACGAGGCGCGCGGATACGCGCCTACTAGATGCGTGTGTACGCGTCTGTGAATCGCTAATAGCTGCACACAACGGCTTCTGGTATCGAGATCCTTTACGTAGCCACGAGAATGTCGGATCGAACTGTTAATACCGTACGGCAAAGCTGACTCGACCCGTTTTCAATGATTAATTGTCAGGTAATCAAACACGGATTAGTATTTCGTTCGTTCGCGATTTCGGACACCGTCGAAATTAACATGGTAATCTGCGGCCAGTAGAAGTTGTTTGCCGGATGTGATAACGTTTGGAGAACGAATGGAAAGTGGGATTAGTCGTAGAAATGGGTTTCATGGGATTTATTATGCCAGGGATTACCAAGGTTTATTAGATTATTATTTAATATCGTAATGGGCGCAAGGAACTAGAAGCTTACGATAAAAGTTTTTTAATTTTTACTAAGAATTATGATGCGATTAATAATAATAAGGGTAATGAGTAATTTATTACGCGTTGAAATTGCGTTTAAGAACTTAGCGGTAAGATAGTTACTTGTTGTAAAAAATGAGTTAGCTACAGCATGGAAGCGTGTTTTCATATTTGCGAGCATATCAATTTTTCTATCAAAGCTTTATTTCATCCATAGCTTGTTCCAATTAAATATGTTGTCTTTATTTAAATATTCGTATCACATTTCCTCTAAGACATTTCGTATCGTTGACTATTTTGAATTGTTTAATCACTAGTCGGTCTAACATTTGGCTGTAATTTCGTATTACTACTGTAAACTCAAGTGTCAATTTTTTCGAACGATTTTAGAAAATAAAGACACGTTTATGTTTCGAATGAATATAATTTAATTAACTCATATTTACGAATAAAATAGTACGAATAAAACAGTACAAGATAAGATATTGTAAACAATGCTCCTGTGTACGTACTTCAGCATCTCGTGACGACAATTAATATTCCATTTCGTATCGACAATTGTTCACAGTCCTTTGTCTTTTCAGACTTGGTAACTAGAAGTTCATTGAGGCTCTTAATTGAATTTCCTCGATTCAACGACTGTTTTCCTGTATTCGTACAAACAAACAAATACTACGTGTTGCTTTTTGGTAGCCATGATAATTCACAAAGCCATTTATATTCATTTTATACGAATGTGCTAAGATCCTGTAACAAGAGTCGCCGAATTACACAAATTTTATAGAATATCTTATTTTAGGAGCTTTGTTCGTTTATTTCTAAACGCAATTGTCGAAAAAGATTTTGAAATGAACTTGTTCTATAATTAAATAATCGTAAATAATATATGCACTCAATTTTTTCATGTTTCTTCTCCGACAGAAACGCATCTTTAAATATTATTCATTCATTTCCAAAGACGATTTTCCAGAAAATTAATTTGATATGAAAATAAAGCAATTTTTTCACATACTTTATTCCATTTACTAATTTTGTTAAAAAGAAGAATTTAGCTTCAAAACGTTCCTCATAAATTATTACTTGCAACGTAAATATGAAAATATTATAATCTCCGGTAAACTATAATTGATAGACGACCATCTATAATAATGGCAACTTGATCATCCTGTTTCGTTAAAGACAATTATTTTCGCTGTATATGGTTGTACAAACAACTATGAACACGTTGAACAGAGGCAATTAGTTTACGTACATTCGTTAAATTCCCATTTGCCGATGAATTCGCCAAATAAAATTGCGGTCCGCGGTTTGGCCGGCAGTCGAATCTCGAAACCGAAAGTGGAGCGGTTCGTAGGAGTTTAAAACACGATTTCGTTAAGCCGATATCGTTTCGACTAAGCTGCCAGTTAGAGGAAATATCTCAATGACGAGACGCTCGATTGCAGAATTTTCCCTATTCCAACGATTATCGATAAAAACGACAGCGCACGGGGCAATTTCGTGGAAAATAGGTGAAATAAAACTGCGAATGGTCTCAACTGTAAATATACATCTGGCAAACGGTTTCACGTATATGAAATTTAAATACGTGACGTTCAATGTGATTAATAATGATTTTTATATGAATTGTCGTGTAAAGGTTGAAGATATACAAATTAATGTATTTAATGTAAAGTATCATATACATTTCGTTCAACGATCAGAACAATCTGTACTCAAATGAAAATATGTAATCCATTCGCGTTCCTTCTTTCAGTTTGGAGAAATTTGCGAATGATGATATTTGTACGTAAAGAAACGACCGCGAGCTTGAAATTGGAGGGAAATAGATCTGTAACTGACGATATTTGTATGCGAAAAAATGAAAATATGAGACTGAAGCTATTGAATTTTGGTTCTGAAATATATTCGGTGAAGAAATTAATTTCGCCCAATTTTTCAAAATATATTTATCGTTTATTTATTACTTATTTTGCCTACTTTCTAGATACTTTTCGATGTTATGTTATACATATATGTTGCGTTTTAGAAAGGTTAAAATTCCATAACAGTGGAAAAGTATTTAAATTTAATATGAATTCTTAATTATCGATTCAATGCGCAGAAGCCGAATTAATTTCTATACCTAATATATTGAGAAATTACGATTTCTAGCATGTAATATATCGGAAACCAATTTGTCACGAGTTAAAATACGATATTTCATCGTCTTATTCACATTTCAACGTTTTAAACTGTTGATTCCTTTGACGCGGTAATCGAATTTCGTTTATTTTGCATTTGCACGAAACAGGCATGCGTGATAAATTAAAGTCGTTCGCGATACAGAAATATCTACGACAGAATTAGTCACGTGGAGCTCGATAAAAATTTTATTAACCAAATACTGAAACACGAGCCTCAATACGCGTTGTTTTTCCACGACATGAAACGAATTTGTCGACAGCTTTGCAATTTTCACAAATTATCGACCCTTCATAATATTTCGTGCCATTGAAATTTACCTGATATTGTAAAAATGCTTTATCGTCGATGCTTAAATGAATGGGCTCCGGTGATTTCAGTTTGCATATTCAAATATTTCCTGCGTACTTTCATTGTATATTCAACGAGAATTTTTTACGAGATATGAATTTCACCGACTTTCGGATGAAGCATTGTGCTTGCGTTCACGTGATTGTTTTAACATCGATCTGACAATCATTCAATCAAGATTAATCGAACAACATTTCATATGCGGCCTGATTATTCGATTTTCGTTTATCTGAATCGTTATCACACTTTCCTAGTTAATAATACAAATTTCGAGATAAAATACATGTCGCAATTTTTAAAAGAATATTTCATTTGCAGTAATTTCAAATTGAAAAATGTAAAGATCATTACATAAAAAAATGTATAGAAAATTAATAAAGGAAGCAAATAATATGGTTATTTATTTTTTCATTATAAAAATTTCCTATATGCAGATATACTTTACGAAGTATTATTATGATATCAACGTTTTTGGATTCAGGACGTATTCGAATAATCTTTGATTTCAATTTTTGATGGTCGACCTGGTGTTAGAATCTAAAACGCATGCACCATAATGCCAATTCGCATAATGCATACGCCACAACGTTCACCGGACCAAGATCTACTTTACCGCGTCTTTCGACAAGTCCTATTTAATTTTTAATTATTGAAACGTTCATACAATTGTTACTACTAAACTACCCTCAAGCGACTTCAATAATAATTAAATAATTAAACTTACACTCGTTAATCTAATTCTAAATACTATTATTAAATTGGACGAAACAGTAGTTTGATATAATTGAAAGCAATTTCCGAGAATCTTTTTCAGAAATAGAGATATTTCAATGATTTCAAGATTTCCATTTCCTTTAACGAAACTACTTGGTTCCGTATACACTATTTTCACGTATGTATCTAAGTTATTTTCGTTCGATGCCAATTCAAAGATACATCGACTTTAATGCTCCTTTTTGGTATCGTACTGGAATAGAAGTAATATCGTAATATAAGTAACGATACGTTGAATGGCAGCGAATTAAAGATTCAAGCAGTATCGGATAAATTTAAGTACTATACAATTTTTATACGGATTCCTTCCAAACCAGAAATTCAATTCTCATGACCGTTTAACTCATAGATACGTGTTGGAAAACATCGACTTTCTCTACTTTTCTGGCTATACGTATCCTTCGATAACGTGGTATAAAAATAGCGTATAAAAGGTAGTTCGTTGACTTTTAACTAAACAATTAATTTGCAAATTCAAAGTGTGTTAAATATCACGCTGTAAAAATTTAACGTTATTAGCAAACAGTTAATACCAATGATAGATGCGAACGTAAACAGAATCTTCCATAAGATTATTTCAATCTTTGTTATATTCTTCGCTATAAATAGGCTGCATGCATATGCAACAGCAAGTATCTGCCTCGAACGGTAATAGGTCTCTATCAATAGCAATCTCGACGAACGAATCTACGGACAATTATTTTCGAAAATCGAATCTTCGCTACGAGAAACAATCTGTCTGTGTTTCTTCGAACGTGCACTTTTCTGATCTCGTTGTCGTTACACCAAACCAATCTTTCTTGACGCCAAGGTTCGTTACAACCGCCATTTCAATTTATCTTTTCGATCTCTTTAAAACTACTGTTGCATCGGGGCCATTCTATCGAAACCGCAAAAACAATTACACGAACCGAGTAAAACAATATACAAGAGAAGAGCGACATATCTCTGTGAAAGTACGAAAGCATCGTCAGCTACAGTTTCACGCGGCTATCGACAGCCAGTAAATAGCACGCCGGTGGAACAGCAGGAAATCCCATTTCAGATTTAATTAGTCGTGTTCCCGTTGAACGGTGAAAATCCCACGTTAATCGCGGCTATCGGCCGACCAGGATGAATAAAATGTCGACTTCTGAACGCCACGTGGCCGCTGATTGGAAATCGACGGACGATGAAATTGGAAGTCGCAAACTGTCCAACGAATATTCGTGCTGCAGGTAAATATCTATACGTTGCGCTGGCCTTCTGAGGAACGTGAATAGCGTTATTAGCTCAAAGGATAGGCGGCTCTGATTCGATTAGTGATTCATTGACGATCGAATCAATGATGAACTCAGGTTGATGAGTTGCCATTTGAAATGTGTGGTTTTTGGGACGGATTCAATGTAGATATATAGATAGGCTTTTACTTCAGAACATGAAGCGAAAGAATAATTACGTTTGACACGTTGATTGCCACGGTGGTCATCAGTGATCCACATTTTTTCTTTTTTTTTTTTGATAGGTCTTTTAAAATGATTAAAATAAGACAAATATCATGGGCTAAAAAATTGTCAATAATGTGACTGACATAATTAGATAATACTGTGAAAGAGTAATATCGTGATTACCAATGGCGTACATTTTAAAAATGATAATCTTTTAGGATTATTAAAATGAGATGAAGTGCATGGACTGATGTATTTTTAACAGTGCGAGTGACGAAATGAAAAGAAGCACGAACAGAATATAACATTATTGTGCGGTATATTTCCCAGGACAAAATATATCAAATTTATGCTGCATTCCACGCGCCAATTATAAAATAGGAATAATAAAATAATGATTTAACTTTGGAATTAATGCTCTACATTCTTTCATACCCTGGAATGATTTAATTCCAGAAGAAACAGGTATCCATTGAATGTAACTCAATTTCATTAAACATTCTGAATTCTTTCAACTCTTCAACGATTCATCCACGATTCTCCCTCTTCTTAATCATGAGATCTTGAATATCTTATAAGCATCACATATTCTGGCCACGTACATCCAGATCTGCGTATAGCATCATGAATATTAAATCTCCAGGAGCATTTCCTGAATCACTCCTCGCTCGATACCGATACTTAGGCATAAACATTCGTACTACTCTCGTCGCTAGGCTGCGAACTTTAATTCATTCCTGACAAATTTATTTATTTAGGTGCAGCGGTGCATATAACGCATGTAATATACAAAAATATAGAAAATATTCGAAGTACTCGTTGCAATTTTCAGTAGGCGAAGCAAATTTTTATATAGGTTCCACGCTCATAAAACTGTGTAGTCTACTCGTCGCTCATCATCCACGCAAATTCTCATTCGCGAAATGTAATAAAACACGTGTAGGAAACGCGAATAAAGAATTAAGTATTGTTCCAATGTTTTATTTGAATTACGGTCGTAGTTATCGTAGTATCGTAGTTTTAAGAGAGGGTCGTAAAGGTGAAAGTACGGGTCAATAAGGAAGTAAAATCAGATCCATCGACAAGACCCTTGGTTATGTACAAGACCTGCTACGTCTACCATATTTGGACTTGGGCGAGCGACAGGGTGCGTGGGACGTAAAATAGAAGGAACGTTTCCTGTTGATTGCTAAATTTCTCGAGGATGATGACTAAGAAAATCGTACCTCGGTAGGACTCGCTAGAAAATTGTTTTACCTGCCGAATATTATAAAAGGCACTACATTTTGGATATTTTAAATATATCGTTTCGTATTATATTATATTTATTCGTACGATTAATGTATAGAAATCCATAGTATGACGATTACGACCTTCTGAATCGATAATAAGTTTTAAGTCTTTCAAAAGATATTAAGTCTTTAAAAAATACGTAATAATAGAATATTTTTATATTTATCGATTTATCACAGAAACAATTCCACGTTATGTATTACATTTTTACAACTGCAAATGAGGATTGGCATATTTATAAAATTATAGAACCAGTCATTTTGACTGGTGTGGTATTTCTAGTGTTAGCATCTAGCGATCTAGCGATCGATCCGGAATTTTCCTGATAACTGATACCGTCATATCGAATGATACGCGGTACAAATTTTAAAAATGTGTGGCAAGTTGTAGAAAACGTTTACACTTTGACTGGTATTGATATAAGTAGCCTTGATGCAAAGTTATTTTCGGTTTGAATACATAAAAAACAAAATAAAATTCGTTATATTATTCTAGTCATTGCATCATTGCGGGAAAGGACATAACATGAAGTAGGAATTTTCAAATAAAATTGTAAAACCAGTGAATTTGATTCGTGTGATAGTTCTAGCGTTTATAGACTCAGTATGTATATATAGTTAGAGAAGTAATTCCAAATTTTTGACTGGTAAATCACGAATGCTATTACAATAATAAAAGAGCAAGTAATAATAAGTGTTAAATAACCCTGTCGAGTTCGTGTACTCGAAAGGAAAACACTTGCTCGCCGTAGAACTGTCATTTTGTCGATAACGCGAGTGAAAGTGGTGGCTGGAATTCCGGAGAAATTAGTTCGGCAAAGTAGCTCGTTTCCCTTCGACTCTATTTATCATTTCTCGTCAGACCGGGGCCGCAACCCAGTCGAGTTTCCTTCGAGTCGTTTAATTATTTCTATCAGTCAGGCGGAAACGCGTGCTTATAGACGCGGAAAGAAATCTCCTTGTAACGGCGCGTTCATCGTACTCCTATTGGTGATATAATTGAAGATTCGTTGCGTTCGCGATGGCTGCGAATCGACGTTGAAACAACGCGAATCGCAGGAAGCAATTAGAATCGTTACGACGAAGAACGACGTCCAGGGGAAACAAAAGTTCTCCGAGCGACTTGCTTCTTCGTTCGCCAGCGATCTCGATACGCCAAGTTAATTCGAACGAGAGACTCAGCTTTTTTCTTCGTAGTTCATCTCCAGTATTACTTTTGATTGAATCGAGAAATTATGGAAGAGTTAACTTGTTATAGAAGAAATATAGAGAAAAGAATTGTTGATTTTTATCAGCGGTTGACATTGAATAAAAAGAGAAAAGAGCATTTTAGCATAATCCTATTTTTTATTCGAGTAATTATTAATAATCCATCATCAGTTGAAATTATCGATCAAGTTTTATCATTTTTGTAAAATATTGGGTCATACTTTAATGTTCGTTGTATTAATAACTGTAATATTTCAGCGTTTTTTAAATATATGTAACATGAATAGATATTAAAATATGAACTTTGTTACAGTAGAGGATGGGATAGGCAACAGTAATTTTTGTACGCGCGCACGTCATATGTTAAATTCCACGAAAAGATACGAATGAGTTAATTTTGTGTGACCTATCCTATGAAATTACAAGCTGCTTTTTACAAAAATTATTTTTCATAATAAACATGAAAGATCCTGTAGATTTCCATTCTTTATTCCAGTTATCATTTGATTAATTTTATTAACTGCAATGTGTAAAAGTTTTCCAATGGATGACTGAATTTTATATTATAATTTTTATTTGTTCGTATAATATGTTTCAAGCTTAATATCTAAATCGTAATTGTTTTAAATTAACCGACTATCAACGATAAATTTAATTACTTCTCGTAAGATATAAGATTAAACTTAAAATATCGAAGAAGAAAACCAACAGATGTATGTAGGGTGTACGCGCTGTAACGATGATCAAATAAAATCCGTTCAAGCCGAAAATCGTGATACACGAGGGGGAAAGTTTCTCGAACGATGGGAGGTTGGAAAAGAGGAGCAACGTTTACTGTCTACCATGAAATCCCCATAAAAGTCACCTAAGTTAACACTGGCATTACAACTTACGGTTAAGTTCTAAAATGCTAGTAAAAATCTTCGGCGCACGGACGTCGGATAACCATATTATTGGATAAAGTTGGTATACTGCGTAATAAAAAGAATTTAGTTGTGAGAAAGAACAGTTTAACTTAATTCCATAATTTAATTTCAGGAAAATGAAACGTATAGGAGAAACGTTTCGAGCTTTTAAGCATTTGTAGCATATGCTTCAAGTTTTTGGTACGACTTCCATTCAAATTATATTTAAATGGTTGTCCTATTTAATTTTATTAACTTTGTGGAAAATGTTATTGATAACAAAAGTTCTGTTAGCCTCAGCGTTTAAAAGATGTTAAAGTAACGAGAGAGATGTTGCTGAAATCGATTTTTTTGAAAACAACGATAATCGTCTAAATTACAAGATATTAATTGAATCCTAGTTTGGTAAATTTCGTAAAGAATCATTTGTTATCAATTTGATAAAAATGATCTGTTATCAAAGAGCTTGAATATAGTGAGAAATTTGGTATCCGTCTAGATACTTCCTTTTCTGTTTAAATTTTCCATAAAACGGTCTTCGAATATAATTCATTTGGAATGGAAATAAAAAATAATTGACTTTGCTTTAATTTGAATTTGCATGACTGAAACCAGACAGAGGATCTAAAATATTCTTCTCGACTGTAAGAAACCGGCGAATACGTAAAACAGTAGAAAAATAAAATGACCGCGAGGCTGAAACACTTTGGCAGCGGAAACAACGATGCGATAACAAGACCAGGGTCGAGAGCAAGATCACGGTCGAGTCCAAGCAACACCCTTGAGACTCGAAAATAAAACAAACATAGAGAAACAATTTCCTAATTCTCGCTGTGCAGATTCTCAAGCATGAAAGACTTTCGTGTAAAAGAAATAATCTCCAGAGCGTGTGTATTGTGCAAACCGAAGCGAAAAGAACTACGGTTGTGATAAAACCAACGATTAAATGCAGAAGAAAGAACAGAAACGCTAAATTACACACATACTTACTAAAGCACAGAGGAGAAAGAAACGTAGGGGAACGTGCCTCCTTGTGAAAGGAGGCGGGAGAAATGAATCCAGCCATGAAAGACAAATTATTCAACAGGGAAAACAAAGAACAGTTGTGAAAAGACGGTGGGAAACCAGCGCTAGCGGGAGAAAAGAAAAACGAGCAGGTCAGCATTTGGACGCAAAAAAAGATTTTCGCGGTAATTACGGAGCGTTTACATTAGGATTATCTGTGAAGCACGTTCCGTGAAACGACCGAATTCTGCGGTTCTCGGTGTCTGCCGCGATTAAGTGGACATGTCTAATTTCGCTCGACCCGAATCCTTGTCATTGATGCCGCGTGAAAAGCACCTTCTGTTTCCGGAATGAAATGAAGCAACAGAAACGACATTCGCGTCGCTCTCTGAAAAGAGTATCGCCCTTTGAGGGGAGGAAGTTGAGTTCAACAAAGGAGCAACACATGAATTGATTGAATGAGGCGTTTCAAACGTGGAAACTCGCGAATAAAACGTAGTTGCGTTTGGAATATTAAAAGGTCGTTTTTTACCCTGTTGACAGGATATTCGATTCTTTAAGGTTGAATGGGAATACATAAAATCGTCACGATTCGGCCGAGATAACTCGAATGAAAGAGAACGACCCGGATTTGTATGATACCTTTCTACTTGTATGAAATCTGAGGTTAGTTATGCCCGAATGAGAATTATTTATCTCTAGTGTTTCTGTCGCTGTTGCAGTATTTAGCCGCTTAAAATACAGATTTTCGAAGTTGTAAAGATGATGTTAGTGACGTTTTCAAATTACGAAGGAAACGGATTCTCATTAAAAAAATTACAAAGTTCTTTCGTCGATTTTCTTATGGAATTTGTACAGAGTCTTCGAAATTGTTTAATTAAAGTATGATGTTTCAGTGCCTACCTATATAATTTGTTGTTGCAATTCGGTTTTTATTTGTACATGTATGTACGATAAATATTTTAAATAAATTTCGGTCAAATTTAACTGCAAATACAGAATATGAGACAGGCATTTAATAATCGGCCAATAAATGAAAACATGCTTAATTGTAAAATCGGAGAAAATAATATTTAAACGATATTCAAATAAATATCAGAGGGCTGCCGGTAATAGATAACGAGTATAAATATAGTTACAAATATATTTTTGAAAAAAAAAATCGATCAGTTATTTTACATTTCATTTTAAAGGTCAAAAGCCACGGTTTCTGAAGAACAACACGGACGACCCCGATCTATCACGCTAAACGTCTTGTTACGGGTTTACGCGCAGATTTACGGGAGCAACTCGCAAAAGTACGATGAAATCCGGTGGTCACGTGAAAGTCGCTCGTGAAATTCCTTTCGGTGAGACCCGGATGTTCGTCAGCGAACTGTGAATAAACGTTTGAACGCAACGGAAATTAAAGCGACCACCTCGTTACAGGCTGAGAATCATACCAGAGTAAATTAGTTCACGACTATTTTTCATAAAATAGCGCGTTGGTGGTATTGTTATTATAAAAAATTTAGTACACGTCATATTATTGAAATTATGACAACATATGTTGGCACAGAATAATGTTGCAACTTACTTAAGCGAACTGAATGCAGCCAAGCGAATGGAAAACATAATTAATACAAATTATCAGAATTTCAATTTATTCTACTTTTCAGAGGTTTTTTTTATTATTTTTATATAACAGTTTCTAACACGAATCATTCGGTAGTGTTTTAAAGAGTACACCTCCTTCGCTACAAAGTTTCTATTTTTCCCTTCATAATTTTGTTTAATCGCATCGTTGAGAGTTCAGAAAGAAAACACTGTTAAAAAAATATCAAATGTCATTAACATTTTATCAACAGACCGCCTTCGTTACGATATTGTTCAAATTATATTTCGTAAATTAATCAAGATAGATATTGATGTTAAACTTTTAAAATTAAACATTAAACAGACTTTTCTTCTAAATTCTCATATTTCGTATTTACGCGAAATTTAATACAATTATTTCATATAAAATTCCAATTGACGTGCCAGGGCATTAAATGTCCAACAATATGTCAAAACTTTGAATTACTTTAAACCTATTATATTAAAGTCCGTCTGCACCGGTGTTGTGTTACACAACGCGCTAAGAAGATTGACAGAAATCCGAGAAAATGAGGATCTAAAATCCTGATTATATATCTTAATTTTAATCCAGTCGCTGTATCGAGAACAATATAAGGAGGCGTGTAACAGCGGTTGTCATTGCGTCAATCGATGTCGTTACTCGATGCTTCAATTTATATCGTGAGTGCCACTATATCGAGTTGGACGAACCATGACAATTCACGCGTGAACTCGCGAAAACTCGCGACGAGGATCGATACGGTCTAGGCTGAACGTATACGCTCGATCAATACGATGCCGGACGTTAATTAAACGTCAAATGCATCCATTAGAAAACGAAGTTTCCCTCTCTAGCCGCAACCTAAAGCCCAATTCGCACAGCTGCCTCGCTAGTGAATACTCAACGATTCGCATATAACAATATTTTGACGTAATTCTCTCTTGTTACGAAAACGTTCCTAAATTGCTGAACGATACTATCTGGAGTATTTAGATACTATGACTAAACTAAGATCGTTCAAACTGAACAATTCCTAATTTGAATGATCTCTTCAACGAACAATTTTATTCGATAAAATCAGAATACTACGATTGTAATTTATCTTGTTCCTAGATTAGATTATTTATGTTATTGTTTTTATTAAAGAAGGGTAATTCGTGGTTTAACGTTTATGATATATAATAGTTAAATAATTAAATTAATATTATTTCTTTACGTATTAAAGAGAACCTAACTTTGTTTCAGGTCGTGAGTTTGGATTAGAATTAACAGATGATATGACGAATAAGATTTTACAATCAATTACGTTCGTTTTAGTACGCTTCTACTTGTTCTTGCGTAATTTTATACATCATTTTTCACGTATCTTTCATTTTAATTTCCAAGGTAAAAATCGACAACCTCGATATTATATTCGTTAGGATAAATATATCGGATAAGAATAACGAATCCTTTTAACACGGCAGAGAAGAACGAAATCGATTTAATTACTGAAATCGAATATGATTTCTTTCATTTATCAGTCAGTTGCTTCGGCTAATTGAAGTATTAGAAGTATCGACAAATTCTTCCCCTTTTAAGCCAATTTCTTCAGTTATATCTTTTGTGTACGGCTGGCATCTTGCAAGGAAGATCTATAGCTCAATTAAGCTGATCAATGAGAGCATTCTGAACTATTAACAAAAGTGAATGTGGACCTATTGTAGTGGGAAAGTAGTATAGACATATAATAAACCTTCCAATATAAGAAATGATTTATCGCTATTAAACCAGGCTTAAAATTATCGAGATATGTATAATTTTACGTGCTAGGCTAGATTAGCTGCGTAGTAGTAATACTTGTATATGGATATCAGTGTGTGGAAGTATGTGTCTCGAAAACAAATGAATGCAAACTGTTCAGTCGGTTAACACGTCGGATATGAAAGAAAGTGCTGAGACGCGTGCAAATGTGTATCGATGAATATCTTTGAAATCGTTTATCAAATAAACATATAATTATTCTAATATAAATTCAAAGTGTAAATTTAGTTTTCCTATACCATTATTTCGGCTATTAAGATCCAAAATTCTCAACAAAAATGTCGATTTTTCGTCTAGTAAATTCATCGTTTCTGTTAACGTAGTTAATTTAAAACTATCACGATACTTTGTAGTTTAAGATCATAGTTTCAATTAAATTTAATTCCAAATTCCGCATTATTTATTATCACCAATTATATTATTTGTTTATTATAACCTTTTTTTTTAAACTGTAAATACATATTATTGAAAGTCCGCGGGGATACAAAAGAATTTCATTGATAATGAAATCCACATCTGGCGTGGCTTCTTTCTTTCAATGGTAGATCGCGAATTCTTTTCGTAAACCTTCTTTTCTATCCGGGTTCCCTCGAAATCTTCGAAGGGATCTAATATTTTTCAACTTCAATTTCTTGTTATCCCACATCCAGTCGCTGAGTCGTGCGATATCTACGTTATATTTTACGCTGATCTCTGCGAAACCCGTGGCAGATTCAATCGTACGCGCTTGAAACGAGGAATTTCAACGGTACAATAGCAAATCTCGATCAAAGTAGCGAATTTTCAGAAAGTAAACTGGCATCTCGTAGAAAACAACAAAAACCCGTGGAAAATTTTACACTCACCTCCTCCCAAACGAGTTGTTTACTTAATCCAGGACGGAGATTCATGATTTTCAGTTCGGCTGATTTCAAAACGCCGTCCTGGGTGAACTCGACGTTCGGCTTCCCCTGATCACCCTCCACAGACACGTTTTTCAAATACCTGAAAAGAGAGGTAATACGATTCTACCTTGAGGACAACTCGTCAATACGACACCATTTCAGTTTTATGAATTCTTTGGGTTTTAAAAAGCAAGTTTAGATCTCTTACGAATACAATTAAAGAAATAACGTTTAACTAAAGATTTACTTCATCCAGAAATATCTTGCATGCTTTTTGTAAATTCGAATTCACCATAAATCCATAAACATTCACAGTCCACCCATAAATAAATAAATTTTCTTTCTCATTGCTTCTTACTTTTCTTCTTTCTCGTATTTTCTCGTTTCTAGCTTCGTTTTCTTAATTTACGGGAAAATACCTCGATCTTAAAATTCGCTTCTATTGTTACAACAGATCTGTCTGCGATCGCTTCAGTCTGCATAGAATTGACTTTCTTCTACGAGTATTTATTATGTTCCTTCTGTTTCTGTAACGACGAATAACAACCCGGTGAGTTCTACTTCGATTTTTCTCCGTCTTGACATTTTAATTTCTTTCATTCAAGAGCTACCACTTCTTGCCCATGAATAACGCATTATACTTCATGTGCAAGTCAATCCCACTCTAAACTCTGCCTTTCAATTAAATACGATCTATGATGGAAAATAAATACGATCGCAATGAGACGGTAACGACAGTCTGCACGATTTTTACTCTTATCCTAATAATTCGGAATTTATCGTAATAATCGAAGTAATGCATGCAGGACTTTTAAAAGGCCATTTTTTTTTTTTTTCGTCCCATGCATCAATTCCGATAAATTGATATTACCAAGTGAATTTAATCAATGTTCACATCCCCCGTGGATAATTAAGCCAAGGTTATCCTATGCGTAACGATTACTCGCATCATACAACTGTACGCTCTGCCATCGAATAAATTCATTAATTAATTATACTCGAAATTTATGGTTGGTGGAACTGTTAATTTCATATCATAAATTGCATGCTAGATGATGCTATTATCTTAACTGTAATTTTAATGAAATTACGTGGCCAATTAATTGAAATGTAATGTTAAATGATTTCTGATCTGTCAAAGTGGGAACATATCTATTTTATGCAATTGGATTTTATAGAAAGCAGAAATATTCTATTAAAATACAGTATCGACTCGTCGTTGGCAAAAGATATTATCTAAAATGGTATTTCGTTAATTTCTCAAAGTTTACTTTTTTTAATGTCGTATTTGCTGTAGATTAACTTAAAATTCCGCCATCGCAATATCACGTGATTGGATTTTACATATTAAATCTCTCATCGTAAATTCAGAAACGATACTTTTTGCGTAAAAATAGGTTTTGCTGCGATTACGGTAATATAACATTTATGTGATAAAACAACGAAATGAAAAAAAGTCCTCTCTTTTTTTTGTTTCCTTCGGAATAAAATAAAATTTAGCGAAAGCTCAGGAGATCATAACTGTGCAGATATAATACCGAGAGAATATAAAAACGAAAATAGAAACATAAATATAATATTAGCGAACTCTTCAAAGATTATAACTATAAAATTCTACAAGAGTTGTATTTTCAAATATATATTCCTTTTCTACGATCATATTCCATATTTCCATATTTCGTCTACCGAACCTAAAAACGTCGGATTAAAAGCAGCGCTTACTTGAAAAACAGATCACCAGCGTTCCAACGGGACTCGCCGTAGCTTCCCTCGCAGCTGAGCTGAGTGTTCAGACTGAGATGACTGTTTGCCTGATTGTTCAAGAAATCTTCGGCGCCGTACGCGTAAACTTTCACCGCGGTCGTGATTTCGCTGACCAGACGTTCCGTGCTCGTATCAAAATGTACTCCTGAAAAAGATAGACCAAAACGATAAGTCGTAAAAACTCTGGAATTACATTAAAAAAAAAAAAGATTTCTAATTAAGTGAGAATACAGTCTATATTTTATATAATTTGAATCATAACGCATTTACAACTTGATTAATAAGCGAAATTTGAGTTCGTCAAAACTATTTTTAAGAGGGAAACGAGGAGTAAATAACGTTAGTTGATAGACAGGCTTCGTTCGAATGGATTTAATTAAATTCTCTTCGATACAGCTTGCTGTCCTCGAACGGTTGCTAAAATGGAAGACACGCTGATCGACAGTAACGCGAACGCTCGGTTGACACAGCTGAAGCATATTAGTTGGACACTTGGTATCTGGGAATTTTTTTCTTTCATTTTGCTCCTTAAATCACTGAATAACAAATGAACGATTGATAATTTATCGCGTGAAAGAAGTTATATATATTTATTGATCGTAACAGGCGACAGCGTCAGTAGTTAAACTCGAATCAATCAGTGTCAGGCACAGTTTAGAGAATGCGAGAATGTGGAGAAAAATACGCATATTGTATTACGAAAAGTTATAGTATACTCTCTATTGTGTTATAGAAGGAACATTCTTGTCCCAATTTCGATTAAAAGATCCGAGAACAGCTTATTATCTTAAGAAACGAAGCTACAACAAAATTCAATTAAACACTGCAATAGTTTTATGAAATATAACAATTCTTTTAGAAACGATTATGCAGAGTG
The DNA here is from genome assembly GCA_014825975.1 of Bombus haemorrhoidalis. Taxonomy (NCBI): domain Eukaryota; kingdom Metazoa; phylum Arthropoda; class Insecta; order Hymenoptera; family Apidae; genus Bombus; species Bombus haemorrhoidalis. Next base: position 18,195,635 of record CM026167.1, read on the forward strand.
CTTCACTTAAATATTTAAATTTTTGCCATTTATAGTTATTGAAGTTATTCAATTGCGTGGATACAAAAAGTATTTTACGTACAATGTAAATGGTATCGAAAAACGTATATATACGAAACAATACCAAGTGGCTATTCGTATGTGCAGCGATGTGTACAATTAGGATATCCGCCTATAAATGTATAATGAGAAGTAAATAGAATTTCTATAATTCCACAAAGGAAATCTCTTCCTTATTAAAATCTAATAGCCAGTTCTATCGAATATTTAACCGGATATTTTATTTACGTTTTAAAACTAGCAGCATCCGTCCAACATATTTTTTCTTTGAATTTCGAGTGGATGTATGATATATGATATATGATATCGTTCTGACAAGACCACGCGTTGAAAATCGATGAGACTGCAGGTACAAATAGAAACCGTTTTCGACTTTTGCGGCCTCCACTCGAGATTGCAGAATATTTGTCAATACCAAAACTTGAATTTTTTGGCGCAGATCTAGCTTTTTCGTTCTTTTCTTTTTCATATTTCCTGCCTTGTTCGCTGAGCATTCACGTTCGAGTATGCGCGCTCCCATGTGACCAACATCGTTACAGTACCTGCGAAAATATTGAATTCAGAAATCTTTCTGTCACCGGCGCGCTCGTTCAAGAGTCTGGATTTTCGTGAACGACGTGAATATACGTATCCTACTCTCGGCTTATCCACCAAAAAAAAAAAAAAAAAAAAAAAAAAAAATAGCCGAGAATAAATCGAGCGAGACGATACGAGAGACGGAGATTTAAGGGAAATTAGAAACAGGCTGCCTTTCAGTTGCAGTAATTTCATTTCGCGAACGTTATTATACCTCACGCGTTCTCGTTTCGAAGCTCACGAAATTACTCGCGAGGGAGAAACGTGTGCAAATTGTTTTGTATTGTCCTAGAGACATGTTAGCGAGAAAGGAAGACGTTTCGTGTCGTCTAATAAACAGCTTCACGTTAGATCATTGGATATCAAGATTTTATAAGGCTTTTACTTAGAGAATATTAGCATAAAAATTGTAATCATATCAAGAGAGATCATAAATATTAATGTTTCTCCTTTTTTAAAACAGAAACTCAAAAAAAAAAAAAAAAAAAAAAGACGCACACAGGATCGTATCTTCAAGCCCTTTAATCGAGTTTTTGATAGAAATTTTACGAAGCTCGTAAAAATTAATTTTTCCTTCCCTCGTTCGATAACTTTATAAAAATCAGGAGATATCATTAAAATTAATTTCCCTCTCTTTTCCCTTTACGAAAAACTTAACGTTAAAAATATCTGGCGAATTATTTTAGAATTTTAGTCACTGCCTATAACGCGTTGAGCTCCGTAATTGTCATCCGAACGTCAGCATCGATGCCTAAAAGAAACTTCTTCGTGTAAGGGATAACGGAAGTGAGTTGCCGCCTGTTAGAATTTTTAGTTGTTAGGATGGAATGCCGGTCGATATTTTGAGTGGCCAGTCGTTGAATAGGAGATTCAACGGGGAGACGAGAATCACGGAAATCGGAAATTGATGCCTTCCTCGAGATTCTGTCGTGGCTATCCTCTTGGGAGGAATAAATTCATCGAATTCTGTTCTGCAGGAACACGTCGAACGTCATACGCTTCGACAGACCTCTCGATTTCGTAGAGAAGAAGCGCAGATATGACGTTTCCCAATTGAGTTTCCAATACTTATAGGTAAAGGAGAATTTTTTACTCATTTCTGGTTAAATCTATGTTTCTACGAATTTTTTCTTCAGGTTGCAAATTGAATGAAATTAATAAAATAACGTTAATAGCGGTAAATTAATGAAATAGTTAAATTAATGAAAGAAATTTTTAATGTATAAGAAATATTCAATTACAATTTCCACTGTCTTTTATTCCTTTCGATGAAATTTTTGCTACGGGAAAATTTTATACGTAGCACAAATATTGTATAAAAAATTTCCTAAGTTTGAGAAAATAGTTTGAGAATGGACGGTTCCTCGGTCCAGTTTCACGTTGAAGTTTATGAAAACATTAAATTCCTTTTCGCTTATTAAAATAACAGTAAGATAGAGACATGGAAATAAAAGAATCGTAACAGGAAATTTACTTAAAATTACTGGAATACGTATAATATTATCCTCTCAATACCACGAGAACAAAGAGTGACAACGGAAAGTTAAAATTTCATATCTCTGCCAAGTAAAGTAAAATACCTCCAATCAGTAAAGTAAAAATATTATATCAACCCCGCTTTTTTTAAAATAAATCTATCTTTTCCCTTATCGAGGAGCTCGTTTCTCGCTACCCATATCGCGATGCATAATCACGACGCAGACTTCTAATTTATTGGAATTTAAATAAGCTTACTATATTACCCAATAATTTATGCAACCTAACGTAACTGTTTGCGTAAGCGGAGATTGCATGAATAAATAATTAATTCTTCCATTGAAGGATATATCAAAAGCTACAGATCTAAATGCATATTCAATTTTGATATCTCATACACACACACACACACACAAACACACAATTATTTTATTTATTATTATAATTAAATATATAAATAAATATTATTATATAATGTTTCAATTGAATTGAAAATTTCTGAACGAATGAGAAATGATAATAAATAGATAGACACGTATAAATAAATATTCTCCGTCAATCGTCGATCAGCCAAATTCATTAAATACGTAACACGCAAATTAATCAAACATTTCCACTCACCAAGCATTCCAATTGGAAACTGGCTAGGCGTCTGCAAGTTTTCGATCACACTCTGCGTCACGACCCACACGTAATTTTCACCGGTGATCTTGTAATCGTGCGCCGCACCCAAGATTGTGATGGCTTCCTCCCTTGTCGAGTAGAGTAACATCACTCTGGACTCGCTGTTTACCAACTCGAGAAGATCTCGTGTATCGGTGACCAGGATCGCGCTCAATATAGTGAACTTGAAAGTATCCTGCATGTCGGAGATCCTTTCGCGGACCGCTTGCACGAAATCGTCGTGTCCGGCAATCTGCGATGTGACCACACTGAATTGATGCCATTTGTACCTCTCGAGGATGCTCAGCATCGCGGCCGTTTGGTGCTCCAACGATGGCGCCAGCTGCAGCTGTAGGTTACTCTGCGAAGCTCTCTGAAAGACGACGAAAATTCATGTATTTTCAAACGGTGTCGAGCTACGATTTAAGTAATTTAACGTTGTGTTACGTAGAATCAATTTCGTCTTTTGCATTGAGTTAATAAGCTAGTCTGTGGATATTTATGCAAAACTTTGTAACTACTATCGAAGAAATGGAACCTAAGCGGAAATTTGTTTTATATATTAACTATTCTAACGAGTACGCAGTGTTTTAAATAATTCTGCATATTGCGTTCTGTGTATTTTTGCAATTTTAAATTTTTGCATATATACATAAAAATCCGCAGTCTATTATACGTAATTATTCGTATATATAGGTATCTGGTAAAAAATTTCGACGTCATTTTCGATTCAATTTATTCTCCATATTTTTCAACCGTTAAAAGATTTGTTACGTTTCAGGAAAAATTTGCACAATCGTTATCGATGTGCGTGATAATTTATTCCAATTTTTTGCTAGAGATTTTATTATTATTATTATTCTAAGATATTATCGTATGCGAGAGTGGAATTCGGACATAAGAATTCGTAAAAAGGTTAACGTTAATTGCGTGTAATTATTGCTAATTTCAATAGTAGTATATTTATCAGAAATCTAAATTGCGGCTGTATAATTTATAATTTATAATAGTTTTTCAAGCATCAAGACAATTTTCGCGTATAACAAGACGTAGCTCGTTGTGTCTAATTACTAAACTCTGGATGTTTATTAGTATATTTTTATACGATTTTGTATATTTTGTAGCACTGATCGTGAACATGCATATTTTTAATAAATATATTCTTAAATCTATATTTTTAGAAACGCGATTAAGGAAGTGATCTAAATGGAAATTTATCTCACGTATGAAATAATATATTTTTTAACTTCCTATAAATGCTTTATCTTTCTGCTTGATACGAAGGTAACATTAGTGTTGTCATAATCGTGTTTAGAGAAATCACGAAAGTTTAACATGTTAGAAAGTTTTTATTTCTATCTTGTATTATAAGGAACTGGAAAATATTTTTTTTTTAAAGCTGTGCTTGTTTGTAAAGTTCGCTTGCGCAAATGAGAAAAAAGGAACATTTGAATCAACTCACTCGCTCCAATCCCGAGTTATCTGCATTCCATGCGATCACTGGAATTCCTAAGTAACCGGCCAGCTGCAGAAAGTATTGAGCACTGGCAGTGCTGCGGCCGTACTTCTCGTAGTTCATCAGGTATAAGATAGCGGACACGTTCGTCGGCAGAAATTCGTTGCATAGCGACTTCAGAATTTCTGAAACACAAATAAAATACATCGACATCGGACATTCTCTTCTTAACGAACAAAAGTATTCGTCAGAACGATACAACATTCTTGTTGAATTATACATATACATATATTTGGAAAGTTTTCAGGTATTCTACTAATTATAATTCTAATCACTTTCTTAAACATATAGAATATAGACATCTTTTTATTCGATCATTTTTAGAAATATCTTATGTATATACACATATATTATACGAAACATTGTTAAATCTCGTCAACACTGTAACGAGACGACTATCTCGATTGTATTGGTAAAATTTGAAGCAGACCTGAAAATGTATGTATCGTAGAGATTACAAAATATCTACGAGGAGCATACAGCTAATTAATAGGTGTATTAATAAGCCACAATATTTAATGATACCATCTTTGGCATTAGTTACACGTTTCAGACCACTATTTATAATATATATTAATTTTTCACTTAAATATATGCTTGCGATAGATATCTTGTAACTTTTATACATTTTCTGATTGGTTTTAAATTCTATCATTTGTAATTACAGTAGTCGCGTTCGTTTCAATTCTAATGAAATTTCAGAAAGTTTTGTACAATTCGCATAATATGTATATTCATAATACTAAGTATACGAATACTTTTATGAGCCAACTTTCGCGTGAATCTTCTCTGACCTGCACAATTACTCGTGTAATAAGTAACTCCATATGTGTCTATAGTCTCACATTCAACAATTTCAAAGTTTGATTCCACCTTTACGTAATCGAGAACAAAATTTCCACGTCCACAACTGAATCTACAGTGAAGTGACTACACGATAAAATAAAAGAAAAATTATATAGGAATTTGCCGCGTGATCGAAGGTACGAAGCTCGTAATCGTGTTTGCGCGATTTATTGGGGGTATAATCGTTCCGGTACAGTATCCTGCGGCTATTGACGCAATTTATCGCAATTGCACACGGATACGAGCAGCGAATGTTTCCTTTCGGGCGGGGTACGCGCGCTTTTACAAATGGACACGATAAACGTTAGGGTCACGAAGGAGCAATGGGGTCGATTACCAGCGTGAAACGCTGTCTCGATTGATCAGCGACGATTAATTTTACAAAAAGCTTACAACTCGATCGATTTGATTATATGCAGGGGAGCAACGCCTAGAAAACCGATTGAGAGGAGAGGAGCAGTTGGAAAGTTTGCGATTGAAAAATTCAGAAGCTGTTGGTCAAACTTTAATCTAGAGATAATAGAAATCGTGAGCTCCTATCCGTTTGGGAACCTTTACTGGAAGCAATGAGACGCATCTGCCGCGTTCGAGATGATAATCCCCGCTTTGTTTTCTTTCTTTCTTCCCTCGATGCTTCGTATTGCCAGCAATTTCATTTCCTCGTTTACAGTTCGCGGTTCATGATCGGTTTGTTCCATTTTTACTGTAAACACGAGAGCACGGTTGTAATGGGTTATTTTCGCAAGAGCGAAAGATACCGTAGAAGACGAAAATTGATTGATTCACGATGATTCAGGAAAGTTTCTATTGGATTCCGTTCTATAACTTCAAGGAGAATTTATAGTATGCTAGGCTGCAGCTATGTTATTACGAAAGTAATAATGAATCTTTTTCATTCCAGGTAATTTAAATGCAAACAAGTTTGTAGCTGTTTGTAATTATTATTTTATCACTGCATATTAATTTCTACTTTATTTTCAAATCTTATTTTGTAATTTTGTTATTCATTATACCGCATATTAATCTATAATTTCCCTGCATCACTGTCCACTTTACGAAACACGTATCATTGTTCAAACTAATTCAAAATTTTATTTCGTTATTGCATTTTTATTTCTAATTTTACAGTATTACTATCAATCTTTTTGGGACACAAATTATTTTTCGGGCTGGTCGAATAATTGTATTCCCTCGTCACAAGCAACACATTTATTATCTTCGTACGCTTACAGTCCTCTTTCTCGATCGATCCACTACGCTTTTTAGCGATCGCCGTTACGAAGCAACAACGCAATCGCGGAATCGCGATCATTCGAGTCATGGACACATCCTGACCTGTCCCACAAAACCCTCCGCTTCATCCCTCGATGCCCGCGTGACCCTGTTTCTCCATGTCCTCGTTCCCATCTCTGTTACATTATTCTTTCCAGTGGTTTCTTAATTTCACTTCTTGCTTACGATCAGGATTCCCGAGGGCGAATCTTATTAAGCCGCGGAAATTTTAATGAAAATGTAAGCTGGTATTTCGTATGCAAGCGGAACGGTGGATGGCATTCAACACAATAAAAACTTATGATTCGCTATGACATCTGGTTACGTTCAATACTTTCATCTAGATTGTAACCAATTTAGACACACGTATCGTGTCTTTAAATTTTTCCTGCCATTTTTTAAGTGTACAGTTACATAGGTAAACTATATTAATATGTTATTAGCGACTCAGAGTCAGTTGATATCGTAAATTGAGTTTTGTAATATCCGGAGAAGATCTTCTTTCTCTTCGTCTATTATAAATATAATTGATCGTAATTTTGGTTTTCTATAAATATTAGCAATAATTTAAAATTGAATTAAAAAGCTTGGCTCTAAAATTGTAAAGTACCCTGCATAATGTTTTCTCTTCCTTTAGATTTCAGCTTTTCACCTCTGTTCATGAAAATATGAATTATTTTCAAAATTCTACAGTTTACACTTTAATATTTAATTAACATTATTAATAAACATTAATATTCAATGCATTCCAAAATGTCCAACGAAACCTGCGAGCATACGCCCATCCCAAATTTTATTTTCATAAAATTCCTTTAGTATCTTCGTGACGACTACGTTCTTCTACAAAGTCCAACAAATAAAAATGGAATTCTTTCTTATAGTTCGCCTCATATCGTCGTTATTTTAACAAGCGCTTGTTACGAAACGATTGCGCAAAACTTCGCGCGAGAGACGTACGTGACATATATGAAACAACCTTCCCCGAAATTCCCAACTTCTGCAAAACTTATCTCAATTTCTCTTTGGCTACGAAATTTAACGCTTGCCGGGTAAGTCGATTATTTCGTGTCGTGTACTACGTACGCGCGTGCATACGTGTGTAGTTTTACACTCTCTTATGAGCGACACTCGGGCGTGGAAACTATAGCGCCATTTATGAGTGCTTCTTGAAATTAACAAAATGAAGAGGTGTCTAACGCGATTGTTTCACGAACTTCTTCCGCCACGCGCGTCTCGTGTATTCTTATCAATTATTTTCCTTTAGTTTCTCTTCTGTGTCTTTTTTCTTTCTTCAGTATAAATACATATGTATATAAAAAGTCTTCTTATTGTTTAATATATTCTAATATTTAACATACATATACGCAGTAATAAACTCACTATTATAAAGATAACAACGAACATTCGACGTTACGGACGTACGAAGGTGTCGGCGAACGTACAAATGTTTCCGCGAAAGAACATTTGTACCTATTTTTGTTTTATCTTCGTTTCAAGAGAAATAATTTTCAAGAATTTCTCACTTTAATTCGACGTACTTAGTCTAATGTCCCAATTTAAAAAGTCACCACGAACGGCGTTTGCCAGATAAACCGATGCTCGTCGCGTGCAATGCGTTACACTTCGTCGACGTATGAGTTCCCGCGAAAGATTGAGTTTCGACGATTGTCCACATTCAGTCGGCGGTCGCTAACACGAGTCCACCGTACTGACGTATGTATGTATGCTCGAAACGTTTCAACAATAACTGCTATCCAGTCCGTTATGTATGATTGTTTCGCGTTTTGCCATGCGAATGGCAAACATCAACCGGAACAATGCACGTAATAAATAACCGCTCGTGATCTCGATGCTAGCCGGACGAACGTTCGCGCTAACGAATCACTCTGGACGATTTTGTTTGCAAACAAATTAGTATTATTATTAATTTCATATGATCAAATGTGTCCCACAAGAGGATTTTATATCATAATAATGTCGTTAAATCTCATAATTTATAATTTCACGCTGTTTACCATTCGTTTAGTGATTTGCTAAATGGAAAAATTAAAATAGGAATACAATAACGTATGATGATACGTTTTATTATAATTTGAAATTTCACATGCTTGCCTTTCGTTTACTGTCATATTAATTATTATTAAAATGGCTATGCGGCATACATACGCGCTACGATACACGTTTAATATCGACGAATCTTTTACAGTTCCCTGGGGTATCAATCCTCCTCTTCTTCTGTATGGCCGTAAAATTTCAGCGAACATTTTTATTGTACAAGCTATGGAAATATAACGAAAATAATGTTGGAGATAGTGGAAGAAAAATATCGTTGAAAGTATTATTAATAGAGACGTATTAGAACATTTATATGAGAGAAGCATTATTATCGTTTATGGTATTATTGATTTAACTTGTTAGGATAAGGGGATAAGGTATAAGCAAACAGAATTCAATTGGAATTTCGAAGATTTACTTTCGCCGTATGATGTATGATTTCCTTTGTAAGTTACATAATATAGTAGCCCCGACGAATAATTACGCTTTGATCCGTTATTATGGTATTGTTTAGTAAACAATACACGTTACAGCTTGCTATTAGAAATGCATGATCGAAGATGTAATCGACCGTGTAGATGGGATAATGCAGTCTTTGATCAGAATTTACCTTTATCGAACCGCTGCTTCTTAGACTGTCTCCGCATCTAGTTCGTTTGACAAGCATTATAATATGATACGACTAACGAAGGTAATTCTGCGATGGAAAGAGTCGAAGGACGTGACTTTTGGGATTAATCATCTAGCGAAGAGTATCCAAACATTGAAATCTAAATATTACGCTTAATTTAAAACAATTAGAAAAGAAATACGAAATTGATTTTTATTGCTTATCGGATCACTTTGAAAGACTTTCGAGCGATGAAAAATTAAATATTTATGTTAATGAATAAAATGTAAACGTTACATTTCTGACATTAATATGTGGTATCTCATTGTGGTTTCTTCATAGAGTTAACAATGAAATTCAAACAACAATCTTATATATACGTAATTTTCTTTTAAAATGTTAATACGTCCCGAACTTTTACATTGTATATCTAAAGATATTTGTGAATAATATTTTCCAGATATATATCACCTGATAATGGAATCCCATTTGCCATACCATTAACAAAATTTAGTAAACAGCGGATAAAACAATTGCAAATCGTATTATTTCATCTCCAACAAATATTGTAGATATGTAATTACAATAGCCGATTAAATTCTCCAAAATGAAGCGCTAAATAACAATACAATTTGTATAACGTGTTCCGTGAACATTTCGTTCGTAGGCAGCTACGTAGAAATCCGTATTACTGACACGCCGCTATTAAATTTGTTGGTCGATGACTTGCTCGATCCGATACGATCGTTCGTGCGTAAATTTCACGCTTCCGCCGAAAAGGGATGGGAAAGGATTCGTAACTGGATTATAAAATAGACCGTGCCAACAAGACGGCTGAAAAATTTTCACTTTAGTCCTTCCCGGGCTACGATGCAGCACTATACTCGTCGTTTCGAACCAAAAACTCGTATTCTCCCTCGATGGATCGCTCGAGTATTGTTTTTAATTACACGAAGAATTCCACGCGTTACGCGAACCGCAGTATTTAAGCACCGTGAAACTCATTCGAGTCATCGTGTTCTGTCTGCATGCAGAATATACGTGCGTCGAGTAAATAGCGAAGCGGTTCGGTCACGAGACGCGACTGAAGCGGATATTAAGCTCGCGACCAATTAACACGGACGAGTCTGCTTGTATCTGGTGGATGTGGTGTCAATTATAAGCTAGGAAGGTGGTGAAAGTTTTGGGAATCTACGATGACGGAGAAATTAGATGAATGCGTGTATGATGTGAGTTAACTCGTTGATTGCCACGCGAATTTTATATTCGTACGATTGCTTCCAAAAGTATTCGTACATTTATCATAGAAAACCTTTGTGTATATTGCGTGTATTATGTGAAACATTTTGAAATTTCATTAGCGCTATATAATATATAATGAAGCGTGACTATTATAATTATTAAATATTGGAAAAATTGGATTCCAATTTGAAAATACACATATACGTGGAAGTCACAGAATGTTTATTGCAAATTTATATCTAGTAAAAGATTAGTACACAGTATGAATATTTAAATACCTTAGTGATCTCTGTAAAACTTACACCTGTACTAAATGTCTTGAAACTTCCGTATACGTTTTCAAAATCAGCGAAAATTTTCCCAATACGATGATAATAGTTGGATGTAATTACAATGTTAACGAAATTTTAAAATGTTTTGCGTAATAAATGTTACGTATGTTACAGATAACACGTAATTCGTAACAGGTATGGACGAGTGTACGAATATGCAATATACATAGTGTTTAGCGTTTAGCGTTTAGCGTAGCTCCCTGATAGAACCGCAATAGATGGTAACGTACTACACCGCAACATTAAATTTTTGCAAATCGTATTATATTTGCGCATTTTTTATCTAAGTATTCACATGATTGATAGTTTTTTCATCCGTGAGATTTATCTTACTTAAATCATTCCAATAAATTTAGTAACGTGGGTCAGCGATAATCACCGTAGTAGTTAACGTGTTAGTAGGGAACGACTGGGTCGACAGAAAGTTCGTCATTTTATCAGCTTTATATATCAGGAATTTTCATTGAAAAGTTGTGTTGACCATGACTCGGTCGAATGACATTATTCCACGCTGTAATTAAACGTGATATTCGTTTATCGCGTGCACACCGATTAATGATTCGAACGTTACGACAATATTATTCGATCAATGAGGATCTAGTCTCGCTGTTTATCTTTTCGATAATTGCACGGTTTATAATGGAACCATGCGAAATGGTCAGCCAACGAATCAACAATATCGCGGATAAAAGATAACTCAACGTTCGTGAAATCGTGACACACGACCATTTATGGAATTTATAGGAGAATATAATCGATGAATAATTAATTTTTTTAATTAAACGATAATTATAAATTTGATACATGGTAATTTGATTTTTGAAATAATCGGTATTATCTTGAATATTCTATCAGTATTAATTGCGTATCTCCTCCAAAGTTCGTTAATCAAATTTTACAAATGAATTTTAATGAAACTTCATTCACGAAGGTGCTCGTAATTGTTCTTCCATTTTCTCTCGTTCCTTTCTTCGCATTTTGCTTCTTCTACATCTCGTAATGTTTTTGTCACACGTCGTTTCATATTAATTTAATACGAACCAATAGAACCGATTACTGTGTTTAACGTTTGGAGAAGAAAATATTCTTAATAATCGATGAATAATTCAAAGACCAAATGGCAAATGAAAACGTCTTTTGCAACGTTCATACAGTTTAGACATTAATCGTTAAATTTCTACTTCTTATTCTTCCATCGGCAAACATTAAAGCACAGCCTGATAGGCAAGTAGGTCGTATTTATTACAAAGGTAAATTTATCTTTTAATTCTTTCCATTTACTTTCATTATTCCATTTCTTTTAGATGCTTTTGCATTTTGCCCATATATATATATATATATAATATAATATAATATAATATCAAGGCATAATAGAAAGTAATTATGCGAGTGCTTAAAATATTATCAAATGTTCCAATATGTAATTAAACAATTAAAAAATTCTCAAAAGTAGTTGTACAAAAAAAAATTCAGACAATTTTTCTTGCACCGCGACTGTTAAATTAAATGAAGGAGGATGGCATTGAGAAAATTATAATGTCATTATGCGATCGTAATTATATGATACCTATATCTATGATTTATATATATATATATATATATATTTATTTATTCTAATTGAAAGCTTAGTAAGAGAAACCAAATTTGTTCGTTCGAATCAATTGTTTAGCGTGAAACTCGATGCAGAGCCAAGTGATGAGGCTTCGAAATCAACGCACGTGCGTCTATATCGACAGTATAGTCGTAGGAAAATCAATTAGTGTAATGAACCCGAGGTAAGAGCACGGACACACTGTTACGACAAAAGGGACTGGATGAGATTGAGTTATTAGGGGAATTAGATGGACAATAACTGTCACACCACTAAATCGGATTTATCATCTTACAGGACTGCGAGTCTAAAACTGTTCCTCACAAGACAAGATTGATAAATAATTTTACAATAGCTACGAAGTTACTTATTTAATATAATTTCATATAGCGGTATTTTAAAGTACGGATAATTCTTTCCTAATCTAACACGCGATACTTTATCGTCGAACGTTTTATTATTCGATAACGTATTTTCAAGAACGGTTCATAATTTGGGTATATTTATATTTTCATAATCGATAGCAAGCATATTATCGGTATGGCATACTTCCAGTAACACTATAAAAAGATTCCGACGATTAAAATATTTTATAACTTTTAAGAGAAAGAAGCAAAACTTTCTGAGATAAATTATTTACGAATTGCTCGGTTCGATTATATGTTATCGATTATTGTAGCAACGTCTACTGTTAAATGACGAATATGAATTATGTGTCAAGTTTAACATATGTTTAGCTAAAATTGAAAACAGATCGCGTGAAATATTATCGTCGAATCGAACGCGACATAGAATCACGAGAGTTAAAAATGAGTGAAATTTGAAAGTATTAACTATCGATGAAACTTGAAGGTGTATTCGTTTCTAAATTTTAAAGTATAGAGGCTCCTAATAAAATTCTCGTTCATGTTTCAACGAAACAATATTTCACTTTGACAAAGGTACAGCTACCGAAATATCGCGATCAGCTGCAAAGCAACAAAAAGCGCGGAAGTTTTGGATTACACATCGAAAGTAATGTAACAGAAAATTTGAGCTGACGTTCGAGATCCTACAGACTTGCAGGTATTAATGAAACCTATCAGCGACTTGTCGGTGATAGACACATAAATCTAAGTAATACAAATGGTAAATTCGATGTGGATGATTTTACAAAAAGGCTTGGAAATAAATTGGAAAATTCTTCTAATGAAAATCAATAAAACACCGTTTGTTATTACAGATTAAATATTAATCGGTCTCTGTATTCGCTACAATTAATATCTGTGGAACTTTTCTCTCGAAAGTTAGTCTTTCCACGCAACAATGTCACCGCGAAATAATGGTATTATTCCCTCGCTGATGGAAAGGAAATTTTTCCAAGTTTTTATTAAACATTAAATACCATTAGGTTTGTGTCCGGTGATGAGTCTATTAAATTGAATTTTTCGCAGCAATTTTTCCCTGCAATTTGGCAATACAATATTCTTAAATTTCTGTCTAGCAACAAAAGCCATTTCACTGTAATACTCTAATTCTCTTCGAATACGAAGCTCTTATTAACCGAGCCGTTTAGTTTTAGAAGGATTCTTTGCATTACGATAGCTTCGAATTAAATTTTACCATCTGACTCTAAGCAATATTTGCTAATATTTCTAAAACTCTCATAGAGTCTCTATAAAATCCAGCGGAAGCTTCTATGGCAGTATAACGTCACGTTCCCTCTCAAAGCAGAAAAGTCTCGAGATTTTAGAAGTACTAGTCGAATATAAACCCACTTCACCAAAACAAGAGGAAAAAGATTCCTTGAAATCGCGGTGACAGTTCGAGAAAACAACGCGTCCACGATGTTCCTCGAGACGTCATTCACAACGACTGTTTAGCCAAACGGCAAACTACCTCTGGCGCGAATCGTAGTCGCAGAAAGCTATCGCAGCGAGCACGCGTGCCGTAGAAACGAGGAGCACGTACGATACACGGCTCGATGTCACTTTTCTCTGCGAATCCGGAGGCGTTCCGTCTGCATTCTGTCTACTTGCTACTCTGTCACTTCTTAAAGTTCATGCAGTCTGATATATCGCTCGTTTGACACAACACTATTCAACGATATGATCCCCTGTTCCGATTCTAGTTTCAATTTCGCGACTTTATTTGCGAACTTATTTATTTATTTATTACGGACTTTTTAATAAATGTAAAGGTATTAGGAATAGACTATGCATTTACCGGTAATTTGAAAGTGCAAAATTGCACGTAATATGAATAAATACGTAATAGTACAGGTACTTTCTACAATATTTGGACGATGAGACAATTTTCTATCGAAGTAAATTCTATTTTTTCATTATATTCTCAAAAATATGAATTTGCATAAAAATTCGTTGAAATTTAGAAATTGTCATTCTTAGGTTTTCTTTCAGTTTTTACCATTTTTGAGCTTGAAACTTCTCATACGTATGCATCTCTGTTCTGTTTTATTCTTGTGTATCTCCAGGAGAAAAGTAATCTTCAAGGTTCTCTGATTTTAATTTGGCACGTGAAAAGTCACGAAGAATTGAATCAATGGTGCGCATGATTCGCAGCAATAAAAGAAGCTTAATTTGCATCAATTAGCTCTTCCGCTGTGTAACTTGTACGGATGAATTGAGAGGTGGCCTGATTTTTAAATTCACAAATGTTGTTTCGTTTATTTCGTTGAATGCTTCTGTGTCATGTTAACTGTAAAGGAAGAAAAAGAGGTTAACGATGTAAATATAAACTGAATACGCACGTGAAGGTTAATTATTTTTATTAAAACGACGAAGATAATATTTTTCATTTAACTGATTGACTTAAACACGACTGTTTAATTTGTGAGTGTTTCAAGCGAGAGCAACATAGTTTACGATACAGCTGTGAGGATTACACTTCAAGTATAAGGAATGGAGTTCAAGATACGAAGATTAAGAACCTTGATGTTGCAAACTAAGAATGGAGAGAGCCTTTTTACAAACGTTTACTCTCGTCTTGCGTCTTGAAAGCGTATTTTAAAAACGAAAAGATCCGTTAAGGACAGGTATAACCTTTCTAATAGAAACGAATAAAATAGTAATACTCCAAGATTCTTTAAACTTTCAATTATTTCTAAAAATTCTTACGAATTTGTTTATCGTGTAAAACGAACATGCAAATTTGTTAAACGGTTTTGCCAATAATTCATTACAAAATCTAGAGCGATACGTTTCCCGAAGTAGTTACTTTTCCCTCATTTCTATTCTACCTCCAACTTTCGTAACTTCCCAACTTCCACATATCATCGATAACCCATAAGAAACAAGAACAGTAACAGCAATCGGGTTCCAAAAGTACCACAAGGTAACAAATCTAAACTGACGTTAAGATATTCGTCGGGAACGCTGCCAAAATGTTTGAAATATATGTGCATGCCCCTGAAACCTCGAACAACGATCCATCAGATGGAAAGCGATGTAAGAAACGCGACATATCGGTCAAATACTAAATGGCATTGATGTTTCGATCTTTTATTTCACTGTCTACGTATAAACGATCGTTGTTTTATGACTTGTCTTAAGAATTGTCGTAGAATAAGATATCATTTAAATAAAAAATTATTATTAATGCATAAGTAGAATGGATCTATTATTGTTCGGCTAAGCCAAACAGATTACTCATAGATCAAGCAAGTAGTATAAGTCAGTCATTGCATCGAACGATATAAAACGTTCGTGACAATATTCAACTATTGTTAAACCAAGTAGAATAAACCAATTATTTATTCGGAGAATGGCAAATATCCATCGTACGTAGAACAGATTAACTGTTGTTAAACAAAGTACGATAGTGGAATATAACAACGCGAATAAAGCATTTGTTCATCGTGAAAAAGGTAGTCTATACGATATAAGGTAAAATCAATCGTATTTGTTCTTATAATTTTCCACATTGTCAATGCTTCTTCTTCTATTATGTTCATCGTTCATTCTCAAACCTAACCCCAATCATTCTAAAGCCTTCACAAACTCACAGACATATCTATAACTGACAAATCTCTTTTAGCGGAATATACTGACACATTGCTGACGTAGTAACGATGTATCACGTCGATGTCAATAGGTTAAGTACGCGGTAAACAGAATTAATCCACCAAAGTGCTGACCGTTGCTACCGGTCAAACGTTACGTTGTTATCTCTAAAACGATTAAAATACGAAATATGTAGCAAGGAAATAAAAATAAATTGGTCCACTCTAACGTAAATACTCTTATCCACTCTGATAATCAAATGGATAATATAAAAGCTACACGAAGGAAACTTTTATCCAGGAACCTTTGCAAAAATGAATCGTTTGTATTTTATAAAATCTCAAAGTTATAAATTGGACCGCCCTAATATAGCCAATTTATCGCTCTAATATTTCTAGTTTGAAATAAACGAGAGCGTTTCATCGTTCTAATTATTTCTAGAGAGAGAATGTGTAAGATAAAGTCGGCTTATCTTGAACAGAATCAAAGAGGAATATTTTTCACTGGAACATCCACGTTTTCCAGTCACGTTCGCCCTTCATAAGGTAATACAGGCATACCACACACATTTTTACACGTGTGCAGAAGACGAGGTCGTCGCGAATTGGTACGAGCGAACGTTAAGCCGTACATATTGACCGATGCGAAGACTTTTGAAGGAACGAGAACATTAATTTCGGCGTCCTGGCAAAAGAAGAAACAGTGTCCTTTTTTACTACTGCTATGTGGCCACGTGTCGCCAACAGAGGCGGTATGAAAGCGGCGATATTGTCCTGCTTTCGAGTTCGTCACACGGAAATATTGCGACTCGCTGAGTGATGAACACAGAGCGATGAACTCTCCGCGATTTCCGCTTCCTGTTATTTTGATGTCTCAGGCGAATTGGTAAGCGAGAGGAGCGGAAGAAGGCGAAATACTGATAGATTATTGGCTTTTGGAAAGTTTTATGCTTAATTATCGCCATTTCTGAAGATTATAACTGTCAGTCGCGTTATATTACAGATTTATTCTGTAGCTTAAAACTCGCAAGTAAACTACAGATATTTATGCAGTTTTATATTTTTATAAACATAATTAAAGAAATAGTTTTCAAGTAGGAATTTACTTCGTCTGTTAAATATGATACGATTATATCACAACGAATGCGTTACTTTGAATACTTTACGCGTTTTTACGTACTATATGCATTTTACAGATCTTTGAAACCTTGAATTTTCCAAGAATGCATAAACATGTACACGCAATTTACTTATAAATAAGATATTCATATTAAACAAGTAGAGTGGGTCTATTATTGCTCAGCCAAGTAAAGTAGATTATTTGTGGATCAAACAAGTAGTACAAGTCGATCATTCCATCGAACGATATTAAATATTCATAGCAAATAGAACAGATCAATTATTGTTAAACTAATTATGCAATAATATACTCACGGGTCGAATAAAAAGAATAATACGGTTATTTATTCAGACGAGCAAATCCATCGTATGTCAAACAGATCAACTATTATTAATCCAAATAACACAAATTAGTTACGAATCAAAAAAAGTAGTACGAGTCGTAAATATCCGTCGTAAACAGAACAAGCTAAGGAATTAATACGCAGACGAGGAAAATAAACTAGTCTCGGATCGCGTAAGTAGTACAAGTCAATCATGCGGTATAGGTATGGTAAATATCCGTCGTTAAACAGACAAGTATCGTAATATAATCCTTAATCAGCGTTAAAAATACGTTACTGTATTAAACTCAATCACGAATATATCGATACGTCGATGATTGATATTACTGAAATTATATATAATTACTACATTTATTTTTAGATGTCTTTTTTAATGTTTCTAAATAAAAAGGACATGTAAGTTTGAATTGACAAGATGGTAATACATCGGTAACTGTTGTAATAATATTTCATTTAAAAATCGACGTGTTCTATCAGCCACTAAGTGTCAATAAAAAATGTTGATAATAAAATACACTATTCCTTTTCATGTAAAAGTACAGAAACTATATTTTTCATACCATACTTTCACGTTAAAGCGTATTAAGGCGCTATAAGGAAAATATGGTAAGAGGGCGAAGGGAAAAGGAAAGTACTTATCGTTTGAAAGCTGCTGGGCACGCTTTCTAACCATGCCCTAGACGTTGAAATAGTAGACGTCGGGTCGGAAGATGTATTTGTACGAAGTTGATGGTTAAGCTGAGAATTGTGGGAATGTGCTGATGTGATCACTTTGTTAGCAAATGTAATTCACAATAAATAGACATCTGTTTGCTATGAAGCACTTGCCGACATTAAATCAAATATTTCGTGAAGTCGATTTTCAATAAGTTTCTATGAATGGAATATAGTTTCATTCTCGCATATAGTAATCGAGTGTTCCATTTTACGAACTGAGATTCAAATTATTAATCAATTATCGTATAAAATAATATGCGTACTGCTCGAATAACACGATCAATTGGTTTTATTATTTCAAACTGCGTTGTACGAAACTCGTACAAATATACTGATTATATTCCGCGTCAAAAATAAATAAACATACAAGCGTAAAAATGTGTGAAATTTAGGAAGAAAATCCTTCTTCCGCTTCATTAACCTCTGTT
The DNA here is from genome assembly GCA_014825975.1 of Bombus haemorrhoidalis. Lineage (NCBI taxonomy): Eukaryota > Metazoa > Arthropoda > Insecta > Hymenoptera > Apidae > Bombus > Bombus haemorrhoidalis. The sequence goes on from CM026167.1 coordinate 18,214,482, forward strand.
ATAGCTATCATTAGACTGCAGATGTTCATGGTATTTCATCCCTTTATGAATGCGGCTGAATAAATGGAACCCAAATAGAGACTTGTTCCATCCACTAAATATTGTAACGAGCGCTTTACTTTGGATATCTTGTATATTTTTGCATAATATGCGCATTCGGTACATTTATCACCCACGCTTGTAAATTTTCTATAAATGCAAAATATCCCTTATATACTTTAATACTTTACGATATTATTTTTAACATATATATGTCGGAGATGAAAGGACATCGGGGCCTTTATTTTGGAATTTTTGGAAAGATCGCCAATACTATGGTCTAGACTATTTATTATAGCTGTACTTAAATAATAATGATTATGATTCGATCCGATTATGTTTGCCCGAGATTTGTGACAGTGGGCTTGGGCTCGAGGTGACACAATTGGTCGCTGAACGTAGCCACGGTCACGGGATGGACGTTTTTACCTAACAGAGAAGCGCCGATATTATGAGATACACGTTGTATCGACGATCAAACCTCGGGCAGGAGCAATGTCGACGCTACGCGGGTCTGCCTAGCAACGGCGGCTGGAATTTTGTTGGTATTCCCGGCCAATACACAACAAACGAACGCGATCGTAAGGAAAGGAAAGTTTTCATCGGTCTTTTTATTCTCACGATCACCTTGGAGATCACATCGTTTTTACGTGCAGTAGATACCGAGCGTCACAGCGAACGTTACTTTGTGCTTCGAAATATATTCTACGTTTAACAAAGAGTTACCCCGTTGACCGTGGATTCGTTATTGAGCCTAAGAACATTGTCATTAACACCTCGAGTGTCTAATCACCATGGTTACTTGTCAAACTTTGTAAAAATCATATTTATACCAATAAATATAATCTCTATTGTACAACAACGACGGCTAGTCCTAAATCTAACTATAACCCGACATATATATATATATATATTGCATTTTAATACTTTACGGATTGTAAGCAACTGGCCAATGGCGTTAGTGATAAAAAATGAAAATAAGAGTTAAAAATCGCTAAGGATGAAACCATGTGCATCGTGTTACGTTTGTCTGCCGTGTGATCGTATTAACAAATATCGTGTTATTGAAAAGCTTAACTATACTTCTTCCATATATACCTGTAGGACTCGGTGTGAGCGTCATCATGCTCAGTCGAACCGAGTGCTGCGTGAAGTCATACTTATCCAGGAAGCTGGATCCAGAATGCTTGTTCTGTCCCTTCAGCTTGCCGCCTTTGCGCAGGAAGCCAACCGTGCGGTTCACGGCCTTCGTGTACTCACGCACACCGAAATTAGTATGCGGCACCACTAATCCGATCGACATCTTCGGTAACGATCCATTGCGCCGTCTGAACGATTCGGGAACTCCGGACTCGCTGATCGTTACCCTCCGGCCGCAATCGCCGGAGATCACGAACGTACCGAGGATCAGAAGGAGTTCGACTCGCATCTTTCCTCCTCGTCTTCCTTCCTCGACCTTGTATTTTCCGTCTGCTCCACGATTCTCCTGCTTCAAGGTCGATTAAACGTAAAAATTATTTCTAATCGATGACATTGGAAAGCGCAGTTACGTATCTCGACGATCCAGTCGATACACACGAAGTTCGAGTTCCTTTGATCGATGAAATTGTTGAGTTGAGGAAAGCAGTTCCGTGATTCGTCGATGATTTTGGAAAATCTACACACAGAAGGATCTCCTTTTTCTTTCCTTCAAATTTTACTTTAACGTCGAAGATAAAATTGCTAGCAAGTAAATTACTAACTACTGAATCGCTATAACGAGAATCATGTCGTTTCGACAATTTTTGAAACTTGTAAAAAATTTCTTCCGTGCTCTTGCCATCGTTCACGGAAGATGAGACATATTGCAGTGAAATCGGTATCTTCTAGTACACGTAACTGATCAGATTCGATTTGCGTTGCTTCTCGTGCGTCATTCTTCGATATCCGATCGTCTAAACACTGATAGTTCCAAGATTGTCGACGATGCTTCCAGAGCTTCGTCAGTGTATTACATGAAAATTTTTAACGACTATACACTGTAGTAGATTGCTATCTAAGCGACAACTTGTTAATATATTTCGATGAAGGAAGACGAAATTTGATTTCACGCTGGCGATTATTATTCGAGATAACAAGAGGAACTCGGGAGTGGCAAACGGATTGCGCTTGCCTTCGTACGGACGAGATAACTAATATTTCGGAAGACACTGAAAAAGAAATTAATTGTTGTACGTAGTTGTTTTATTTTCCGAAAACGGTTGCCTTCTGTCGTTAATGGAGGCTCGAACAAATTGTACATTTTGTACACAGAAGCAAAAAATACGTTTCGGTATCGAACAACGTGCAAACAGCAGCGTAGAGAATAACCAAAAACAGAAAAAAAAAAAAAAATAGGCCAATAGGCTCCTGGTTTATGCTATCTTTTCTAACTAAACTTGTGCATTTTGGAGCTGCATGAATGGAGGTCGTGATCTACATGGATGTTTTTTTGAGCTTCGGAGATAAAAATTTATGCGTAACTGGTCACGCAGGAAATTTCTGCAGTTTCAAGCTTCTTTTATTTTGGAACAGCCTGCGTTTACTGAAATTTAGTTATTTTGCTTATAATATAAAACGGTATATGAGTTGTCAATATTAATGAAATGCGCAAATACCTTGGCTGTATTAATATACTTCAATTAGTATACATATATGTACCATTTAATGGGAGTTATTTTCAGATCGAATTAAAAAAAAGCCGATTATGGTTGTCTAAAGATCCTTTGATATTTCAATATTGTAACTCCAATTAACGTCAAGATTGACAATGTTGAAGTGATTATTTCAAGAAAAACTCTACACCTTCTCTTTTGTATACCCGTGACATGGAGACCGCTCTTACGAAGAGAATAGAATTTAGTGGAAGAAAAAATTCTAAGTAAGAAGAGGTAAGGATCCATATTATAGTGCCCTTGAATATAAACTATGTTTTGGGTTACAAGGTCTAGAAACAAAAGAGCTATGAGTAGATTTCTATTGCTGTTTCTTTCAGCTTTCATCTAGAGCTACAAGGTTAACTTTTTTGGTATCGTCCTTTGTTATAAATATATGAACCTGTTGCCTATCTTTTCTACTGTACATTTGTACACCTGTACAACTACTGTAACACTACAAGAATGAGGATCGGCATTATATTTATATTTATACCTTTATTTATTTCAATATATTTTTCTACTACAAATTCATCCATTCGTTCTTCTATCAGTCAAGCTCAATAGACAAAACGTATTATTGGCACTCAAGATTAACAAGATTGGCACGAAGAAGAAATAGAATCATCGAAGTCGTTTCAAATCTATTTAAAATTGGCAGCTATTATTGAGATCATGCGTACTCAAGATAATTCAAAGAATAGAGAAGGTAATTAAAATCGTGACATCGGCGCTAAAAATGAACATCGTCAAATGATCATCAAAACGTGCGAGTAACGAAATTTCTAAATCGAAGATTCGTCAAACGTAATTGATCTTTTACATGGCTGATTTTGTATGGCAAAACCCACGACGTAATTCAGCATACAGTGACGGCATACAATATTTGTTCCATTACAGAAGATTAATCGGGGAAGAAACCCATTCGTATCGTCGCTAAAAGTGCGAAAACTCAAGAAGGTGTCTCCTGGTAACAAAGTAGCGAGACTCCGATTTCAAATCGAGAGAAACTCATTATGAGAGATCACCGGAAAGTTTTGGCGGTACAATCGAGCACAGCGCCCGTCCCTCCCCCCCGCGGAACACCGATAAGATTGGCTGGAAGTAATTACGGGGTCCTCAATTAAGCCGACGCCCGATAATTTCGTGCGAGGATCTGGAGCGTCAGAATCACAACGAAGCTAATTATTGAGATTTTCGTCAGGTCGGCTGACAGGGACCGTTGCCCCGTGTAATTCCACGTTAATTGGTAATTACGGAAACCTATCAAGCTCCGGCACTTTCAACCGCTCTTGTCGTCCCTTGTTTTCGTCCTCTTACAACCCCGGGCATTCGTTTCGTCCATTCGATTGCCTGTCTTCGCAGTAAAGTACTCGTCGCGATCACGTATTCAACTTTCAAGCGTTCCTTTCCAGAAAGAGTTGAATTGTACTTTTCGTAGATGCTGAGAGATTCACCGATAGAAAAAGCGACGATTTTCCTTCTCATTTATTCGAAGAATGTTATTGTGCATTTTCCAGCCATCTTCAGATGTATTTTATAAATTTGCATGCGTTAAAGAAAGACGGTACGTAGTAGGATAATTGTTTACTAGCAGAATTATTTATAAACGTTTCGTAAACACAGATACTAGAATGATATATTGTATCGAACAAATAAAAGAAAGAAAATAAAATCGTTGATTAACAGGAGATCGTTATCATAGAGAGTTTCTTTTACATTCGGTAATTGTACGAGATAATTTAATTAAGGGATTTTATCGTTTTGACGAAGCAATTGTAATTATGATTCTTTTGTGTATTCATTGTCCAGCTGCAATTGTCCGATTTAATTTAATTCGCGTTTAATCCAATTCCATTATTTCTCTCGATTATTTTCGTATGTTTCAATCACGTAGTTGATTTCAGATTCTAAATAAGATAAAGATAGAAAGAAACCGAGATCGCAATTCGATAGTTTCTTATCACAAACTAACTATAAACACACTGGATTGGAATAGAAAATCATATTTAAATAGATACACAAAAACCTCTCAGTAGTAATAATAAATATCGCAACAATAAAAAATCATGAATCACGTTGATTGATCACTGTTCCGTTACTGCAAACTCCGAAAGAAAACATAGCAATTTATGTACAACAATTTCCAAACGTGAAGAGCTATTGCACGTAAAACTATTTCAATTTATGGAACGACTTGTTCCCTTTGTCGATGGAAATCTTTCCATAGTGACATCGTGAAACCATAGATAGTCCGTTTCTCTCCGTTCGAGCGGTAAATGTAACTATGGTACATCGACGATGCCAGTCACGTGGAAAATTTACATGCACCATCAGTATACCGAAAGCCACTTCGTTTCTCTAAGAAAACTCCTAACCTGTTTACCGGAGAGGTTAAATTTGCTTTCGAAATTTCTATCGGGGCGAGAATTCCCACGTTTTCTTTTCCTTTTTTTCTTTTTCCTTTTTTTTTTTTTTGTAGTACATTTAATTTTCTATTGTACGCTGGCTCTAATGGATTCACTGTAATCGTGTCTTCACAAGAGGGTGCGAATAGAACTTCGGTTAATTACGCAAGTGTAACGTTTCAGTGAATTGGATTCTTCGTTAACGCTGTTACCAGAGTTGAGACGAGATATTAGGTCTGTTGAAAGTATGTGTATATAAAGATTCAAGTTTTTCTCATTGGATGTAATCTTCGTGGAAAAAGGGCGAGCATGGGTTAGTTGGGTGAAAAGTTAAGTAGTAACTATAAAGTGATTATAGATCAGTGCTTAACTTCAGTTGCTCTCTCCACTTCTGCCGTAATATAATCTTAAAGAAAAAAAAAAGAAGATACGGTCGAAGGAACTTGTTATTATCCTTTCGGATTACGAAGCTTGGCGCTTGTCGTTAACGTTGTCGTTATCCTGGAGGATAACCGAACCTACGTATCGTTATAAAATGCGCACCGTCATCGCTGTAGCTATATTTAATCGCTGGTTTAACGATTACGTTCTAAACGATAGTCGATATTTTTTACTGAATTTGATTAATAGTAGATGATATAAATTTGCCGAAATATTATTATATTTGAATATGGTTGTGTTTGAATTTTCTCGGATAATTAACGTCTTCGAACCGTGTCATTAGAAAAATAAAAAATTAACGTTCGTTTAGTGAGTATTTCCTTTATTCGCAACATAATCCAACCATCTACCCTAATAATCCAATCGATTAACGTTAAAAGACTAAAATTTCTCCTTCAAATATTTACCCTTATCTTTAGAAATTAATCTCTACCACCGATACTGATATAAACACGAATACCAATTACAAGCACAATATAAACATAGCTTCTATCATTATCGTTCATCAGCGAATGCAAACTCTGCTCTTAACACGATGCTCGTCTCTGCGAATGTTCATAATCAAACAAACGCGATGAGATTCTGGCCGGAAATATTCCCATTCAGGAATTCCTATAACACAACAGGATAGTAGAAAGTTGTATAAAACAAATATGTACCGTAAATGAAGATTGTACGTAACTGTGTCGAGTTGATTTTAGTTTACAAGCGAGAAACTAGCGTTAACGCGACGAGCCTCCGATATCAAGGATATCCGGCGTCCTCTGCTTGTTCCGAACTCCGACGAGTTTCCTTCGGCGCGATGGTTCGGTAGTCGTGGAATTGGCAACGAAAACCTGGCTCGAAGTTGCTTCTGGTAAAGGTGGCAGGGCGGAGATTACTAAGAAGCTTGGATTCGCCTGTCTCTAAGTCGAATTGTAACAAATGCGTACACGATATGGTCAGTAGGATGAAACCTATATCTAAGTTTCCAAGAGGTTGTAGTTTAATCCGTGTTATTTCGTTACGTCGAATGAATCGAGTAACATTAACGAAGCACGGGAAAGCTTTTCGAATCCAATTTACTGCTACTGCGAATCCAATTCGTTTCGCGAACGATGCTTGTAAGTTGGACGGCGATGATTATTTCTTTTAACGAGAAGAATAATTCGTTCTATGAACGTGAATGATGACTCGGGAGAAGTTAAGTTACAATAATGTTATAGAGTCGGCGGTAAAATTAAGCGGACTGATAGTGTAACAACGTATCGACGAAGTCTCGTGAGATACGGTTTGTTTGTGAGTCGTATTTCTCTATCGTTAAAAAATTTCTGAAATTTGAAGAAAATATGAAAATATGTTAATTACATTAATACGTCAATTGTATACCAAAGATTTCCTCAAAAAGTTAATATTTCTGATTTGACAATGAGTTCAAGCTGCAGAAAAATTAGAGGATCGCAGCAGGATTAATTTCAGATATTTATTAAATAATTATCTGATATTAATAATAATTTATTAAATAAATATCTGAAATTGATACCTATCTTCATTATCTACCTATCTATTTTTGTCGCCGACTAAACGCAGCTCGAGATACGATCTGGGAAACGCCTGTGCAGTGCTGTCTCTTTAGAGACGTGGACTCGCCCATTGCCATCGACGTTTAGTTTCTGTTTCGAGCGTGTGGAAATTAGTCATGGTAACCGAGTTACGGTAAAGCTGATGTTTCTGGGTGGAAACTGCGTGAAAACTGCGTCAACCTGAACTATATCACTCTATGTAAATCGGACAGAAACGGTTCGAGTAAATATAAAATACGTTTCTCTTCGAGCCTTTGAACCCATGGAATTGGCTGACAGTAACATACTGATTGCTCAATCGTCGAAAATGTGGCATTCGGGAACAGTAACGACTGCAATACTTAGGTTCCTTTCTAGCAAATATTATCACACTAAATAAATTTTTTTTTAGAAGAGCAGGCAAATATTTCCGTAAATTGAGATATTGCAATATTAAATTAAATAAAAATAAACATATTTATATATATAACATAACATATATATAATCGAAGCTTTTAAGGTCTTAGCTTTTTACCGATCATCTGATATCCTAATGGTATCATACCGACAATAAAGATCGAATTCTTTATTATTCAACACGATTAACAAAACAAATGCTGTGAATCGAAGAGAGCTCTCTTCAGATTACGGTGTTTTCCAGCACTCGTAATCGAGAGTAATTGAAAGTTTCTGCTAGAACCGCAAGCGTTTCGAGCATCGAAGTTCGAGCGGAACACTCGAAATTATACCGTGTAGCAACGCCTTCGCCAGGCCCTTCTCCACGCGCAGTCGTAACCAAGATCCCTTACACTACGTCGAGTCAACCGAAACCAAGATAACTATCGATTTCCCTGTTCACGTCATACGATATTTCGGTCGTAAGTATCAGCTGGGAAAAACAATTTTTCTATAATTATTGCAATCAAACAAGATCTAACAAACTTACTCTATGTATTTTTTATTATTTTTCCAATATTTGTCAAGTGTTTTTTTTTTATCAAAGATAAACAATATTATTGTATTAAAAATATTGCGTATCGTGGGAAAATAAAAAACAGGATTAACAAAATTGCTGGCGTGCCATCGTGTATAGTTCACACCACTCGGTCCAAAATTCGTTTCATCCAATTATTATATTTACTACGATCACGTAATCTATTCTGTGTAATTAAAATACATTTAATTCTAACGAACTGTGCAAGAATCCGATGTGTGCCATTCTCTCTCCAACGAATTGACTATTTTATACGACAAACACATTTATTGCGTATTACATACGTATCGAAGAATTTAACAACAAAATTTGAGTCAACGTTACCAATTCGTTCTTCGCGCGCTTTCTTTCGCGCATGCGTTTTTCCTAAACCGCAAACGAGATCTCTCCAGGCTGGTCCGTGAAACGCAATTTCCCTAGGATAGATCAGATTGGATCTATTCCTGTCCGGGGTAAAGTGACGATAACACGATTCGTGGAAATATCCTGATGTCGATGATATCCGACCAAGGATCTTGTCGAACACCGGCTGTTCAACGTTTCGATTTTCCGTCAGGATTATCAGATAAAACGATACCACCTAGATATGGTATCAGATGGAGAGGGCAGGCTTGGAGGAGCGAGAATTGGTTTTATTTACGCCAGACAGCGGAGTAGCTGGTACAATCGCTGACGAATAGTTGGTTTAATTTCAAACAGAGCATAAGCTGCGTTCCACGGCACACTGTGGCGTAATTGTTATAGTTCGAGTAAATTATGTTTGGTTTACTACTACGTAGCCATTCGCTTCGATATTTTTTAATTGAACAGAAAACTTTCCTTTGAGTAGCGTAGTTTAACTTTTGTACTTTGTTACGACGTGTTGCAGGAAATGAATTGAGCGTTGTGTTGGCATCAGACAAGCAGAATAGAATTATGAATGATGCAATATGACGAATGCACGCAACATTCATGTACTTGTATCTCGAATTTTGTCTTCGTATATGCTCGAAGCAGACGAACAATTCTTGACTTCTGAATTTCATGGTGACCCTTATGTCTTTTCACTGCGGAACTATATATATGTTTCCGTTTAGTCAAGCGTGTTATTCATCTCGAGTCGAGTTCATTAACCTGTGATAAATTGGTGTGATCAGACGATTGTTTAAAAATATTTTCTCGTGTAACTTATACTTAATTATACAAGTAACTTATTTCTCGTATGGGTATGGGGAAGTATAAGTCACATGTGATCATTTCCAGGCAAACTGGTGAAAAGAAAGACAACAAAAATTTGTAAGAATAGTCTTCCATGAATCGACAAAAAGAATATATTGACTTTTAAACCAAGTAACTACCAATGATGAACGAACGTAACAATACAAACAAGTGTTGCCCCTATGAGGACTGACTGTTGGAACCAGTGTTTCACACCTGTATCTGCTAAGACAATTAGCATATTTAGTGTACTCACATTGTAGTGTACAGTACCGAGCAAGTAGTATACTCCTGTGACTGATTGGATAAGTTCTACATGCCTCTCTCCTTACCGATGCGCGAATAAATGCCACATGTGATCGAGAATTGTGATTATTTGTGCAGGTGTGAAATTGTAAACGTTATATGAAATATTTCTTTTTTAACATATACAAATGACGCAAACGACGCTATACATACATCGTACGAATCGTGTGTGTGGAAGGAAGTACAAATCCACAACTGCATTTCATATTTCTCTTTTATTCTAATTTTTTATTTAAGCTATTATGTTCGTATGTTTTGTCGAATTTCGTTTCGTCGATCGATTCGGTCTCTCGTCTTTGTTTAAGTCTGTAGAGAATAATTGGTTGAGTTGTTGTTCAAATGACGAAGTATCTTGATATTGAAAACCGTGAAATATATTTTAAAATAATTTACAGATACAGAGTATGTCCGCAAAGACGCTCGCTACTAACGGATTCGCTAAGACTGTGTATAGATCGCTATTAAAATCGCTCGAGACTGAGACTGAAAAAGTGATATTGATTCGCACGATTGACTGACTTCTGGAGAACATGGTCGCCGTTATTACGTTATGTATGTCCTAACGATGTTGATACTCCGAGACAAAAAAACAACATGATTTGAATTGTTCTCTATCTCATGTGCCGCTACATATCGTTGATAGAAGGGAGGCTGCGAGTTATTATATGTATTATAAATATTCGTTGTAGACATTAAAGTTAAACGCTCGAATATATGGAGATTCAATGAATAAACTTCAATTTAAATTTATCATTTGTGATAAAATTTCAGATGAATCTCGTGATTTATACACGTGTTAAAATGACCGATTAAATGCCCTTGGATATCGTCGTAAATTCTTGCGAAATTCTGTCGTTGGGAAACTTCAAAATTTGGTAATACGTGAAATAGATTCGAAGATTTAGCTGATGCTCGAAGTTTGTGAAAATAAAATTCGCTTATCTGAAACAGAATAAGCTTACTCCGATAATTGAATCGTAAGACACATCTACGGTTTATGCGGAATTATACATTGCGAATCGATATTTCTGCGATAGGCAGGTATCACGATACGACATATGTACGATCACTCAACAGCCCGAACTGGACATTTCGGAAGAGAAATGTCCTCGCTGCGAACTTTTCTGACTTACGGTTCTGACAGTTACGGTTTTAGCCATATTTCATGGATTCGAGTTTCCAAGATCCCTACATGGTTCGAGGCTGTTTTTGAAATACAGTACACGGAAAAAAATTCAAGCCCTAGTTTAATGCTATTTTAAAATATAAATAATATCTTTGTCAGAATAAAGTATATTAAGTCCTCGAATTTCTATTATAAATTGTATCTATTTTATATTTGTTGTTTTAGATATTTTAGCATTTGTGCTAAACTTTGTATCATCTATTGATCATAAATTAAATTCAACGATAGAGAATTGAAGTTTTTACGTAATAACATCTAAATATAATAATTTTTGTACAATTTTTTTTTGTACAAAAAAAGAAACAGAATTTAAATAGCAGTTTATTTCATTTATTAATTACTAAAAATACAAATATTCTACTTTTAATATCTTCTATAGTTCTTTCTTCTATCTTCTTCTTAGTTTCTTATTATTTCTTACTATCTTTGCAGCTTTACATTCCTAACAAATGTAAAAAAATCACAGTCTAATCATAACAGATCACCTATCCTCATCGTTTATCAGTCCCTAACAACTTTTCCAAATCCTATCACCGGGAAGATTCTAGAAATTATCACGGAAACCCAAGACCCACGTTTCCCTCGGTCCTTTCATCAAAACGTCGACCTTCTCAGCAAACGAATAAGCACCGCCTCGCAATAAGAAAGCCTGCCACCCTGCTAACCCTAAGATGAAAAGAAAAAACACAGCCACAGTATGTGGTTGCGAAAGAAGCTTTGTGTCCCGCAATTTCCTGTCGTGGCCACTATTTCCTTCACTAAGAACACACCGAGCCTCGGCGTTTCATCGGTCACAATAGATCTCAATTGAGTCCATCCCCAAATCTCTGAATTGCTTGGTCGAGCATTCGCGATATTGCGGTATTTCTACTCGTCTGGCCACGAGAACCCGCACCGCGATAATCTCCTCTAATACACAGTCGCGGGATACTCAACTTTTTCCTGTCATCGTTGGATCCTTTCCTGAAAATCGAAAGAAAACGATAGTCATTCTACTCGTTTCGATATCCCGATACAACGATGAATGACGATCACTGGTCAATTCAATTATCGGATCTTTCGTACTTAGATGATAAGATCTGCTTGCCGAGTCAAATAATATAGGCGGCAGCCATGCGGGCCCAAGGAGGACAATAGCCAGGCACAAAACTAATTTTGCCTTGCGCGCTGTTACGTAGCATGAAAATTGCGCGAGAAAAATTGTTCTGTCTCTTTGCGCTCTTAACAAACATAGGCGACAGCTTCTTACAATTAGATGAAGTAGTCCAAGGAACCAGGCAACCAGCTTTGCACAGTTTTTGCAGAACGAAAGGAATCTACTCAACCGGGAAGAAGTTCGATCAGGAAGGAATCAATGTTCTGCCACAGTGCAAGAAATACACAGTTCAGACAATAAAAGAGGAATCGCTGGAAATTCACATAAAGAAAGACGAATGCTCGTTTATGCTTTCATCTTATTTAAGCTGTGAGAAAGGCGAACATTCGCTCTAAACATATATAAACACGTAATATCGCTCTTGTGAAAGTGTGCGATCGACGTAACAGTCGGCCCATCAATTTCGATATCTCGATCCAGGAATATGGATAACGATCGTTGGTCAATTCGAAGGGTTCAATTGTCGAGGTATTATATTTTCTCCCCTGTCGTTTGACCATCGACTTTTGGCCAGCAATAGAAACATCCTATCGGTCACGTAGGGGCCGAACAATCCCTAGAAGAAGGGTTTTCTCCTCTAATCCTCCTTAACGTACCTTCAACCCCTCCCTTGTCTTCATGCAGAGAATTCCATGGTTGGGATTAGTCTGGACGAAGGCGATCCTACGCGAGGAGATCGGATAAATCAGCGATAGATGGTATTCTAGGTTTATCTTGGGACGTCTGACCGTGACTAGGCTACTTCTTTACTGGCATCCGATGGGAAGAGGGCTAGTTTTGTCCCAGAGGAATGAGAAAACTAATTATTGCGGAGCAGAGGCATTGATAAAAGCTGATTGATAGCTAATATTGAACTCTCGGGTTTACGAAAAATTTGTAACAATGTCAACCTTCCCGATAACTAATCGACTTTTTGTCAATTTCTTCAGTTTGTTAGATAAGTACAAGATTAATATTTAATTCTCTAGAAATAAATTACTTATTTCCACAAGTTCATTTGTCGCAAAAAGATGGCACAAGTAATGGCAAATTTTATGATAAATTTGAAAAATAGTGTTCCTGAACGTCATCGGTTTTTCAGCTTTGCAATTCATGCAATTGATCAATCTTACTTCTCAACAGTTCATATACATATACGTAGGTTGACTCACAGGACTTGGAATAGATTTATGTTTCTCTTTGTTATCATGTTACGAATCTGAAAGAAGTTATGTAATTTTTAGAAGACAGATGATATAAGAAAATTATTTCTTAGTTTGACTCGTTCTGGTATAATTTTTAGTATTCTCGCTAATAGCAAGTATAAGTAATACATCTATACTATCTAATATTTGCAGAAAATCTAATATTTCGTTATCGAAAAAAAGATGTTGCCTATTTCCACCACGTGACTATAATTCGATGTTAATAAAGATATTCAGTTAAAACTTCGCGAAACCGCTAAAAATTACTTAAAATCATTTCAAATTCTCTGCTGTCCCTTAACAATTCCAAAATCACCAATTTCAATTCTCGATGAAATTACGGAACGATGGAACTAGAACATTCTGACCGAAAACAAAGAAACTTTCGTCGTTTCGGTTGCTGCTAAGCTCCAAAAACAGAGCGAACGTTTCGAACGACATAAAGCTAGTCGAGATAGCAAGTGTTAGCTAGTTACATCGACATCGAGCTTCCTTGTTACAGGTACGGTACATGTGGAACCTCGGAAACAGCAGATGCAAATTAGGGAGCTCGATGGCGGCGAAATTTCGTTTAGCAACGCATTAATTACCACGACCGCGAGCCCTCGTTAATTTTCCGTTTCGAAACCGTTTGACTGGTCGCTGCATTCAAAATTTCACGAAATTCAAGGGAAGGTGTTAATATCCGGGGATTATCTGCTTACAGAAGCTCGAAAAAGCGTCGTTAGTTGATTCGTTAAACCGAGGTATCAACCGAGTACAATCTGTATTTATTTATTTAAAATTCGTGTAGTGTTTTATGTCGAAATTCTATTTAAAAATTCCTATTTATAGCAAGTTTAATCTTAATAAGTCTTACGAGCAAATATGCTAAATAGGAAATGTTAAACGTGGATGTTGACTCGGATGGCGAACCAATAACGGTTTTACCTCTTTGTACAGTTTACATAGCCCACGCAAAAGTTAACAAAGGACGTGTAATAGGCTCAAAGGAAATTTTCGTTTCCACCGATCGCCGATATATTGATGTATCGATGTATCGCATTGTGTATTTGTTACTATTGAACATGCAGAGGTGAATGCCTAGCAACGTACCTGACCGGCGATTCGATAAAATTTATACATATAATAAAGCAGTAGAAGAGTTATAGTTGTACATTGAATGAAAAAAAGTTAATAAAACAAGTCATTTAAGAACAGTTCATAAACCATGGATCGGAAAAAATTAATTTTCGGAATTTTTATCTGTCTGTTATTTGACCTCTTTCTACCAGCATCACGTAAAAGCTGTTGAACGAATTTTGATAACATTTTTTGCCATATAGCTTGGCAAAGAGTATCTGGGAAAGGAAATAGGGTTCTCGATCCGTTTTGTAGAAGGTGAGAAATAGCTTGGCATCTGAGTCGTATGCGCTCCCACGTTTGGTAGAGGTCAGGCAACGATGGTTATTGCTTACGTCGTTTTGTTCCGAAATCGAATCTTTTTATAATACAATATCTTCCACGACGGAGAATAACCCAAATGTAAGCGAAAAATATGCAGGTATTTCATTCATAGAAATTCATCTGCTTGAAAATTAAAGTATTACACTTTTTATAATTTTTATAAATCATGAGTTCTGACTTCGACGAGAGATCGGACAAAGATCTGAACATTTTAAAAATAAGGCTCCAATATTCGTGTCTTAGATCGACTATTTAGGCAACTGAACAAAAACAATATAACAATAATAGCAATTTCTCGTAATTTATCAGTAGAGACCTAATAAAAGGAATTAATTATAGAATTCGATCGCAGAAGGGATTTAACCGTAGCTGTGCCGAATAAGAGGCTGCGATATCGGACAACTTGGTTGGAAACGCTGACGAGGCAGAGTAATACTGCTTAACCGGAGAAATCAATTTCGCGAAGTATAGCCGCTCGATGTTTTGATAAGGGCACTTCCGTTTTAAACTGTTTGCGCAACTTCGAAGGCTGCAACATTCGCAAACTGACCCGAAAAATATGTCGGAACGTGCCGGAATTCTCGTTCATAAATGTATGAGAATAATTCAACGCAAACGTGGAACGACTAATGAGCGGATCTTGGGCATGCCAAGTACTTAGTTCAGCGTGAACGGTTTATGGTAAGCGTTTGGAGCGATGAAATTGGTTGTGAATAATAGAACGTCCTCGAGCTTGATGCGATAATGGAATGAAAATATAGAATGCCTAATTGTTAGTCTAGTGAGAAATATGTAGATACACGTAACATATCAAGATTGCCGACTTTATAACTTTTTAAAAGAAGATATTTGTAATAATCCTTTTATTTTTGGTTTTCAAGATACAAGAAAATATATAAAATATATAAAATTTCAAAGCAAATTTACACCGCAACAAGATAGTGAATAAGACTGGGATATTTCTATATTTATGGAAAATTCATATGCAAAAATGTGTTCTATATATATTTACACACAACGCGCGATATTGTGTATAAAGGAATACAAAAATTATGTATCCAAAATAAAATTTAAATTCATTATGATAATTAGAGGATGAAATAAACCACTTTTTAGGTCCTTTTTCCTTAATTGTGTCAATACAATATTGTTGAAGTGATCACCACTTCTAAGAAAACTCTACATCTAATCTTTTAGTTTTGTCAAGCATCGAAGCCATCGACAACGTATAAACGAAAGATAGGGTCGAAGGTAAACCGTATATTGTAGACAGGCGACGATGGCTTCAGGGTTTTCAATCATAAGGTAACACCGTCAGCGTGCGGATCTGGACCAGCTCGATAGTATTGCTTAACATTTCAGAGTATTTAAAGTATATTTCCTACCTTACACTTTACCCACGCATTTCTTTGTATTAAAATCGCATCCACCTAATAACCTCAACAAATATGTATTTTAATAAATATCCGCGAGCTAGTAACGAACCGTGTCTAAAATCACCGTATAGAATTAAATGCAAGTTATTGTATTTATCAATATTCTACCATATTCGTGAAATTAAACACTAACTAAACATTAACATACCATATTCACGAAAATAAACATAACGATCAAAGAGTTTTATTTTGTAATACGGTAGAGTCCCCCTTTTCCCAACACCCATTTTCCGAATACCTTAATATCCAAGCGTTTTATTATCAGAACGCTCTATTATCCGGACGTAATGATTCCCAGTAACGGATACCGCTTTCCCTCCCAAATATGTACATATTTTATTAACGTTCGTATATAATGTGTTCTCCCTTTCATTCGATCGAATGAATTCTGATTTTATACGAATTTAATATGAAACTAATAGCGTCGTAACTATCGAAACGAAATACGATAGAATTAAGAAGCTCGAAAGTAGCGTAAGTGCAACGAAATTAGTAAAAGACATTAGCGATGTCGAAAAAGCCACAATCGCAGACATTAAGAAACAAAAATATACGATACTAAGAATTATGCGTGGCACGTAGAATAGTCTAATGCTGGCAACGGTGGAACAACCCTAAATATACTGATGTATGAAATTTCAATTTTGTTACGATAAAGACAATAATACCGACGATTTTACACAAATGAAGGCGGCGGACAAAGAGGTGTCCTCTCGTGTCGAAGCATTCGTGGCAATCGAAAAGGGGCTTGAATGCTTCGAAAAAACAAAGAAAGATGTAACTCTATACAGATACTTGTTAAAGTTAAAAAAAATTACGTGACTCAGCAACCAAAAGGATATGGAATCCATAAATATTCGAGAAAACTATCGATTAATCTTAATGTATATTTGAATCAATGAAATTTTATACGAGGGAAGTGATTGTTCCATTATCCGGAAATTTCATTATCCTCTTTCTCAAATAATCTGTAAAATTGTACTTGTAGTGGATTTGACCTTAAAGATACAGTAGAACGAACAATTATCATTAGCTGTGGTATTCAATCGTTACCTTTTAGGATAATTCTGTCTTTCTCCAGTTCGTTTTCATTAAATTTGTTCACGTCAGGACAAGGTGTTTTTTGCTTTTTGTCTTATCGCCCTGTAATTTTTAATTTCGTCCCATTAAACTTCAATGGGACGAGTCTGCCGTCTCGATTTCCATAAGTTCTCTTATTTATGCATTCTTTAATCGTACCCCGACCCCACTGGAATGGCAACCATCAAATTCCTTTCCACAGTTGAAAACGAGGGGAGGACTCATTAAAATATTTACACCTTTCCCTTTCACGGATTCGATGGAAATTCTTTTTAAGGGGCCATATACTTTTTAATAAAAGCAGCTCGATGTGTTTTAGTTTGGAATTTTATACGTTTTTATGTCGTAGCAAAATTAAAGATTCAAGTTTTTTATGGAAATTTTACAGTCATCTTATTCCTTCCAGCGAAATGTTCCGCCATTTATGCGGCATTTTTCGGTAACGTTAGATCCCGCGCGACGTTTCAACCTCTTTAAACAAGATTCTCAAAGCGTTTGTTCCTGAACGCAGTTCTTTGAAATGGATTCGATCCGCGCCAATCCTTGTTCCGCCTGTCACCTTCCGATTGCGACTTTAAGACACAAGACTCGATCCTTTAAGACCACACCTTGTCGAAGGACGATTTGCTATTATCTAAACTTTTCAAAGATCATCTCCCATAATTATTCAATCGCTAAAATTTACGACTTTCATGCGAGCTGTTTGTACGATTCATATTTCGTCTTAAGACGACGATCTTCTCGTCGACGAACATTTAGATAATCTGCTAGTATCGAGACTTTTAACTTCCAAAGACTCTCAAGATCGACTTCACGCCGGGATAAAGGAAATTTTCAAATTTTCATACAATCGCATTCGAGTTAACAAGGAGAGAGTTGTTTAAAGAGTTAGAGGTTAGGCATGCATAATTAACCAATCCATAATTATCCAATAGCTAAAATTGATTATTTTCGATATCGTCGCTTTTATGATTTTCACGTCGTTTCAATTTATTATACGAAATAACTTCCAATAATACGCCGGTATTTTCAACGTAGGCCTCCTCGCCATCGTATCGTTTTGTCATTTGCAATGGAAAAATTCCAATTAAACGTTGATCCGTCGGTGATTTTACGATTTGCGCAAATATCGGAACTGTCAGCTTAAGCACGATTAATAAGCGAGCTATCGGTCGCCATAAAAGAGCAGAAAAAAAGAAAATAATCGTTCACGTAATTGCAGACAGAAGGCAGAACGACGACTTGACAGCTTTTAATGACGGTGGGAAACACGACTACGATTGAACGTAATTATTCGAATTTGCGTTCACGCGCGCAAATCTGACATCTCATTAATTTCCCGTTTGCCACGTTTCAATGAAATCGAATTGCTTCTCGCGAATGTAACTTTGTAATTTAGCCGATTCGGACGCGTTTCCAGTTCATTTTCTTCGGAAATTGTCGTGAAATCGCACGGACGAGTGATGCAGTTTCGCGTTTCCTGTGGCGCAATTTAGACCGCCCATATGCAAACGATAAATGAAATTTGATCCTTATGGTATTACATGACTTTCGAATTATATACTCGAATATCTATATTTCAAATATCCTATTTTATTTACACGCTACGTACTCCGTTACTGCGAATTATTGATATATCGCTGTATTGGAATTTAGCAATTTCGTTCTATCAATCATAAAATGTACAATTTTAGATTAAAAGGAAAAATTATAACGAATTATAATATCAGTTAATATTCAATATGAACGTGTCTTAGTTAGAATTTTTAGATTTCAAACAATTGCAACATACGTAACGGAATTATGGAATAATTTTCAATATTAAAATCGTTAATCGCAAATTTTATTACTAGCTCATTTTGTACCTAATGTTACGATATTATATTTTCTATCTAATATCATTATTTCAGTCATTGTAATTGTAAACATTTTTAGAACTGTAGAAATGGAATGTCAGAGAATTCAAATTGCTTTGCCGAGTTTCTTTACAAAAGAAACTAATAATGTGTTTGTTAGGATTATACGTAAATGAAAGAAATTTTTCAAAGAAGAACGTCTCCAGTCTCCAGGAAACGTTTCAAACCAAAGACGTACGCAGGCTTCTATTGTGCTGTAATAGCTGACTGTGGAGCTACAAAGCCTCGTGTACATTACAGTGAATATCGTCAAGAACGAGTAATACGTAGATAGCCGTATTAAAGCAAAATGAAGAGTATAAAGAAATACAAAGAAGTTTATTCTACAAAGTTTACTCGAAACGTTTCAAAAAAGTTCCACTAAAATTTCGTAATTAAAAAATGCATCGTTTTATTTCTTTGCGTTTCAGCTTTAATTACAACGAAGGCTATTTCCCACATTTATTTTCTACTTTTATCTATCTTTTTAATTTAATATTATTTGTCTCTGTGTCTTGCGACGCGTTAATTTATTTGTAAATATTTAAATACTAAATATTTGAATAGTAAATATATTCGATTGGGAAATGATCAAATATTTAATCAGTTAATTGATGAATCATTTTCAAACCTCCGCAATATCTATCATACATATAAAGCGAACAAACAAGAATTATCCGTTTTCTTTTCGAAAACGAAGATTTAGATAATTTATGCTTAATGATTCGGCCTTTATACGCCATTTTCTTCGCGACACGACGCGCGGAAATGGAATTTCACGAGACCGCAATAGATTTTGTGTACATTCGTGGTAGGCAATTACGGATCACATCTTTCATTTGGAACGTTCCTTCCCTCAAGCGTTTACTCGGTATCGCTGAGAACAACGAAGACGACATATTTCTCCTGTAACGTTAGATGACCCATACCACGCATGCATCCTCTGTACCATAATTTATCGCTCAACTTGGATCATCGTAAATTCAGGACCTTCGGTGCTCGAGGCGTTTCCTTTTTCACATTTTCTAAGGAGAAAAATATTTTCAGATTATCAGATTGTACGAATGTATTCATCGACTTTTTCCAAAACGTCGTGTTTTCAAAAACTTCTAATTCTTGTTTGTGACATCGTAATATCTTTATAATATAGCGTTTTATTTTCGAATAGAAAAATTTTTCCGATGGACACTGCGCTTGTTCCGAGTAGTCAATAACCATTGGTATCGAAATTAAAAAATGTTTATTTTCAAACCGCAAAAGAATAGTAATTCAACTTTGATTCAACTATAGTAAGTTGGTCGAGGAAAAATAATTAATTATGAAAATGTACAGGAATTAATAGATACAGATATGATGATGTGCGCGGGTACGATAAAATAAAATTGATAAAAAATTCTTGTTCGTGAAATAATTTTACAAACATGATTTCTCCTTACGTTTAAAATAAGTATCCTCGCGAGATTTATGTGTACGTTGTAAAAGCATAAAACTTGTCCGAGGAATGGGATTAACTTATCCCTGAGCGAAAGAAGACCATTCGCCTACCCAAAGTGCAATTAAAAATTTTATCACTTCCCAAGGGCAAATTACAGCGAAACATTAACCACCAAGCGTCGTTCAGAGGTCGTCGCTGAAGCACCGAAATATTAAATTCATCCACTCTTCTCCCTCTTCAACTAAACGTCCTTCCCTCGTTTCGATGTTTACGTCATCGTCTTGTCAACAAGAAGATGAATAAAGAAACAGAGATTTGAAAATGGAAGACAGACATCGATGAAGGAATATCGATCAATATTATAAACTGTGAGCAAGATATAAAATATTCGCCTGTGGATCAACGAATGGAAATTATATTGAAAAATTAAAATTTCCTAATAGCCAGGTAAATGTACTATTTTTATCATTTTACGTTCTGTATTAACATCTATCATTTGCTATAGTTTTTACGTTATGTCATATACCGTTTTAAAGATACGAAGGAATTCATTTTCATGTACGAGGTTATCACAATTTGTGAAAATTGTTGAAAGGCGGATGGAAAAATATTTGTTTCGAAATTTCAATCGTAATTGAATATTGCGATAGATCGCAGCTGTTCCTCGATCTTTGTGACAGTTTTAAAGTATCCGGGGAACGCTAGTTAACATGCGACTTCAATCCTACACGTTGAATTGTCCCCAATCGTTAATAAGTGTCCGTTCCATTAACGAGGTGTTGAAATATTTGCCAAAAGAGGGTCCAACCATATCGTCTCTCTGCCAAATTAAAATTCGCCTCGTGCCCTCGCGAACGTTATGTACCTGGAATTGGCCAAGCACGAATGAAGGTAATTCCAGAATTAGTCCGATCGTCCTTTCTCTATTCTATAGTTTACTCCATACTTTCCGGCAAAATTACTTACCGTACGTGAACTGTAACGAGATTATTTACTTTAGATACCTTCAATTCACTTTTAGTAATTGTTTTTTAAAGAACATATCGCGGGCTTCCTTTCTTTTATTTGCCATACGAAGGAAAATGAAAGTTACCGTACTGAAGAAATATTTTAAAACTTACATGCCCTTTTCGCTTAAAATAATCCTCTAGCGTTGAAGTGATATTCGCAAACGCGAATTTTCTATCTGTGTCGTGAAAATGAAAAATAACAATATGGTATAATAATCTCTGTTAAAGTTTGACAAGTTTCGTTCTTACTTTTTTGCTGTTAGTTCAGCAACTGCAGAATACACAGTTCCTAATTACGTTACGAAAGAAATATATAATAATTTATCATATGAATATATCATATTAAAAAGTGAAATATACAGGTAGAGTTTTTATTTTAGACATATGTTCGAAAATAAATAAGTTAATCATTCATTATATATGCCTCTGAAAACTGAATGAACACGTAGTTCTATAACGCGCACGCAATATCGAATGAAATACGCGATAAAAGCTAAAAATCACAAATTGAAAAAAGCTAAAATTTGAAGAAAGCTTGATAATTGCAGCAAAGTATACACACATGTACAAAATGGTATGTTAAAAAAAGAAATGTTGTACGAATATTATTTGCTAGCATGCAAAATGGGCAGCGGAAATTCGATCAGCGATGAACGCGTTAGTAACTTCCACTTCATTTTAGCGCCAGTTTTTCTTTGAATTCACATGCAGCATCGATAGTGTACATTATCGGTTATTTCACGCGCGCTGAAAATGTCGACAGCTTGAATAGAATATGTAGTGAAAACAACACACGTTGAACGAATGGAACGTGTTAAAAACAAACGCCTCGTGTTCGACGCACAGACGACAGCAGTCTATCAGTATAGAATGTAACGAAGCTTTCGCTTTAATTGCAATCCGTTCCTTTGTCTCTGAAATGCAGGCATCCCGCGAACCTGTTATAAAACGTCCAGGCAAACGGTGACACTACATTACAATTACAATCTCGAAAATATTTGGGAAGAATTCGCGACCGATGTCCGCGCACGATCACCGATTAACGGGCTCCGCTAGCAAGCTACCAAACAAATTTTACGCAATGAAGATGAAAGTAAATAGTATAGGGTGCTCGATCGATCAAACACTGATTATATATTTATTTAGGTTTTGGCGAATATTTGCATTTATTATATAGCCTATACTACATCGCGTATAATTTTAAACAGGAATTTTCAACGGGTGTCTATCGAGAGTGAACGAATTTCAAGTGTTAAGGACACGTAGATGGACTTGTAACATCTGCTTAAGATTAAATCTCGTTCAGATTAACCAAGTTGTCTGAATTCACGCGGCTTGAATTCGAGCAATTTGAAATACCTTGACCAGTGTGAATCTGTTATTTATTTGATTCGAAGTATTCCTTTGAGTTTCTATGCTCTCGTTAATCTTTCATTAACAAAGTTACTTCAAGTCAACTTAAATTCAAACAGCTCGATTAATCTCGTTTGAACGAGACTTTAGAATCTCATAGACGACCATAAAATTATCTGTAGTTTAAGACGACCGTAAATGTACTTCGAGGATGTCCAAATAATTTGCCTTGAGCGAATGGAAGATATTATAACGTAGAAAGACAGAAAACGTGCAGATGTCACGATATACATATTTCGTGGAAGATTCAATTCTTCAATGATAATCATTGATCTTTGAATTGTGCTCCGTTTAGGTGCGTTGCGTTATATTCTTACGCTTCGGAACAGTCTTCGTATCGAAACCGTTGCATATACCTTCGTTTTCACACTTCCCGAGATATTAGTATAGAATGAAAGTCCCTACAATGCCCTCAAAGTGTTACACGCAAACGAGCATTTCCTGAGATCCTAGCTTTCGTAGAAGGACTCATGTACATTCGCGGTGACGCGACAATTTTTTTTTCAGCCGCGGTCCTGTTTATCAGCTGTCGAATAAACGCGTCAAATATTAGTTTCCTTATCGCGTGGTTAATCCATCGTGCCGCTTAACGCGCAGGCAGAGCACGCATTTGTCTCCATTTATTGGCCGTGTTTCGATTTATATCATTTACGACGAGCCCTAACCACTTGTATATGGATCATCCCCCAAGCAATAGGACTAAGTTTCTAAATTTTGTAAAAAGAGAAGTTACTTTAAAAACGTTAGCTTAGAGAAGAGCTAGTTCTTGGAAACTTGGAAAGTAATTGTAGATCAATATACATATATGCCAGTTATTTGCAAGCGTAAATTAGAAATTTGGTACAAGTGCGTTTCTTCCCAAGAACGAAATAAATTTCCTATGAATTTTCAAAATTTTACAGCTACGCCTTAGTACGATGTTTCAATATTTATAAATGAAGAGTCACTCGTACGCCATATACTGCGCGAATTAAGCTTCAAGGAAGAGACATTAAGCTTTACAACCAGCAGTTATACCGATAAATTTCAGGGCACTTCTCTACTATTGTAATCTATAGCTACGTGCTCCAACTCTCCATTAACCCGATGTCTTTTATCAAAATTTACACCTACCTATCATTCATTTGCAACTTCAAAATAGTCAGTAAATCAAGACTCCGGTTTTCATACAAACACCATTTATTCTCTACTCTCTGTTTTTACCGAACGATTCCGACATCCTACACCAAAAACATGTCCACCCTATAGAACTCGCTCTACGCCCACCCATCACGGAATCTTTTCCTTTTACTCGGTCGGAGGAGAACGATAAAGAAAATTAATTCGTAAATCATAGGTAGCGAGTGTGGGCGAAAGAGATTAGCCGTTGAGCCGTAAACGGAACAATTTTTCTTCGAACAAACAGGTTCAGTTCTGTCGAAGATCTATGAAATTGCGACGAATCGCAAAGAAGGGACAAGGGAAGATCAAAGGGCGGAGAACAAAGGGTCACGTGACTGCGTGGGTACCAGATCGATGGCATCTCTCCATCGAGAGATTAATCAATGGCGCCACGTTGACGACACATTGTTCCCTGGTCACGAGAAAATCTTAATTTTCCCCAGTCAAAGACGTTCCTCGCCCCTTTATTAGCCTAGGTGCGACGAAATATGTCACGCGACGATAGCATGTGTTCCACAAAGAGATGTTTTCGTGGTAAAGTAAGGACAAAACGTCTCTTTCCAAAAGGAAAAGCAGGCACAGGAACGTGTTCGTCACTGAAAATTTTTGGTTCGATATTAAAGTCTTTTACTACGACTACGGAGAAAGTTTTATGTCGCAGATGCGGTGGAAAGAAAGTTTAAGATTGACGCATACATGCGAGTTTCTAGTACTCACGGTTTCTACCTTGTAACTGGATGCTTCTCCCCGGGTTAGTAACAATCATCTATTTTGTGACAAAAGTAAGCGGACAGGCAGCAGAAATAGATATCATTAAATTTCTAATTTCAATTGTTTATTAAATAATCTATGCTCTATAGTATATAATAAATAAAACTTAAGTATATAACACAAATATCAGTTCGATTAAGCTTCACTGATATACAATGATATATAATTTTTCTTGTCTATTTACTTCTTCCCCAACTGTTATTATTTACGTCCATTCATTGCTCCTGTAGAATAGAATTTCCTATAGATTCATGATAACAAAATTCTAACATAATGTCTTTTAAACTTACTTTTCACCGTCACTGTACCTCCGAAGCACGAAACTTGGTATTATACCGACGAAATCTAAATGAAAGATACACGAAAAAAAAAAAAAAATGCAAAAGAAAAAAGAAATCTTTGTCCGTACATTCTATCAAAAGTCTCCTGAAATTCAGTTGTAAATCTGTAAAATCACCATGATGAGTTAGTTCATCAAGATTGATCATTTTGTCCATTTTAATGATACTACAGCGTTAATGGGCCGACGGAGAATTACAGGATCGCCTCTATTTGCATAGTAATGTGGCCTGGTTCGCGATACTGGCAGCTGTTCTAATTGAATTTAAATGGAAAGAACTGTGTTACTGGGGAAAGACTGAGCTGCGTGTGATTCATGGCGTCTGCATGGGGTTGTTTAGGCGAATGATTTCAGGATAATTTTGCGGTTGGTTGATTCGTTGATTATATGAAAGCTGGAAAATTATAACTTGGATATAGAGAGGATTTGTCGGGAGTATATGGAGGTTCCTTTCAGAAAAACGGCGGTAAGGTACTCTATGAATAAAAATAAAAGGCAAAATAAAGGATAAATGTAGACTTATTAGAAAATAGTGCAAGAATAAAGAATAAGAATGAATTGCTTTTTGACGAGCAGTTATTCCTACGGTATTCTAAATAGAGTGCAAAGTAGCTAACTATAGCACGACACAGAGTAATTTTAACGCGAAAGTATCCTTGAATATAAAATGAGAGTAATTTTAACAGAGTCTTGAAGTCTTGATCGAACAGAAATCAAAAAACTGTGATTTGCATAAATCGATATTCCGCAAGTTATAGGGATAAATATAGTAATATGGTAAGTAAATATACCGTAGAGCGAATTTAGTCTGAATTAGTATCTGTAACCTCACGATTACTCAAAAACTGCGAAATAATGTAACGTTTAAAAATTTGTATTATAAATACAATATATTTTTACGAATAAGAGTCCTTTAAACTTGAGTGCCAATAATATAGAGCCTTAAACCTGGCCCTTAAGGTGTTATAAGAAATCCAGAAAATCGAAAGAAAATGTTTCTAAATAATTTCTGTGATTTTTTACGATATTCTTTCTCTCTGTAACATTCAATTAATATTTTAATGTCCTGAACCATAGCATGCTCCATGCTTCAAATTGTAATAGCTGATGTACTCGTGTTTCCCTCTTGGTAGATCAAAGTTAATCTGCTAGGGTCGGGTATACCAATAAACATTTGTAATTCGTGCAGAAATTTCTCGAGGCTAGCGCTTTCGACGAAAGACTGACTCTAGCGTCTAGTAATATAACTTGTCTAAGGAGCGCTCAAGCCAAATGCGAGATATCAACGCAAACCTTTAGGGCATCGAGTAACGTTCTGGACAATCTGATAAACAAATCGTCAAAAATCAAACATCATTTTTGATATTTTCAATAATTAAAAAAATTCTCTATTCGATTCACCCATTAAGGAAATCTAATTTCGAATTATAAGTCTCAAGATTATTAAGAATTTTATCAAAATGAACAAAGTTCTGAAAGTAAGATACCAACTTTGAATCTTCGATAATCTTCAAAGGCCTCGATAATTCAATGGACTTGCTCTTACTCAAACTAAATTTTAAATGAACCGAATCTCAAAACCTTAAATCACAACTTTGTCGACGCAAGGGGCACAAAATTTCAGAAATAAGACACGAATTTCACAACTTCTATCGTTACGCATTCCACGGTTTTCAATCAAAGTCTACGGTATATTCAGTTTCGCCTTCATTTTCGACCAATGCGCAAGCCAGTGGAAACATAAATTGTTCTGAAGCTGGCACGAGGTTCGCGGACAGGAAGGGAATCCTGTTAATTAACTTTCCGGCACAATGGCGGACCGGAACTTATAACAGGGCATCAGGTGACCGACTTTTCGTCCCCTTTTAACAAAGAACGCTGACACCGAAGTGCAGCGGAAAACGCGAGGCGAAAGTAATGACACCGCGACGGAGGGGATGAAAATGAATCATGGACGAGGTACGCTCCATTAAGGATGTTTACCGACTACCGGAGTCTGTGCTTAATCAATGCATCTTTTAATTAGACCCTCGTTAACTCTGTATCCGTTGCGTCCAAGGGGGAGTGGAATCTGAAAGGTCTGAAAATGTTCAAGGTTTGCCGAGCGGTCAGTCAACGCGTTTGACTGAACTATATAGATTATGGTTAGGACGACTAGATAGAAGTCGACCGAGCGAACGGTCGACCGCAGAGAAATTTTAGTAAGTCGCTTTGTGCAAATGCAAATTTGGTCTACTAGCTGAGTCGACCGTCGATTAAGGGCCGAGTGGCAGGAAAGTTTTCGTGTGCGAACACAAAAACTCAGTTGTGTAGGTTAGTAAAACCTAGTTGTATTCAGAGTCGATCACCGAATCCAACTTTTTAGATTTTCTGGTCAACTAGGATTCTGTAACTGGTACTCTTTGGTAGTCAACCGTCGATGAAGCTAGTCGATTAGATTTACATTTACACAAAGCGATTTACTAAACTTTTTCACTAGTCGACCACCTAATCGATTCGTTCTTACGGTGAATGCGTACGTGAACGAACTGACATTCTAACGAATGAAACATCTCAAGATTACAATGTATACACTCATAAGAATCGGTAACTTAGGTACTGTATGCCAATCTTTATCTCATCGTTAGCAGATCAATTAACGAACAATTGCGAGCAATTAAATATGTTTGCGTATTTATTTGTTACGATGTATTCATTAATATTTGAACATATTTAATTGTTTTGAAATATTAATACGTTTGCTGTAGATCCGATTCCATTTTTTACAATGCTGTACAATGCTAAAGAAAAATTTTAATACGATACGGTATATCGTAAAACTTTCTATATATGTTTAATATGAATTATAACGAAACACTTTTGCATAAATTCGGGCTTTTCAATTCACGTTCAAATCGATGTCATACATTTATAATCTAAAAGTATGTACTCACTCGAATGCATGTCGTATGCAGTAAACGTATTGAATTCGTTAAAACAGTAGCCCGTACAAATACGCATGCACAGTAACCGTTACCGTACGCGATCGACATCTGTGATACGATAAATTTCTCTTTGATCCGGTAATTCGCTTCTTTCAAGAAACTTTCAACTCGAACGTTCGATAAAAGAACTAGAAGGACCGTACTTTTCCAAAGATCCTACTTTTCAGAGAGCTCTCGCGTAAAGTCCAGTAAAAATATAGTATAGTCTAGTCAAATGGAGTAGAGGTGGCACGATAAATCATCGTTCGAACGATATGACAGGGTTGGATGTGACACGGCATCCGCAACGACACGGTGTTGAATCCAACGAGAACAATGGCGGCGATAATTTCGTAGATTTGTGTCGCACTTTTATGCCGCTGCGCCGCATGTTAGAAAAAGGCGAAGAATGACGAGCGTTTAGCTCGATTACTTTACGCATAGGATTGCTGCGATCGAGTGGTTGGATTTACTGAAACGTTATTGCGACCGGTGTTTAGAAGCTTCGTATAATTTATACGTTTCCTTAACTTGCACGAGAAATCACAGAGTCGAGACTGCAAAAATATTTCCAGATATATTCGAAGTAGATTTGAAATAGCTGATGCGTATGACGGTATAAAAATGGAATGAACTTTCCTTTACGAGAATGTAGGAAAGAAACGTGGATTGAAATTCTCGTGCGGGCGATTTCGTTTCCAAGAGGAAAGTTACGTTCGTCTTTGATTAAAGTTTCAGTTGCATCACAAGATGACTAGCTTTGTTTCATTTTTATTTTTACAATCGGCTTGAATAAAATGTACACTGTCTAAGAGGAAGATGATGATTGAAGTAAATTAATATCTGTAACGTGCTCGAAATTGTTCAATCGTGTATATTCAGCGAAATATGATTTATCAAGGTCTTTTTTTTCTATACTTTGTTGCTACTTTTGTTTTTTAACTAAATAATATAATCCATAAATATATAAACATATTATAATATCGTTAACTAACTAGAGGGTATCAAACATTAAAACATCATTCAATTATCGGGTAATCGACAAAACTATCAACAAAAGTAGTCGGCGCAAAATCTCGACAAAAATCTCTGCGATTAAAGTTTCTGTAAAAAAAAAAAAAAAAAGAAAGGAAACAAGAACGCCGTTCAACATGTTTTCTACACGCTCGATCGGATGATCTCCTATTTTTGCGTCTACATCGCAAATTCGAGGATTCGTTACTAATTGTTCGAGCCCGGCCGACCTAAATAACTTCTTGCAGCCATGAAATCCCGAAAAAAGACCTATATATGTTCGGGAGTGGACTCGTGAATTTTCGCGTTTCCATTCATTCGAGCGGCCCTTTCGGTCGAATCCACAATTATAATCGCAAATTCGAAGGCCGCGCCCCTTTTCTCATGTAAATTTGCCACCGTTTTTTAGAGCGTGACTGAGATGCCTAACGGCTCTCTAAGGCTGATTTATAGGCAAGATACACACGCGATGGCGTGGGGTCAAGTGCTTTCAAACCAGGCGTGTAGCTACTTCCGACCGTTCGATTGTGATGTACAGAGGTGATGGAGTACGATTCGACGATTTAACGATTTCACGGTTGGCCTGTTCGTTCCATGATACCATTGTGTTTGTTCTCGATAAACCGGCACGAAACGATTATTATCTACCGTGGATCTCGATTATCGCGACCGGCAGCGTTTCTTTCCTGGCACCGTTTTTACAACGATGGCCTCATACGCACACTACGCACGGTAACGCTACGATAAAACCGTAGAAGAAAATAATAATTTCATGCGGAACTTACGAGCTATTTCGACAATTTATGCCAATGCATACTCGTATATGTCAGCGCTGCTATTTCCAAGTAAATTTTTGCCGCGAGGCTAATTCGTACGCGTATCTCGCGTTAAAATGCTAGAAACAAGCACCGTCTGACACCGAACACTTTACACGCTGAAGTGTTCTTACTCGCCCAGCCGAGATAACGTTTAGTTTTGCCGCATTCCGGAACATCTAGAAGCCCAAGAATTTTTTCCGCGACGTGTAGAACCGACTACTAGAAAAATAAGTAGCAGAGAGCACCGTGCCACGACCCAATGAAATTCATGTTCGCGCGGCGATCACGTAGCCGGTTTTAGAAGCGGTAAAACGCGGGTTTATTCCACTAACGTTCCACGACGTGGTATTCGACATTAACCTCGGTATTAATATTGCAGCAGGCTTTCGGAAGTGACAGAATCGAAAGAAATTCAACGCTCGTAGCATCGAGAATATTGTTGTTCGAGCCTCCTAACGTCAAAGAAGGCATTAGACGTACGAGAAACTATGTCACACCTGTGACGTACGATCGTCGACTAGAAACATGTTGTAGAGATCAATGCAGGAATGGTCATACCCCATACACGATGAAAATACCTCTTGTTCCTTGCAAGCTGGTCGTCCATAAAATTCGTACGACATACCCCACACAAACACTAAATAAATCTCTGTTTCTCTGGCAGTGATATCGAGGGAACGATTCCCGTCGAGCAATCGAGAAACCCAATTCTCATTCGTTCGCCCGGCGAGTGTCAAGGTTCGACGCTTTGGTAGTCGATCCACCCTATTCCCGGAAGGAAATCAGGCCATCCTGAACGACGATTGTAACGTCCACGCTGTCCGCTCATCGGTCGAGTCTTCGTAAACACTGGTAAGTTTCGCACTTGGCCCTCATAGTTGCACGAACAATAGCGGCAGATCGATTAACGGCACTGTACGCGCCCGTAGAAACGACCGAAGGTGTTCATCGGAATGGGAAATCTCATCGGATTCCTCGAAACAAGATAATCTTCTTGACTGGCTGATCTTGACACATCGATTGTCATGTCCATTTTGCGGCGATCTCTCAGAGATAGACTTTCCTACAGGCACCTTCCCTTTTCGTAGACTCTTCTTTCGTTCATTTTTATCTCCGCGTCAAAAACAACCGATCCCTGTGCACTCGACCGAACATCGCGTTCAACTGACCAAGCACGCGGCTCCCAGCACATCAATTTCAATTCTCCCTCGTCGATCACCACGCACCGACTATCTCCACCAGACAGACAACCAACAGAGACAGAGGTAGTTGCACGAGGCACCCCTCGTCACTTCGGAGTATCGCCGACTACGGCACGCTCCGCTCTCCCCTTCTTTCGCAACCCCTCACGACGATCACGTGACCGGGAAATTTTACTGGCGCAGCGGAATCAAACAACTTCCTGCTACGATCCGCTCTTCGACTTCTTGCGATCCTATAATGGATAGTGCCACAAGAGTCGGATATCACGCCAACTCTCTCTCTCTCTCTCTCTCTCTCTCTCTCTTTCTCGGTCGACTCGTCGATCAGTACATCGTAACGCGAACCAACGTTTCGAGTCTGAAAACCAACAACCACCGGCACGTCATCGTGAGCACTGGCTGTACTAGAAACATCATCGATAGTTACAGGCGATGTTGCTCTCTCGAAGCACTTTCACTTTTTTCTTGTTTTGGCGCGTGTACCGCGAAGCTGCACGTGCACCCACGGGGGTGTCTGTTTCGTAGCCGCCGTTCCCCGTGTGACACGTGTCACTGCGCTCTACCGCAGCAGAAAAGAAGAACGGCCTGTTCTGTGTGCGTGCGAGAAAGAGAAAGACAAAGATAGAAAGAGGAGGAGGAGGATAGGAGAATGACAAACGCGAGACTGCACGGCGGTCCGTGGACGGAAGACAGACGCGATGGCGTTACGAACGGAAAAGGAGGGAAAGTGTGACAAAGGGGGGAAGAGATAGCGACAGGGAGAAAAAGAGGAAAAAAAGGCGGCTACCAGCTCCGTAGCCTTCGATTTTTAGAAGGAAAGTGAAGGCTGCAGACACCGCCCAGCTAACCGCCCGGGTGTGCCAACGCGAAAAACCACCCCCGTAGTGTGCTCCACAACCGATGCCCCGAATTCTGTCATTGCCCATGCGCATGGTAACCTTGGTTACCGCGCCCAAGCGCGCCAACTGTCGCCCTGGTGGTAGTCCACGGCACTATCACTATACCCTTGGAAAAGTTTCACGCACCCCGCCGATTCCTACGGGACGAAAACCGTGCGCGCCCCTGCGCGTTGCTCCGTTAAAGGGGCGGCGTGGCCGTGCTGATTATTTTTTCAGCGGGACGCGTTCCTCGCTGTACCGATGAGTCAGCGGTACCGAATTAAAGCCGAGAGGACGGTTTACGGATTCTACGAGAGATTCTACGTTGGATTCTGACATGTATCAATAGGATGTGGAATGAAATTTCACAATCGCTTCGATCGAATATTTTCAGGGCAATTTTGTATATATATTGTGTACGCCGTCGCGTGTATTATCGTGTGTGAATTCAAGATACATAAAAGAATAAAAGTATAATAATACTAGGTTCAGTGGTAAGTTCATTTTCTTTGAAAAAAAGGCACGTCAGGTCTTACTATTCTCATTTGAAATTTATCTAACCAAGGAATAATTTATTTATCTTGTTTTTTTATACACGTATCTTTACATTCTTTTTACAACTTTTGTAACATTTTTCGAGATGTATATGTTAATGAACAGCGAATGAACTTATTGCTCAACCCAATAATTTCCAAGTTTTTGTGCAATTTGTAGATTTAGAGAGAATGCAATCGACGAACGTAAATTACTTATTCGTGTATTTACTAATGATGTATTTTAAAATTATATACGTGGTCCGTTGAGATAATCGTTGATTTTCAGTATTACTGTTTGAATTAATCGCGATGATTTTTGCATCGATGAAAGAATTATTTCATTCGCCTTTTATAGTTTAAAAATTAAACGATCTAAAGATAAGAAGCTTTTCCAGTAGTCAAAGAAGTCTTCGAGACTTAATACTTGATAAAACCAATTCATTCATTGCCTAATGAATGCCTAAGAAATCGATTTAATCACAGGATAGTATTTTGCTACTGAACAACGGCTAAAGAAGAAAAAAACAAAGCCACCGGGTTCTCTCACCTTCCACTTTGTAATTAAATTGCATTCTGTCAAAGATAAATAAATACCTGGGGGTTTTTCAACGATGACGTATCTTACTTATGAATTAATTTGATTGTGAACGTAAATTATTGGAAATTGAAGTTATATAATTAAATTCCTCGAACTTTTCAATATTATAAACCACATTCGATACGCTTCAAATATATCACAAGGATTAATATAATGCAGGCTCGTTCGATTAAACGAATAAAAATAAAGGAAAATCTTCGTAATCTAGCAATAATCTAGCGTTATAAAGACATGTGTAACATGTACTTCGCGTTTAACATATTTCGATTATCTATCAATTTAATCTTCGTAAGGTCCTCTCAGCCTCTATAATTAAACGCCGATTAAATATCTTCTCTCGTTCATACACACATTAATCTCCTTCAAATTCATAAATTCTGGCAAACTCGATGGCTGGAATATTCGATATTCATCGATGTCTGATCAAAGTTTCGTAGTACCGGCCCATCGAATCCACTTTGCCAGTGGTAAAACGTACTCGAGTTTATTGTACCTCTTACTGCAAACTGTAACCGATTTAGTATCTCCGATATTCAATATTCATCAGCTGTCTGACCAAAGTCTCCAGCTATTTACCGATTAAATTTGCTTGTTCCAAAAGATACTCAACCCCGTTCTCTATTTCTAACCGCATACACCAACCAGTTTAACATCTTTGATATTCGATGCTGATCAAGTCTGATCCAAGTCTGATCAAGATCTCGTTCTCCTTACTCCTATATTCATCGCTCCATCATCAACCGACAGTCGATCTCATTCTATCTTTAATCATTCGTTAATCGTGAATTCACGTCCACTACGTTTACTCGTTTTGGAAGTTAGTCATTCAAGTCTCATTCTCCTTACTAAGAACATTCGTTGTTCCATCGTCGACCCAATCTCATTCTATCTCAAGTCATCCGTCATTTACTCGTTCTTGATAATATTCAGGCCTGTTCGATATTTCTAATTGAACACACGAATCTGTTTAACATGTTCGACGCTTGATATTCATCCCAGTCTGCAATATTATTATATGAAATATTATTCTCCTTGTTATTATATTCGCTGCTCCATCGTCAAAGGACACTCGATCTCACTCTACCTTCAATCAGTCGTTAATCATCATTTCGTCTCGTACGTTTACTCAACTTTGCGAGACATCCGGCAACGTATCGAAAGATCACGCGATATACATTTCTGAAGCAACAACGGACGAGACGCAAGGTTTGCTCAAGCAAATTAACGCAGACACCGCGAGAATTACTCGCGCATCGCGTAGTTTCCATTACTAGGCTTATAACAGATGTAACCTATGCGGGTGACGGAAACCCTCGACATTGTGGTTCGTCCCGTTCCTCTGGCATAAGTGCAGAAACGTTTTCATGACGGTGCAATATATGGTTGATCTCCGAAATGGTGAGGGATCAAGAGACTCGACCCAGTATTTGTTACATGGTATTCCGATCGATTCGATGTCGTAAAAATAAATATAAACCAATAGTTTAAGACGTTTTCTCTGCCTTGCTGATGTTATTTAACTTCTTTTTATTCGCATATCTAAGAAAATAATACATGTACATATGTAGGATACATACAGTTACTGGAATTTATGACACTATGTGCACTGACAACGTTTTCAGATGTATCGATACTCTTTGTGTTCATATTTTACGCATTATATCGCGATTGCGTTATATATAATCTTATGTAACAAATCATTGTATGCAAAATAAAGATGTGAAGCATTTGATAAACGTGAAAAGTTTGTACCAAGCATGTTAAATCAACTTATTAATCGCGTTATTGATCAATTAACTTTTATTGTTGAGACGATGCTTTTTTTTTTTTTTTTGAAAAATCTTTGTGAATATCGAAGATAAAATTATCCAGGGAGATACAAATTCTATTAATACAGTAAATTCGAAAGTACATCTTACCGTGTAATTTTCTACCCTAGCTACAAAAGCAGATTAATGTAGATCATACCACATACCATCATGTCTCATAATTTCTGACAACAATGAATCACTCTGATAGGATTTGTTTTGTCGACGATTTAAAGGCCGAATTTACCACTTCTAGTTAAGAGCTTTCACATTAGTCCGTAACAATGAAACCGTCTTATCAGATAGATACCGTTCTATAGATGAAAGCAAATACATATTTCGGTAGTTGAAAACGTAAACGTTGAAAATTTAGTGACGTAAATTTAACAGTGAATTAAGATCAAAACTGACAGGCTAATTATTATTGTCCCGCTATGCACAATATTCTCCAAGCTATTTGTATAAAATAATTTGACAAATATCGTTGTTTTT
Source organism: Bombus haemorrhoidalis (assembly GCA_014825975.1). NCBI lineage: Eukaryota > Metazoa > Arthropoda > Insecta > Hymenoptera > Apidae > Bombus > Bombus haemorrhoidalis. The sequence goes on from CM026167.1 coordinate 18,249,902, forward strand.
CTGTACCGTGATTATTAATTTTCCTCCACCACAAGAATAATCTTTTTTCTTTGAACAGAAAATTTGTATTATAGTAAAATTCGGCATAGCGAATAACTAGGCGGAATAATATTAACCGAGGAGACGCGAGATGTTTGGTACAATTCAGGGAAATTTATTGCGGAAATCAACACGCAGACGTTCGTCACACTGATGTTTCAAATATCGGGAGAACCACCATTACAAACGAAAAAGAATCATTTCAACGATGCAGGATCATTTCGATATTCGAATAACAATTCACGATGTATGAGAAAAGCTAGTGTACCAACGTCATTAATGCAATACATAAATGACACGTCGCTGTGACAAAAACAATATCAGGAAACCATGGTGTCATGATTTATGTTTACAAAAAAAAAAAAAAAAAAAAAAAAAAAAAAAAAAAAAAATGAAAAAATAATCAAAGAACGTGAAAAATATCAAAAAATGTTCGAAAGACGCGAAGAAAATAAAAAAATATCCAAAAGTTATAAAGCGAGATACAAACGAACAAACTGGCAACGCGAATTTTCCATATAACGAAATTTCAAATCTCTGACCTGTAAAATTCGGGCTTTTAATAAAAACTATAAAGAAGTTCGGAAAGGCGATGAAACATGTAATAGCTGCGAATTAATTCAATAATTCAATAACTGGAATAAGCGAGCCAGAAGGAAATCCCGGAACGAGAATTGTTTAACCTTGGTTAAGTAGCATAAACTTGCTAATCCACGCGATATTGGTCGCCACGGACTCGCTTTAGCGCTAGTTCTGGTAACTTTCCGCAAACTTTTGAAGAACCCTGTGCTACGTCAGCTTTTCCTGTTGTTTTTAACGTTTCAGTTTCTGAACACGTTTGCACGTTCACGAGCCAGCGATTGAAACATTAAATAAGTTACTACGGACGTACTATGAAACGTAAACACTCTTCAAAATAAAATTGAAGAACGTGAAAATTTCGATCGATACAAGTAATTTTTCGCGTGTTTCAGCGAAACGTTGCTATTTTTAGTATAATATTAAGTAAAATTTATGATAGTCGAGAAGTTGTATAAACCTTTATTATATGTAGTATCCTACAATCAGATGACATTGCGGGATACTTTAAAATCATATCGATACGACCGATCGTACGACGGATCTTTCGTGTCGATCGCTATAGCGTAAACAGGAACTACATTAAGAACGAGGAAGAGCTTAAAAGAAAACAGAAAGCATTATCTTCTTTCGCGAGAACTTGCTCCAACTTCCGAGTCACTTCACCCGAAGTTAGCGTCTTAGCGCTGCAACGCCGTTAAATATTGTCCAAACTATTAAAAAATGGTAAAACAACGTAGCCTAAAGATAAACTACGACGTTGCTGATCTACATTACTCCATTAAGAAGCAAGCTCGAAAGTTACATAAACACGATGTTATTGAGAAGCTAGATAAAGTAAATAGCCTGCATATTGTTTTATGAAAGTACAATTAAAAAAAAAAAAAAAAAAAGAAAGGAAAGAATGGAACAAAAGATACCTTACAAGAGTTTGCTATAGAAATATAAAAACGTAAAAAAAATTTCCATAATTTAGAAAATCTATATTTCATAGTCTTCTAAATATTTCAATTTCTTCAAACTTCATAAAATCGTAGAATCTAACGGTACAAGAAGAAACGAGAAATGGATTGTAGAAAGAGTAATAAAATCCTTAGAATTCCTTTTTTATAGTAACAGTGTTAAAAAAAAAAAGAATTCGACGATGTAAAATTGATTGGAAAAACTGCAAATAGAACGTTGTTCGAATCCAACGTTTGTTACAAACAGGTTAATAAAATTGAACTGCTTGTTCTATTTAAAGTTTCTCAAACAATCTATATACTATATACACCATGTAATTTTTACATCCGTACTTCCCTTTCGTTAAATTATTCCGTTCGAAAAAGTCCTATTATAAACGCGAAGAAATATTCGCCCCGGTGGTGTTCCAATTTAGAATTTGATGAATCCAAATCAGAAGCTTACGGAATACAATAGTACACGTTCGAAATGACTTTTATAAATTTAGGTGATCCGCAATTAATGCTCGATGACGAAGATAAACCGGAATTAAGGCAGTTTCGATTCTTATTATCATAATAGCGCACAGCCATTCAGCAAATCACATTAAATCTATTACATTATGTATGTATGCTAGCCTACTGACACAGGAAAGTAATATGAGATGCTGGTAACCCTAAGGAAGAAACCCAGCTATCGCGTCCTTTCGTACGCTACAAACACAATTTTTATGTTAATGTAATAAGAAGTCGTGTCGACGTCGAGCCGTAACGCATTTCTCAACGAACTTTCTTCCTGAAAGTTGAACCACCTCCGTCGACGGAACTAATAATCATAAGATGCTGGTAAACGAGCGTCTTCAACCAAAGATCGAGTGTTCTTTGAAATTTTGATTAAGATAAATATAATGGCGAAAGTAGATCGTCTATATCAAGAAATTCAACTATGGGATTACTTCAGATTTTCTTATCTCGTAATGTTCTGTTCAATTACAAAAGTAGATTCTGCGATTTTCTGAACAATGGAGCGACGTATCTTGAAGTTGCGCAATCAAAGAAAACCTAATCGCTCGGCGATAGAATCTTCAAGGTTAACAAGATGATCTTATCGTTTTGGAGGAATACGTAAAAAATTTCACAAAGGCTTCTACGAGATAGAAGAATCTGTCTTTTCGTCTATCGCTTATGAAATAATCGTGGAGCTTGTAACGAAGACGATCCTCGTCAAATTTTTCATCCTTTTACAGAGTAACGCATTCCATGATGAATATTACGAAGAATATTGTAAAGAGTGATCGGTGTTTTGATTTACTGTCGAAGATTAATTCGATTCTAAAGGTAACAAACTCTGTCACGATGTTTGCAAGTTCATCGTTTAAATAGATACGAATCTTCCGCTATATAATTAAAAATATACTCACAATATTTTGTTTAGAAAGTTGAAATGTATCGAACAGATTCTTTCGCTTTCCTAGAAAAAGACACATACGCACAAGGTTTCACTTGACTTTTCCTTGTTCAATAGTCCTTAAATTATTCAAAGCTTTATTTATAAAACTTCTATATTTTACATATTCCCAGAAAAAAAAGATACATCTATAAAAAAAAAAATGTCTTATTCAATCACCGAGAATTCATTGAAATTTCAAATCCTTCTCCTCAAATAGAAATGCAAAGGGAATTTCCATTAAAGGAACTAGAGACTTTTTCGACGGATCACATGTACAGAGAAATCCATGGAAGGAACAATATTCGAAACGAACAATTGCAAACCCGTGGAATTCCCTGCGACGACAGAATTTACCTTGTAAGCATCGTGAATCCCTCCCGAGAGTCGATTGTAGTCTCACGTTTCGAATCTCGCCCCTCGGGCTGCTAGTCCGTGGAACAGCTCGCCAGGGACTTCCGTGCTACCGTAAGAAAATAGGGGTGTACTTTTATATGGCATCGATGCTTTTATAAAGGAACGGAAAAAGGTAGAACGCTGGTTCACCAAGGGCAAACCGACTGAAACTCAAACCTTTCGCAGCCGAAACGCGATTAGTCCGAAGGCGTCTTCGATGCCTTTGGTCGCGATACTTATAGGGGTTAGATTTCTTACGAGAAAGAAAAGCGCGATTTCCTTACGAGAATATTCTATGACCGTCTTTCAGACATTCCTTTTGATCTTCCTTCTTTTATTTTTTCTTCTTACTTGTTGACATTAGACGTACAGCGGGGATTTTTGTGATATTTGTTCATAAAATGACTTTTCTACATCATATTTCCTTCGTAAGATATATTTTGTTATATTATCAATAATAGCGATAAAGGGAAAACGATAAGAAAATTTTACTACGTTTAAAGGTTTAAAGGTTTCTTGAGACCGAAGATTTTTCAAGAATTTCTTTCTCTTCCTTGATGTTATATCGTGGGATTTATTTATGGGAAAAACGAACATTTCATCTATTTACTCTTTCTATTTGATTTTTTTTTTTTTTTTTTAGAATGTTGAACGTCAGATTAATATTAATAACAGAAAGATAGTAATAATAAAATTTTATTGTACTTTAAACTTAAAATTGTTTACGCGTAATGAGTTGAAATATACAAACGTGGTCTAAGCGTTGTTTTAACGAGAAAAATCATTTATTGGAATTGCCATCGATCCATATGAAGCTGTCCACAAGTTTAACGGGTTACGTTAACAGGGTCGAAAGTTTCAGAATATTCCTTTTATGATATCTCGAGGTGAGACATTCTAATCGTTCCAACCCTTTATCCAAAGTTTAATACCGTACGAGTCTAAGTTTCAATGAATATTCAAGAGCGCAGAATGTAATATTGGCGTCTTTACCCGTTCAAGTTTTTTAATCTCATGGTATTTAACGCGGATATTGAATTTATCGCGTTTTAGTAGAATTTATATAATGAACGTCGAAACGAGAAAAGCTGTAAATCGTATGCAATTAAAGTGGCAGCGCGTTGGTTTGTCTCGAGTACAATGAGCTCGAGATCAGTTTCGAACTTTTAACGTGAATGTTTACTTTGCAAGTACAAAGGTAATTAATTGATTTCGAATAGAAATTGTGGACAGAAAATGATTACTTGCAAGTGGTCCGCAAATAATTTTCGAAATAATTCGAAATGGATATCAATAACCATACAGTCGATGAAAGAATTTCGTGCAACGTAATTCTTTCCTGATATAAAATAAAATCGGTTTGTTGGTTTATAGATATACATTCAATAAATGCGCATAGCGAATGATTAAAATTGGAATTGCTGAAATTTAATGTACTTTTAGAACGAACGATATAATGTAACTTCTCAATCAAATCTTCGATCCTTTAAATTAATTTATATACAACTTCAGAGCGGAATATTTTTATCGCGAACGATATTCCTGAGGGATTAAAATTTGTAATTTCGTTCAAGATATATACACTGAAACCAAAATTCTACAATTACTGAAATTTAAAAGTTCGGTTTATTTTCACTCGCTCTTCTTTAATTCCGCTGTGGCCATCGAATTTTTGTGTTTCGATCTTGCTATCGTCTCAATGAAATTGAAACGAGGAATCAGTAAAGATTCTTTCATTTCCTTTCTTTTTTTTTTTTTTTTTACTCAAACTTAAGATATTGCTTAATAATAGAAAAGTACGATTGTACGGAAAAAGGGTAACGCGGTTAAAGGTAATCTAAATAAAAGCCGTCCCTTCTAATTCAATTCCCTCGCATAAAATAAAGAAACTTATTATCCTAGTACGATTTCAGGAAGCCATTAGCCCATTCTTTATTTCTTGCGATATTCGCCTAGGTCCACGGTAATTAATTGAAACTGGAAATTTTACTTCTCCAAAAGAGAGAAGAAAAGAAAGGTAGAGAGGAAAGGATAGGGAGAGACAATCAACCACGAACAAACAACCCAAACAATGTTTGTTAGAAAAGATTAGCAACTCCCGATAAGTATATCCAATCGATATCCCGTAAAACAACAAATTTTTTCTCCATGTTACGTAAAAAAAAAAAATTTACGTCTGTTTAAACTCGATATCGTTAAAAGGCAATGTCGCACAGAAGGGTATTTCCCGCGTAATCCAATCGATAGCACTGAAGATTCGTCACCAACGACTGGTCTATTGCGTCCTTAATCACGTTCACGTGTATGTGTGTGGCTATTAACAAACAACGTACGATAGGACTGTAAAAGGTGGTGCGAGCGAGCGGAAAGCAAGTCATAGAAATCCTTTAGTCGGAATTCTTTAAGAGGTGGCGAAGGAAATGCTGTTCGAGTCGCAAAGTTACGAAAGAATCAGGCACGTTTCTTAACGAGACGTCCCACGGGCAACGAGGAAAGTTACTTTGTTTCAGCAACTTTCGATATCGACGACATTGTTGAGACTGAGTTAGGCGGCTAGAGTGGCATCCACGCGTGACTTCGTGATCCACGTAATGGGTGCTGCTGAAGTGTTTTCGCAGTGTGAGGGTATTTTCACAGTGAGAATTCGTGTGAATGACGGATGATTGAGAATCGCACGAATGTTTGGATTAGAGCAATGGAAGGGAGAAGCAATTCAGAGAATGCACGCGGAGATTTCGAATGAATGGTGTCACGTGGAAATTTCTGTACACGTGATAAAAACGATTTTTCATATATCAAAATTTCGCGTGACATGAATGAAATTTTTTTTTAAATCTAATAACTATTGTTTATTTTCTAATAATAATTTGTTATTTAAATAAATGTAGCGGCATATGAGTCAACGGAAGATTTGAATCGCGAGACACTCGTATTATTTTGCCTTGGAATATCAACGTTGTTTTGGTTCGGTAGGTTCAAAGGTAAACGAACTCCGACGACAAAACATTATCGTCGTTATTTGTAACCGTCAATCGGAGTTACGTTTGAACTTTTTACAATAACATCGGTCGATACAAATAGACGAACGTGCTCTCTAGGACAGTCATTATAGCGAGTCAGTATAGCGAGTCATATAGTCGAATAGCGAGGGTATAGTTGAACAGTAGCATTGAGCGAGCGACGATTACGACCGGCATACACTATCTCTGGACTTGTACTCAAAATGATTTTAATATACACTAACTATTATCATTTTATCACTTGTCTCTTTAATTAACCAACACGTTATAATAATCCACCCCATAAAACATATTTATATGCTTATATTTTTCCTCATAGCTTTCCTTTTTCATTCCTTTAGTACAAATTTTATACTTTAGTCCTCGGTAGCTCTGCTTTTAAAAATATAATGCTATGGAGAAGTTAGACAGTGAGCTTTTGGTAAAACCTAAGAGTGTTGTAAGTTAAAATCGCAGCTCAACGTTGAAACTTTAAATTTATATTCTTCGATAAAAGTCAGTCTGTAACGTAATATTCCCAAAACAGCTGCAAAGACTATTAGATTCGTGAAGAGGAAAATTTCCTATGAATATAAGACGCTCGTACGAAACCATTAGAGGAACGTTGAAACATTTAAGATGATCGAGCGACACGTCTCAGACCACTACCAGAGGAAGAAACTTTCAAGTTCGCGACAGCAAAATCGTGAGACCAATTCGGATCACGCTAGAATTGTGAGACGAAGAAAATTACAATTTTAATATTGCGGAATTGAGAGACTTCGTATATCGTATTTCGGATATATTAAAGTGCTATAAAATACCACATTAAAGTGGCTACAGTCTTAGTTGCAGCATCGTGAAACTTCGGATACCGTGACCTAGATCTGTGGAAAACGCATCAGACCACTCTAATGGTAGAACTTAAGAGGAGACTTAAAGTGCACGATTCTGCAATACTAAAACTTAGCACAGGCCTTCGTATCGCGGAGATATCGATTTCAAATTTTCAAATCCTACATCCCGAATCTCTGTTTTCAAATTCAATACTCTGAACCTTCGACACTGGATCCTAAATCTTGATCTAAGACACCTAGACTGGGATAATCCAGGATTTAGGGTCATGAATTTCGACGTGTTACAGATTCCAGAAGGAATTCAGGCTGGACCTTGGCACGTTTCGTGTTTTCAAAGCCCTCTTTTTAATGCTACGATTTTTTAATATCATTCGAGTATTAAAATTCATGAAATTCGCAGTTAATCGAGTTTAGAATGACGTCAAAGTCGCAGGCTTTACAATACAATGATCGTGAATTGAGCTGTTTTGAGTGATTCGGAGGATTAGTTGACTAGCTGACGTGAATACAATTTTTAAAAGAAATCCATTTGATTGTACATCGTTTGAAACTTTCATATGGAATTAAATTACGCAGCACTGTAATTATTTGTACTGGATCGATCACTGTCAGAGTCATGTACTAGGAATTGCAAACCTATACTTCTTTATCTACATCGTTTTAATAGGTTTGTAGACTAGTTCTTAGACTCAGGAATCTAATACTTTAAATTGTTACTTTGCAAGTAGATCGCCAATCGAAGAAGAAAATCGCGATAAATAGTAATTATACGAATTTTACAGATTGCAAAATTTATCGTATTTTCGTCTATCGTAATCTGTTCTTCAAGCCATGAACATAAAGTTATGGAAATTTTAAAAATCATAAAACTTATAAACACTGTTTACCTTTTGCTAATAGCCTTTCTCTAAGTTTCATTACCGTAAAGCGGAAGCTACAACAAGTAAAAACAAATATGCCAAAGTTATGCAAGCGTAAATTACTTTTTTGGCGGTAGAATGTCCAGGGAGAAGCCACATTGTTTCCTTCGAAAGATATCCCTTTGTCCGAAAAGCCTTGTTGCTCGAGATCCGCATAGCGGAGAAGCCAATCTGTCTCAGATGGCCTCGTTTGATTGTACCAGCATACTGACTTTACAATTAACCGTCGTGAAATGCCTAAGCGACCGATGTTGTTGTTTAAAACCAATGTCGCCCGAAATGACGATCAAACCGACTACGACGACTTCATCCTCGCTGTTTTTGAACTACAATAAAAGCGATCGAATGTACTTCCGTCAGAATCAACCCTATCGTTCCGACAGTTTCCCCAAATGGAGGCTCGCCTTTGTACTTCGTTCTTTGTACTCCGGTCTCGTTCAGGTTACACGACACGATTCAATTTACAGCGCAAATCGCACGTGTGTCGGTTGCTTGTATTTGTGGTTACCTTTAGCGAGATCCATGTTAACACGCGCATTTTTTTTTTTATATACCTTCTAATGAAGCGTCGTTACAGGTAAAGATCCTACATTTCATTTCTATATCATCAAATTTTTGTAATCGTATTACTAGTGATACGAAATGTTACAGTCGGATCAAATTAATTAGCGTATAAATGCAATAACGAAGGCAATGACGTAGAAATACTTTTCGTAGCCACTGTACTACTTTTATATTGTTCTTTGAAAAACTGTGTTATTTCTGATGGTTTTTGTTGGCTTCCAGTACTCTGGCGCATTTGATAGTTGCATTATTTTAGCACAGAATCGAATAAATCGAAACGTGTTTTCCTCGTTATGTGTCCGTTCATGTTGATAATTTGCGTCTGTTGATCTTGAACGTTCTGTAACTCCTCTCATATTTTTCTCGAGTAGTAACAGTTTCAGGGAATTTCATAGGAATAGGAGATAGAAAAATAATTGCATTCCTTCTATCGTTTTACTTTCATTTCTTATATTCTTTGTTACTTGTTTTTGTGCGGAGTAAATAGCGTATTCTAGAAAATATATTTCCGACTTCCAATTTTGGAGGCTGTTTACATCCCCTATATGATGATGATTCTTGATGAAAAAAATGTAGGTTGAATTAAAAAAATAATGTATTAAAATAATAATCATCGAGATTAACAATTGCAAAAACATTCCTCTTGAGCTTCAAAATGGTCTTTTCAGTAAGATGAAACTATTTTCTTAAAGAGGAAACTATCACTTTTAATTCTTTCTTCTCGTCCTCGTGATACAATAAATAATTCGTACAAGATTATTTTAAATATGGCAGATTTAATGCGCGCGTTTGAGTTGAATTATTTTTCCAATGAGTTCATTAAACGACGTCACGGGAATATCGTCCCGGTGAATGTATTCAGCTTTATTAATTAATTTTGTTCCGCTTTCAGAATTTATGAAGCGATAAACACGCCCTTTTTAGAGCCTTCGTCAGTTATTAACCACGAAATTCGGAACATTTAGCGGCACGAAACAAATGGGAAAGAGAAAGACAGACTGAAAGCACAGAAGATGCACCATGCGCGCAGCAAAAGTCAAATACAGGTATGTCTTTATGGATATGAACGTTTACCAAAGCAACTGTGCCACCAACTTTCACGAAACTCCATCTAATCGTACATGCTTGGATAACAAGAATCGTTTTCCTCGAAGGAAATGATACTACATGAAAATGTTGATTTATACAATGAGCACAGTTAAATAGATATTCGACTTTAAAATCTAGTAAAGAATATTTTTGAAAACTATACATTCATTACACGAGTATAAACTTTCACAAGCGTATTTTTTATTTTTTGTATTTTTTTTTTCGTTGTACCATAGATTTTCTTTTGTATTGGATTCTATCCTTATAACTTTTATTTATAAATCGAATGACGAATTTTAAATTACTAATTGTTTGTTTTAAATTACTTAATGTTTCTTTTATCGCAAATTTTAAATATATTCTTGTGCAATGATTTTCTTTTGCACGTAATGTTATTTACAAAAATTTGTCCCATTTATGAGTAGAAAGCTAATCTTTGCATCGGGTATATTAATTTTCTGCTTTCTTTACAACAATGATATAGCCGCGAGAAGGTAATTTTTCAGGAGATAAAGAAAACCAATTTCATATTTTTCATCAAGTAACGAGAGAAATATTCGATGATACGTGCTGGTGATTATGAAAATAGTGTAAGTTTAGAAACGAAAGAAGTAGAATTTTTAATTTATTTTGTTCCATCTCGGTATACGTTAGAATGATACGCAAGAATTTCTGCATGAGAAATATTTTGACCTAAATCACTTTCATAGTCACTGGCACGTATTACCAACAAAGCAAATGGATTAATTAAACCATATTTTGGTTACTTTCAAGTTCCACCTATATACATAATAATAGTAATAAAATTGGTATAAAAACCGCTGAAAAAATTAGGCAGTTCTAAGTACAATGACGAATTTAATTGAAAATTTGCGAGATTACAATTATTTTTCAGACCAACGACGTACTGAAATTCTATATTCGAAAAAAATTCATAGCTTCATAAACATTCGAAGCTAACGCTGTATTCTCACCGATCGCGTTGCGACGCGAGAAAATTCCACCACGTAGAAATCAGCTTCCAGAGGCATCGACTTTCGGATGCTCGATTCTTGTCTACAGTGCCGCCATTACTAACGAGAACTCGAAGCTTTCGATGGAATTCAACGAGGTAAGCCAGAATTTCTGCGCGAATGTTTTACGAAATCCAAATTCCACGGCATACGAGATGAAGAAATAGCTTGATCCACATAAAATATTCCTGTTATGCCGGTGAAAGCGGGACGGAACAGCTTCCGCGAAGAAAATGTTGTACACTGTCAAGAAGATAGGATATAGTTCCTTTGCGGGCATATAAGATATACGCTTTCGGTAGATGTGTATGGAAGTAGTTCTTTGGATGACAAACCGTGACGAAAAGACGTTGTGGGATCTAAGAGCCCGTAAATCAACGGGTCTCGGCTGCGGAAGCTGTTCCGAGTGGTTGTCTTACATTCTCACACTCACCGGGGGATTTATTAATAATGTAACTACTATAGCAAATGGAAACACAGCTATGTTTTGCTATGTGTTTATTTAATATCGTGCGTTTATGCGATATATTTGTACAAAGGATATTCGCATCATTGACAGACTATGGATTTATTGAGAATTTATTAACGATGAAAGTATTGTATTAGGTGGAAAAGTTTCTTTCGTTTTATAAGGAAATAATGGATGCGCAACATTTTCCGTTTTATATTATTTTATCGAATTACGTGTGATGCATTTTGTTCTATCAAGATAAAGATCACAACGTTCCACAGATTAGGTTTCATGTTTGTATAAAGATGCGTCGTTGCGAAACAGGTGTCTGTAAAAGAAAGTCACTTTTCGGATAATCTAATACTTGTCAAAATAACAGGTTTTACATCTTTCTCTTCCTGTCGTTATAGAAAACACAGAGATATTTTGGGAAATTAATCTTTTTGTTTCCTAGAATTGGCTTTCATTCGTGCGTTGTACTTCGTTTTTGCTAAAAACATGGAAATTCGTTATTTAAAATACAGAAGTGCTTTGGAAAATTAATTTGTTTTTTTTAGAATTAATTTTTATCGACAGGTTGGTGATTTGTTTTTACAAAAGTTCGTCATTACTAAAAACATGGAAATTTATTAACGAAAACATGGAAGTACTTTGGAAAATTAATTTTTTTTTTAGGATTGACTTTTATTGATGGGTTGGTAGTTTTCCATCTGTATAAAATATAAACAGATACATTATTTGTCGCGAGAGCGTGTGTTACCTAACTTGGCTTTTAAATATATGATTCATGTGACTTCCTGAGTAATCAATACGAAAATTACTGTATGCTGTTTTAATTCAATGTCTCGTTGATCACGTTTGCATGTAAAATCGCTCGGATGTGTTCTTTTCTTGAGCCATTTTGGGATTTTGGTCGTACGAGTATATGTATAATGCTCATTTCGGGTTATTTGGGCGGTTCTTTGTTTTCATACATTTTTTCGTCTTATAATTTCCTTTGCTTCATTTTTAATATACCACAGTATAATATAGTAGTGCTAGTGATAAGAATATTTATTTGTTTTTCTGCTGGGTTTAATATTTCATTTATTAAATCACCATTATAGTCTGTTCATTGTGAAATTATTGCAATTATTTATGCATTACATTTGCTGGATTTTACGATTTGCTAATTTTAAAGTGGACCATGAGCTTTGTTTATGAAAATTTGCAAGAACGATTTGCATTAACATTATAAAAATTATCAACTGTAGAACTTTTGTAACGTAATATTTCTACTCTGATTCCAAAGATCGTAATACAAAGAACTTTGTAATATATCGAAGTTATCGATACTGGGAATTGTAATTTGGAAATTATTTTACCTGTACTTCGCGAACCTAATTTTGATTTACTATTGAAGTAAGGTCTGTATGTATTATTGGGAATTATTGACTTGAAACGTAGATTTGATCAGATATCGAACCAAATTTCGTAATAAACCATGGGTTTACGAAATTTTCGATACTATATTCAAAGTATATATTATACAAATTATATAAAATTTATCCTGGTTCCTAACAATGCCTTCTTAATTATAATATCGTAATTTTGATATACGATAATCCTGCACTTTTGTGATACTTTTCTTTGAAAAATGGTATGTTGAATACTTCAAAAATTAATAATCAATACACGACTCTCATTCTCAAACGATTCTGATACCATATCAAAATGGTCTTGAATGACTTTTTTACGATAGTCAAACGACTCAATAACTATGTATTTCTTAATTTACTTTTGTTTCTACAGTTACCTTTATCCACCATTCATTTTTGGAAAGAACATATTTAAAGTTTCTTTTTATTATCTAATTTGTACTTTACAATTTGTCCAGCTGGATATTTGGTAAAATTTTCTAGCTTATGCATTTAAAGTAGCCTCTCGATTTTGAAAATTAATATTCATTCACTCGCGAAACAACACTATTCGTTTAACATAAAGACATGATAATTTAATAGAATTATTTTTGTTAACGAAAGAACAATTTCTCGAGGAATTTCTCGATACCCAAATCAAACGTTTCAAAATTTCCGTAATTTTTTCACGCAAAGCGAAACATCCACGGTGGATACAATGTAATATTTCACTTTAAAAACTTTTAACTCTTCGTCTGACTTCGGTATTTACAATTTTGTAGCGAGTATCAGATCAATTAATAAAGGCCGCGCCTTTCACAAAGCTTTAATTAAAACGTCCGGCATCGTCTGTCCTTTTTTCGTTTCATGATACGGGCGGCACTCGAAAATCGTGACACGCGAGAAGCGAGGATTCGCGATACATATGTTTGTCACAAAATAAAACTACAGTGTGTGCAGTGCAGATAATAACGACAATGAATCGAAAGTAGCAGCTTGTTTCGTTCTGTCAATTTTTTAATCCATTATTTTTCTCCTCTTTCTTTCTACAGAATAAACATTTTATTTTATTTCCATTTTATTTTTTATTGTATTTTCACAAAAGTTCTACTTTCGCTCTGTTGCATAAAAATACGAACATGGAGTAGCTTTTGGACTGGCTGTTTCACGAAAAATACTCAAATATAAATAGCGACACATCGTCATCGCAAAATCCCTCATCAAATTGATATTGCAATTAATTTATAACTTTACCGCTGGTCTGATTTTCATCTATGCCGTCTATTAAGAAATTATATTTTTATATCGTAAAACTCTACAGACGTATTTATAATTAAAAATATTATAAGTGAATTATTGAAAAAGTGTTCCTTTAAAATTTCATTATCCTTAATTTCTATTTCGTATGCAAATCCCCGATACCTACGTTATATCTAACTAGAATGTAAGAAAATAATTATTGCGGAGGTCCGTTTACACGAATTCCACTCATTCAAACATAATTTTACTCTGATCCATTAAATCGACTGTTATTTGAGCCTACTTAATTTATTTAACTTTATTGATTCATTTTATTTAATTGAGTCGACTTATACGAACGTGAACTCCTATCGTATAAACGGAAAGTTTTTATAAGATTTCCAGTTGTATAAATTGCAAGAAAACTTCTGTTTTCCAGTAGATACATATAAACGGATACGGTTCTACTATATTGGAAAAATTCGCGAATTGTACGATATGTGTTAGATACAGTCTAGAAAACACAGAAAAAGTCTCGACGCTTTTATAACTTTCGTAGGAAAAGGATATTTTTATCTGCGAATATGGCATGGGTTCGATGCTCCGAAAATATATTTCTGCCTGACTTATGCGCTAAATTTGTTGACCACGATTACCTTCGAAAGAAACATCAGTTTTCAATCCAAACAAACACAAAAGCCGTACTAAAAACTAACATGACTTTGTGAATACAATCTACCGACAAGATGCTTTCGCTGTGAATAATTTCATTCAAATAGTATCCTCTAAATTATCTAAGACATCGATACGAACATTTGAGAGCGTATCAAACAGCCATTATTACCTACTATATTATCTACATCATTTAATTAAAAGTATTCAAATTACCTACAATATCAAACATCTAAAATAATATCTAAATAAAAATTGAAATACCTATAACATCGTATTTGTACGTTACAATATGTATGAAATGTGATTACTTTATAGGAAATACCAATCGGCGTGCCTCATGGCGAAAGCGTTAACAATAACAAGCAAATTCTCACATAACCGCGTATCGCAACGGAATTAAGACGCTCTGCGTTCCATTGACCTGGAATCTGTGTTGATTTTGCCCATCACGCACTTGATATGCGCATAATATCGCCTGTATGAAGCAATTGCACAGTCATCGAGCGTTAAAGTGGATCTCAAAGGCGTAGCTGTTATCGGAAACGGCATATTTAATGAGCGCAAATATTCGACTATCGTCCATACACCATTCTGAAAGAGAATTCGTGAAAGAACAACGATCGAAAATAGATAACGGCGGACAGATTGATCGAGCGTTGTATCGTACGAACGAGTTGCGCCACTTAAAAATTCAAAAAAGCTGTGGCAAGGTCGTTTGCCGAATACGAGCACGTAATATCCGCGCTGGAAACGAATTAAACGAAAGATCGTTGCGTTCACGATTAAAGTCTGGTAATTTCCGGCCAATTCGTGGTTAATTCTTTTCCAGCGGAATCGCGTGCAGTTAGTTGTTTACTACGGCTGGCAATTTAGTTGGCGATAGGATGCATTAAACTTGTATTTTACGAATCGTAATCATCTGCCGGGATGTTCGTTTTCTTTTTCTGGCCGGTTTAATTACTCCAATTCTAGGGAAATGTAAATAAGTACGAAGTAGCTTTTCGATGCATTTTATAAAGGTGATGAGAAGGGGATTTTCGAGAAGTTTGAAGTGCAACGTCGTTGAAAATTATCATAGTGGAAGATCAAAGGATAATTTTAAAATATTCTTTTGTGCACAAACTGAGAAGGAACTGTAGTATACTCGATGCTTCTTTAAAAATTAAACCAGCATTCATTCGGTAGATTCCTTCGTGTTTTGCTTTTATTACGAAAGTATATGTAAAAAAGATTGAAGTAACGTTTCTACGTTCCATGTTATTAGAGTCGAATTTGGTTAGATTTCAGGGCGGAATTTCGCGAAAAGAGTAATTAGGTTCTTCGTCAAGTTTAATATTTTACGATAGCATTTATCAATCAAATTTTAAAAGCGATTGCATTATCTTACATTACACATTGCATCGAAGATATCGAAGTTAGAGCATCTACTCTAAGCTAACTGTGATTCATCAATTTTTTAATGCGTGCAATTTTCAAGTTAAAAAATGATACCAAATATTTAATCATATTATTCGATTAATTATAGTCTTCGATACTTTAATCGATATCATATTTTAAAATTGAAAGGAATATACAACCAATTCGATAGAAATTACACACTCCCTCGCTTGATGATCGACGATTGAAATGTCATTCGATGCGACGAAGCAAATTGTCTTCCACTACTACTCGACCAAACACGAAACTTTTATATTTCTCTTAAAATAGACACATTTGATACATCATCGAATCATTTTCAATGCATTCTCACGCGATTTCTAATCGCGATGAGAATCTTTTCCTCCTCGTGGCTCCTTATCGTCCATCAAAGTCCCTTGACCCCACAAATCTAAACCCTGGCTATCCCTCTTTTTATTCTTCATCCCCTTCTCCATGCGTTTGAATAAAAACTTCCGTTCCATCCTACCAGAAGAGCACCAAAAACGACCACGAAATCACGTTTCTACGTCGTAGCACGAAAACTGGATATTCCTGCAGGAAATATTCATAATGATGC
Source organism: Bombus haemorrhoidalis (assembly GCA_014825975.1). NCBI lineage: Eukaryota > Metazoa > Arthropoda > Insecta > Hymenoptera > Apidae > Bombus > Bombus haemorrhoidalis. The sequence goes on from CM026167.1 coordinate 18,266,504, forward strand.
CTAGGAATACCTTTCCAGCGCCAGACCGCTAAAATTCTCTAGCGAGATACACGAGATTTCATGCAAATCCACTTTATCACTGCAGCTTTGTCGTCGTCGAGCCATCGCTGTTCTACTTTCACACCTCCCTCCCACTTCCCTCGCACAGGATGTAACGTACGGCAACGATTTATTGCGTTGCTATGTCCGGGCCGAAGCGTTTCATCCCTTCGTGGCGAACGCGTCTCTCCTTCGAACTCTTATCGTCCCTCGATCTTTCCAATCGATAGCGTCCTTCTCTAATACGTCTCTTTCTCCTTTGCGCTTCCCTGAATATTCGCCGGTTTCGCGTCATCTCTATTCTCAATTTCGAATTTCGCATGAACGTTTCATACCGGAGAAACTGTTTCCGTTGGACCAGCGGTTCTACGAATGTTGACTCTCCCTATAATCCATTCCAATACGTGGCTTCCGATGTATAATCTGAATCAGTTTGTCCATCCGGGCTTATGGAAACAGGTCTGATTAACGATCGAACAGATTGCAAGGATTGGATGACAGGAGAAATATGTCAGATAAGAGTAGACGCGACGAAATGATATAAGACGTAGCTACTAAAAGTGTGATAATTGATGTAGATCTGGAGAAGGCGATTAATCAATCGGAATCTCGCTCTTTCGCGAGATAATCTTCTTGATGGTATGTGTGTGTAAGGAGGGGGGGGGGTTAATTTTTGAGAATAATTTGTAAAGAGTGAAAATCAAATAAAGAAGAAATTATCGTATGCATATGGATTCGTGGATTCGATCGGAGCAATTTTTATAATCTAAAGCTGCAAATATTATAAAAATTCTTAATGGATTTAGCAAAATATCCTATTAACGATATTTCTGTTTTATACGTGTTTTCATTTCCATGTATACATTTATTTTATTTAGAACGACGGTTGTCGAAAAATTTATGCAATGATTGATATATCTGTTATAACTGAACTCGGTTATTGTTTTATGGAGAGCTATATGAAAATATGCTTTTATTACTAAATGCTGATTTTCAAATTGCTTCGTATAAGGTCAGCTTTATACTTACGTCTCGTGAAAATACAATGACGGTCAAACAATACCGGTCACACTGTCTGTTCAATTTAGTGAATCACACATTGGTCAAATTCTTCTCACCGAAAATTTAATAACATCGTATTGTTATACCTACTACTATACCTATATTTTATATCCATACAATAGACCTTTTTGTTTCCAAAAACTCGTTACCCAAATGAGGTAATAAATTGGCACTATAACTGAAACCACATATAGCGGCCCATATTCTCGTTATTATTCAACGTTGGTTTAACATCTTAGTTTTTCTTATAAAGTGAAATTCTGATTTTCCTTCCAAAGAATTTATTTATTATTCAAAGACAATATTCTTTCGTCAGTTTCTACGGATTCAAGCTCAGACTGCGGAGTCTACGTTCGAACAAATGGTTGAGATTTAAAGGAGATTGAATGGTTTGCAACGTTCAAACTTATACCATCTCCTCTACTTGGTTGGCGCAGAAAGACGAAAAGGATCAATCATCAAATATCTCGTGTTTCCTTGTATTTGGAACGTGAAACGATATAGAAATACGTCGTATTCTGTTTTAAACGACTCATTCTCCGTCCTGTATAATCTACCGTGATAAGAATAAAAATAAATTTTAGAACATACTCCTCGCGTGACAACTCCTCGCGTGTTATACCCACGAGAACGCGAACAATCGATACAATTTTCTTACGTTCGTCTCATTTTGTCACTTTCTTCCTGCGTGCTTTCTTTCACTTTCTGAATACAAAATATGCTACCACATCGTATCTTGCTCTCGCGTTTAATATACGTAAACCCATTCGATTACGAAGGTTAAAAAATAGTTATAATATTTCCTTTGCCATTCGCTGTGTGCAATAAATTAAAACGTTAATAAAAAGAAATTATTACAATATTGCATAGCTATCTGTGGACTCGTACAATTTTTATTATATCCAAACGAAACGCACGAAATGAAATTACTAATGTACAAAATAGAGCACATTTTTCATACGCAATTAAATCGTTCGTTCGTAAGTTCATCAAAATTGGCAAAGCGTCTATTCTCGAAGATAAAAATTCGTTGAAAAAGGCGTCGTTTCACGCGTTGATCGCTCGTAATTAATACGCTGTTTGCGATTAAATTCCAATCGATTTAGCGACGGATCATCCCCTTTATCAGGCTGTTGCTTATTAGCTATGGCAGATAGTCGTTATTGTGATCGGTAGATCAATCTTAAGATCTTAGTTAATCTCTCGTGACACCTTCATATTAAAGCACGAAAAAAAAATAAACAATAGTTTTCGTACGATCATTATACAATTTATCATCCCTAATGAAAAAATCTAATGAAAAAATGGTAAAATTTTATCGGCTAAAGAAAAATATTTGTCGATAAATCGATAAAGATAGAAATGCTGATTTATCGATGGTTATTTGGTTTTAAGTACTTGGAGGTGTGAAAGAAATGTTTAGACCAACTATTTTCGATCAACTATCGTTTAACTGGAGATGTACGGCCACTTAAGATTTCGAGTAGGCGTGCCTAAGTATCGTTTAGAAATGAATACACGAACTAGAAGAGGTGCTGAGTTGGAGAGTTGTGTAAAGAGGGTTAACTAACGAAGAGACAAAGCATACAAAAAGAAAACCGTTTTTGAGAGAATTAAGAATTCCAAATGAAAGTTGTGTCATTCAACTGCTATTGAATTAGCGTCAGGTAACCTCTGGTACACAACTAATTTACAAAGACTCCGTAAGTAGATTAAGGCAATAAATAGTGAAACGTGTTTTACAAAAACGAAGCTTAATCCTTCGTGAATGTTAGCGTTTTGTATATCATTTGTCGTTAAGTCGGAGTTTTATTATTCTTTTTCTTCTATTTTTTTTTTTTTTTATTATTTAACTTGTACTTTACATATTTTATTCCTTTGGTGAGGTCAGCGGAGTGTTTTCTTCTTAGTTAAATCGGAGTTTTATTATTCTTTTTCTTCTATTTTTTTTTTTATTATTTAATTTGTACTTTACAATTTGTCCAGCTGAACATTTGCTAAATTTTTCTAACTTAATTGTTGAATAACATCTTCGAGTTTGATTATCTCGTTTCTTTAGTGAGGTCAATGGGGTGTTTTCTTTTTAGTCTTCTTATTATTCTTGGTGCTCATATTTCGTGCTGAACGTTTTGCCGCCTTCCGCGTGATATACGTTCGATAAATGTAACTAACGCATCCTACACCCTATTTTCTTATGGAATATAATTTTCATTGTCTTATAATTTCATAAGCGAAATTCTGATTCGCAACGAAATATTTCCACGTTATCGATCGCATGAAGAATTACGTCGATAAACGGAAGATAATGGCGAGCTAAAAAGGAATTTATATGCGGCGTTAAAGTCTCACCGAAGCATCGTTAAACTCGCATCTCGTCGAGCAAATATGTGCGTACGCGCGTCTGCATTTACGCGCTCGTTTAATTGACTCTGATTATCGTGGTAATTCCACCGCACTTACGTACCGCCTTTATATTACATATTACAGTGCCTTGATACAACTGGAAGATAATAACACGCGAAGAGGAAATATTGACAAGAAGAACGATTTATGAGAAGAATGGAAGAATAGAGGAACGAAAATGGAAATTTGTTCATCGAAAAAGCAGGTCGAAAAATTTCAATAATTTTACCATAAGGTTACTCTATGAAGCTATTTTATCACGAGTTTGGAACTATCTTATCATAAGCTTTGGAAGGAATCGCGATGATTGAGTAAAGTAGAATTCATTTTGAAAGAAACGAGCTTACTAGAATGTCGTTTGGTAATGAAAAATGTTCGCAAATGTAGATTTGAGAAGAATTATAACAACCAAGGAGAATAGAATTAATTTCGGAAGAAATAAATTTATCAGAGGACGGCTGTTAGAATGTTAAATGAGCTGTCTCGAGCAACACTCGGGAAGTTACTAACGTTGTACAGAATGAAACTAGTACTTTGAAAGAGAAAGATCGCAAATATCCTGTTCTTAATAATTCTATAGTTAGATTGTATCGAATGATTTCCACTGGTTCAGAATTAATTTACGACAACGTAGGTAGATTCAGACAGTTTGTAGTCCGATATCCTTAACAAAAAATAACGATTACATCCTAAAGAATTCTAACAATTCTTCTTACTCTTGAAAAAATTATTGAAATCGTTCTCCGCGAAATCTAGTTTAATTAGATGACGAAATAGGAGCAACATTTTATCAAGAATTGATAGAATCCGTCAAGATGTAATCGGTAGCCTTAAAAAAGGTTTAAATACCTTTTAGATCCTTCGCAAGAAGAACCTCTCGACCCACGGCGCACGAGAAACGAATTGGATATACTTTTCACGTATCGCGAAACAATGTCGGCTTCATTTATCCAACAAGGCGATACTTTTACAAAGGTACATTAACGAGAACGCCGATATCGAGTTTGGCCCACCTTATGAGAATAAAAACATCGATATCGGTATACTTTACGACGCTGCGCTGCGACACAAATAGCAGGGGAAAAAGGAAAACAAGAAAATTGGCTCGAGAATGCGGCGATCCCTAACTGAGCCACCGTAAGAGATCGATTATCAGAAATCGCGTGGCACGTGTAGCGATACAGAAAGGAGAGTGGGAGATTGGAACAGTGGCCATCTCGTTGGAAAGCACCATTAACGTCACGGTCTGATTTTCCTCGTTTTTATTGGTCCGTCACTGCCTTGTATATAGATACATACAACGATCCACGTGTAAGATTTTGCGAACAAATGTAACGATTTGGCGAGACAAATAATTTAGACAAATATTTAGGAAGAAAGCTAGAGGATGTTCAACATTGATAACAATTTGATAGGTTGCAATAAAGGAAATGTTTCTAACGCGATCTGACACATATCGAAGAGGCTTTGAGCGTTTAAAATTTTTCTTCGTGAAATTAGCGAATGGGATTTCACAAGATCGACGGTAGAAACATTGCATAAATCAGATAGTTCGGATATTTTGTAAGAAAATGATAGAATTTCCTACAAGGAAGATACCCGAAATTTCCGTCGAGTCTCTAAGAACTTTCGTTCATTCCTAATTTCAATTGACAGAACAATCATACTGTGAGAACGTTCTTATGGCAGACGCATTATCGATTGATTCTACTGAAAGCTATAAGAGCAGGTAGAATACACGTACGTATCAATAAATAACAAGCAACTTGCAACTTTCGATCAATCCCATCAAAATGGCTTAACAACGAAGTACAGTAAACTGGAATGACGAAGCTCGAACAAACGCGTCAAGAGCATCGTACATCACGATACGTCGAATTTTGGCTGATTTTATTGCGACCAGCGAAATTCCTGCGAAAATGGCTGTTCCAAGCTGCTCGGAACTTCCATGCGAATTATCGTACACCTGATTAATGTTCCTCGGCTAACTGTCAGTGGATTAAAGCTAGGCAGGCAAGAAATTAATCAAACTCGCTTGTTTTTAAGCCGGAATAATAGCCGAACTAGGTCCGTGCGAGAATCTGATTTTTCAAAAAGAATCGCCGCAGTTGCCACGAACTCGACCGGTTTCTCATAATTCTCCTGTCTCTCGAGTGGAGTTCGATACCGAGAGCGAAAGTACCGGTCAGGACGAGAAAGTACATTCCCGTTGGTTCGTTCGACGAAATATAAAGTTGTTCAGAGAGTTTCTAAAGTTAGATAGTTAAATGGAATTGGTACCACGGTGCTCGAATATGAAATTCCCTTAATATAATGTCATTTTCAGGGTACTCAATTTGTCGGTAAAATCGATGCATCGAACAACGCGGCTAATACGACGAAACGTGAAATCTGTCGGGAACATATAGGATAAATAAACGTAAGGACAAATGTAAATGAAACGCGGTTTATTTGTCATACACACGCGCAAGTTTTCAATCTATTTTCGCTTCGATACATTAAATTTTCATCGAAATTGTGTACAGTTTATTTTCCCTTGATTTCAATTAAGTCAAAACAATTTAAACGTTGCGCAACGAATCGCCGATCCGCCGTTTAAACTATTTTACATCGGCGATATCGATGTTCGAACGATCGAAGCATCCGCCTGCACGAAGAAATAATTTCGACGGACGTAAAAGACAAGGCAGATTTGGCAAAATTTTCAGTGAAATTTCTTGTAAGAAACCAATAAAAGTAATTTAACATATTCGGTCACTGACGCGTATTCAACGATGCAAACGAAAAAGAAGCAAGTTCCGTAACCGTGACGCGAATAACCTGTAATGGTGCAGCCGTGGTTTCCGTGGCATGAAGAAACGAAATAAACGAGTAACGTGGCACTGAATCTCGGAAGGATCGGAACATTTTCAAGAGAATATATCGTGGTACTCGTTTCGAGAATTCCTTGCAGGATTTCAGGTCAAACGTTCAATGCCACCGCGCGAACACAATAGACTTGACCCTTGAGTTCAAGATTCGAAGATTAGTCGTTCAAGATTAGTCCGATCTTAAGGAACAATCGTCTTGTCCAACGTTACGGATTAACCTTATCATTCGCAGTCTCTTTTATATTTTGTTCGCTTTCGTCCTGCTCTATTTACTTTTCTCTTGGCCTATTTTCCCACATGTTCCTCCTTTCGTCGAATTTCCTTTCAATGGTTACTTTATTACTCATACTTTTCTCCCGTCTTTTTACCTTGTACGAGGAAAGTTTACGACACGGAAACTTACGATTGCAACGATGAAAGGAGTTTCGGTTCCATCGAGAGTATCGCCGATGAATGACCGTTGGTAAAAGCAGATATTTCTCAATGGGCGAAACTCTGGGTTAGGAAAGCGAGTGAACACGATGGCCGGTGTAAAGACGAGATTTATCAATCGCGACCGATTTACGGGACAAAATGAAATTTGTCCGCAAGGACGAGCCCGTACAGGTTGCTTTTACACGCTCAGAATATCCCCCGATACTTTCGCGGGACTCGTTTTTCGATCGGCCGTACATAATACCCGCGATAAAGTCAGATAAGGAGCTGAAGGAACGAGCGTGTCGTTCACAGAAAGGGTTTACAAATCTCTTGTCAATAGCGGACCGATCTTTTGACGATAAAGCGCGCCACACAAGTAACGAGCTATTGCGGAAAGTATCGTTCCTGAAATCTTTCTCTTTCGTTTCCCCTCATCCTCGACTCCGTGATTTTCGACGAGATAGGCAAGACGAAACAAGACGAGAACAGGAGGAGCAACGATTGTGATAAATATTCCTTTAATTAATTGTGAATGGCGGAATTTAGAGGTTTCTTTTTTATTTTTTAATATTTAATTTGTACTTTACAATTTGTCCAAATTGGACATTTGGTAAGTTGGAATTTATAGGTGAACGTAATTTTTATACGTATTTTCAAATAAGATTATTAAAATTGGAACGGAGGATGACTTTGGTGTCCTGTCAGAATGAAGATCACTTTAATATCCTTTCGTTGCGGACGATGTTTGCAGGTAAATATAATTTTTACATTTTTAAATCAGATTATTGAAAACAGAATGAACATAAGTTTGACGAGAAAGAAGCAGATTTGACTGTATAAAAATGATCAGAACTAAGAATATTTATCGAAAGTATGTTGTTTATCTTATTGTCACATTCGTTATTACAACTACCTTTTTTTTTCTTTCTTCTTCTTAATGAACTGTAAAAGAAAATATATTATACTCCTCGTTTTAACAATCATCGAAAAACAAGTAAATTTAATATACTTTCGTTTTTAACCGCTGTAAAGGAACAACGCAAGAAATAAAGCGACGTAATTAAGTGCCCCTCTGTAGACCAGACTTCAATAACACTTTCGCGATATTATATGATTTAGCCCGCCGTACTTTTGATGCAGCATCGCGTCGGTCATTAATTGGAAAACTTTAACTTTAACTGGAAACTTGATAGTTGCCCTGGCACTAAGAAAGTCAAGACGCTGATGTAACTTCTGACGAGCAACCTCTCTCGCTGCATTCATTAGAAAACCAAGATGGTCGCCGCATTTGGTCTCTGTCCCTTGGATCGAAATGATCCTGTGCAGTAACCAGTAGCATCACGTGGAAATTAGATCAGGCTAAGATTGATTACCATCTGTATCAAATTTGACCCTGACCGCGCAACCACATAGTGTACATTTCCACCTATGCCACCCTGCTTCATAAACCATGCCATGTATGCGCGTAGATTCTGGTCTTCGTAGTTAAACGTGTAAACGCGTACAGCGATTATTTGCTACTAGTAAGAACTCAAATATTAGGAGAAAATATAGGAATTATATTCATATATATTTAGTTGTTCTATAAAAGCTTATATCGTCCTATATGTTCCAGAAATCTGAGAATCCGGAGCTTTGGAAAAGCGTCGGCATTAGAGAGAAACTCACATAGATTCTCCATACGTGAGGACACATGGGTCGTAAGAATTTTAGTGGCTGTAGAAAGTGTCAAAGATACCAGGATTCTTCGGTGATCTTGGAGATTTTAGGATTCCGAAGGACCACGAGTACAGATTCTGACAGCCGGTTAATCTCGGGCATCTTTGCGTTTTCGAGAATCCGTGACGATCGATATTCAGTCGTTCTGGCTAAGAGTGGGTCGTATTAAGTGTCCTAGTTTCATGGTCAGCGGACCTCGAGCGTCCTTACGGGTTTTACCATACTTTGACAACGTTCCATAAATTCGAGATTGTTGATATTTCAGCCTATGCATGGGCATGGAATCGTTTAATGGAGCGTATTAAACTAACGTTATTAGTGCAAGGCGTTCAAAGTCATTATAGCAGATATTAAATACCATAAATGTATCAAGCGTCCATTAATAAAGCCCATATTGAGTACTAAAATCTGAATGAGAAATTTTAGACTAGCATAGTTTGAGGTTCTATAGTTGATATAATTTGACACTGTACACTATGTCTTTTTTTCTTTTTTTTTTTTTTTCTTTGGTGGAATTTCACCAACGTTCCAATTGTATTTAGGGGAATTAAACGATAGAGTGATTGGAAAATTTGATTCGCGAATAACACATTCGATGAAATACTTTCATCTTAGAAAATTGGAAGAGCGAATATAATATGGAAAGAATTCTATTTGAATCATGACGTATTTTAATCTGCGAATATTTAATATCAATATTTTGACTGAAATATTTTTCTTGCGTCAAAATTTCGCAATTTTATTGGCCTCTTATTAACCGTCCCGAATTTTTTTCTATATTCCATTTCAGAAATTGTTTAATTTCATATATTCCTCGATTAAACAATCTCGAGATTAAAATAGATTCCATGTGCAATTTCTCCATATAAAAGTCAATTAATTGCTCGCGAATAAATACAAAAGTAATAACCATCGCTCGATTTATTTACAGTTAAATTGTCAATTTCTCTGGCCCAACATCGTGTTTGAAATAAACGCAATCCCGACGAAAAGGTCGCGAGAGACATATAAATCAGAGTGCAGTGTCATTCGGTGAAACAACAGCCAACCCCGTCGGCAGAAAACGTGGAAAATACACGCTGTATTTCCGCCACGGTCTCATCTCCGGTTTTCCTAACTTCTAGAATGTATCTTGATTTTCTATCTCGCCACAAGCGGCAAACGTTGATAAGAAGTTCGCGGCAAGTTTCAAGGCTTGTATCCACGCCTAAGCGCCGATACTATAACCCCGAGTAATATTTACTTTCGTTTGTCGTTTTGCGCTTGCCATCGTGGTACCAGCGTACTTACTTCTTCCATCTATAACAGGAATTTATGATTCAGATGCTCCGAGAACTTTAGTCGAGCTGAATTCTATTCGCTCGCGCCTTCTCTTCCTTTTTTCTTTTTTTTTTTTTTTTTTCGTAACGAATGGTTTCAAGCTTTTACAACTTTATGCGATTTAAAATCTATGTATATATATATATATATATATATATATATATATGAATTCATACAATAAATAAGAGATGAAGGATCATTTAATCATTTTCATGATTAAATAAATATGAAATATTCTCTGTCGATGTTGTTAAACAAAGCGGAGAATTGAGGGATTTTACTTCTTTATTCAGGATAATAACATTGCTTTATATTAATGTTTATATTTATAATTATATTCTTGCTTAATATATTTTCTATTAGTCGCACTTGTTTGCGATGATAACTCAAATTTCACTCAAACAATTTCGAATAGCATTAGATCATTGGGAGAGTACTGTTCTGCAAAATTGTAACAGCTTCGAAAAATGAATTTTATAAAGTTCTCGATCCCTTAAAGATTTTAGTAATAACTATTCGGGGATTTTATTAGGAATTACTACGTTAATTTATAAAACAGGCTCGAAGGTTTCAACACGTCTAGACTCTAATGTCATTTTCCCCGCGAAACCTTTCAAGAACACTCAAATATCGTACTTGCACGACGATTAATGGGCTATCAGCCTAACTAACGCAAAGGCGCACCTTTAATTACGTCACGTTCGCTCAAAGGAAACCACGACGGACGAGGCTGAATGAGAAACGTCCAGCCCTTCGGATCCTTTTTTTTTTTTTTTTTTTAGTCGGTAAAAGAGACGCGTGCAATGTTCTGTAAACGAAAAAATATTCGAGAGAACCGCTTCAGGTTTATGAAAAAGGTAGGAGGCAGTCTTTGGAAGCAGATTAAATTTATACTTCACACGAAAACGGCCAGGTATCGTCTGATCTTTTCATTTGCTCGCGTTACCTACGTGCTTTTTGTGCGTATATATTATACATATATTTATAGATAAGAATATGAGATTTCTTTTACATTTTGTTTCATATCCGATATTAACAAGTAAAAAGGAATTGTTAATATTTATTGTTGAACAACGAAAAGCATATGCTACGTTCCAAAGTTGAGAATAATAATATAATAGAAATTATCGTTTTATAAAGTTGATATGCTAACGAGTTTTGATAATATTTGATAATTGTTCGTGTTAATTATTACTGTACATTTTAATGCTTCTTTTTACTCAAAATTTAGCGTTTGCATAACAAAAGTGATGTTTATAATAGGTATATATATATATGTATTCAAAAGATTGAGCGCTAAAAAGTAAATTACATTAAATTTGTGTACACACTACGTTTCACAGAGATTTAATACTCCTGCATTTAGTTTAATGCGAACGGCTAAAGTCAATTAAGCAGTCAATTAATTATCGAATAATCAAGTATCCTCTTCATCGAATAAATTGCATTTGAACTACGTAAGAAGCTCGAGAACTGTAAACTGATCCGAATATAACATAAGACCGTAAGATATTAAATTTCTTGCATACGTTTGTCAAAATATACTTTAAACAAGATATCCACATAATATACAGTGACTACGAGAAATAAAAAAATATCATCGTATTCATTATAATATTCACACACTGATCAATTATCTCCATGTGCAATTTCATATCGCTCGATACAATAATAGCTACTTTCATATATACAGAAATTTCATATCATAAAAATAGAGTAGAATCTGAGAAAAGGTTCCCTTAGAAAACAAGGATCATACCAATATTTTCTGTAGCCACTGTACCGTATGAAAACATTATTAATTGTACGAAGCCCCAGAGATCGAGTAAACATCTCGTAAATTATAAATCAATTTACGTGACTCCAGGTAAACTACTCTCTACGGACTTCTTTAAAATAGCGCGGTAGTAGCAGCAGTTTAAAAATGTTCGAGGTTTCTTCGCTAGGTGGCAGCAGCTCGCAAGAACACCGCAATGTTTAGGGTAACTACCATTATCTTCCACGTTGTTCCATCATTAACTATATTTTAAATAACGAACGAGCCCTGATAACATTGTACAACGATGACGCTGTTTTCTTGGCAGATTAGGCGAGTGGAAATTGATCGAATGGAAGGCTGATCGACCGAGAACAGGAGAAAATTATCTTTGCCTCGTCTGGTAAAAGGATGCGAAGAACGGTAACACAATGGCGTCGACTCGTTACAATGGTTATCGTGGTTGGTAAAGTGGTTAGAAAATTCCATCATAGATTTCGTTTAACATTTATCATATTTTTTAGCAATTCGAAAGAATTGCTCCCCGGGGAAATTCTTCAGGCTGAGTATTTCAAAGATAAATACTATTTTGTGCAATTTAATTTGTATTTAACGGATGCTAGTAATATTTATTGTAATTATTATCTATTAGTAGATTATTGATATTTACTCAAATTCATATTTTTATGAGCAGAAGGAATATGTTACTTTCGATATTTTACATGTCCCTTTGATATATTATGCGCATCCTATGCATTATTGTGCCTTTTCCATAAACGAATTAAGCTCTGCGGTCTATTTATTAGAATCAGTACATCGGTAACAGTTTACCAGTTGATCGTGAATAATTTTAAATAATTCAAAAATCTATCAGCATCGATCTGTCATATGATAAGCATGAAACAGAAATAAAAATTTTCCTCAAATTTCTCGAAAGATCTGGGATGGTCGTAATTTGCTGAAATTAATTAGTCCATTCTAAGAATGATATTTTGGAAGAAAGGTAGGACTACGTGCTTCCAAAGAAAAAATTATTTTCCGAAAGTGGAATCAGAAATTTCTTTCCCTATCTTCGAGAAACTGGTACACCGAGGAATTTCATAATTCCTGATAATCGTACCTTATTCGACGTTCAGATTATCCCAGGTCGTGCCCGGATTGTTATGAGAGGTTAGTTAAAAACCAATGAAGCTAATGAAACTGATTATTTAATGTTAAGGGATTATCTTCCTGACTAATGAAGCTAAACAGCGAGGCTACGAACTTCGTTTGGAACGTTACGATCGGGAAAATAGTTACAAAATGGAAATAGGAATACGATACAAAATAAGAGAAGATGATAACATGTTAGCAAAAGAAACATATTATATGTTCTAGGAATTCTTAAAATTGAAAATAGAAAGTAAAATCTTCGTTATCATCGTCATTTTCTTTTTTACCGTTTTTCATCTTTTTCAAAATATCAACATAAAATTTGCAACAGCTTTCACCAAACGAAGCGATCTAGCTATTCAATATTTATTGCACTAATTTAACGCTCTTTTACGTCTCAGGATATATGTTTTTTAAACCATTTCCGTATCTTAAAAATCAGAAATATCTAGAAGAAAATCCCTGATCAATCTTCTACCGCAACAAAAATACCACCGACGCGACGTTTAAGCTATCTATTCAGTTCACTAGCCAGTGATCCATCACAACGACGGACGTTGCCATCTTCTAAATTGACAATTCCACCCCAAGCGTTAAAGTACCGATCCGAAACTAGAACGACACAGCCACCGACTATACTTCATCTAAACACTCCTAAAATCATCCGCAGCTTATCCAATAATTCTCTTAGCACGCTGTCATTCTTCTTACGGAAAACTATTCCGAGAATTCAATGAATCGTGAAATCATCGAGTTTTCGTCCCCTTTCGACCCGAACAGCAAAGTAGGAATCGGAATGGCCGCATTATTCTTAGGTAGCAACGCCACGCTGCGACTACTCGACTATTTTTACATCTGCGAGACCTGAGGCGGACAGATCGAGCCGAAACTCTGCCAAGGACAACGTTCCATTCCTTCAGACTAATTTTTAATTTTTAATTTTATCAGAAAAAAATAGTTTCCAGACGCTGGAAACACGATCTACTTCAATTCCTGTTCGCTGTATTTGATTTATCGATATCGAGTTTAAATTCCTAAGGCAATGATACGATGTATGAATGCATTATAGGGTATATGTATACGAGGGTGAAAGATGCGTACGTGTATGCGTAGAAATGTTCGTAGATATTGTTGAGAATTGTGGATCTTAATCGGCGAAATAAAAGTAAAAGAACACTAAGGTTACACTTGGAATTCATATTAAAATAGTTTTAGATTTATTTTGTTCTTATTTCTGTATTCAGAGGTAGAATCACAATAGTTATTATTTTATTGTTATAAATTGGATAAATCTATCACGTCGTTCTGAGCCGTAAAACCTTTGTTGCACACTCTTACATGGACTAGGGATAAAAACAGAACATCTTAAACCTGCCTTCTAGTTACTGTTTTTTGTAATTAGCGCATCTGCATATGGATGGCGAGCACGAACTCATTTTCAACATATTTAATAAACGATTTCCAGGATCTTCGTCGATATACATTCGCACGCGTCTCAGTACTCTCTTTGTCTTACCAATATCCATATCACACTGCCAACGGAACAGTTACATTCAGCAGCTTTTCGAGACGCCGCGTACACACATACTTCCACACACTCATTTTTATATACGTGTGTCACTACCACGCGGCTAATCTAGTCTAGCACACAAAATTATACATATCTCAATAGATATATTATCGACCATAAAAATTTGGTCACCCGGTGTATTCGTTCGAAAGATTGATGTTTTTTTACTATACACAGTATATCTCCGTGGAGCCTGTCGGAAGACAAACAACTTATATAAATAGATTTCACATAACAGCTCACCAATTATCTCAATAGCCTATTGTTCTTCGTTCACGTAATAGGCGTTCACGTTCGGAAAAATGAATTCAACTAGTCGATCGGGAATTAGGTAAAATTTCCAATAAATAGAAAATAACAGGTTCAGGTAAATGAAATTGTACTGTATTCTTAACGTTACTGTGAAGCAACGTCTCCCCATTGTCGATTTTTTACCTCTAATCGAAACTGAAGATCGATGAACGGCTGCCACTTCGTTAAATCTATATAAATTGTTAATATGCGTTGATAATAACAGAGATACATATTTCGATTATTATTCAAACCAATATTCTACAGGCACGTTTGGCTTATTTGAATCAGATGTCGTCGTAGGATCAATTTTCATCAAATTTCAATTATTCCTGTTTTATTCGTACTAATTAATATCGACTATCATTCTTATCGATATGTATTAATCGTATACAGAGTTGTCTAAGAGAAAATCACAGGCGAAAATTAGATTTAAACGTTTCATTTTTTAAGTATTTTTCATATGTAGCGTTCTCTTTTAAAATTCACTTAAACGTTCACAAATTCCATTCTACATTTTATATGGTTCGTTTTTCTTTTTTATTCGTTCGATAATCGTTCGTTTCATAACTGCTTGATCACTAGGATGATTCGTCCGTTTACGTGCATCAGTTATCCTGATACGCGTGCTTAACCGCGACGTTCAATTTGCTTTGTGGCCAAGCTATTTCCTGTTTTATAGGGTCAACCTACTAGCACCGTAGTACACGATGTGTCGTCACTGTTTCCTCGTTCCCCGCGATTAACTATCGCAGAGCGAATTATTTCGCCTCATAGTTTTGTGTGGATTAACCTTGACCCCTTTGTTTCCGTACTGGTGTTCCGAGAATTTCGATTCAAGGGGATGAAAGTGAATTTGTGATATGAAGAGGTTCGAATATACAGAATACCAGAATGCAAGGTATCGACGGTTTCGTTTATGTTTATTTTTTGTCAATTCGTTTTGCCATCCTGGTGATTGACAAGATTCGGCTATTGCATCAGTTTATATACAGTTTGCTATCGTATGATTTCATCCGGACATCGACGAATAAAAAATTTAACGTTTTTAACGTCTCGCGTAACGAAGAAATCTTTTCGTGTTCTATTACATCTATCAATTATCATCTTTCTTTATAGTAGAATAGCTTATTTTTTATATCCAGAATTTCATGAAATTTGAGTCGAGCAACGTATGGATATTTTTAGCCTGCCTTATGTAGCGAATGGATTATGTTGTATCGTATTAGATTTATTAATAATCGTCCTTTTTGATATTGCAGTAATTTGTTTCTTTGTATTGAGAATTTCGTGAAATTTCAATCGAGCGAAGCGTGGGCTTGTGAGATCTCTTCGTGTTGTCATATAAAATCTTTTTGAAATGTATCAATCTCGCGTGATTTGTATGTAAATTCTTGTAATTTGATGCGTATGAACTAATTAGCTAATAAGTTTTCCATCAACAATAATTAGTCGCTTGACATTTTTCTATCGTGTTAATTAGAGTGTTCGAATAGACAATTTCCAAGTGACGTAGGTTTGCTCTACTCGTTTTAAACGGTTTAATTCTGGAGCGCAATCTGGAATTTGCATGACCCTCATTAACCTTCTTTGAACGCATTTGCACCTACCGTGGTTCACATTTGTGCCAAAAAGTTTGCATTTTCTGTGCTATAGAACAGAGGGCTAACTTTTCAACTTGTCCCTGTAACCTGCAAGGGTCTATTAGATTAAACATTTGCAGTTAACAATCCGTCATCCATTTCAATTAATATCTCAGTAATATTAAGCGATACTTCCTTTCTCTTTCATTCTAATTTATTAAAATTGATTCGACTTATATTAGATGATAGGATTCGTCAAATGAATTTCGAATAATTTTAAATTACTCGAAACTGCTTTTTAATTCAGTCGATGACGAGAAACATGATTAAAGGAAATAACATGCCAAATATCAAAACATTTTATCTATGAAAAGTCTAAATTTTATCGCAAAGGGTTCAAAAGGAGAATTAATTTTCCTCCTTTTTTTTCTCTCTCTCTTGTATTCGACACTGGACACAACACGCCCAGCTACTTATATTCGAAAGTTAGTTTCACGCGGATGAATGCGAAGAGGAGAAGTATCTAGGACGTTTTTCGCAAGTAATTGAGAAAGTTGAGAGCCCGTCAGATGCAGCACGACAAATTAGAAGATAAAAGAATTCGTTGGGGACGTCGTTGATCTAACAAGTGCCAGCAAAAAGTACTCCACTGTCTGAATAATGTAAGCGATTAGTGACATTCTTTTGGAATAATTCAGGACTGGATTTCATTTGCATACTCTGCAATATCACGATACACCCTTTACTACAAATATACTCAGGATATTTAATGCAATTTCGTATTTTTATTACAAACATAACGGAAGAATTGGAACCTGCAGATATTTCGCTATTAAATTTTATAACCAGTCTATCAATTTGAATATTGAATTTTGAGCGAGTCGTTCAAAAGCCATACTAATAAACTCTACAAAGTTGAAACTAAAAAAAAAAAGCGAGAATGTTATAAATATCTGAATTTATAATGTGTTTTAACAAACTTCTGGAAACGAGTTATTTGTTTCTTTGAAAAGGTGGACACATGCTCAGGGAATAAAAATGAAATTTATAACAGTATTACAATATTCGTATAATACTCTCAGTCCATAATCGCGATTTAACAATTAATTAGACTGCGACAAACGTTACATTATGAATAATGAACGACATTATTAATAACGCAATCCAATACGATAATGTAACATTCCAATTTACCAAAACTGATCTACAGGCGCAATTTCAATGCACTGAAACTGTTAATTTCTAGATTAACTATTTCATTGTGGTATTAAATACGACGAAGACGAAGAGCTGAAAAAACAGGCGTTTCGATAGCGAAACTTTTCCCTAAAAATGAATGATTCATCGTTTGAATAAAGCTGATATTAACTCGATATAACAACCGAGAAAGACTCGTGCTAAAGCTTTCTGATAAAATAAAATAAAAATAATATCAGCTATTCTTTTATTCGTTTCTATCAAAAGTAAAACATCCTCGTTTGTTAGATGGTCTGAAGCTTTTGCACGGTATTTAACGAAAAGAAAAGCACGTGAAACAGATAAGACGGACATAGACTGTTCCTACTCGCCACGAAAAAACATCTTTTTCATGGGAAATTTACACCGCCGATGGAAAATATGAAACGTTTCAAAGAGAGATGATCTGTCTTTAGTGGGTTGCCGCGTAAAAATCAAATTAAGACACAAAAATCGACGGCCCCTCTTTTGCTTTCGCGCGCTCTCAATTTATTAAATTCACCAGAGACTGACGCCCACGATTTTCATAAAGCACCGCAGCTTAATGGAGCGAAAGACGACGCAACGGTGACGCGAGTAAGATGCATCGTTTTAGCTGGCTGCTATCGCTATAGGTGCTTTAAGAGCCAAGGGTATACGACTCCACAGGAGGCGTTGAAAAAGGATATTAAAGTATCTAAGGGATTTCGGTTGACATGGGAGCAAACATTCAGTAGTGTTTAATTACGGCAAAACGTCTCGTTTGAAATGAAAAGAATTATTCGAGGAACTGTTGCCGAGGAAGCGAAAAGAAGACGAGATAATTAAGATAAAACGCCGAGTTAATGAATACATTCTCGTTTTCTTGAAGTTTGTATCAGTCCATATAATTATGAAAACGCAATGTCGCTACACGATTCTGCTACGAATGAAAACCTATTTATCCTTGTAATTTCTGTCTTGCAGTTATATTCGTTTTAAATAAATAACGTAGAAATAAAGTTAAAGCAATTTTATTCCGCTTTTGGATACCTTACAACAGAATTCTGCATCTTGTTCATTCTAAACCTCGTCCTAATTTCATAATTTCAGTCCACCTATTAATCTTGTCTTGCGCACGAGTTCATTCTGTAATTCAAGTACAGATATGGAAAACCGATTTTAATGGAACATTCTTTACTGGGTGTTTGCTTGTGTTGGCTACATTTAAACACGTAAATTGTATTCTCCGGACACCCTGTGCATGTAGCGAGGGAATATGCGAGTCGCTGTACCGATGGCGCCTGGCTGCCGTCCAGGTTAGCGTAATATGATTTGCGTAGGTTAACTACACCTTTTTCGTTTCTTCCTGATGGCCAAACGTTGTGTTCCATAGAATTAAATTTTCATTCTATGGTAAACAAGAACCGGGTCGTTGCACGATCGAGCAATGATATTATTGAAAACAATAGACGCTTTATGAAGATCCGATGACCAAAATAACAGGAAACAGCGTTGCATGCGATGATTACATTTTAACCTTTAATATTTTAGGCTAATTTACACAGAAGTTTTTCAGATTCTTGGGATATATAATATCATTATATATAGAAACAATATAGCTGATCGTTCTGTTAGCGATTTTAAGTTTTTCTAATTAATCAGAAGTGGAATGGATATTATGTTTAATAGATTGGAATTTAAACTGTTCGAGTTGCGGCAAGCTCTGCGCTTTCGTAGGTGACATTAATTGAAATTGATTTTAATATTACGTGAATTTAATTGAATTTAATAGTTTAATAATTTAATAATCTGTTGAATTTATCTAACTATATTAATTGAATTTATTTATAGTAATTGGAATTATACTAAAAATATTGGAGTATACCATAAACTTGGCAGAATATTTTGATGTCATGGAAATAAAAAAAAGTAAGTATGTCGTTAACGGATGAATAAACCTAGTTAATTCGTTTCAGCGAGTATAAAAGGATTGTGTTATAATGAAAAATTTCTTTCCGCCTCTGTACCTTTTATTTTTTCAACAAGCCATTTTTATAACAACCCATTTAAACGACATTGCGACATAACTCACGGTAAAATAAGTCTTTAATAACGCGAGCTGCGGCTCACAAGCGTACCTTTCCGCAATTATAGGTAACCGAGGAATGTCATTATTCTTCTTTAATCTATTAAATCTCTCCCATTGCCTACATTAAAGGTGGCGTAGCTTTTCTTTCTAACAGAGTGACACAAATACCTTATTTCAAATATTATTTCTACGATCTTGTCACTGTGGTTTTTATGGAAATTTACATAGAAATTTAAATAATATATTATAAATAAGGTTCTTCGTGTATTCACCAAATAACGTGATCTAATGTTGCTGTCGGTAACATTTGATTCTGCTCGAGCAAAGCTTCCATCAAAAATTACACGAATGTAAAGTAGCGGACTAATTTTCCAAACTACAACTAGCAACTAAATAATCGATCTTAATGTCTTCATATAGGCGTGATTACAATAAAAATTACATATACGTATATCTAGTCAATATTAATATCGTCCAAATTGCTTGCATATTTTTAATATGTAATTCTGAGAAAAAGAAGAAAGTCTGAAAAAAATTGGGAACTTGTTATTTTTACACATCGAGTAGATCTTATAAAATTGTAGCAAAGATAATACATCGTAAATATACTATCGTCTTCCTTGTAGCAATAATACTTTTACACAATAAACTGTGCGAGCAATGTAAGTAAAAATTCTACTTCGAATTTAAGCCGTCGTACGATCATCATGCCAATACGAATTATCTAAAGGCAAACGAACCGCGAACGTGCTTGCACCTCTCCATCATTGAAAATACGAAATATCTGGTTCGGGTTCAGAGGTAGCAAACAAGGGAGAACGAACAAAGAAGAAGCGGAGTTACTGCAAAGCCGTGATAAGCAGTTATCGCGGTTCAGTCATCGACTCTTTCCAACCAGCAAAATTTACGATGTCACCTTTTACACGAACTGAAAGTTATCTAATAATTCGCGTGCAAGCTGCTGGCGAGACAATGTTCGCCAGCAAAGCTTCGTTAACTGCAATTAAATTGCGGTTGAAGACCAGGCGACGCTTATGTTCCATCGTTTTGAGAAACGCATAAACAGCAGAACCGTGGAATATTTCGGCGAAGCAAATGATTTGTGTGTTAATTAATAAATTGAAGTTTGTTCCCTTGCAGCGATATATTCGATGAGTCTGCAGGCTATTCTCGATTACCGTCGAAAATGAAGATATCCTATTGTACACGTTCCAGTATTATTATTTATTGTTAATAACATTAAAAACTAATTATTATTAATAGTATTATTTATTAGTATGAAACTTCTGATTAATTATTTCGATATCTATTAGGTTCCAAAGATTTTTGGAATTATCGATTATGACAAAAAATAAAAGTAGATTGTTCGAAGAAATAATAAAAGGGTGTTATTTATTACAGTAGAAGCGCATTTATCCAAACGAAATTTCGGTTAATTAAAGCCCAATTAAGTAAAGTTTTTCTGCTTGAATTCATTTATGTGAACGAGTTACTATTATATGAACGAAAAATGATAGGTAGTTGGTAAACTATTATACGAACCCCAATCTATAAACTGTTCGTCCTCCGAAAAGTTCAGACAAACGGAGTTCTAGCGTAATTTAAAGTTCTAAATACAAAATTTATGTAATTTCTGTTCCACGTATGTAACTTTCAACAGAGTTCCATATTCTGGTGGAATCTTATTTTTTATTAATAAAGGCACGAAGACACAGTGAAATATAATTTTCTAAATATTTCCAGGTATAATTGTGCAAATGAAAGGTTTAAAATCTTTAACAAAAGCAGAGTAAATTTGAAGGTAAGCAAGAGGAAGATTGATAAAACGATAAAAACCATATGAAATATATTCTAAAAAAAACTTGACTCGATGAACGATGGAATGACGAAATCGTTTTCATCGAGGACGAAATTTTTGTAAACATCTTGAATGCCGTGAAAAAACTCGATTTGGTTTTTCGACAGCAGCGTATGGAAGATCTCGAGACGTGCTCGACGTGAGAGGAATCATACATTGACCTTTCATTCGTGCCGTCCTACTTCATCCCCTAAATCCCACATCAGGCCGCAGATGAAGCTTATCTTCGTTCAGTTTTTCCCCCGGTTCGGAATAGAGAGAGCAGTGCACACGTGGCAGAGTTTCATAAATCAGTCGATTACATTGCTGTGTTTGAAAGCTTCTTGAAAAAAAGCGACATCGACGTACCGTGGATCTATTTAAAAGCAAAGAAAAGCTACTTTGAAGGAGAGTTATGAGAGCGTCGATATTTCGCCAACAATTTTTAGAAAAGTTTCAATCCTTATCCGATACGAAGGAAAAATATCAAGAACTTTTAAGATGTTTAAGTGGAAAATATATACAGTGACCCAAAAAAGTGTTTAAACTTTTAGTATAGAAAAGTTTCAGAGATACATTACGTGTGTCACATAGAACTGTTTGAAACTTTATTAGCACTGTAACCAAACACGACTGTTCTAATTACGTTGGAAGATTTTGAAGTAAAATATTCACAGAAGCTGTAAAACATGTGTTTTGTAAAGAATTGGTACACAGATCGAATAATCGTACGAAACATATGATCAGTGGTAATAGTGAATTTAATAAATATCGTGTTGTGCTGTAATGGTAATGAAATTTTAAGATGTTCAGTATAACACGTGTTATAATACTATCGTATAATGAAAGGTTTTACTAGTAACAAAACCTTTCGTTAAGTATTTTTATGCGACACTGTATGTAATGGTACGAAGAAACTGAAACGATAAAAAATTAAAAAAAAAAACTTCCTCAGTTTTGCAACCGAAAGTTTCTCACGATAAGAAGCATGAAAAGATCTTTTCGTCCGATTTGTATTGGCAATGAAGCCGGAAAAACGAGCGAGAAACTTCACTGCCGTTTTTTCCAATGACCACAGCTACGACCAAGAACACTTTTTTTTTTGCGATAAACCTGGCACCCCTATAAAAGACACAAACGTTCCCACGAAATGATCCTGAACCGATCTGCCAGACTTTTCTCCCTTTTTCGCCTGACATTCGCACGTTTACTGAAAGATTCGTAGATTTATGATCTGTAAGTATCTATGTTCGAAGACTTTTCGACAAATTCCGCAAACAATATCTCATTTGCTTATTATTCCTCACGTCAAATTTATCAAAAACTCCTGTTCTTTTTTTCCAATGGAAAAAGATTAATCTTCAGTATAATATCTTGCTATCACTTATCGCTATATTTTATCTAACAATTCATTTGTGTCGTCGCTATAGAATTTGTCTAGAATTAGAAGTCCGAATCAAATCACCAACTTGTACAGAAAAACTGTCCGTTCAAAGTTTTTCCATTAAGTATTTGTACGAGCTGAGATGTCTAACGACAGTACGATGATTTACTTACAAAACATATTTACCGTTCAAACTTTCATCAGCTACGTTACACACTTATTGTAACTGTATAGAAAGCGAAAATTTCTCGAATTTAGCGTTCGTAAAGCTCTTCAAATAAAGCTGTAAGGGTGCAAGTAAAGTCCATCGACGGAATGTCCAATCAACGTAATGCTTTATCTACATAAAAATCTAAAAACGGAAAGAGCAAATATTGAATTTTTTACTCTTCTATCGTCTGCTTTTATCAATTCCTGCCGCAAATTTCGTTTCTTCCGGATTACGGAAATTCCTCGGAGCTCACACACGAAAATTGAAAATCTATACATCAGTCTCGTGTTTCTTCTATTCCCAGGTTTCCTCCATTTCCCTACATTTTAGAAATTCCCCGAGAAACGCAGTAACGAAACCCAATCAAAGCACCGGGATAAAATTTCTCTGTATCCGTCCCTTCTTCTTCCACGGTCTTTCCTCGCGGGAAAAGCATCGGATCCCGACAATTTTCATCCGCTACGAAAGTCATCGTGCAGTTGCCGGAACGACACGTTTTCTCTTTCAATCCGTACGGCCGAATCCGCTCGTAACACGACCGTCGCGCGTTCCAGCGGATTTATTTTGTGGCGGAATTTGGACGTGAAATGTCCGCTTAAAACAGCCCAAAGTTTTCTAGGAATTGGTTCTTTAAGTCGGATCAAGTCGAAAGTCAACCAAGTATTTGCATTCGTATAAATTCGTCTTGCGCCACTCTCGCGAGTTCTCGTTTAAGTCTCTTGGTTGTCTGAAATATTCCCGTTTCCGACGATTGTACCATCCTTCAATTAGCGACACTGCGATAAAGCAATCGAAAGAGAATTCCTCGTTCGAAGGTTTTACATTTCAAATTTTGTAAAGTACCGAGTACGTTGAGTTGGACACGATTTACATCGAACGTCGTGATTAAACTGCGCATGTTATGTAAATTTATATTTTTACGAACACAAATGAAGAAATGAATTCTACGCAAAGGTTTATTTCGCATACCAAATACCATAACGAATACTTCATTTTGAATATTTTCTATATTTTTACCTATTATACAGCTTCTATATATTTTTGTATTTAATTTGTACTTTACAATTTGTCCAGCTGGACAAATTTGGTAAATATTTCACATAAATGTACAGACATCTGCAGTTTGATTGTGATATTTTTTCAGAGAAGGCTAGGTCGTTATTGTTGTCGAATATTTTGTTTTATAGCAACGAAGCGAAGAAGTCAAACAAGCAAGCGATTTTTACTTATACTTGACAAATAAATTTAGTTAAAAAATAAAATCCTTCGTACAAAGTCTAATAGAACTACAGAACTTTATAATATTCACAAATATTATATCTCTGCCAGTCGTAAGTGACTTTCGCCATCAGAACGTTAAAGATAACGTCGAAAGAAGGAAAATGTATAATTAAAATTTGAACGTAAATGAATTATATGGCTGTTGCTAAAAAATGTGACGGGACAATGGAATTTTGGGTAAAATATACGCAGGATGAAGCGTAATTACGAAGAGCGTCAGGTTTTACTTTAAAATTCAGCCACGCATATAAACGATAACTACCAGGATATTTTCTACGGACTCGTATACTTTTATCTCTTTTTAAGGGGGTTGCTTTGATTTTTATTTCGGGATTTCGTACGCTTATTTACTCTATTTCCGAAGCGTAGTTTCTTTTTACAATGCAGCTATGTATATAATACACGATATGGTGCAACGAGTATTACGAAAAATCGTATTACCCTGCAGTAATTACAATTTCTTTTTGATCTTTGTCAAAAACTACTTTCTTATCTACGCAATTTATATTTTATGCTACATTCCATTTCATCGAGGAGTAACCGTGAACTAATCCAAGATCTATCATTCGATATAACGTATCTTTTATAATTTTAATTTTATATGATATGGACGTTCCATTCTAGAGAAAGCGAAGATTTCACGTATGCGTCCGGAAAATCAAATAACCACCCCTCTGTCAATATATATATATATATATATATATACGTGTAGGCGGTGGGGTAGATTCTCTTAAAGGCGAGCATACCATTGGGTTAGGTGCCAAGAACGACATAAAATCCGAGAAAAATTTTCCTTTCCACCAACGCATTATCCGTACACGTTTACCGAACACTACCTAAATTTTCTCCACGCGTTCAGTCTAAGAAATATAATTTAGGCTGCCTCAAAATAAAATATTTCCAATCTCTAAATAAATATTACCAATTGCCTGGTTGACTAAAGTACTCGAGTTAACCACATGGAAGATAAAATCGCAATTATTCAGGTGCAATTTCCAGTGGTTGAATTGGCGGGACAATCTCTAGTTCACCGAGGTGCCAATAAAATGGCTTCGTTCGAATTGCTTATTTCCCAGGTTTTCCATTCCTTCGCTTCCCTAATTACAGCGAAGAAAAGAAAGAAAGCTGGTTAGACGATCAAGGTAGTGGAGAAGTCCATTTTTTACCCGCCACAGCTTTATCACGCCCCAAAGGCACGGTCGCTTGAAACGAAATGGTTCACAGGTGTTCCGGGAGCTTAGGCGAAAAACGAGCCTTTTGCGGCTGCCTCGTAAACAACACCAGTTCCCAGGCACAAACACGTTATCATCTTTTCGCCTGTTTCGCGTATTAACACCACGTTTCCTCGTTACAAGACACGCGTAAAGATATCCAGATAGCTAACAAGCTACTTTATTCACGCACCCTTAAATAAACCCGCGGATTCGGTGGCCTCCTATCGTTGATCGACGCGTGTCTTCCGTCTTCTGGCCTGCCTGATAATCGACGAGCCGATTGCGGACTTTTACGCAAATTTACATTTTCGTTTTACTTATTAGAAATAAGTGTAATAATTATAATGAATACTCTAATTGGCCTATTTTACATATTTTTCTATATTATTGTGGGAAAAATAATAGTGCTAATAGGTTTGGTAACGGTATGATTTGTTTCAATATCGTTCACGCCAATACAAAATCAAGCATGATGCTCCGTCAGTCTACTATATATGCACGCAGTCATCATTCTCTCTCTTTTCACGCGGACCATCCTTCTCGACAACGCTGATGACACTAACTTCTCAACTCACGATTGCCTGTTAATTCGTCTTTTTCCCTTCAGCATCCCTTTGTCTTTTCTCATAGTCCCCCCACGCGCGTGTTCCTGTACTATTCGACTGAAGAACCGACGACACATTGATGGACCGCTCGGCCCATTGAAGTTTCCAGACCCTTTTGGCCTGTCAGCACTTAAGCTTCCTCGCAACATTGTTTATGGTTCACCCGATATTTCTTAGGCAACCTGTCCACGATACTATTAGGTTGTCCCAAAAGTATCTTTCGTTTCATAAGTGAAATAACAGATGCACAACATTTTTTATTTTATATTATTTTATGGATTTACCTATGATCCATTTTGTATAATAATGTTGTAATAGAATAAAATGGATCAAACATAATTCAATAAAATAATATAAAACAAAAAATGTTGTGCATCTACTACTTCCTTATAAAACGAAACATTCCATTCATTTCTACGTCTTCAGATTTCACATAAATGCATAAATATGCGCAATCTATCAATGAGACTGTTTGTGTTTCGAGATTTACCGTTCCATTGGATGAATCTAGAAACAAGTGCATAGAGAGGCGAATGAGATGAAATCATTAATAGAGACAAGAAACGAGATATGGCTGAGACATGTTTACAGATTAGGTCACATCGAGGACCTTCGTGTAGGAGATGTGGTTTGCTATTCTTTTTTTTTTTTTTTGTTTAATTTGTACTTTACAATTTGTCCAGCTGGACGTTTGGTAAATTTTTCTAACTTAATTGCTAAATAACACGTGGATGGCTATCTCCAGCGGTATACCATCTTCGAGTTTGATTATTTTATTTCTTTAGCCAGGTCAACGAGGTGTTTTCTTTTTAGTCTTCTTGCTATTCTGGCAAATATTTTATCTCCATTCAGCGAAAATAAAGTAGCACCGAAAGGTGCAGTGCAATTGTTTCATGTTCAGTTTCTTGTGATAGAAATATTCGATCGAGAAATTTCCCGCGATATTGATTGCATAGGATAGATTTTACGGTCAATTGAGTAACTTGCGAGTCTTTTTACATTTCATCGTGGAGAATCAAAGAACATGCGTTAAATTTTCCGCAACGAATAAAGTTAAGTGTAGCAACGTCTCCGATAGTCCAAGCGAGCCACAAACAAAAAAAGATCACGTCGAGTTAGATAAAAAATTTTTTCTTTCTTCAATCACCACGGTATCGTGCTTCATCAACTATTGCCATGATTTGCTACAGCGAATAAGAAATGTTACTTGCGGAGAAATAGCCGATAGAGACTGCACCGCCATAATGTAACATTTAAGAAGAAAAGAAGTTTTGTAGTATTTTTCATAGAAAATTTAAAAATAGAGATTATTGCGAAGCATTTGCAAATTTGTATCTTCGAAATATTATAGTAAAAATTCGCCTTTGTATATTTAATGTCTGGCATGTAACTTTTATTATCAATGTAAATTTACTTTAATAACAATCTTGTGTTAGTCGCGTTATGCACAAGGATACATACGATCATGATCGTAATATGAGCTTAATGTTCTTCAATCGTAATTACCAGATAAGTCTTTTCCATCTGATCATTAATACCACGCTCGCAAAGGTTCATGGAGAATTAAATTGACATAGTCGAAGCTTCCAGGCGAAGAGGTTATTCCTTCACTTTTTCATCTTTCCAATTATGCAGGTTAAGAGATAGAGGAGAGAGTTGGATTATGGGGTGAAGTAGTATTTGCGGAACGATTTTATCAACTTTGAAGATACGTTTCTCTTTGTTTCGTAGCTGAAATTCCTTCACCGTGCTCTAATCTGACGAATAGAATTAATTGAAACACTCGAAGAATTCTTAATTCATCGTTTTGTTTCATTCCCGTTAGTCAGACTATTGAAGGGACAATAAGATAGCGAAATAAAGGGGATGGAGTGGTCGAAGGTAAAGGGAAACCTTTCTACATGGACTCGCTCTAATGGCCACGAAGAACACCGTGCCAGGCGCAAACGAACCATCGAGTTACGAAACACAGTATTCTCATCACGAAATCTTCTACCGAGATAGAAGAGCTTCAGACCTGTCATTCAGTTCGCAAAAATTGAGACTAATAGCAGGATAAAGTTTCATTTGTGAGCTTCTCGGAAGACACACTGATCAACTTGGTGTTTCGTTAAGGACCCAAGATATGTGATTAGAGTCTAACTTCTTAGAGAAAAAATAATTTACTTTCATATGTTCATTTATCGTAAGAAGGTAATATAAACGATGGTAAACTTTCAGGCGAATTTTAAAGACTAAAGTTAATGCCTAATTCCTAGTATCGTCACTTTCTTTTACTTTTCAATTGAAACAATTTTCGTAGTCGATTAATTCACATTTATGTGACTGTATATGTAGTATCGTTTATTAGCTCATAATTAAGATTTCATAATAAACAGTAAATTGAACTTTGCGTTTGCAATAGAAAAGTTGTTTCAATGTATTTTTATACGATCCTACGTGAAACGTTAATTGAACCGTTCACAAGTTACGTTGGCCAACTCCATAAATCGAAAAGCAGAAAAAAGTGACCTGAAAGACACGAACGACATTGACAAGAAACGGAGAAATTGATAAATTGATAAAAAATGAAGTTGGTTAGTTTGTATTCTGAGAGGCTCCGCTATATGTATAGTTGATCGCCCTGTTTTTGAACCAATTGCAAGACCAATTTTATCTTATTTTAACTATATCCTATGTGATTGGGAAAAATGTAAAAGAACAAAGAAGATGACTTACCGGTGGGACTCGGCGTCAGGGACTTCATGGCTACCTTCACGTGGATGTCGTACTGCTCGAAAAGTTTCAATTTCGGTCCTCTCGAGCTCTTCTGCAACATGTTAATAGCTGAAGTCACTGCCTTCGTATATTCTCTGACAGCGAAGGACTTGTGCGGAACCATCATGCCCACCTGTTACATGAGAAAACACGAGTTAGTGAAACACGAGTCGAAAGCGGAACCGACGCTTGAAAATTTGTATCTCTATTGGGACACTTTAAACATCATTAAAGAGGTGTCGTTTATTTCAGAAATTAGTCACACATTTATACTTGTACATACTAGTCACCCGAAATTAAATTTTTATTTCACTTTTGCTGAGACTCAATCACGAATTTAATTATTCAAAAACTGTATAAATAATTCACCGTGCAGAATATCTAGTCGCTCTCGCTTTAAATAGCGCGATATAAACTTTAATAATAAACTATTCGCTTCTTTTTTATTTTAATAGAAGTTGAGACTTGCTATAAAATTTACATTAGGAAACAGATGAAATATTTTAGTTAGAAGTAATTTCGCGTTGCAGAATATATTGGCTCTTACTTTAAATATCGCGATTGTAAATTCAATAAGAAACTATTAGTTATTGTCTTGGTATACTAGAAAGAGTTGAAATTTGTTATTAGAATTATATTAGAAAGCTGGTAAAATTCTAATTAGAAGAAAGGAACGTTATTATAATAAGAAAGTAGTCGTTATTATATCGTTTTCAGAGCTATCATTTAAATGTAAGAAGCGCGATATAATAGAACAGGCAAGGATTACGCATTCAAACTGACGAAAAAGTGCATTCAGAGTGTAGAGCGTTCACTTTGTTACGACGAGAATGGATCAGCGCGCACCTGTTGCGCAAATCGATCGCGCCAGATGAATGGTACGTAGGCAGAGAACGGACAGTAAGTTACATTTCTGCCTATCACTTTGCAAACTTTTCTCGATCGTACCCTTGGCTACGTCTGAAATCGTTTAGAGGACACGAATGTTGCTAGTTTAAGACGGAAAATGATTTTCTTTTCCGTTTTAAAGACGACTGTGATCTTCTTCGTAGCTTTTATGTATAGTAGAGAAAACGACGAATTATATTGTTCTATAAAATAAGACTTTTCTTTCCAAATTATATAACAGCCAGAAGAATTTGTCAGTCATTTTTCTATCTTTTATATGACAAATAAACGATGCATAAAAGACGTTCAGCGTTTAAGAACGCGTAGGGGTTGCTCGATTGTAAATAAGTTCGGACTTATTTGCAATTAGTATTTTGCATTATTATCTAATTCGTGAAGATTAGAAATTTGAAGGAGAAAGGGAGAAAGGACTTTTGGGAGGAAAGAAGAGAAAGACTTGAGAAAGAAAGAGAAGGGAGAAAAATAACAAGAAATAGTTTTAACTTTTAAATTGAATAAGATTCGAGGTCTATGTCTTCTTCACGAAGAGATTTCATCGTATCTTCGAAAGTTCTGTTAATTTTTGATATTCATAGATTCAGAATATATAACGACGACATCATCCGATATTATAATCTCAAAACGGTAAACTATTCGACGATAGCTTTAGCTCCGTTTTAGAAGTTGGAAACGCCGAGTGAACTATAATTGAGACATACTTTCGAAAAGTTTGCAGTTCTTCGAGGAGAAGGAACATCCTTCTCTTTTTGCGCTACTCTTGCCTGAAATATATGTTTAATTAGAAATGTAAATCATCCTGCCTTTACAATTAGACATCGCGACCCAGTTCTCTACGCGAAGCGTGCCGCCATAATTGCCGCCGTTTTCGCGGCAGTTTAACTTAATGCTTTAAAAATTGGGTTCCCTTTTCCCGCTTTCCCCTATCTACTCGTTTTACTTTTCTGTTCGTTCGTTTCTCTCGCTGTTAAATTTCTTTTTTAAAGTTACTTTTTTTTTTCATCGCCTTTCACTTCATTTTTTTCCCCCGAGCCCTTCCTTCCCATTCCATTTCTCAAACCTTAATTTTGCCCCTCTTCGTCACGTTTTTATTGCATTCGCAAATGTCTTTTTCCTTTTCCCTGGTTTTCTCATTTTATACATGTTGCGTCATTTTCTGTCCACTCGCGTCTCGAATTTTCTCATTTTCATGTTTTTTCTCTTTCACATCGTACAAACCCATTTACCCTCCTGGTTTTTGCTAATATGTCTCGGTGCTCAAGTCTGTTTCCCGTTTATTACGAGTACCAACACGGCTGTAGCATAATTTATACGTTTCACTATGTTCATTTTATCCCGTGAAATTGAATTTAACATTACTTTTAAGGACGAGTTCTCGACAAATAAAATTCGAAACGGATAGTTTTTCAAACTAATTTGAGAAACGAATCTCGAAATTGGTATATTGGATTTGTTTGAAAAATAAAACAGAATAAAATAAGAATTTAAATCTACGAGATACCTAGACTGAAGAATAGAGGAAAGTTTAGAATCGATACCCTATGAATTTTACCATTCTTTATACTAGAAATATGTCACGATATTGCTAACAATCGTTTATTCTATGGTATACATGTATTATATTTGCATTTTGAAAAATTATCCTGTCTTTTTATATTTCCTATTTTACGAACTTTCTTTCGCGCGTCATTGTATACACTCACGATAAGCGAAACTTAAGAATTTCAACTTCTCGTTATTTATAACTCCATTAAAAAGATTATTTTCCTATCAGAATTTAACCATCCATTGCCGTATTTTTCTGTACTATCTATTCGAAGAAATAGCATCTCATCGAGAAATCTTCGATCGTCTCGTAAAAGTAGTTCTAAGAATAAAATCGTCGTAGATGACGAGAACCATACCCATAGCGATCGCCACGTTAATTGTTGTCTGGCAGTGAAAAGTGTGCATTACGATGATTAAACGTCAGTTGGAGGACTGATCGAGAGCGATAGATCGTGCCGTCGAAAATGGAGAGTAATGGCGACCGCCGCGTGGGACGGAATAATTACTCGAGGGAGTCCGGCAGGCTTTTCCGTGGCGCGTTTAAAGCGATTATCTTGGCGAGTTATACTTGGCGGAAGAAGTTCGTAATTACCGCGGGGATAGTATTTCAGCCAGCAGTCTTTCAGAAAGAGAGAGAGAGAGAGAGAGAGAGGGAGAGAAAGGCCAATTGAAAAAAAGCTCCGCGCGAACCGGCTGTCATTGCCGCGTAATTAGCGGACAACGTGACGACGATTATTCTTCGGAGATTCAATTAATCCGTTGAATTTTCCCTATTCTGGGAAAATGGTGTGAAAGTGTCACAATTTTCCTACCATTATGGCATGAAAGAAGAACTCGAATCTCCGTCCTTTCAGTTAATCTTTTAGAATTCCGTATCAGTTGAGTTAAATGTGTATTACATATATTTTAGAATTGCCTGATAAGTATGTTTCGTTTCCTTATAAATATGTCACGGTATAAAAAATGATCGTAGAAGCAATTGTTAATGCGTAGACTGTTTAAAATTTAAATAAAAAATTCTAGTAAATTGCAACGTTCTTTCTGTCGCAAATTAACAAACTTTTAATCGTAGAGGATTACATAATAAAATATCGATAGAACATCGTTATTGTTAATAATTTATCAACTTGTTTCAAACGTAATATTATCGGAGAAAAAATCTATACTTAAATCTGAATCTACTCGTATTTTATACAGAGAGTTTTATAGGTGGGATCCGTCTTAAACTTAGGGAAAGCACATCAACATCTTCTAAAATTAAGGAGATTTCTTTTATTTCGATTTTATTTCCAATGGTTTCGAAGCGAAGGGCCCAATGATACCATTAAACTTCGAAAGTTTCAACTTCCAAGAGTAATTTCATCCCGTAACAGTAATATCCACGAATTAAAGGAGAAGTTCGTTCTGATCATTTCCGAGTAGGTACATTACTGTGGAAGAGCAAGATGTATCCACTATCTTCTACTAAAAGCTATCTTCTCGAAACTGGTTACATGTTACAGAAATATCCTACCAATAAATACGATCGTTCGATTCAAGAGAATCCTCCGGCGAACTCATTGTTTATTAAATAAAATCGGTCCGTCTTGGACGACAAGACGCCATACTGGCGAAGATAGGACAAATCCTGCAGAGAAATTTTCTTAGTATCTGGGAACGTTGAATTCTTTATCGATCCCTCTTCAAAAAGGGACTGAAGTCGTTTCGAGACTCGAACGAAGAAAGTCAAAAAAAAAAGAAAAGAAAAAAAAAGGGGAGGAAATCGCTTTTAGCCTCGGAAAGATCCATCTTCAGATAGGAATTCTAGCTGTGGAATGTTGTCCTGATTACTACTGTTCAAACTATTGGTAGAAGAAAATTATCGGGAATACCAGAGAAGGAGCAGAAACATACGAAGGAACGGGGTCATCTAATTTCATCGTTCCAAGCGTTCTTCTTCGATTTCTGGAGCTAAGAACGCGTGAATGAAACGGGCGGTAATATAATTGCTTGTTCTTTACGAGATTTGTCGTAACAAATAGCGACATTACAGGAAGATGCACGTTAATAAATGCGAAAATCAAGCAAGATATTTGTAGGGTAACGTTTATCAGTATTTTTCAAATGTACAGTGATAAAGAGTAACGATAGAAATAAAATTTCTCCAATCTGTTTGTAGTTCAACGTTTTCTAGTGTTTCTCAAATCTAAAACTACTGAGATATTTTCCTTAAAAAAAAAAATGTCACGTATCAGATTTCGATGAGAATAATTTTTAAGCCATGCTTCGATTTGTCCTCCCTGTAAACTGATAGAAAAAGTAATCAGTTCAAAAGGTATTTGTTCTACAAATTAACAGCGTCCTCGTTATACGTCAAGCTTGAACGAAGAACCGTGTTTTCATGGATGGTGAGAATCTCTTTAAGAAAATAGGAATTCTAGAACATCTCGACTCAAAGCGTTTCTATATAACTACTTCCTTTACCAGTTACGTTGCCAGTCATATTCAAAGGAGTTTCAATTTCCAGATTATTCCAAGTTAAATTTCTATCCCTTCATCGCTCTAATCTAAAAGCTAATCTAAAACTCGCAACACTTCGAATATAATAAATTCCCTCCAGGCATATGCGCTTCGTTTATTTCCATTTAGAGAGTAGATCAGCAAAAATAAAATAATTATTAAAATCTCGTACAGTCAAGCTGAAAGGAAGCGTTTCATTCAGAGCCATTTCAGCTTAACGCGATAAACCAAATACCCTAAAGTTTCATCTCGCGTTAGTCTCTGCCTCCTTCCCTAATTTCCTTAAATCTCTAAACGAACGTTGGAACACTAATGATCCCATTCGCTTGCAGCCTCGATGTCAAAATTTGCGGGTCTATGATTACGATCCACGGTAAGCAGATCCCAACTGTGACAACAGCGTCTAACGTTCCAACGATCGAGAAAATTTTCATTCGTAAAATGCCACTTACTCTCAAGGTGTTGGAGGTGTTGTTCCTGTCGGCCGAGTGTGGCGCGATGGTGACTTTCGGTATGGATGGCGGCGTGGTGCTAGTAGTCGTGGTAAACGGTCTCTGCCTCGTAGAATTTGGGAATCTCGCGTCGCCAAGTCTTACACCCGAGTGACCTCGTCCACCGGACAGTCCGGTGCCTTTCGCGTGTGTTCCGCGATCGCTGGTGCCGATCTGAATGCCACTGCCACCCCTCGTCACGCCACTACTCTGCAGGCTACCAGCCACCGGCAGAAGTGACACCAACGCGAACAGAAGCCACCTCATTTTTTCGCCACGTTCCCGGAATGCTTGTTAAGGGCTCGAGCCAGCCCTTTCGCGGGCCTGTCGTCCAGTTGCCTCGCTGCTATCACACGCCCTGCTTCCATTCAGGAAGGTGGATAGCTCAGTCACGACGCGACGTCGTTCTCGCGTCCGACTGGGCATTTCTGACCTTTCCACGAGCCCTCATCGTGTGCTCGAGACTCTGAAACGGAGATTATCGGGGTTAGAGGTAAACTTTTGGTCCAAAGGATTTTTATCCCTTTGTATCGAATATAGCGTGAACAACGTATTTGATCGAATAGACGTAAATGCACGAGTAAATGATTGTTACTGACACGATGAAACGTATTTAGCAGAAATTTGTTAATACGCAAATTTTAATCCTTCTTTCGGCCATAAATGTATTTTTCGGTTAGAGCTATACTGGTCTTGAATACTTTTGGATACTTTTGAAACAGTTTGTGAAAAAGATATGTAAGAATGATATTTAAATATTCGTTGGTGCTGTTTAGCGATATTTTTTCTACAATTTGCGAGCCATCTTAAGTAATAATCTTACAGCGCGATGTACAAAAAATTTGCTGTATACTTTAATGTATCTATCTAGTTAGTTAAGGGTAACATTGATCCATCATGTTTAAGAAGTTCGAATAGTAGAATAACAGACAAAATTCTCTCAATGAATCAAATATTTCTTTGCAATGTACATTTCAATTTCATTTCGCATTTCATTGTGTTCATTTGCGATTTTCCTTCTTTTAAGAGTGGTTTTTATTTAGTAGATCTGCTTCGTCTTAATTTACCAGTTAAATGACGTTATCCCCTTGTCTGCTCGAGGGAAAGAAATTATATTACGTTCAAGGGATATACGGATTGGCACGTTCGATACTAATTAATTGCTTTACATGAACGTAACTGGTGTTATTAAATTTTCATCATCGATGAAGCGATAGCACCATTATACAATAATACGAAATTCGCAACACGGATTTTGATGCGTAAAAGGGGATGAAAGCGCCGCGGAAAATTGCCTTGTAAATCCTAATGTAGTCGCGTGACTATCGAATATCGTATATTCCGATAAATTCTGTGATGAATAGGAATTACAAATAATTATCGCAATGCGACGATTTCGAACGAAACACACGCTTGCTGTATCACTTAATTCTATAAAGTTTTATCACGTATTTTTTTGACGATTTTACAAATCTTATTCTCCCAATTTTTAGATAGTATAATAATAAATAGACTTGCCGATGTTTATGTAGACTCATATCGTAATAAACACAATTCGAGAAATGCTTTATTACCGGACATTAAAATAAGTACTATACTTTGGATATTCTACCTGTTTTTGCATATTATGTGCATTTTGTGGATTTCGGCATCCTCGAATTTTTCATAAATGCGTAACAATCCTCAGTGGAGCAATAAGATTTATTATTATTGCCATATTATCTAACACGATCGATTGTGTTTATTGCAATAAATCGCGATATTCTAAATCTGTTCCGCGTGTACATTTTTTTTAAGAAGACGACAAACATGTAACAAATGTCGGCGGTCGTTTAAAGAAATTAATGAACAGAGTATAGTGGCTAGAATATTAATTGCTAACAGAGAGGGCCAACTTGTGCTTTAAACGCGAAGTGGATTTTTTGAATAATGATTCGCAAGATAAATGTTGAAGAAACTCTGGTGCATCGGATCAGGTAATTTGTTAGCGTGAAAAAATGAGCGCTTCTTTAAATATGTATTCGAATCTAATACATGAGAAAGCTATGCTAATGTGGTCGCTTTTACTGTCTTGAATAATTTCTGACAATTATAGACGCAGATTTTAGAAGTAAACGTTACGATGTTGAAAATGTGACAAATTTCATAAATACAAAAATCTAAGGAATATGATATACCCCTTAAATAACAAATTCACGTGTATACAATCTTCGTTCGTGAGACTTTTGATTGGTTTTCTCTTCTTTGGTATTTTATATCTATATGCTGCTTTATCGTCTGATATCATTTTAAATATTATCATATGGAAAGCATGATAAATAGCATGATAAATAAAAATCAATTATTTTCTTTTTTTTATCACAATTTTGCCGAGTGCTCGTAAAACGTGATTTTATTGTTCTTTCAACTTCACGTATTCGCAGTGCTTGGCTTTCACAAAGCACTGGATGCCCTTAAGAACGTACTCCACACGTGCAGTCATTGAAGGTACTCATTCTGAAGCACCCACGTTTCCAAGAACTTTATTTTCCAAACAATTCATCCCTTTTCAATATGCGGCACCCTTTTGCAATTGCATTTGGGACAAAAAATCTGTTGTATGAAAAATAGATATACTTACACCTTTAGCATTGTTTAAATATATATATATATATATAACAATGCCCCATATAGAATTACGATTAGATCAAGATTTAATTTAATTTTTAGATTTTAGGTTGTCACGAATCCTAGTCAGGTTTCTAGTTTTCGCGTCGATTTTTCTTCTTAAACCTCCTTTTACTGTTTGTTCCAAACATTGTGCAAACGCACACCAAAATTTGACGATGAATAAATTTTAGATCTTTTTGCGTAAAAGAAGGGTGGATGGGGTGGACCTTCATTCGTAACACCTCCTCGCGATAAGATCCGGACAATTAGTATTATTTGATATATAATTACTAATTGTATCGCTATAAACCAAGGCAATTAACAGTATAACCGGTATAATGATTAATTATAT
The DNA here is from genome assembly GCA_014825975.1 of Bombus haemorrhoidalis. NCBI lineage: Eukaryota > Metazoa > Arthropoda > Insecta > Hymenoptera > Apidae > Bombus > Bombus haemorrhoidalis. The sequence goes on from CM026167.1 coordinate 18,303,706, forward strand.
GGCAAATAATATGAGCTAATTGGCTGTTACCAGAATTAGGTGTTCATATCAATGCATCTATGGTATAATACATTCGTGAAATATAATTCGAATATAATCTAGAGGCATAACCAATAATAAGTACTTTTGGTACTTAATAAAATATAAATAAGAATGGAGTATTCTAGAATTAAATAATTCCGTACAAAGCATCGTAGCTGTCGTTACCAATTGAGAATTAAGATCTTAAATCTAAGTATGTGTATAGCTTCATCAGGACCAGAAACGTTAAGTACGTTTAGGAACGGCACACAGAAACCGAGATTGCGGTGGTGGCTCTCTTGAAATTGCACATCAAACGCTAGTTATGGTGAAACAATTCGTTTGCCGCTTTACGATAATTATCCTGATGGTACGTAGTCGACGTTTGTAACTCGTGTGTGATTAATTTACGCGTGTGCACGTTGCAAGAGATATTTGAGCAAGATTGCAGCTCTGGAGCTTTTTGCTGCGATAATACGAGCCATTTTCAACGTATTACTGTAATTTTTGCTCTCCAGCTGCCGTATTTGCGTTTCACGAATGCGAGAAGTTCTGTGTAAACAATAATCCACAGAATAATACTTTAACGTGATTATCTTTCAGTTTATTTTACGCGACTAATCCTATTACGACGTGAAACTCGAACTGATCATTGTAATATGAAAATATTACAACGCGAGATCTTGTCCTTTATTTTATTCGAAACGATGCGTGTAAAATTACAAGCTTCGTGCATTACATTCTGTCAAACTGGGATAACGCGTTAAAGGTGGAAACCAAAAGGCTTAGTTACGAACTCGATATGAGAAGAATCTAGCGAATTTTCAACCGAGACGCGTGATATTCGATGATTCGATATTTAAATGTATTTTTTATCCGACCCAGTTTCGTGCAAGTGTCTCAGATATTCGAGAGAAAATATCTCAATGCGGTTACAGAAAGACGGAAATTAATCCTTGGTTTTGTGGTGAGTATTAAGTATTTCAAGTATTTGAATTATCACCTGCTTGACGACACAAATACAGACGAAGAAGAAAATATTAATTTTATGGGATTTCAAGTTTAAAATTAAATATTTCAATTCTACATTTTTTTTTTAACTTTTCCTTTTCCTGGTCCTCGTCATTTCGAAGTTCTGTTTCTTTCTCTTGCGGCTTTCTGTCTTCTCCCTTCTTTTACTATTCCTAATTTTCTCTATTTTCTCGGATTTTAAAGTTTCATGCCAGACCGAAGTAGTTTAAAGTATTTCTCCTGCGACTTCTTTCTTTCATGCATTCAATTTTTGAAGCGGGACAGCTTTTTAGCGTCTTTTTAAGTCGAAAATAAGATACTTACGGTGCGTGGCTTAAAAATATAACTATAATACGTTATACAGTTTGTCGTCTATAAAAATTATATAATTATGCGACACACGTATCTAGTTATTACAAAACATGGCACATTGCTAGCAACTATCAGCCCTAACTTCATGATTTAATATGTAAGATGGCTGCCTAAAGGCGAACACTCACTATTAACCTTAATCAAGCCTTTAGGGGACGTTAGTACACTATATCAACTCTCGATAGACGCCTATAGAGACTGTTACTGCTCAAAGGGTTAATAGCGCTATAACATGTACACGAAATATCAAAGTCAGTCAATATCAATTAATATTATTACAGCCACTATCGGGACAATTTACAAAATAGTATGATATTAACTTTATCTTCTATTGATATTCCGTAAATTTCTAAACTTTATCTAAAAAATAAATGAATTTTTATATAGAATTTTAATATCTTTTATCGATATTTATTTTTATCGAATAAAAAGGAAGAATGCTCGATTGTTGTATGGAATGTTGTTGTATTTGGAATATGTCTCGAATCGTGTCGTGTCGTGTAGTCGATACGTGTCGAAGGATCGCAGGCTGTATTCTAGTCACGACAAGCAGACACGAGTCACGCGGAATTTTCATTGTTCCCGAACGTCGAAGTTGCCGCGTTAAAAGCGCCAGTTGCTTGCCTGGTGTCGCGTTCGCGTTCATTTATGCGCATCAGTATCATTTAATACGAAATGTACGGTCTATCGAACTATTCCCGAGATATAGAATTCACCATAATTTCTCGTAAACGCGTGGAAGCGCCACGGAACAAGTGAATCAAATTTCGTTAACGAGAACTACGATCCAGCTGCTCGAAGCACGTTTAATTTTATTTGTCAGGGCTCCGACTACGAGTGACTAAACGTAAAACCCACAAGACTATAAGGTAGTGGTGTTTAATTGTATCATGAAATTAACATGTTATTTTTAAAGCGACGAGTTTGAAACATATAACACAATGTAGCCTAGCTACGACGAAAAAACTTCTTTAATGTTAAAACTTTGACGTCGTAAAGAACGACGCAAGAATGTGAAATATTCTTGATAAAATTTTCAGACTTCGAATGAACCAGATCTCGACTTTACCTGTATTCTTACTCGGAATTCTACAATTCGAACGTCCCATCCACGTTAAGAATATCCGGAGCAATTTTTCCACGGTTAAAATATCTGTAAGACGAGAAAAAAAAAACACCCCACTCATCTCACTAAAGAAATAAGATAGTCAAACTCGAAGATGGTATTCCGCTGGGGATAGCCATCCACATGTTATTTAATTATCAAGTAAGAAAAATTTATCGAATGTTCAGCTGGACAAATTGTAAAGTACAAATTAAATAATAAAAAAAAAATAATAATATCTGTGAGAGACTATAACAATTTTAAGAGTAACTCGATTACGATATCTTGCTAGAAGGCCGTATAGAAACTCGTATAGTACGACCAAACAGTTTCGAAAGAATATATTTCTTTTTTGTAAGAAAAGGACACAATTTGAAATTACTTTTGCTTGAACAGAAACTTAAATATCCAAATTAAATTTTCTCTATTTTCCTCAATTTATGAATTCTATTAAAATATAATTACATTATAATATAATTATTATATTAAAGTATAAAATATATTTCACAATATGCCATAGAAATCTTCCACCTGAGAAGCAAAAGATTATTTCCTAGAAGGAAATAATCAAGTACTCTTGATGAAATTTTTGTTGCACGATGAATTCAATTAAAAACGTCTCGGCGGTGGATGCACACGGTCCTTTCTCTAAATTCTAGGTGCTTGCACGAGATTGCAAGTTGAAGATCTCTCGAGATTGTTTCAAGTTTGCTCGTTGCGACGGTTGCGTGAATAATTCTTGTTCTCGGACAACGAATATCTCCTTGCTTTTCCGTGGTGAAACAAAAGGCTAGCAGCTCGCATTCAAACCTCGCGAGATCCTTCCGACGTGTTGGAAAATGATATTCTCTATGTCGATAGTTGCCGTCGGGTAGTAAACTTCCCGTGGTCGCTGAATTAGGGGGATAATTAGCTTCCAGCGTGAATTTCATCTGCTTAGTAATATTTCAAACACGTGTTCTTGTACCATTGTCTGAAGAGACGAAGTTAGATGTGCAGAGGAGCGTTACTTGTGTCAGTTGTAAATTGTGATAGTTCGGTGAATTCTTGTTGCTTGACAAAGCTTGTGTTAGAAGTAAGCCTTAATTGATATTCCACAGACATCGTTAATCGGCAAGTCGCTAATGGAAAATATTCTATGACTCAACGAGTTTCTTTTCGACGATGTGTTTCTCGGTTTACACTTTACCGCGATGCAATTGGGTTGTAAATCATTTCCAGCAACGGTAGAACTAAATTTTTTTTAGAAGTAGCGAGTTTTGTTAGAGAATTCTGTGAGAATATTCCATAAGAGAAATTGTAAGGCTTAATAATCTTTTTCTCTTAATATTAATTTATCAAGACCTATTAATTCAAATGATTTAATAATTTATTACACGATTTCGAAATAAATAAAATTGAATATAGTGAAACTTACAAACAGATAAAAATACAATCTTTTAAATCTTCTTTAAATTTTATAGAAAAAATCATCTACATTTCTGAACAACTTAAAAATCTAGAGAAGTAACGGAGAAATAACACCAAGGGTGAAACACCGAGAAATGAATTTCAAAAATTTGAAGTTGGAAATTTGAAGCTACGAAGCAAAGAGCGCCTCCGTCAACGAAGATATAATAAGAATTAACAAATAAAAATTCGTTGGATAGAATCTGTGATGCCTACGTAACGACCTTAGAGTTGCTCAGGTATCCTGGAATTCTAAATGACTTTTGTCAGAAATCTGATAATGACAATTTCATGTGAGTTGAGCAGCAAAGTTGTAGATGAATGTGACACGTTATACGCGAACCAAACACTGTCCGGGTACAGTAACCAGCTGTATGATGTCCTAAATTGAAGCATCTAGCAAAGCTTAAGCCAGTAAGTAAGTCAGCAATACTATGGCTCGTTTCAAAGTTCTGTCCATTTCCAGTACAGATTGAAGCAAAGTTGTGATAATGTGACATAGAACCCTGATACATCTTTCATCTCAAATTTTTCGAATTTCTATTAATTTGATCGTTTCTATTAATTTTCTGAAATACCTAAATTTTTCACATAACGTAATTTTAGGCTATCGTCGTATTATTCGGATGTTATTACTGTGTCAATTTATACCTTCTTCCTATTTTTCAATATAATAAATATACAACAAAATCGATTTTCCAAGATAATTCAAAAAGTTTCTATATACAAATGTTGATTCAGATCTATTTTTCACGTTGTGTGGAATTTAATTTTGCGCTAGAAGCTACTTTACTCCGCTGTACGTACTTGGCCAAGTAGCAAGGAACGCGCAATGACGTATCGCAATGTCACTCGCCAAACAAAATTCCACAATGAAAAATGTTCGCGACATATATACAGGATACATTGCTGGTTATACCTTATTTAACATTTTATATTACAACACGTATGCTGCGAATGATATAAAAGATTTATAACAAAATAACTAGCAAATAGAATGAGAGAGAAACATTTAATTTCACAAATTTTTTTATAATAAATAAACAAACTTCTTCGTTTCAGAAGATATTCTACGAATTAATTAAGGCTTATTATACGACTATTATTACATGGGTACTAGTTGCCATTCATCATTCTATAAATTATCAACTCTCTAACTCAGCCTAAAGCTCTTGAAATTCTCGTCACTACACCATCCATCAAGCTCGGAAACAGAAGACTTTGTCATTTCTCTGTTAAATTCGAATAGCAATTTACGCCTAAACGTATCATTATTATCAGATTAATTCAACTTCCTGTCACATAACATATTTGTCGACAACCTCAAACATTTGCCTTCATGATACCGTCATTTTACATTATATACCGACATTACACAATGCTGTCCACCTAGAATACACCATGTCAATATCCTCGTGTCAACGTAAATTTATTACGAAGCACTGAAGAAGCAGTCGCATCAACCTGAGCTCCATTACCTGTCTTATCAAAAGCGATTAAAACATATTCTATTGTACAAACTGTCCAATGTTCGAAAACACTGATGAAACGCGTTGAGATGACTGGATCTGTAATGTGGACGAAATTATTTTCAGCAAAGTTATTTTCATTAATTGAAAATTTTATGTCGCAATCCATTTGTACAGTTGGAACCAGAAGTCAGCGTCTATAAATTATTTTTGTAAGTTCGGAAACTTTGCATTTCGCACGAATTGCTAAGTTGAAAACGACTAAGCGATCGACCGATACTTTCTATCTTCGTTATTCATTAGAAATTAATGCTGAAATAAGCAATAATAATATCATTATTTACATAATATTTTCTCTTAAGATAGCAGACATCTAAACTAATTTTTCCCAAATTATTTTAAATTTCCTAAGTAATTATAAATTATCTGTTCGTAGTAATATGTGTGAATTCACCGCTTCAAAAAATTAGTTTACCTCTTTTTTCCAAACAATATAGGCTCACTCTTTTTGTCACGTAACTATAAAAATAGGGCGCAAGAATTTTTGTTACTAGCCAAAAGTCGTAATAGTGAACCAAGTCATATAGCACCGCGTGACAAGATATATCGATACGAAATGATTGAGTCCAAATCACGCTACCTGACATCTGCATACTCAATAGCTAATGGATATGTCGTAAACCCATGACATGGTGTACAAGTAATTCCGAGATACAGAATCTGTAGCCCCTTAAGCCTAGTTTCTCAATTGACGGTATCGTTTATCCTGTTAACGTCTCAGTTACCAAGGTAGGTGAAACGTTCCTTATTCTAGGAGCATTGTCTAGGTCCTGAGACGTTCAACGAGTTCATCTACTTTCGCAATTTATAGCGACACGAGCATATTATAGTGTGTGACAAATGTGAATTAGATTGCGACGTGAAGCGGTGGAATGCCGAATGTCCTGCAGATGTGAAATGAACGATGACAGTTTGTAAACCGAGCCAAGAATATTGAATGTTCGTGTTAGAGATTTGAAAAATGCGCGTGAATATTAAATGTATGGGTGCTATGTAGAAATATGAACGCACATGGCAAGAACGTAATGTTTGGCAAGAGAAAGAGAGAGCCATTAGAATCGGAAACTTATTGTTGAGTCTTGGAAGAGAATTACATGCCCACTGCATTTTTTCTAGATTTTTTTATTACAAAGTTGTTATTTTATTCAGATCATATGTGTCTTATACAAAGTATTAAATAAAGTAGAATTCGTTCGACTTTTCTAATAAATGTGATAGGTAAGTGTGCTAATATTTTTGGCCAGCAATGCATACATCTAATCGTTCATTTAAAATTCTGTTTCATTTGCTCGATCCATGTTCCTACGCTGTAAATCAACGCTAGCTCGGAAAGATAAGATATCTACAGAGAGGATCACCCCTCTACAACTACCTGACAAAATATTAAGTCGATATACGTGACAGATATACGTATAGAAATTAATAATGTTATGGAAATGTATATATTTAAACAAGACTCGTTTGTTATATGCTTTGACTGTTGCACATACAATTAGTTCAGGATCCATAAACCCTCTTGGAAGGAGTTTCGACCGTGGCAAGCCAGTAACTCTCAGCGAGGTTGACGCGTGGTATACGATAATTCTCGCACGATGAATTATTACTATCGCTTCGTGGACGAACTCGCTCTAGCTCGCACGAGCGTCCGTTTATGCAGCCGTCTGCTGGCTGTCAGAAGGAATGTCGGAGAGAAATCGAATAACCGGAAGAAGAATTACCGAGTGGCGAAGCAAACTTTTCCATCGGATTATTACAGGATTAGGATAGATATCTCTAGCAGCTGAAACTATCAAATTTGAATAGTGAATTTTCTTCTTTTTTCTTCTATGTAATTACTAGTAACGTTTAAACACCTTTGGAAAAGTTCATTTCGACTTTTATTGAGATTAAAACACGATTACAGATACATCGTCGTTCGTTAGTTAGTAAAGAAAATTGAAGAAAAAATCTGATAACAGAATAATAATATTACCTGCTTTGGAATCTTGGAACAATTTCATTGGCTAATACTAAGCTGACAAATAACAGAATTAAACTATTCCCTTGATTAAACTGATTCAACTAATTTTAGTGGTTGTATCTATCGCGCTTGTTGTTCTTCGATTTCAGAGATTATGTCATCAAGTAACGCGTGTGGAATTTTTCAATGAGATTCGGATCAAAGTCTGCAAATATAGAAATATTAATTCACCATTCTTCTATAAATTTGTTCAATGTTCTTAAAAATTTTTTTGCCCATTATCCTGAATGAATACGTTTTTCATATCGTAGGTCAATTATTACGTTTTACGTAAGGGTTTATAAGATCAATAGGTGTTCCGGGTGTATTTACGAACAGAGATGTGAGATATAATATTTATATCTAGGTTCTTATCATTTTCTTGGACCCAAGTTAAAGATTGATTACCTCGGTGTTAAGCATTAGTATAAGAAAACGACTAAAGTTTTTAGTTTATTTAATTTCATCGGGATTGGCTGGTACATTTCTGTGCCGCGATACGTTTTTCGTTATCGTATTTTTGTAACGGACGATTCTTCTGCTCTTTCTCTCTCCTCACGCCCTTTCACCAGTTTCCGGCGTTCCTTTGTTTTTCCTGTCGTCAAGAAGCAACACATATTGCTCACATGCGTTTACCAGGGAAGAAATTGCTATACGGTTGCGCGGGTATTTTTAAAGGATGCGACTTTTTCACGAAGCCAACGCTGGATAAAATTGTAATGCCTGCGTTCTGTGGAAGATGGGATGTGGAAAAGAACGATTCGTTGCACATTGTAGGGACGTGAATTTGATATATCATAATCATATTGTAATAATAATAGGGGAATATATAATTGTAACCACGGTTAACTCATCAAATATGAAACGGAAAAGTCGTAACTATATTCAATAAGAAAATAATTATACAAAGATTACCACTCAAAGCCAGTACTCTCATTTGTCTCAATAATCGTTACAGTCCCTCTCATAAATTCTGGATGTTTATAAAAATTGTTTTAACTAGAAACTGTTCAAGAAATCCTTTAAATATTATAACGACCACTTTACTTTGAACATTCTATATATCGTCGCATTGCGTACATTTTTACAAATATAATTATCCCATAAATGTACAAGCATTCTGCGATCTAATCAGTGTAGTTTGAATTTCCTATGATGCTAACATTTTTAATCGAAGACACTACCATTAAAAACATCTGTACCAACGTTAAAATCAAATTACTCGGAACGAAAACATCTGTTCCGATATTAAAATTAAATTACTCCGAACGGAAATATTTTTATGAGCCGGATCGATAAAGCTAATCTATGGTTAATTAAATTAAGTGATTCATTGGACGCAGTTAGCGCATGAACAGTCTTGTAACAATGATTAACTACCGCGAACAGGTGGTACACATTATGCGAGCGATAATAGTCATCAAATTTTCAAGGCTCGACTGATTCATGATCGTTCTTACGGCTATTTCGGGAACATTAAGCAATAATTAAGTGCGATATCGATTAGCAATGCTCGATATCGGCTCGTTGGCGTGCAGTGGCGATTAATTCGATTGGCCGTGACCAGCGTAATTGACGGTATTGAATTTCGATCGATCGGGAATATGATAAATGCAAATTATACGAAGCTATCCACATATGCAATTTTAAATACAGAATTATATTCCTGCAGAAAAATTTATGGCAATGATATCTCATTAACGAGATAAAATCGTTGGTATCGTTTTTCAACGAAACGATACATCAATCAAGGTATGACGTTTTTTGTTTGACTAAGTAATAATAATATTCGAAATTTTTCGGCTATAATTCTGATTCTATTTCTCGCGTAGATTTTCAGATATTTTATTGCAGTAACGTCGATAACTCTTTCTATTATTTTTCTTTTATCGAACGCTATCGTCGCGGTGTTTCTCCCACTTTCCTTTGTTTAAATTCAATTTATTTGTTACTCGAAAAGGATCAATTTTGTTTATTTACACGCGAATTAAATTGTAATTTAAGCTTTATATAAATAAAAATGAGCTTGCAATTAATTAAAAATTTAAAGAAACAAAGTAACGCGATGTTTTAAATTTAGAGAATTAATGGCGGTATCATCCGAAAATGATAAATCGAATTTTAAATAGTAAAGATTGAGAAGGAATTAAAAGATGCAGTTAAATTATTCCTTCGCCCAGGATATATTTGTTGCGTTAAAGTAAGTCAGCTTGATCACTTCTCCTTACTTCCTTCTTTTTCCCCTCTTTAGCCGTGCAAATGTCATTCGAACCAGCGAATTCAAATATTTACTTGCAACTCCTTGCCACAGGACGATTAACCATGGAAGCCGCTAAACCCTCGACCTTTCTTCGCTTCGGCACTTCGTTCGTTTGCATAAACCGCACGTTCCATGAACTTATCAATATGTATAGCACATATTGCCATAAAAGTTTCAACAGCTAATGACGTCTGATATACCAGTTCTGGTACAAAAATAACTTTGAGCGAGAGAAATTTTGAGTAAACGACATTTCCCGTATATCTGACGAATTCATGAAAATTACGATTTGCAAAATTTAGTTAACGCGAAAAATGACATTTAGAAATTCTAAATTACGATGAAATAGTATAATTTGAAAAAATTCAGTTTATAATTTGTCATTTAATTCGGATAAATGTATTTGTATTTCTAAATTAAATATAATATAATATAATATAATATAATATAATATAAATAATACGTAAAAAGAATTTATTTTTAGATTAAGCGAATAATTATTTGTAATTGAAATAAATTTTTACATTTTTATTTTGTTTTACCTATACTTTAATAATAATGCTATAAAAATATTGTTACAAAAGTAAAAATACTAATTATCATTAATTTAATACAATATTTCTACATTACTTTGTAATTTACTTTGAAAGGAACTCTAATACTACAAGTTGTAAGAAATCTCCCATAAATTCCCTTAGAGAGAAATATCAAAAAACGAATTTGCTATTTAATTTACTAACATTTCTTTACAACTTCATTTGCAGTTACTTACTAAACTTAATCATTACTTTCCGGGTTCTAGTAAATTTTCTTTAGATTCTCGCAGTAAGATATAAAAGAACGATAAAGCAACATTTCAAACACTCATCCACTTTCATCTCCGAAAAAGATATATACGACCAAAATTATTTTACTTCGCGGCTTTTTAATTACCCTGCAGGTTTCCAAAAGGGGAAGGTATATAAAGTAAGGCGGTGAAAAAGATACGTTAAAAGATGTTTAAATTGGAAGTTGTTCAATAAAATATGATTCAGGAAAGTACATAGAAGAGGAAACTGTATATATATGCTACAATTTGTTTAATTGTCCATGTTTAATTTCCCATTCCGTCTTAGAAGGAAACATCCCTAAAGGTTACGTTGATCGATGTTCTGATCGATGTTTCAAATTCAAATTCCATTCAAACGTTCATATGTATGTCTTTTTTCTTATCGACAAAAACTACTGCGATCTACATGGCAGAAATCCCTTCAGTTTTTAGAGTACCGTGGTAAGAGGCTCGCAAGATAATCAAGAAACATCATCCAAGTGGAAGACTACATCTTTCTTTGCCGCGTTAAAGTAGCCGACTCATATTTCTTTAGCTTTTTTAGCGTGTTAAACTTCAAGAAAGTGAAGCGCAAACTCACAGAGCGGTAGATCGTGGTAAACCGAACATCCTCTATCGTGAATTCCTGCGGCTCCTCGGAATCTCAGAAGCCCCGAAACCCTGAAGCCTCTATTAAACAGAACTGATCACTTTCAGGTCTAATAGAGTACCTATGAATTAATTAATGAGCATGATATGCATGGAATTTATAAACGGATCGGACAGCGAAAGGTGAAGCTTCTAATCGATTTGTGGCATGACAAACTCTCTATCAGCGTCAAAGATCGTTTATTTGAATAATTAGCGATTGTTTCATCGATGAAATTGAAATTTATGATATTTAGAATTAATCGACTGTACGCACCTAACGCGTTGATTTATTCTGTTAGAGACATTGCGACGTAATACGATGCATCTATTTCTGTTATTAATAACCGAATTTACGTTGAAATTAATAATATTAAGAGAATCTGTTTATTTAGTTTATTTATCATTGTATTAGAATCTATAATTAAGCGCCGAATAAACTTCGAGTATTTTGGTTGCTGTACTGCTCGCCAGAGTGAGCACTCACTTATTCTATTTACTCGTTTAGTTCTACGCGCTAGTTTAATTATCTGACTAAGCATTGTTATATTCCACATCGCAACTGCGCTACTCTATCATATTTGCGCGTTCGTACCTAAGGTCTTGTTCCATTTGTCTGACCACGCGCAGGGCTATTCTACTTAGATCTCAAGTACAGATTATCAACTAACTAGTGAAGTTACATCGTTGTTCATCCTCGACTGACTCGTGGTACCTACTTGCGCTACATTAACGAGCAATTATATGTTTATATTATTTTTTTTTTTCGAATTTGTATTATATTATACTACTTTGTATACTTTCAATTATATTACAATATTTTTGTCAAATTTTGTATATACAAGTTTCATTAAATATATAATTTACATAAAAATTTTCTATTTAATTGATCTGGCGTTAAATGAAAGTGTTTTGCTTTTAATTTTCTTCATGCAGAGCGAAACTAATTAGGGACTATGGTAATTATACGTGGATTTAATGAAAGTTTGGCAGATTGGTTGGCAATATGTGGCAACTTGTTACACAGATATTTCCGAGGGGTTTCGATTGAGAGTAAACATGTTATCCGATTACAGTTTCCGCCTTAATTAAACCTCTAACGTAATGAAGATGTTAATTAACCTTGTTACTGGCAGCAGCAATTAATAACCAGATCTACTACTTTCAAAGTCATAAACTTATGCCTGCAATGATGTACAGCAATGTACGCTTCTTAACTACGAGAAAATTCAATTCTGTGACATTATTCTTATTCTAACAAGACGTTTACCATTTTATTTATACTCTGCTGGAGTAGAAAAATTTTTATTTTATATAAGTTATTATTAATATAGATTAAAGTTAAAGTTCAATCGTCACATACATCAGAAAATAAACATTACTAAAAATAACATTACTTACTACATGTATAAGTTTGGCATACAATCTTTGGAAATAACATGGTAATGACACGATACCGATCAAATCTTCTTATCGCGAACAATGAAAGAAGAATTGAAGAAAAACGCATTGTTAGAAAATGACGTAAGAGATTCATCATTTGCTTATAATTGTTATATTTTGTCAATAAATTGTCATATCGATGGAGAAATAGAGGATACATTCAGAAGAATATATAAAATTATTATTCCTAAGGTATCATTTACTCAAAATAGATAAGATAAAATAGATTTTTGATATTATTAATCCATCTGGGATCCCTAAACGAGAGTTGACACGTTTATAAAATTGTAGCGCCAGTCATTTTGACTGCTATGGTATTTCTAGTGCTAGCATCTAGCGATCTAACGATCGATCTGCAATTTTCCTGATAACTGATATCGTCATATCGAATGATACGCGGTACAAATTTTAGAAACGTGTGGCAAGTTGTACAAAACGAGGAAACTGGTTAATTGGCATTCGATAAACAGACTGCAGGACCTTTTTACACTTTGACAAATACCAGTCACTTCGACCGGTATTGGTATATTGGTAGCCTCGATACAAAATTATTTTCAGTTTGAATACATAAAAAACAAAATAGGATTCATTATATCATTCTTTTAGTTATCGTTGCGAAAGTCATTACATCATTGCGGACAAAAAATATAACAGGAAATAGGAATTTGAAAAGAAAATTGTAAAACCAGTCAATTTGACTGGAGTGATAATTCTAGCGTTAACATTTGACCACAGACTTAACAGTCCATTTCATTATTTATATCGACGATCACAATGGGGGGGAGGGGAACAATAGGCAGAAGTTCACCCCTTTAGCCACGCATTCGAATATCACGAATCGAGAGATGGATCTGTGTAGTTTACCAGGCCGTTTAGATGGATAGAGGAGAAACGGTTACCAGCCGTAGAATGCAGAGCTATTTCGAGAATGAAATACCTGAAATTCTTCTCAGAAGGAGAGGAGCGCCACAAGAGAATGATCGAGCGTTCCGAAACTAACGCGTTCTGTTTATGAGCTCGTATTTCCACGCTGCTTTCGATATCGCCTGTTCTTTCTCGTTCAGAATCGACTGCCAATTATATTTTTACCCCAATTATAATAGGTTTTCAAAAATTCCTGTGGTGATTTAAAGCTTGTTTTTCTTTTCGTAAATGACTCTTTGGAGATTTGAAGCTTGATTACCGTCGTTATAATTTCTAGAATGCGAAACTTGTTCAATTTTATATCATCGTTATAAAATTGTAAATTATATTAATGGTTATTATTCTTTAATATTCAAATTTTTTGATTAAAAGAGATTCTCCATATCTCCGTAACTATTTTAAATTAAATTTATTTTATATAATAATTCGAGTCCATCTGAGCCAGAGAAATTTTTTCTATTCTTCATACAGTTCTAGATATTTCGACTCTTAATAAAAGATATTTCAGCAAATAGCTTAAAAACACGTTGAATATTGAAATAAAAATATTAATTAATAACGCTGAATTTTGTCTGAATTTTTGAAATGCTAGAACATTAAAAAGGTTCTTGGTAAGTAAAATAAATCCAGGGTTATTACGGTGTTAGCAAAAAGTAGGGTGCCGCGGAGGTTCATAATAGGATTATAATCTAGATTATTATAATAGGATTATATGTAAATTTCGGAACACTCCTTCCCAGATTTGGGTGTATAAAGGAATTTTGTATAATTTCTAAGAAATTTCTACTGACAAGTTGGAATTGATTTCTATCCTATTATTAAACCGTAACATATAGTAATTTCAATTTATATTTTACATATTATATAACTAAATTGATAATGATAATTACATTCGTACGTAATTAAATTATTACGTGTTATTATTAGTTATATTCAGTACATTTATATCAACTCCGATTAATTTTAACGTAACATACTCGCTACATAAAGTCATGTTTATTTCACACTAAACAAGCTACAATTTCCATTTCCTATAAATATCCTCAACTATTAACACATAACATTAATTTACCAAACTATTCAAAAGTAAATATTATTAAATCAGAATTTAAATCGATTACAAATTTGGCGAACGTCAAAGGATTGAAATGAAGTAATAAAGTTATTAATTCAGTGGAGTTCGCTAAAGAACAGCCGTACACCTTATTTCGTCTCTTTCGCAGAACATAAACAACGTTAATTATTTTAATACAGCGTGGGAACGACTAAAGAACGAGCAACGTTTATTCACGTGTTCGTACAAAGTAGCGGAACGAAAATTGCTAGAGGCGTGCTTTCATTTTCCCAATTTCTGATATTGAGCTCTCGGTTGCTTTATAGCAGGGATAACTGCGTTTACCAGAAATTCGGTAGTCTCGCTTAACGCGAACATGCCGCGTTAATCGTCAAAGGAGCTCAGAACACATTGCAGAGAACGTTTCCTCTACCGCTTAAACACCGATCGAATTGAATAATATCGATACAGATACTGCGTTTCTTTGTGAATTTATCGAGTCATTCCGGAAATGCATCTTGCCACATCGTTACACGAATTAATTTTCTTCTGCGCGACAAACGCGACCAAATGTAGCTGAGTTTTTGTTGCAAACGATATTTCGACTTCGAGAATAGGAAATTGAGAATAGAAAATTGAGAATAGAAGACGATAAAACGGAAAAGCGAGGAAATGAAAACGTGCGGCGGAATTGAAGGAAAACTGAAACACCTACGATAGACGAAATAGAGTTCTGATGAACCTTGAAAGTTTCGAGCGTTGCATTTCCAATATCTTGATTCCGAAACCTATCGACAAATTTGTATAATTTGGATTTCAAACATTTTGAAATTTCAATACTTTGTAATTTTCAAGTTTAAAAAATGTAAACCTTTGGAACTGTGGATCT
Source organism: Bombus haemorrhoidalis (assembly GCA_014825975.1). NCBI lineage: Eukaryota > Metazoa > Arthropoda > Insecta > Hymenoptera > Apidae > Bombus > Bombus haemorrhoidalis. The sequence goes on from CM026167.1 coordinate 18,319,218, forward strand.
TTAAATTTTTGAAACACCGGGTTCCCAAATTTTCAAATCTTTGTTGTTACTTAGATATCGTAATTTGGAATTTTTGATTCTCAGGCTTTTTGTTGAAGTCGTCACCACTTATAAGAAAACTCTACATCTGTTTTTTTAGCTTTGTCAAGCACCGAAGCCGTCGACAACGTATAAAGGAAAGATAGGGTCGAGGAAAAACCATACATTGTAGACGGGCAACGATGGCTTCAGGGTTTTCAGTCATAAGGCAACATTGCCAGCGTGCGGATCTGGACCAGCTCGATAGTATCACAACTTGTATTTACATTTCAATATATTTTAAATATATTTTTCTACCTTACACTTTACCCACGCATTTCTATTAAAATCACATCCACCTAATAATCTCAACACCTTTAAAATTTAACACTTCGAAATATCGAATTCTTAAATCTGGAAAGATCCTCCGAGATAGCAGAAATATTTCAGACTAACTGAATTTGTTTCACATGACAACATATGCACGGTAATTTGCATAAAAATTACATTCACGGTAAGTACTAGGAACTGAAAGCTCAGATGCTTCTCATAATTTTTAAAGAATACAGTACAGAATAAAATTCGAAACGTTAAAACGCAGAATTTTTTACGAATAATTTTCCTGATTCGTGTTACTTCGTTATACAAATAAACGCAACAATTAAAAGTATCTACCATTTTCCTGTACCGATATGCCTAATTAAACAAATATACAGTTTGTATTCACCAGAATACTCCTAAGAAAGTAATAATATTCTCTGCTCATTTTCCACAATGGCCGATTGTTTGTTAGGACAGTCACGTACCAAGATAAGCTAATTAAGCTCTAAAAAGGGAATTCGCTGCCACATGAAATATCCCAGGGAAGCAATCTTCGTCAAAGAAATTTCATCTATTTATGCAAATGAATCTAGATTTGAAACAACGTAGTTGTCAATGGTTTTTTTAATAACTTTCAAATGTTTTACACGTTTCTTTCACTTTGCCACTTTATCGGTCTATTTTCTAAAGGTACGGTGCCTTTCTTTGAAGGGAACGAACAATGAATCGAACCGCAGAAAGAAGCAAGGAAATGAAGATGAGAAAAAAAAAGGATCGAAGGGCATAAAAAAAGACGGTGGAAAGAGTCGAGCAAAAAGTAAGCAAGAAGCGGGGGCAGCGAAATTGGAAAAGGAAGAAAGAAGAAGGGAGATAACATTATTTTAGTAGAAAAGGACAGAGGGAAATGAAGGCTGAGAAGAAAATCTTTCGAATGAAGGGAAGCTTCGTTCTGAAGCTTCAAGATCTGTCAATAGGGCTACATATGGACTTACTCTCGATATGAGAATAAAGAAATTGCCTATAGAAGTAGAGGATGAAACATAGGAAATAAATGGAGCTTGAATAGAAAAATGACGAAAATACAGGTAATAAGAACAAGAAATAAAGAGAATTTCTCCTTACTCGAATAAATCTCTTGAGAATCAAACCTTTGTCGATCAGAGGAAGACGCGAATACTTCCTATCGAAAATACTTTCATTGAAAAGATTTCTCTCGTGCTCGATATTGTGCATTAAGTAACTAAATGGTAAACGTATCTATTTTCGATAGGACATTCTAGTTTTACAGTATTATGTTTTCTTCACAGAAGCATCACGGAATATTTGATTTTGTTATTAATAATACTGGGTTGGCAAGTAAGCGATTGCGAATTTTATCATTAGATGGTATTGACTTAGTTGCCAAGCCAATATCATGATTAAAATATTCCACAATTATTTTCAGAAACCATTTAATCTTGAAAATATTACGTTATTTTAATGTAATTTGATGTATGTTATGTGTGCGTTTGATAAAAAGTTTACAAATACCATTCTATTGAAAGCTTAAACGTTTATTTTAGTGAAATAAATGGTAGCGAAGACTATTCCCCATCCTCCCCGGTCACAGGGTATGCTATTAATGTTCACCGGAACAGAATCGGTCAGTTATTTGCACAAAGCTGCAGAACCATCGGCGATTTCAATCAGTTTTTTCATCAAGCTGCGACTCGATATTCAATCAGAGTGGTCGGATAACGCGCGTATCGCTGGCAACCGCCTCAGACCTCGCGATACTCTATGTAAAAGGAGACCCAACGTGATCCACGCGGTCAGTCTCGAATTAAACCTCCGTCCGAATCCCTTTTGTCCGAAAGGTTGTTTACAGTCGAGCTGGAACAATGATGGGGATCGAATTCGTGGCGAATGGACGATCTTGTTACGAGACAGCGGCTGGTAAAACGAACGGTGGAACACGAGAAAATGCAAGAAATTGCTTTTATACATGGCCGTAACTATGAATACGTTCATCGATGTCCGCAGCATCCGATTCCGTGTAACTCTTATCCCGTGATCCGTCATTGTCGAATTTTTTCCCCTCTTTTTCTTTTTATTTCGCTTCTCTTTCTTTTCCAATGTTTTTAATTAAATTATCATTTTTAATTAACGTTACCTTCGATCCTCTTGTACGCGTTCGAAGAAACCGGCTAGAGAAAGGAAAATTGAAAATTGCGAAATGGTTCTAATCAGACTAGATGGTTCGGTGGGAAGATTCTAGACGTTCGATAATGTCGTGACTAAACCTTACAGAGGATGAGAAACAACGCGAATTTGTAAAGGAATCTCTAAACCGGTTTTTCGTCTTCTCTTCCTGGAATTAATGCGAAAAGATGATCGATACGTATTCAGACGAGAAAGCTTCCATGATACGAACGAAATAAGATTACGATTGTTTAAAATCTTGTCAATAGCCTAAAATAATAATGCAATAATATCCGTGTTAGTAGGAACGAATATGCGATTTTAATAGAAACTACGGTAGAAGAGATCGATTTTATACCTTCGACATTCTGTAATGAAAATACTTCACGCGCGAAGCACCCTTTTGATCTGTTGTAAGTATGTTAGTTGTATCCTTCATGTTAAAATGACAAAGGGTACACATTCCTCGTTTCACACCGAACGCCTTTTCGAAAGCTGAATCGTCAGGTTAAACCTGATTTTCTGTTTGCACGCGTTCAACGAACAAAACGGCAGCTTCATAGCGATATAAACGCCACGGTAAGGTTTCCCATGACGAGGAGGGGAAAATCGCTAAGAGGATTTTCAAGAAAGACCAGCGGAACAAACTCTACAAAGGGAGTACGAATTATACGATGTTGCTTTGTATGATGCTTGACACGACGAACATACTACGATTCATACGGATTATTCGTTCTAGTTAGCTTCTGAAGTTACATGTTTACCGTTGTCTGTTCGTTTCATGCGACTCATGTAACTTATGTATGTAATTCAGTTTATTCAATCGTACCATGAAAATAACATTTGACAAAAATCACTCGTGATTTAACGTAAATTAATTTATCGATTAGTTTTTCGATCACACTTGTTTCAGATCGATCGAATGGAATCGCTCCGTGCAATTAATCGAACAAGTAGTACAGCTTGTCAATGATCAGAACAGTGGAATAATATAATAAATGGAGTTCGAGAAAGTGATACAGATCGATCATTTGCCCGACAAGCAGTGAAAGATACTAACTAATCGAGGTCAGTCATTGGCCAGACAAGTACTACGAGTCAATAACGGACTGAATAAGTAGCAAAGGCCAATGTCTAGTCGATGATAGTCAATGACGATGTGGCTGAACCGCTTATCTGATCAGAGGAAGCATCGACGAACAACGACGTTCTGACAAATGGAGGATGATTATAATTAGTCGTACGTGAAATATGTAACTTTGCATTCGAACAAATATCGCAAAGAGGCTGTGCCATCTTTTATGTGACTCTATGTATGTTTCTTTCACATTTACGATTTTCCGAGAGAAAAAATATGGGATTTTCAACTATATACTGTCCCCTCTTACGTATTAACAATTTTAATAAATTAATAATTATGGAAGATAATCGTAATTTAAAAAAAAGTTCGACGAATTAAACGGTATCGACATTTCACTAAATTCAAAATTTACGAATATAGATGTAGAATAACTTTTGTCGCTTCTATGCAATTTCCCTGAAACCAGACACCCTTTTATTACCTCTCATCGACATAATTTTCGCTTTAGATGAAATCTGTAAGTTAAATGAAGGGCTACTTGAATCCACACGGTGAGTTTTCTTTAAATTTACTGGCTCGTCCAATGGTTAAAGCAGACTCGCGGGGAAATTTATTCAATTTTAAGTGTAGTTGCGATGGTGGCTACAATTTTTCGCGATAGATCATGGCCAACGGCTGTTTCAATATTTCACTTGAAAAGTGTCACAGCGTCAGCATTCCGTCCGTGATAACAAACACGGAGCAGCGTCGAGACAACCGACCACCGTAAAATTTTAGAGACGAGGAATTTTGTTGCGAAACTCTGCTGATCTCCTCCTTGTGTCTTTACACGCCATGCATGCATTTCGTTTTCCATGGAACCCTCTTTTTCATGCTTAAAACCCATTAAATACGCGCTTGAATCTTTTCCAAATACTTTTATGGACATTTCGATGAACAATATCGCTTTAGGTAAACACAAATATTATTCCACCGGGAAATTAATCGCCGTTTCTCTTTCTTGTTAGCATTATGTATCGCATATGGAAAGATCGTTCGGTTATTCAAGCTTATTATATGTTTACTGTTGAAAAATAAGTAAAGATCTGTATACCGTTTCTATGCCACGAAAGTGGGAATTTTTATAATCACGGAATGAAAAGCTAATAAAGAGCGATGAATTTGAGTGACACATAAATATGATACAATTTACTTTTTAATGGAAATGGAAGGTAATGGGTGTGTAAAAAGATAGAGGATTACCTGAATTAAAAAATTGCGATAAATTAATTCGTGTTCTTCGGTTGACAAGCTGATCTTTAAAATAATTGCTCGTTATTTTCTCTTTATTATAGATTTTCTTTTAATATTCTCAGCCCAACATGAATCTTCGATCGTCGTGATAACGCGTTAATTCTAAAGTAAAAAATGTCATCCTGTTTAAGCAATGTTCTATACATTGTTTAAAGCATTGTCTAACTTTCATTTGATATTTCGCTTTTTTATTTTCACAATTTATCCGTTTGCAGGAAATGTTTAAAAAACACAGTAGCATTTGCGTCACAGGATTACATTGTATATTTCACGCACTGTTACACGTTTACACGGGCGTAAGGAAATGTATTTCCACAAAAACAGTCGAGAAAGAATAAAACACATCGAAATGAAAAACAAGGTGGAAATTATTTCCCACGATAATTTCCTAGCAATAAAACTCAGTTAAAACAATTCACCGTAATTCACAAATTACTCCTTAAAAATATTATATATTGTTGCTGTAAACGCTTCTCGGTTTCAACAAATTCTGAACATTGAAACGACAGTTGCAAAAGAATATACAAATATTTACTTTCTTTTTCCATTTTTAGTTTTAATCCATTCCATTTTAATCAAACGTCATAAAGCAGAAGTCTGTTTAGCTTTTCCAAGTAATAACGCAATTTAATGTCTCTCAAAACAACGCACCATAATCTACAAATCACTCTACTATTCTTTTAATCACTATATTGCGAATCTTTATGCATATTCAAATTTTTGTAAATACATAGAAAATTGTTTTATCTACCAAACGTTGTAGCAAGTAGCTGCTCTACTTTGGATATTTAATATACTACAGGATTTTATTATTTATTTATTTAAAATGGATTAAACAGCAAACGATGGTTATTTAATGTTAACTAAATACAGTAATGTGCTATAACTAAGACAATTAAATAGTTCATTTACAACTCTCGTCACCAGGGCTCCACACTCTCTCGAAAACGCAATTCACACTCTCTGACTTCTCAACTCATACCGACTGCTAATTCGTCTTTCTCCCTTAAGCTTCCCCTTGTCTTTTCTCATAGCCCCATCACATAGTGTTTCGCAACAGTTCGTGGCCATGATCTCGTAGGCCACGTATCTTTTTTCCGCGTATCTGTTCGACCGAAGGACCGACGACATATTGATAGGCCTGTCGACACCTAAGCTTTCTCGCAACATCGTTTATGGTTCACCCGATATTTCTTAAGCCATTTGTCCACGATACTACAATACTTTTGCATATTATATGCATCGTAAGCATTTTTACACCCGTAAATTTCTCACGAATGCATAAAAATCCGCAGTCTATTAATCATTGCAATGTACATGCAAAGGAAACAAAAATATATTTTAACGGAGTATCATAAATCACCAGTATATTTTCTACTTTTTCCAAGTAACAACGTGACCAAATAACTTGCAGATACCAATGATGTTACGCGAAGACAGAGAACGTCGTTACGTAGTTTACGGTCGAGATTTTTACGTAATACAAAGTTGTCAGTTGAACACCATGAACGTTTGTGCGATCCACAACTACGGTATCTGGAAATCTGCATGGAGGAGACGCGTCAATGTGACACGACTATGCATAGAATTTGCTTTCTGAAAGCGTATGCTTACGTAATCTCCAATTTATGGTAATGCGATGCGGATACATGCACGCCTTAATCGCCTCTCGGCATCACGTGTACACTGTGTTTTTCCCGAACTTTTATCCTTTTTCTGATAGCCGACTACCACCACCGTATTTCGTAATTTCAAGTGTAATTTATGTTCATAGAATTTCCCGTGTGACTGTTGAAGATAACAGAGTGCATGAAGTTTACGATACTAGCGAAATATCAGCTATTTTCGAGAACTCGAATATTTTAGTTAAACGTGTTATTAATATTATAACAATGGGAAGAAAGAGAAATTTAACGCGTTGAATGCTACACGAATGTTACATACTTTGCCTTGCAAACTGTAACAGGGTGAAATATACCACATCGTAACATTTACTTCTTGCAAAATATACTCTTGCTCTGGATAATATTGTTTTAGTACCTGAACTTTATCTTATTTTAATCGTTTTACAAAATTTAAATAACCGCGATAGACGACGTATTAAAATTTCGTTTTATAAGGAGACAATAGACGCACAATGTTTTTTGTTTTATATTAGTTTATCGAATCATGCACGAACATATTAATAGAAATAGAACGAAATAATAATAATAAATAATATAAAACAGAAATTGTTGTTCATCTATTATCGTATAAAGAAAAGAAACTTTTCGGACAACCTGACGCTATGGTGACAAAAATATAAAATCCCTATCAGATCAAAATGAAAGGTATATGAAGTGATATATAACTTAAGGAGAGAAAATCGCGTACTATCTCAAATTTATAAAACTGTTGATTTATGAAACGATATTGATTTATGCAAATCAATGCTAGAGGATATTATTGCAAATCAATAAAATTACGAGTTGGTCATTCTGATTGCTCTTGAATTCCAGTGCTAATATTATTTCTAAATAACACTTTCAATCAGTGGTATCCGCAATAGCGGTTGATATAGTGTACACGTTGAACTGAGAACGTACAGATGGACAGCAATGGATACTTCAATTTGGACTAGCATATGAACGTACGTCACCTCTGAGTCACAGGGAAACATCGAATCCATGATTTCGAAAACATGTTTTTGGGATGTAGTTTACGGAAAAATATTTAACACGTATCTTTTTCGTATGATCGTTTCAAAGGTCGTTTCAAACGTCCATGCTAAAGCGATGAAAACATCTGCCACATTTGTCAATTTTTCTTAAATGCTGTATCTTCACTGTATATTACACCTTCAATTGTGTATTTTCAAAGGAAGAATACAATTATCGATAGGATTCCATTTCGTACAAATTTTCCAGGTTAAAACCACAGCTTCGTGATTAATTTCTAACTGATATAATATCCTATGTAATTAGGAAGTAAGAATGAAAAGGTAAGAACTAAAAGAATTTTTAAGCTTCAAAAGGAAACTTAAAAAATGTTTGGATTATAAAAACAATTGCCCTGCGCTTTAAAGTAACAATTTCCAGTTGAGTTTTAATCAGAAGAAATCTCGAATTTCGAGAAACTTTTGAAAATTTTGTACTTTTTGATATGGAACATCGAATTTTAAATATTTGCCTGCGAATGCAACTAATTTATGGTCGAAATGTATTTATACGCTGGCAAATAAATTCCATGTTCTATAGGTAATTGATTATTAATTAATTCACTCTGCGAATTGTTAGGAAGCGAACAAAGAGTATGAGGCATTTGTTCCGCTCTCGTTTTGATGCTCCTGCGAATTTCCACGCTGGAATATTCCAAAGCGTTTCGAACTGGGCAAACTGAAAAGTCGCCGAATCGAAAGTTCGTCGGTTATAAAGTTTAGAATTACAGCGAACGGAATAGCTGAGTGGAAAGTTCATGTAAGAGAAATAGTTCGTTCTTCTCTTTTTTTATTGCTGTTGCAGTGTACCATGGAGTTAGAATAAGTTACTCTTTTCTAGATTCGCCAGGCGGATTGCAAATGTTAAACGCGATGTGTGAATATTTCGTTTTGAATATTCCAGAAATTTTGCACCCGGCTTACACGAAGATATTATTCCGGATTTTAGTTCGGGAAATTAGCTTGCGACCTAAAGTTTATCAAACTTGTAGATGGTAATATAACTTTTGTATTCCTGGCAGCGACTTTTAGAAATTTTAATACTTCGCTATGCAGATCTTTTTTTTTTTTTTAATAATGTTGAAAGGATCATTTTCGGAGAAATTTTGTTTCCAGTTGGATAGACATTTTTTTTCAATGTCCAGAAAATTAACAAACTCGAAGTTTAAAAATTCCCTTCTAATCGAGTTAGATGCTACTTTTAATCGCGTTCGAGACGTACAGAGTCGAGAAATCGTAGCAGAATCGACTTTGTTGATGTTTCGAAACACGGAGGGAAGATGCGAAATAATGTTCATTTCCATAATAGCTGGAAGCGGCTCGCGTTTTACGCTACATTTATACGATAGATCTTACGTTGCTTAATATCAAAGAGGCAGCGAAACTTTAAATGATGTGATCATCGCGTGCACGAAATAGACCATTATAGCTGCATACACATAGTATACGTCGAGAAACGTAGGGATTTACCTATAGAAGGTAAAAGCATGTTTATAATTATTTTGTAATCGAAACCTCGTTATCAATATCACACCGGTATTGATTACATATTCGCGTCGGAAAAATAGAAAAAGAGGGTTAATCATGGTTTTGGTCGGTTCTCGCTTCGAAGCGAAATTACGCTAGCTATTCAACGTCTCATGCGTGAAATACAACCTGACAGATAATAGAGAAATACTATGACAGTGATGAGAGATTCACCAGTTTCACAGTTTCAATAACAGAAGAGAATTAGAGGAAGAGGCAGAATGAAGGAATGGAAAAATTTGTTGCTCTTGAATAGCACGTAATTAATATTAACCAGTTAACTGGAGGATTTAATTTTAGAAATCTCTCATGGGATGCGTACATAAAATCAATCGACGACAAGTATACACGTCAAATGCAGAAAAATGGAATACGCTACTATATTTCGATATTCGAAGGTATTAGATGGAAATCAAATTAACTTAACGTCGTTCGATTTATGCCAATGACATTTTATTCCGAAATCTCGTCATTCGGATAAGACGGTAGTAAACAATTTAATCCAGAGAATCGTATTTAAATTGTATATCGCATGAATTATTTATAAGGTTTAAAGAAAATATGTCGTATTATATAATTTGTCGTATAATAAAGTGAATTATGGAAATCGAACATTCTGATTCCTTTATTCTTCCTTCTCAATTTATTTTCTATGCGCTGCCTTTCCTGAATTTAAAAGTTATGCGAAAAGGGATACGATTAATTCAGGATTTTTTAAGAAATTTATTTGATCGTATATTTTTCCACCGACTGACAGGATATTAACAATTACACCAGTTGAAAAATATGTGCTTTTATATCGCTTGCAGCACAATCGAATAAAGTATAGACGATGAAATAATCCCTGTCAAAATATCATCCTGCAAATTCCATGCACATGTTTCCTGTTCGTTGCGACTTTTCGAATTTATCAAACGTATTTATCATCTATGCCACGAATAATCACTGTACTTATCTGTTTATTTATTATTTGTCACTCTGCTAATCCCGAATCAAGTAATATTTTGATATTAAACGAGCAGGTAAATTACATTGTTATTGTCAGATTTTGAAAACTCGATCCTACTCGGTACATAAAATTTATCAAATAAGCAGACTGATCCATCCTTTGGAACAGTTTAACTTGTATTTGTCTGTCAGAGACCAAGGACGTTTGGCCTATCTCATTTTCCCTGGATTTACGTTTGATTCTCTCCTTGGCAACGAATTTCCTACCAAAGATAATAAAAGGAACAAAGACGAAGGGACGCGTAGAAAAATCGTTCAGAGCAGGAAAATCGTTCAGCGTAGAAAAATCGTTGTAATAACGTCCAACTCTACTTCATCACGTTCGTTTGATTTAATTAGAATCTCGCCGTTCGTAAGACGAATCAGGCTACATTAATTGAAAATTATATTTAGAAGCATTCGGTGTACTATTATCTCGAATAATATTCGATTTATCGTATGAAAACTTATTTTCTCCAAAGTCTAAGGTAAATATCACTTATTTATAAATCCTTATGAAACAAACGATCCGAACATAAATAAAATTCTCACCTAATTCAATCGTATCAGAAATATATTAATCAACTGTCCTTGCAGGTAAAGAATGAGCCAGTCAGAAAATTAATTTTCGCGATCCATCGATTTATCTCACCCTTGTTTCTTGGAAACTCGATCCAATTTTATTAATCCTGGAGAAAAATTTCGTACAATTCGTCATTTCATCGAGGAAATTAATCTTACACGGAATTTATACATTGCCAAAGAAGTTTAATTATAAGGATTTCTTCCGTTCGGACGAAGGAATAATCTAAGAACAAATAAAATAACCGAAAGAATTATTTTCTTCTTCAAACATAATTCTATTTGCTTACTTACTTATTGTTATAATCTATTGATATAATTTTTCTCGAATATATAACATATATATAAGGTGTCTTAGCATTACTTTCCGATACTTTAAGACTTGGAAGGGTCTTTTATCTAACATGTACGTGATATACGATACCGCTTCCGGGACACCCATATGACTGTAAGTGGCTGAATCATTTTCAAAATGGGATAGCATATAGAATTTTACGTTTCGAAGAAACGTATTCGAGAGCGTGCAGTCCTCCTTTGAAATATCCTTTCCAGTTTTGCGTTCCCGCGAGGAACGTAGTAATAAAAATGCAAAATACAGGATGCGCGTCTTTATTACACTCTTAAATATTTAATTATGTGGAATATATGGACCATACATCGAATTTTTCCATTCCACTTACCTGTTGTTAAACCACTGAAATATAACAATAGAACTAAACGAGCAAACTAAATTGCAGAAAAGAAGCTTATTTCTATCTTATAAAACCGTTATATTAGATTATCCAGAGTATTCGTAGGATAATTTGAGAAATATCAACACACAATGTGTTTTGCACAGAATTTTCATTTCATATAATTGTCACTTTACTAAATGCGTTATTTATTTCTCTGGCTTTTCGTTATACACAGTATGTGTCTCCATAAGACATCCTAAGTAGAGTTTATTGATGCTTCCTTTCTTTATCAGCATATGGAATTTAACGTTATCCTATCGAAAAACGATGCCTTTTCCGCAGATAAATTTCGAACGTTCCTGTTTAATAGCTGCACTTGTAATTAGTCGAGCCAGATGAAAGCAGCATTTCTCAAAATTAAACGTCTTATCAGACGAAAGCTTGTAACGATGATCTTGTTTTATCAAAAGCGTCGCATAATTTAATATCGATATACGCCGCCAACTTTTACGACAATCCAATGTCAAAAGTTGCAACCCGCTTATCGTAAATAAAACACACACACATATAATATACATATATAATAAAAATATAATAAAACATCTTGGAATATTCGTTTAAATTAAAAAGTAGGAAAAAGAAGCGTTTCTTCCTTTGATATTGTCTTTCGTACTTTTCTGTTCGATTATCTTATTTACAAAATATTTAATATCTTTGAAAATCTTCTCGGAGAATCTAGTTACAGGGAACGAACTTCAAAAGAAAAAAGTTTGCGAAAAGAATATTACGTTGATCCATTCTAGAGAAATCGCGAACGGTGGTGGTTGAAATTATTCGAGTCGCGTATTCCTGATGTACGAGACCACTGTACTTCGCCAAGAAAGTAGTTCAATTTATTTATAGTGACGTATTTAAACGACAGGAAAGTTAACGGCATCCTTGTAAGTCTGAAATTTTCGAAGGCGCTTGACGTCTCCATTTAACTTTCGCATTACGCTGCGCTTGATGTTCCGCGAAGTTCGTACAACATCCCACAAAGTCGATCTTAAGCGCATCTTCAAACCTTTATCGCAATTTTGATGTACTTTGTCATTGCGATTCAATATCCGAACGTTCCCTTTAATATTCGATATACTTTTAACGAGAACGGTCTGATTTTAAAAACTGATCTGCTGATTACGTATTCGATCCGAAGATTTCGTTGCTGAAGATTCCATTATTATCCTCCTTAATCCGCGTATGAAATTTATTCGATACAACGAATCAGAGCAAAATATTTTGTACAGTATTTGATACTTATCACTTACGCTTTAACGAATTTTCAAAGTTTCTTGACTTGCTGCTTTCTATATATTTAACGTGTTGTTTCATCGTGATGTTAAGGTAACTGATCGCACATGAGAAATTGAAATGATAAACGATGTACACAAGTGTCAGACGATTTTCAATAGAAATAGAAACGAGCAATTTTCTATGAATAACGACACTTTTACATAATTTATCGCTTGAACCGGATCGATCTTTTACATCTACCACTTTCACGAAGGACGCTATACTTCATAAGACATAATTATACGATTTTTATTTATTTGGAAATATTAGAAATTAGGCTTTCCAGTGATTTGTATCCTATGTGATAAGTTTATTCATCGATAGATCTATTTACAATAGACAGGAAACGATGGTTATTTGACGTGAACTAAATACAGTAATGTGTTACAACTAAAACAACTAAATAGTTAATTCACAACTCATAACAACTCGGAAACTCAACTCTCGAATCCTCGCAACTCGTCTCTCCACTCACTACTCCACTCGACTCTCGACTCGCAACTACTCACAACTCACGACTACCCCACTCGACTCTTCAGGTAACGACCATCCGGTAAAACTGTCAGGCCCTTTTGGTCTAACGGCACTTAGGTCTTCCCGCAATATTGTTTATGGTTCACCCGATATTTCGCAGGCTATTTGTCTACGATACTACATAATAATAGTATACTAAATACGTAATACACAAATAACGTATACATAATAAATGCATAATACGTAATATTATACTAAATACATAATAAAAGACTTCATAATTCTATCTATCTATAATAGTCCTTTTCACCGTATCTCCCATGAGATTCTCCTCCATCGCTAAAAGATCGTGCTTTTTATTCCTTTGGTATTTATATAGTTTAGTATTTCAATCTTCTACTAATAAACGAGATTTATATTAGAGATACATTGGCCTATTTCAAACGCAATTCACCAAACGAAGCATTTCGCTGAACTGCACCTTTTTGCGGCAGCTTTCGAAATTACCATATACAGGTTCTAAAGGATTTCTACGAATAGCTTGCGCAAGTAAAGAAAGAACAGACGAGAACGCTTTTCTTGCAAACTGTTTGGAAGATAGTCGTGGTTTAATACGAGAACGCAATTCTATCTTAAACAAGGATCACCGATTGTTGCTGTCTCTTGCAAATATTGGCTAAACCCAAGCTTTTGTTTTCTCTTTCATGCTCTGATTTCGATCTTGCACAATTCTACTTGCTTGCGTTGCCCCCCAAGAGAATTCCCGCGAATTTTGCAACAATTGCACGCGTAATATTCACAAACGTGTACTACAATACTACGTTCGAACAACTATGCCACAAAACAACGTATAAACGAGTGATGGATATTGTTGCAGCTGAACGCAACGTTTGTTACGCGAAACACGTAAATGAAATCAATGTAACGTTAAATAGAACGTTCGGACTTTTTGTATTTAATAGAAAGTGTGTTGAATTTGCAACTTTTAATATATAAAAATATACGTGTATAGAAATATTTAAAAATATGAAAGAGAAGTTATCACGAAAATAATGAAATATGAACGCATATACGATACTACTCTATAGAAACGAAATGATCGTAGGTACTTGAAATTTAGAAATACGTTTTGCAACAGCGTAGTTTAACATAAAACACGAATTGTAGACGTTAGTCGTGGAAGTAGAATTTTAACCAGTTTACTGTGGTCGAGTACCCTCGCGAATAGAATGTAAATTGCGTGCAACTATATCGAGACACCCATCAAGACGCTCTAAGAGAATTATATATATATATATATCTAGATCCAATGTTTGTTGCTTTATTCAAACAGCTCTTGGAACTAACAAAATTTCCATGACTTCAATTTAACACACAGACATTATATACAAACTGTTACGATGAATATCAAATTATTATTTTCTAATATTTTTATCGATATTAAAAGTAGAATTTATAGAAACTGAAAATATATATTGTACAGTGGATTTTTAGATATTTACAGAACAGGTCGTTATAGAATCAATACTATTTTTTGCTCGATTCGGTTTTAGAACAAACAGCAACCTGATAATTGAAACTAGCCCGACTATCAGCGTTTCGATCAATTTTATTTAATTTTAATTTACCGCCAACTTGAGCTACTGTTGTTACTTCGATTTGTATATACGCGACGGACGAACGAGAAAGTTCAGAAAAGCGTAGATGTAAAACATGGTTCGATTGTTAACAGATGAGAAATCCTTTATTATCAGTAAAAAGATATTTCTATCAATTAATCATTGTATGTAAATTCAAAAATGTTATCGATCACTAACAGATATTAAATTCAGTGTTTGTCACCGATGCTCCTAAATTAATATTATCGTATGCGTTTAATATCAATTTAACAATTAACATACGTTAATTCATGTTTTATAATGAAAGCGAAAACGCTCGAGAAATTCGCGGTATCTGGAAAAACGTGACTAGTTGATCGATCGTTTGACAAGCTTGATTACGATTGATATATATGTGCAATGGAGAATTGTTCGATTGTGCGAACTGTCTTATTGCCAATCGCAAATAACAACAGGATACTGTGATATTTATAGTTTTTAAAATTTCTGACTCGCGATCCATCAAAATAACAACGGGTTACTATGATATTTACAATTTTAAAAATTTGTGATTCGTGATCCATCAAGATGAAACACTTTTCGATATTATAACTACGATATACGCTTACTAACAAAAAATTAAGGAATATAACTTGAAAATTACTGTGTATTTTTTATCTTTGAAAATACATTGGTTGGAAATAAAAATATTTGAAAGAGATAATAGATTATACCTGAATATAACGAAGTATATTATAGAATGAAATAGTTGTACTGTTACGATGCTAGTCGATTATTTTTAGTTTTAAAAGTAAGTTCGTATTCTACTCTATATTCTTAATATTCTTTTCAAGAATCAGTTCAAGCAGGTATAATACACATTTGTATAATAAACTTCTGTATATATGTGAATAATTATGTTACAACACCACCAGAAGCGATCCTCAAGGGGGTAAAATTCGAAAGCTGTGCTACGCTACACTTTGTATTACGCTCTTGAGACCATCACTTTACATCATAATAAATTAAAGCTCAACTGCAAGCGTTTCATACCCGAGGGTGAAGAAAAATAGATTTTCTAGATGGTCTACATTTATTATAAATACTTTCACTGCATAAAATACGATTCAATTCCTTCGTCATTACTTATCTTGTCCAATGTCACATTTATCATTGTAAAATATGATACGAAATATGATATTTAATTCTGATAATGTTTTCATCGCTTAATCTATTTCATTTATCTCTTCCTTCTTCGAGTAAATCGAGATAGAAGATTCTAGAAATTATTTCGGAGGCAAAAATTTAAAAGATACACCGGCTTAGCGTTAGTGTTATCTTGAAAAATGTTCTGTTAAAAAATTTAGTAAAAAGAAAATTACTATTGATATCTATAGCATCAATTTCGAAATAATAGCAAATTTCTGGTCCATAGTATACAAAACAAATATTAATATAAACAAGTCGTATTTCATCGAATCAGCGTTTAACAATAACCCTTCATTTGTTAATTACTCTTCTTTTGAATAACACTTAATACGTGTACCATCTATCAGCGTCACGATACTCTACAAAGTTACAGTTTTCAAGACGATAAATTCGACAAAACATAGTGACCCCCGGAAAGAACGAGCTAGGGAACACCAACCCTTAACATTTCACATCAATTTCGAAGACATTTCTGCTTCGATGTCGGGTGAGGACAAACCGAATAACCCTTGTCGAAAACAAGAGGGGCTAACATTGTTTCAGTTCGCAGAAGCAATTCGCAAAGTGTTGTTTATATAATAAATAAAGAATACCTGAATTGTCTAAACTGATATATTTTCCTAACAATAAGGTGACTGTAATTTGATCCTAGTGAGGCAAAGAAACCTATTTGAAGAAGAAGAAAGGAAATCTTAATGTTTAGTAAAGTAGGAAAGTGATACCATTAACTTTCGGAATTTTCAATCTAAATCTTGTACATATTGTTAGGACTCACTGGTTATTTCAATTATATAAATAAATTATATATATATATATATATATATATATATATATATAGAATAAAAGTTATATAAATTACATCTCGTTTAATTCGTTACATTACAAGATACGCATGCGTTGCGTACGAAATACCTAAAACACGGGTTTTCGTACATTTATGGGAAATTTTATGACGTAATAGTACAGAGAATGCGCGTAATGCGCACGAATATGTGAAATATCCAAAGTGTAGTATTTGTTATGATATTTAGTACATGAAACGTATTTCCATCTACATCTCTTTTTTTTATATTATACTCGTAAAAATATGAATCTACATGAATATCCACGCTCTAAAAATAATCTGATTAATAGTAAAAGTAAAAACAGCCGACAGCATTTATGCTAAATATCAAGAGGTATCCTAATAGTTATGATCGGCGGTGTACATAGCATTGACAATAATTAAGACGTTTGTTATTCCAGGGGGAAGGAGCTGTTTGTCCAGAGAATAAAATTAATTATAGTTATGAAAAATCCTTACCTAAATCTTATACCAAAATAAATTTACTAACCAAGGAACAAGGTAGGAACTGGTATAACTAAAAGTAGTAACACGCTTAAGTAAAATATACGTCGTAAATTTCGTGCGGTTCTTTATCGTTAAAAGCTTCCATTTTCCCAGCAGTGCGTACGAATTTAAATCTCGCGGCCACGAAAACTTCCAAGCGACATCTCAGAGAGCAATAATGTCCCTCGCGACAATATGTTCTGTTCAAAGAGAAAGTTGAAGCTGGTCAGTCGTCTGTTAGCGCTTATACGTTGCGACGCAAGCCGATGGGACGAAATGGTTTTAAGTCGAAATAGCTGCTGTGAAAAAATGAAAACGGAAAGCAGGCCATGGGAATAAAGATAACTGGAAAGTGGCGCGTAGGAAATGACGACGCAAACGTCGATTTTTAGACAATTCAGATACGTTTATAACGCGGATCAATGGAATTCCTTTCCTAATGGAATATTTGCACTGTAGATTTATTTATAACGCGAATTCTCATACTATCTATTCTGAATATTTTTTAGTTTTCTCAAGCACCGAATCCATCGACAGCGTATAGACAAAAGACTTGGACGAAGGCAGACCATAAACTGTAGACAGGCAACGATGGCTTCGGGGCTTTCAATCATAGGGTAACACAGCTAGCGTGCGGATCTGGACCGGCTCAAAGTGTATTCCTTCTTTGTATTTACACTTCTGTATTAAAATATATTTTCTACCTTACAATTTCTTTTGTTCACACATCTAACAATCTCAACATTTATAAACTGACGCATGGATTATGGAATTGTTGATAATTGATAATTTAACGTACGGAAAGGATATTATTATCGCGGCTCGATTATCAATTTTTAATGTATTTATATAAACATACGTAAACGATATCGGCAAAGAACAATATTAACTTTTTAAAAAATTCTTGCATGATTCTAGTCATTGTAAAAGTAAGAAATCTGGAATGCACTGCTTTAAGACGTTACAGTAACTCTGGCGTTGAAGCTAATATAATTTCCCCTAACTCTTCACTTACAATAAGTTCCCTTCAAAGAATCTTCGTTAACATCTGCCTTGAATTTCCCAGTAGAACTTTGCTTTACTAAGCTTCCTTAATAAAAGAATACCCTTAACACACGAACATTCGCAAGATATCAAAGATAAGGAATAAAAATGATGAAACTTCTACTCGTCTTTCCTTTGATTTGCGCTGTGTCTGCAACAATTCCTCCTCAGAGGAATTTCGCCAAGAGAGATGTATATTTAATTTTACGGTTAACGATAAGATCAAAGCTTCCTGGTCACGATGCAAACAGAATCGCTACGATTCCCTTCGCGCGGCGCTATTTCTAATTCGTTGGGGCTGATTCTGGTGTTTTCGTTATTCGAGCCACCCACTTTGAATCGGCTTTCGGTCCGACTACTATGTACTACGATTTTTCATTTTCACGGGACTTCCGTGCACGTTTTCCGCAGCTCTCTTTCTCCAGCCAGTAGATGAACGGGTAACCGTTTGCTCGACCGCGAAGCGACACATTTTACTCGACAAAAGAATACGGCTGGCACGACGCGATGGCATTAATTCAGCCGCGCGACGGAATTTCATTTCTTTCCTCTATCGGCTGAGAAAGGTAAATTCCATTCCATCTGGAGGCAGCGACGACACGGACGTGCAGCAAGCACGATATGACGCGATTATGATTATGGGATTCTGGGAGCAATCTTCTTGCAAATCTATTCCGTGAAACAAGGCGAATCGCGATCGAGGACACTTAGAATCCCTACGCAGGACTGGAAAGATTTTTCTAAGGTGTGAAACACGCTTTTCGAATGTTGTTTCCGATTACGCAGTGCAATATGCACCTATCGGTAGAATATTACATTCTTCTTTCGTGGTTTGTTTCTTTAAATCTTTGTTATTCAATTAACGACATTGCATAAAGATTCTGTAGGACTTGAAATTCCAAAGTATTTTTGTTAGCAGTATTAGTAAGCGTAAAAGTTACGAAAGGAATGGAGAGATAATGATAATCGAGTGGCAATGTATTTATATCATCGTGCTTTCGAATTATACAATATTATGAAGGAATTATTCTTTCAAGCTATACCCTTATCTTAATGATATCGATTTAATCTCTTCTTCGTCATATTCTCCCGAAAATGTATATACATATTATTCTACAATTGCTGTGAAATACAAATCATTTCTTATAAATTGTCTATAAAAGTTCGTATACATAGGAAATACTTCGAAATGTGTACGTAACTACGTACGATTAAATGGCACTCGTATCAACGTTGAAGTAAAATACGTGCAACTAGAGTACTTCTTCGAGCAACAAGGAATTCGCCAATAAGAAACGAAACGCACATTCTAAGAATTCGCTTTGTTGGGAGGCATCGACCTTGGCCAAAGCTTTTATTAAAATAATGAATACTTTATACGTACCAAATGCGATTGTTTGAATTAAACAAAACCTTCCTCACTAGAATTTCCCGACACGATAATTTTATATGCATCAACCTGACATTTCATAATCACAGAACAACCCAAAAATTGCCAGTTTTTCATTGCTTTGCACAAACATCATCCGTGATCATGTTCGAAGAAAATTGCAAAGGAAAGATTCGTACATCTTCGTTAACAGAGAAGGGATCAATCGCAGTTGATAGTGCGAGGCTGGCGTCCTTTCGGTTTTCGTATAACTTCTTCGTAAGCTTGCTATTGTCGGAGCTGGTTCAAGGATAAATCCGAGCTCATGGCCGTTCCCACTTTTCGAAACGCGAAATCCTTGTACGCCCTTCTACTCGACGTCATATATTCCCCGAGGAAAACGCATTGTGTACATTTCACATGGCAGGGAACGGTTCCGAAATACTCGAACGAGGAGATCGTTGAATTTATCTTCGCGCGAAACTCTTTGTCTAGGTCTTCAATTATACGGACACCTTGAATAAGGTTCTATAGTACGTCTTACAGGTCAAAGTTGCAGTGACGGTAAATTATGGTTCTACAGTCCCTGTCGATCTTTCTAGTCCACACGGATTGCGGATATTTCGTCAGAAGCCGATGTAACGTCCAAGAATAAGAAACGCGTTCGTCGCAAACTCAACGAGTACAGTGAATCTTAAAAACTGGTTTTTCTTCAAATTTGCTAAATACGTTTTAAACCTTAATTCCAGGTCTTCGTTTAATTTACGAGTATAAAATTGAATCTTATTATCGTGAGAGAAATCTTTGTGATTATTCTGCGATATCGATGGAAATAATAGATCGCTTCAATCTAAAAGGCCGATACCATCCTCGTAGATAGAGGTCGAATTCTCGAGTTCTCTGTCTCTCGAATGAGTGGAAATATTTAAGGAAAGAGGACCGAAGATGTTATGTAAACGTAGGGAATATTGTTGACTGTGAACGGTGATCGTGAACCTGATTCTGTATCAAATATTTAGGTACGTTGAATTTGGCAGTTGTTCCGAGTTGGCAAAACATCGCTACGTCTTACTTTTACTCTTAATTTTGTTATCGTTATTATACCGTTTATAATATTTAATATTACAGTTAATTTTTAATAATTTTTAATAACGGTTAATTGCTTTTATCGATCTACTTGTTACTATTTACACAAATAATGTTACCTGTAATTTTTATAGGAAAAATAAAAGTAACGTTAAATAACGAATATCGTAAGGGAACGATTGTGTGAAATTTAGAACGCTTGACGGTTGATGACACAGAGGGAGTTGTACTATAAGAGGCGAAACGTAAAAGTTGATATTGAATAAAAAACGTTTCTGACGTTATAATTATAAAGTAAATTGTGAATACCGTGAAAACAAGTTTCATGTTATATAAAACCACGTATTCTCAATTATTTGAGGATAAAATCAATAAGTCACCGTTAGCTGAAACGTGCGAATACGAAAGATTTTAGATACGAGTAATTTAATTTGATTCTGTTAAATAAAGGAATGTTCCGTTAGTTAATTAAATTTTTGGCAAGCGGAATAATGGAATCGTGATGGGTGTTAATAAAACGATAAAGTAATTCGCACAAGCGAACGGTGTTGGTTTCCATCCATTTTGCGGTCGCGGATGAGATTGAAATTGATAGAAAAATGTGAATAAAATAGAATATTAGTATAAATTATCGCAGCAAGGCGTAGCTTACGTTGGTATTCCGTTTCAATTAATAATAACGAAACGATATCGTCACTGCGTCTTTTCGTTTTACGTAATAGCATGCGAGTAGACGTATAAAATTTGATCGTGCGAAAATATGCCGTCTCGGTAATTCCTAAACAAATTTCAAAGTTGGGAAATTCAAAAATTAAGTTAATGCGTAAATTCGTTAAAAATTCTCTACGACGATCTTTAAAAATTACACAAAAAAAATAATTTCTCCTCGATAATATCGAATCTTTAAAATAAAACCATTGCTAATAACATTGTTTATATAAATCCTTGATCAAGGAAACTGGTTCTTTGATAATTTACACGAAATTTTGCCTTTCTTCGAATGTTGATTTTCTGTTGAAAAAGATTTCAAATATTCCACTTAACGACTAGTCGTCTAACATCGTAGAAGCACCGGGAGTATTTTATAAGTCAAACATAAAAAATCCAATTTGCCTACACCGAATGTAAAAAGATACATCTGTCTACGAAGGATTAATTTTATCACGGGACAAATTCAAGAAACGAATATCTTTTACGTTTCAACGCCTTATTCTTACAAATTTTTAACTTTCCAGCTTCCTTTCGTTCCTTTTCCTCGGGATGCGATAATTTCTTCGTCCAATAAAAAAAAAAAAAAAGAAAGAAAGAACCATTAAAAGGAAGCCACCTCTAGAAAAATAACGTGGCGGGTTAATAAGATCGAGCTGACTTTCTTTATTTAATGACGGCCTCGGGAGGAAACGGGGACACCGTTTCTTTCCAATCATTGGCCCGTAACACCGGAAGACCGTTCGTAACTCATGAGAACATAATTTAATAGAGGCGATGACGCATTTCGCATGACGCGCATGTGCCTCATAAATACAGAGTTCCATATGGATCACGCGGCGAATAACTTCACGTACGTGATCCTTCTACGAACGAGATCCGATTTTGTAACCCTGCATTTCTGTCTGGTAATTCCGCGTCTAGAACTCGGACTCTGCAATTTACTCTTTCGACTGTTAAATTTCAGACGCACGTACATCGGTAGATCTGAACTTTCTAACCGCTTTCAGCAGGGACGTGAAAATATGGAATCTCTCTGTTCCTCAATCTATATCACTCTTTTTCCTCCTCGCGTTTGTCTTTTGCGACGTCCAGAGTATGTCTTATCGCAGATAGGATTGCTTCTTTATGAAGCGGAAGATGAAGCATAACGATAACGAACATGCTGATTTAATCCACTAAATAAGTTCGAACGGCATTGTATTCTGAGTAGTATCGGTATGTAATATTCTTCGTAATTAAGTATTCCTAGTCGCATTAAATGATTTAGGAAGTTAGTTCACAGAGTCGAAGAGTCGTTACCGTAATGCTTTAATTTCACACTGCGTAGAAGTTCTAAGATTAAAAAGGAGGTTACAAAATGGCACTGTGATCGTTGAAATTGATTGATTCATTTTAAAATGTAAATACAACGGAAGTGATAAAGACAAAGACAATTTACATAGGTTTCATGATTAATACGTAAATATTACATTCTCCGCTTGAATGTTTCAGCCAGTGTTTCGTTGTAGACATTGGATAGAATGTAAGTAATTGTTTAAAAAAAAATGAACTGTTATATATTATAATTATTATATGAATAATAACAAATATTCGTAAGATTAACGCATTCGTTTTACAATAAAATATCAGACTGGATCGTCAAGGATAGTACAAAGATGCCAATTTCTAAGACGCAACATTAAAAAATGTCCGTTAGTTCATCAAAACAAAATTCGTTGTGAAACATTTTGTCACAAATTTTGTGAGCAAGCGTAATCATAATAAACGTCCAAACGCGTGTCCTCTTCAAAACTTACGATCGTTTTTGTAGCATGAAATTAACAAACGAAACTTGTATTTTCGACGGTAGCTATCCGTATGTTTATCGTATCCGTTGATCCGATAAACCTACTATCATTGTATAACAATGATAACAAATCTGCCTTGTACCTAACTGAACATTTTCATCGTCGTTTTACTCTTTCAATTCGCGCGTCGAATCTATTGCAACGAATTAATCCTTTAAACTCGTTTGAAAACGAGGTATTAGCAACGACGTTGATCGAAACACGCGTTACACAGCACCCGAAGCGAAACATAGGCTAAATTGTTTCCCTCGAAGCACGCGTTTTCCCGCGACACAATGGGGCGACCCATTTTTTCGCTGACTGATGGCACTACCGAGTGACAGTCTAGTTTATGAACGATTTTTGCAAATCCTCGAAAGCTATAAGCCGACGTACCACGGATAGATCTTGACTGAACGTTTATGGAAGCGACAGTCGCTTTTCTTGCTTGATACTGTATCACAGATGTCATCGTCACGTTGCTACGGGGAAGGAATTGCGTCCTACAATTCGTATAGCGTTTCTTTTCATTCGAAAATAAGTCACCGGGGCATGTGCAATCAGTCACAAAAGCCTACATACGCCACATAAATATAAAATGTCATAGTAAAAACGCTAGCTCTACGAATCGTTTCGTCACGTTAATTCAGGCACGAGACATTTATCGTTAAAATATAACGAAATTCGCATTCACCTTCATTGAGAAAAGGACATAAAAAAGATATAAGATACTACGTTACAAAAATTATATACATCCGCTATATTTAAATGAAATAATAGGAATGGTAAGTATTAATACTCTATCAATATCTCATCTCTATCAGGCTTTCTCATTGGTTGAGAAATTTAAGGACCTTTTGCAATGTCTAGTTAAGCGTCTTTTACGTCAATAATAATCGTATTGATACTTACGTATTTTTAATTTTATGACAGGGTACGTTTTCAGTTCCACGTATATTTCACATCAACAGATCGACATAATTATTCGACGATAATTAACGCTGCAAATATTTTCTTGTTTCATCTAAGTCGAAGTTAGGAATATTTTAAAACTTGCCTTCAATTACTGTTAACAATATCGAACTTGCCTATAGTCGGTGGTAGTACTGTTGTACAATTCGCCTTTAATTAATACTAGCAGCATGTGCTACTAATTAGAGCCAGTAATATTTCAGAATGTTCCTCATCGATGTTCCAATATAACGAACCATTACTTTTATTTCTCTTTATTTCAATATTTTTTTAAGAACATACTGCGCGAGCGAAATAACTGCGAAAATAGGCCAGCGTCTTTTCCCACACTTTCTTAATCAAACTCCTTTGAAAGCTCGATCTAAATGGCCACTGTTCGCTTATTCCCTCAATCCACAGACCATTCTCTCTACAATTCCACTTTCACGACAAGCTGACCATCTCTAAGGTATTCACACAACTATACGTGCAAACATACATATACGTTTGCCATTCACGTATCGACCAACTAACCGTTTTACCACCTCCTTCACCGTTGAGTATCCTAACCAGATGGAAAACACATTCTACGCCAAACTTCCCGACGATCTGCAACTAGTGCATTAGCTTAATGACAATTTTTCTATCGTTTAACGATATTCGTTGCTTATTACTCCAAATAATATCCCAGAAAGAATCTAGTTATTTGACAGAAGATGCATCTTAAGTCAAACTTGAGTACTTTTGCAGCATCCTTATCTCTTTACCCGGGTCAATTTACAATTACACGCCCTGCCTGCGATATCGTAATTGAAGGTGAATAGCAGCTTGTTAATTTTTTAACACGATAAACTCCTTTTCTAATTTAATTCCTTTTTAAACTCGGCAGAATTTATTTTAAGTACCAATTAAGCGAATAAATTCCTACTGCTTTATATTGTTCATAATCGACGAAGTTGGCTCGATCGTAACGCGTAGATTACGTTGAATTAAACGCAGAAAAAGATCAAAATTTGCCGCAGCGCGATGGACGAAACTAGCAACTTAAAGAGAAAAGAAAAAAAAAACAGAAAATTCAATCGCATAACTCAGTGGCGCGCCACTTTCAAACGCGATCACAGGGAAATTTTTCTTAAATCGATGAATTTCATCATCGTTGCAACGTTGTTTACGGATAATAGCAGCGACGTCGTGTTTTCAGGGCTCATGGTCTCGCCCACGGCGTCGCGAGAGAACACCATGTATTGTTTTCGCAGGGACAATCGTAATTCCATTCCATTATCTCGTCCGTGCCAGACGCGTGCAACTTTGCATGCATTGGTGCCTGTAACACGATTCGTATATCCTGCGGCTATGTGGTTACACACACACACACACACACACACACACACACACACACACACACATACACACACATGGTTTTCGACACGGCGTCCGCGAAAAAATTAATTACATTTACATTTTATTGCCAGTGACCAAGCTTCGTTGCTCGTTTCACGAAGATCGTAGTCCACGTGACACACGAATTTCTATGAAAAATTGAAATAACGTCCCACCTCGAAGAATACTTTATTGGTGTTTTACAAGGGATCCTTTGGCTGTGCGATCTGTGAAGAATAGTCAGAGAGAATCCTCTCTAGGAATAAAGAATTCTATTTGTTTCGTCACCAGAGGGGTGAACACTGCCGGCGAGATGATTCAGCTTTTCCCGAATAGTTCGAACATTTTTCTTGAACGAATACGTGGCTTTTAAGAGGATATCCACGTTGCCAATTTTTCAAACCACTTTGAGGGGACTTTATCGATTGCAGACTCCTTTAGGGCTGGCATAATACGTTATGTATTTATTTGAGTTAGTATTTCAGAGTTTAAAATCCTGTGCTAATTAAACGTTTCTCGTTGTTTATAAAGATTCAGACGGGTGTATTGCAATTTTGTAAAATACCACGAAGTATCGGTTTTCTGTATGATTAGTTTGGTGTCCGGTACGAAACGGGAATATAGGACCGCTGGTCTCATAAAAGTGCATCAAGGAATTCTAATTTTCTGCATCGGTGGACTTTACATTTGTCGAGTGTCAGCTGGCTGTCAATCCAAGCGATCGCGCTCTGGGAACAGGGACAAGTGTGAATATATCGGAATGTTCGAACGATGTTTGTGATATCTCATAATCATGGAAAACATCATCCGCAGCGAAGCTAGGAACTAGTTACTTCGACAAAT
Source organism: Bombus haemorrhoidalis (assembly GCA_014825975.1). Lineage (NCBI taxonomy): Eukaryota > Metazoa > Arthropoda > Insecta > Hymenoptera > Apidae > Bombus > Bombus haemorrhoidalis. The sequence goes on from CM026167.1 coordinate 18,345,730, forward strand.
TTCGAATATACGAATTACGCGATTGAAATTATTTGCTTGAGAGGAAACAAATTTTCTTCGTTAAAGAAAAAAGGACATTTAGAATCCATAGAAATAAAATGTCTCGACAATAAAATAACGTATACGTAGATAAAACATGAAAACATAAATGTTATGTATCTAACGTACAATGAAAAAACAAGCTTTGCAAGTATTAAAAACAAAGCGATTATTAAAAAGTACTAAGGAGATATTTAAAAAATTCATCCAATATTTTTTTCATTCGTATTTTCAATCCTTTGCACTAAAATTTCAAAAACATAGGTATTACAGTCAAGTAATGCACGAAGCTTATACAAATGTTTGGAACAATAAGGTCTCGCTATGAATTATATCTTCTCGAAACCAGAAGTCAGCTTACGCGAGATCGTTGAAACTGGCATTGCGCACCGAACAATTTTCAAGTGTAATATCGTCGAATTACGAAACTGGTACATAATCGATGAGAGACGATTCGTAATACGCGGGACATTCATCAAGTGCCCCATACAGTTTGGTATTCCCAAAGCACCATAGCTTTGCATACTCTGTTGCAACGTGTATTATTCAACAAGAGGCAGTCGCCGAACAATCTAAATCGCTTGAACGCTTCGCCATTGCGCGATATCGGTTCAAATACGTCAGGTCAGAGATTCATGTTTGTTCCGAGGAAGATGTAGCGTGAAAATGTATTCCGATGTTTAAGTCTCTTATTCATGTCGCAACGACTTCCTTTGCGTTTTACGATAGCATCTTGGATCTTTGAATGTAAATTTTCGGTTTTATTAGTTCCTCCCTTTACGCATGCGAGGATCACGAGGGAAAGAAGGGGAAAATTTCATGTCGCCGTTTAATGTTACTTGCAGTTTATTTATGATATACGAGACCATCCGTCTTTATAATACGCAAGTACAAGAGAAACGAAATTTTGTTTTTTTTTCTTTTTTTTTTCATAGAAATAAGAGTCTAATATCAAATATGTATCTTTAAAAAAAATATATCTTTCAGGAATATCGATCGTTATAGAATTAGTAATATGCTGTTTATTATTCTTTTTTTTTTTTTTTAAACTGGATAGATTATAGTCAGGAAATCAAGAAAAATAAACTGTTTTCCACCGACCTTCATACAGAATGATAAAATTCGGTCTACGTATTTCGTTATATGTAAAAAATAAAAATCTACTTTCAACGATGTTCAAGTTCAAAAAGTAATGAAAGTTCCGATTCCTAAAATGCAAATACGTTTTCGCCGAATAATTTTATTCTATCGTAGATAAAATAATGAGAGATACAATTGCAGAAAATCGGTAACCATTACTTGTTTAGTAGAACTATGAAACTTTACGTTCAATTATCACACGATTGTACCTCTTGGGTAGTCCGCAGCTACGTTTTCTCTTGTGTTTACGCTAGCATCGTCTACTACGATTTTACCAGCGGAAACTAACTTGATTCGCGAAGCTTTCGTGGCGCATTGGTTTCTACGAATTTCGGCCACGAGCCTTGTGTTTCAAACGACTTTCTGCAGCAATGCGGCGACCATTGAACAATACTGCGGCTATTAAAGCATGACTACTGTCCAGTATAATGGTATCGCTGTAACTGGTGATTAAATCCGACAGTGATCGTTATTTCCGCGAATTAATCGATAATAAATACGCATTTATTTCTGAATATCGTAAAATTTCATCCTGGGACTATGATATTTTACTTGCATAATATGTACGTTCAGTATACGTATATTCAATTTCACGATCGTACTTTTATAACTACTACGACGTTCCAAGCGTTAAAAGATTTAATCGCGAGTGTATTAAAAGAATTATTCATTGCTAGACTCCGCGTACTATGCAAATTATTATATTGTATGAATATAATTAAAAACATGGAAATCAAGTATATGTCTTTTTATCTGCTGCAAAAAGTAGGTACTTTCGGTGCTTCGTACACTTTTGCATATTATGAACTTCCTGTGCATTTTTACATTTTTAATCTCTCATAAATGTATAAAAGTCCGCAGCCTGTTCGTTACCATCTCACCGCAACTTTGCAATATACGATCTTCTACTATGCGATTCACGAGTTAGCCCAGTAATAATCCGATTTTCTATATCGATAGCGTGTAATCGCTTGATCCGGCCAATTATCAAAATTAATCCATAATAGCGTCAATTAAACGATCACATATAAATAAAACAGCCATCCATTGCCAGTAAACGTATACGTCATCGATCAGATTGAAATTAGGAAAATTCAATTCAACGCCCTTACAAGAACAAATCGGCGCTTCCTTTCTATCGTACGCAAATCTTGGAGCAAACCGAAGGCGGCCCGTATTCTTCGGTGCTTTCGTTTCTCGTTTCTCGCCAACTTTCCTGTCGGGATAATCGAATTCCGCGCATAACTCCAGCCAATCGCGTCGGGATTCCGCCCTTTCGACGGGGCGCGTGAAATTTTGTACCACGGGGTTCGACGGGACGAGAAAAGCCAAAAGATACGAAAAAGGAATTTCCATTTAAGACGATCGTACGTGTTTTATGAGCTGCGAGGATCGGTTAATGTCATTCACTCGCACGGGATATTCAGATTTCCCTTTGCGATCCTTCGGATTTATTCTGCAAAGCATTCCAATCGCTCGCGAACGATCCAGGATGTCTCAAGGCGGAAATAAAGAACGAGGGGAACCCTCTTTGATCTGTTTTGTTGATACGCGAATTTGATCAGCAATTTTCTAACGACGATTTAAACGATTCGGGAGGTCTCGAGACGGAAATAAAAACATCGACGCGAGAATTTGATGAAAAATTTTTTAACGACTCGAGCAATGGGTTTGTGAAACAGTTGACGGATATGAGAAACAAGAAATTGCTTGGGAATAGATTTTTTAAATATTTTTAAAATACAGAGCTTGGTCTACGAAATTCAACGAAGCGCCCTTTGGTTTCAAATATCTTGAAGCCATTGAATTTCTTGAATGCATCGAAATTACTAGAGAGAATTTCGGAAGCTGTAGAGCTTTCTAACGAACTACTGTTCATTTATACTCGTTCTTAGTGTACAACACTGAATGTGTGCGTGCAATTTTTAAACGAGTTACGTTAAAAGAAAATACGTTAAAATTGTAGACATTGTACTCGCATTTGTTGTGTTGTGCGATCATTTTATTGAAAATTACAAAATAGTGTGTTGTACAGTATGTGAAAAAAACGTACCGGGCGTTTTTATTTTTTCGCATTTCAATGTCTCTTCCATACGTTTTTTTTTTTTTTTTTTAAGATAATTGTTTCATTATGGTTTTATGTTCTATGAAAAGTTTGAAGAAAATCGGTAGTTATCGAAAATTTGTTACATCAGCTTGTTTATTTTAAGGATAACGCGTATATGGAGGTATATGCCGGTGAAAAATGCGAGTATACATTTGGGAACAAGTCAATCGAGAGTAAACTGCGATGGAAAGAACTGGAGCAAATTGATCTGGAAGAACCCGATCAAGGGTGTATCTCGAAAAAGAAAAGATATTTCTTGTTACGTCTAATCTATCGCTTTATCTGTGATATTTGTATTGAATAACAAAAATCATAAATATCTTATTATTCATATTTATTTTTTGAATAATCTCTAATCATATCTTCGTTTAAACGATCCTTTATCTAACTTGAGGCTCTCTATCAATAAAATAAAGAGGTGTAAGAAATTTGCAGCGTACATACAATTTCGCTTCTTTAATTAACTGCTAATTCTTCGGTAGTAGCAATTTAATTAATAATCTTGTCCCTTTCGTTTCTTTATCTTCTCACCTTCGTTTTCTTTCCGATTCATTACTTGAGGTAAATTAAAAGATAAAGAACGATTCAATGAACCGTAGAGAATAAGCGAAGCCAAGGAACGACCGAAGCGAAAACCTCTTTCAACGCAGCGTTTCAGACACCCGTATAGTAGTATAACCATTTCGGAGTCAGACAGGGCCGAAAACTTCGGACACGAAAATACACAAACTTCCAATATGAAGTTTTTTCTCCTCGGAAAATTACATATACGTTGTCCTAATTAAACAAAAAGTACAATTGCCAGCTGTCTATAAAGTTTCACGAATGAAAGACATTCCACCTACGATTCTCAAATGGAAAAGTCATGGTAAAAACGTTTCGCGCGAGTTTTAGTTGGAACGAAGTTACTTTTCCCTTTTCTATACTTTCTCGACGTAAAGTGATTACAAAAAAAAAAAAAAAAAAAAAAAAAATAAAAGAAATACAATTACACAAGTCTGTAGAGTTTGGCAAACAAAACAATTGCCGCAAGCAGCCGTAAAATCACAGTTTCGTTCAACGGCTTTTGCCAGCGATCGAACATGGCCGTTCGTACCTGTGATTCCTCGAGCGATTCATTACTTAGCTTTTCGTCAAAAACGGCTACAAGTACCAGAGCCGCTTCCTGATCTCCTTCCAGCTGGAAAATCATGAAAGCTCCGCCATGGTCGATCGAAAGTACCTTCTGCCGGTTTAAATGCTTCGCTTGCTCAACCTTTCATCGACGTTTCCATTTCCCTCCTCTCACCTCTTTTCTTTCCGCTCCATACGGGTCTCCCTTTCTGTTTTCATTTTCTACGTGGTTCCTTCTATATGTATGTGTGTACATATGTGTTCGTGTGTGCACGCGCCTGTTTTTTCTTCCCTTTCTTTCTTCGATACGCATCACTTTATCGTTGACTTTATCCCAGCCGGTTGTTGTAAAGAGAGTTTCCAACGTCGAAGGAAACGTCCATGGACGCTATGCTGATTATGCGAACCGTTGGAAAGAGCTGTGCCGTAACACCGCGACGCGACGCTTTGCACCTGGTGTTCGTGCTGTTGCTACTCTCGAAATAATAGCGTACCGTTTTTAGTGTAGCTATCGATAGCAGATAGTGGAAAAAGGCGGACTTTTTTATGTTTGTCCACGATATTCCTTAAATACCGTTCTTTGTAACTCCTTTTATTTCTCGCAAGTCATCTTTATTTCTTTTTTACAGCCTTTAGGTATGTTTCATTACACGATAAAATCGCACTGAAGTATTTCATGACAACTGCTTTGACATTTCCTGAATATTCTTCGATACCTTCGATGTCTTCGTCAATGCTTTTAATCAATGTGTTTTTGATATACCTCTAACGGTTCTTAATACCCTTTTGATGTGTCACATATTATTCTATATTGCTCGTTTTAATATTTCATTACGGTGTATTTTAAGTACCTTTTAGTATATTCTTTGCAAAATTCCCCTCGTTATAGAAATTTATCTATGGTTAATTAAAATGGATAGGAGGGGTCAATGATTAATAATGGCGCATGGTAAACGAAAATGGAGGAGATTGCTTCTGAAATAATTTACATTTCCTGTTATTATGCCATAATCTGGATAATTAGCGAACCTGCTGTCAGAGATATCTTTACGAGGCTCTCAGCTTTTAATCCTCTAAAATATTCAGTACACAGTACACCAGTATTTCAGAAGCACTATGATACTATATTCAATTTGAACTAACAACTTCCATTTTGAATATTCTTACTGTAATATTATGACGTAATACGAACAGCTATATCATGATTGTCTTTGTACAGAGGCAGAACTTTAATTAAAACTGTCCATTATTCTAGAAACTGTCATAAACGAGCCATCTTGATTATTATAAGCAAAGGGATGAGCGAGAGTAAAGAAAAATGGAAACGTGATAATTCAAATGTCATTATAGTCTTCTACGATAGAAACGAAGAAAGGAAAAAAAAAAGGAAAAGGCAGTCAGATAAAATAGACAATAGACAATGAATTCGAAAGATCCGAAATTTAAAAGCCCTTCGACAGAAACATTAAAGACGTATTTCCGTGTAACTGAATGTAACAGGCACTTCCTCTTCTACGACTATCCATTCCCCTTGCAACTCGTGTAGAACTCGTGAAATCGCTTTCACGTCGCGTCGCTCTACCAAGGACAGATTTCGTTCACTCTAAACAAAAGACACTCTAACAGGATCTATACGGACGCTGGTATCGATTATGTGCTCGAACCATGAACGATGCAGTAACGTAACTAGGAGCGGAAACCCTGGCCAAAGTTCCGTCTTTCCGTTCAGTATATCAGGCTATCCTGCTATTACTGCGACAAAGTCAACGATGTCATCTGTACATATAGTAAAATTATCTATCGATTGTACCGTACCAAGAACCTGATTAATCCTCTTTGACTGAACAAGTTTAGCCAACTTGATGCGTAAAAGTCATAGAGTCTAACGCACTGCTTATTTCCTCGTAATTCCCAGTTTTTTTTTCTTTTTTAACATTTGACGAATTTTCCAAATGTTTCTCGGTTGTTTTATGGATTAAGCGATCGATATTAATGTACGTATTTTGTAGAACACATTGTTTCAAAATATTCTATCTTTTACATGATTTCCAATTGTTTCAAAGACTTAGCAACAAATGGCTCTAACTAGCGTCGTTAATTTTCTACAATTGTCTTTTAACAATTCGTAATTTGTTATTCCATCCACCTTGAACATTTCTAAAGATTCTTCAACTTCCAAAAGATACTCCGTTTCGTACTCCGTTTCATGAATCATTTTTTCAATCAAAAGTGATCAAGCAAAATTGATCAGTTTGATTTCTTTCTCTGTGTGTGTGTCTCATTTACGATTAATTTCCACGTTTAGCTTCACGCTTGCTTGGTCCAAAGTAAAATTGCGTGTAAGATCCATCCATAATTCTTGTAAAATATCAATCCATAAGTCTGATACTCGAGCATTTTTAATTTTAACGAACCAGAAAAATGAAAATGGATACTTATCCACCGGAAGCTTCGGAAACAAAATATCCTCCCATAAATCTGCGAATAATTCCCTCAAAGAACGACACGTTCGCGTTTCAGCGAAACGACTTCCGTTGCCGCGTAATATTTGATCAGTTTAAACCTTGGCGTCCCCTGCTTTATTTATTATCCCTGGATACATGTTTACCGGTTTTAGCTGATTTTTCAACATTATTCATTTCCACCGTGCTTTGAAACAAAACGAACGCGACTAAAATGAATCGTCGCCGATGCCGCGAACATTTTTACAGCGTTAATTTCACAATTCGACGCGTTAAATCATAGCACCGCCCATATTTCGGTGTCACAAAATCGATTTTTGCTATACGCATGTAAGGAGTATCGTCCTGTGTACAGCTCAGGTGTCGAATTCATGATAATGCAGGTAACTTTTCCGTTTCTGTAAAGCGAATAAAAATATCTAGTGGACTTGATACGTGTAATTTAGTAAATACGTAAATGATTAACGAATATTTAACAGTAGAACGAGGAGTGATGCGAATAGCCAACTGATACAGAATTTTCTATAGGAGTTTCATGGAAATTTCGTTTTTGTATTCGGAGATATTTCATTCCTTTTGCGTTATATACGTGTATTTTTCTTTTTTTTTTTTTTTTTGCTTCCTAAATACAAGTTTCAGTTAACAAATAGTTAATAGTTTGATGCAGACTACTTCGATCGTCGATATTTCCGATGTTAAATAATACGAAAGGATATTCGGTTGGAGATAACGGGATAAAAATTGAAAAAAGAAATATCAGCGGATCTATGTGAGTAGAGATGAATCAACGTGTTACTAATACAAAATTCTTAATCTCTTTTCCATTTACAATCGTTAAGATGCGAATTTTATGGAAAACCCGACCGATACTGTACGAGAAAGGATGTCAAGAATAACGAGTAACCGGATGATCTATCTAATAAATTCTCTCCTTAGATATGTAAATAAAAATGCGTTTTACGAACAGAGTATTAACATTAAAAAACGCGAAATACGATATAATTCCTAATAACTATGAATATTTTTATTATAGAGATGTTAAAACATTTAAAAGTGAAATGAAAATACAGTGATAATAACGCGTGACAGACGTTATCTCCGTGTTATACGGATTTGTACGAATCCAAGGGCGCTAAAAACCATAACTAAATAAATATATAGTCTTTTTTTTTAATATGGCAATATTATACGCGTTCCACGATAATAACTGTTCCACAACACAAGCTGTAAACAAACACTCCTTCTCGCGTAAGTGCAAACGCAAAACTGTGCTCCGGGTCAATTCAAAGACGCACGTATTTTCATATCAGAAGTGAATCATTTCCAGCAACTGCTTAATCGCGTTATAGAGGAGCAGTGATGCAATTTTCAGTCCGCGTTATACGGGTAGCGCGTTATAGGGGATCCGACTGTAATATAATAATAATTTTGTCCCAGGATTGTCATCGAATACGACTCGATTTCCACGACTCTCTACTTTTCCACCAACTACATGACACGTTTCCGTTTCTGAATCAAATCCAAGCCTTAAAGATCTCACACGCACAGCATACATTCTCGTCACGTGAATCAAATCTCCGCGCGACGCTATGCATACCAAACCACTACGTGCATTCTCCGAATCTCTTCTCATTCGCTAACGATATTCCATCATAAACATTCGTTCAATTTTTCCACCAATCGTTGTCCACGCGTGTTCTCACTTTCATACTGTTCGGCGAAAATCACGGATCTGAAAAAGTTCATCGTTGAAAGGGCAAATTGATGAATGGGCGTTCTGGGAAATTTTTCGTGCAAGAGTGGCAAGTCTATAGAGAAAGGGGTGAAAATTCAGGACGGGGGCGAACAACACGCATTTTACGATCACCCGAAATGGTAATAAAGCGGCTGATATGTTTGTACAGGCGGAAAAATATGGTATTAACGCGTGAAATTGCAACGATCTTGGAAATTTACAGCCGCGTGAAATAATAAACCGGCCCGCTAAACTAATGGAAGGGCGTAGAATTAAAATTTTAATGGACAAGGGAATTACGTCGCGTTGCTTGTCGAAACAACGTTTTCATTAAATTGGAAATCGTTCCGAATGCATAGATTATCGGTCAAGCGCTCGTCCAATTACACCAATCCATGAATTTCTTAGTAATTTCCTTCTCGATTTGGAATTAACGTTGCGGATATCCTGGTAAATATCCTGTTTATATCCTGCTAGATTTGAACGTTGAGAGATTTTTCATGACATGCTAAAATATTTAACTCTGTCCCGTTTTTAACCCTTTGTCTCATGACGTTTTAACCGTAATCTGCATTCAATGGTTCGAGCCGAAAAATTGAAGATAAAATTTGAACTGGAACTAAATTTTGACAAACAATGACACGCGCGTGACCCGCTATTATAACGCAAAGGGATCTTTTATATTTATCGTCTAAGGCAGTTGCAAACTTTCGGCATGCGATGCGCGTGTATATATTACAAAATTCATTGAGGAATATTTAATAGGAACTTTAAAATTAGCATTCGCATTGAATAACATCTAGAAATTTGTATAACAGAAAATGGAAACGTTGGATTTTAATTTGCTTCACGCTTTATTCATTACGATTTATTTTATATGAAAGGTCGTTCGTTTCGTTTTTTTAAACATTACCAAGAAACCTTTCAAGCGCAAAGCGAGAGATTTTTCTATTTGTCACTCGCAATTGGCGGAGATTGAAGGAGATTTGCGGGCCTCGAACCAGCGACCAGAAAACCAGCCACTAGAAGAAGAAGAGTAAAAAAGTGGAAATCTAGACGTGAACAAGATCGACAGTGTCGAAAGAGGTAGGAAGCGGTGTAGAACAAGCGAGACTAAGGTGCGAAGCAAAGAAGATACAAGACGATGATCGACGCGTAGAATCAGAGGAAGTGAAAGACAGAAAAAGCAACAGCAAATAAACTACTTTGGTAACAGAAGAAATATTATGTTTGTTTCATTTTCCAGCCAATGAAAATATATGTGATACTTCAGCTTCAAACTATACGTTCATCATTGAAATGAAACTAATAAAACGAAATTTATGCAAGACGGCTATTGGAATTAAATGGCACCTTTAATGCGGCTATAAATCCGTGTCACTCGAACATTATGGAATTTCAATTTGACAGTTTTTAACCTCAAGCCAAATAAATACGTTCGAATAATCCAATTAGAACTACGATTGAATTTTATATTCGTACGAGCTTCCAAAGTGCGGAATATCCATAAAACGTATCTCTCTGGTTTTTACAAAAATAAATTCGCCAAATGAAATATCCTTCTTTTCAGAGTTTCAGTTACTATTACGTCAATCAACCGGTTATCAAAAGCAATTTGCCAACGTTTAAATGGATCTTTATAGTACAACACGAGTGAATAAACGTCTGAAATAAACACGTGTTCTTATTTTTATTTCTTTCGTATGATCGTCGATACCGCCAACTTTTCTCGTATTTCCTTCTACCTTTTTACTTTTTTTTTTTTTTTTTAAAGAACACCACCTCTTCTGTGTCTGAAAACTTAGTCGAGTAAGACTGCTGGGATCCAATGACCTAAATGAAGAGGGCGTTGCGATAAATCGACCACAAGATATCCGGAGTCAAGGTACAAGCTACCGAAACGCGTTCATTTTGCCGTGAGACTGCTTTTCGAACAGTCCCTCGAATTAATGGCCATGACGAATGATACAAGTTTGCGGATTTCCCGCGAAAAAGCTGTGCAGTCTCGCCAACTGGAACTCGTAATTATGGCTGGGACGTACGTAGGACCAACTTAACGGCTGTTTTCTCAGTGAAATAACACGTATGCAAAGAGGAAGAAGCAAACGATGAAAGCATTCGAGAAATTTTACCACTCGATTTCAATGCGAAGTTTCTTTGCGATGGGAAGCTTCGTGATAAGAAATGTGATGAAATCGCGATAATACAGACAATAATATCTTTGTTATGTTTATTATACAACCGTTATTAATCTTTCCTTGAATTAATAACCGAGTCACGTCCTCTCAGATTTCGATGAAACGAAGGAGAGAATGTATTAGAAATTCACGTTGTACGTAAAACAGGCTTTGAAAGTTATTAAAAGCTGTTTTCGTACCAAAAGGGACACAAATACGTGGACTATATTTTTATGGAAATAATGAAACCGAGACAGAAAGCTTTTGTTACCGAGCCGTTGAACCTGCGTTGAATTGAAACGTCCAAAGTAAGCTGATCATTATTTTTATCGTTTATTAAGTTTCGTTAATTAGTTTAGCAGAAAGAATACTGTTTTATATAAGAATCACGATCCAAACGAAGCCAAGTGAAACCTTATAACGATTCTTTAATAGATCGAAGAACTTTTTAATTAACCTGAGTTATGATAAGGTAGGTTCGCAACAGTTTTGTAAGGTGGCAAGATATAACAATTCTCGGTACTGTAAATTATTGTTGCCTGAACCCTGAAATCAGCAAAATCAAGAGCAAAGCTAGGTACCACCAGTAACGGTTTCCCTTTTCTACCTTCTCTTTCTTTCCTTCCTTCTCTACTTCCTTCCTCTCTTTTTGGCCATAGCACTAAAGAAACGTCAATGTCTTCACGTAAGTAGTTGCCGTATTGTTTACAAACTTACTCCATTCCTCAGAGATTTTCATTCGCAAATTTTTATTCGAAATATTTATATACGAAAAGTACCGTTGAACAAACACCGTTCTATTTTCGCTCTGTTGGAAATAAAAAAAAAAAAAAAAATATAACTTGGATGAGCCTGGTTTTCAGACACAGAACTACATACGCTACGTAGATAATCTACCGTTTAATAGAATCTCTAATAAATGCTTTAAATTGAATGAGTTATAAAGAGTTAAAAATCATAAACAAAACATGAAACAAAAATTGGAAACATTCGAAATAATATCATTTACTTCGAACGTGCGTTATACAACGAACGAAATAAAACGCGCAAATAAGCAGAAAGTAATATTTCAGAAATTTATATATCTGTAAACTACTGAAGCGTTGCAAATAGGAAACGTTCGTATCGGGGTCCCATTCAAGCCGATGTATCGTCGTCGCGAATGGAAGGGTGAAATTCCGTGGTAAAAGCTGCAGCGTGTATTTTATTGCAAGAAAAATTGCGATCCCATTTTTGTCCTCGGCTAGAAGACGCTTTTAGGTGGATCGCGTAAAAACAGCGTGAATGGAACAGCAGCGGAACGAGGGTGAAGTACGACTGGTGAAACTCAAAGTTTACCCCTTCCAGCAACGATAGAACAATGAGCTTTTCTTCCATCTTTGCTGTGTTTATTAAAATCTGTAAGTACAGTCTACCGTATACCAGCCATTCAATGCTCTTCGTGTCGGCAATTAAATCCGGGCTGCGTCGTGTTTGTCTTTTTACAGATCGAAATCCTCGATGTTAATATTCCGATTTTTGTTCGAAATATATCCGTAGCTTTTTTTTTCTACCATTTTCGTGTTACTACCGCTGAAAGAATATCGTGAAAAGAATTTTTTAGGGATTTCAGAGTGCAGAAGCTTATTTCGAGAGTAAATATTTTCGTCAGAAATATGAAAAATTCGTGCTATTCTCCATATCATTGTTCTTCTCCTGCCTGTTGAGTGTTTAGATTTAAAAATTTGGAACGTCTGTAATATGATCGGAACGAATCGTACGCTGGAAAAATATTTTCCACGGCTTTGAGAACGAATAATCTCCGTTAAGAAGAATCGATTCGTTTGTAGTTTCTTCTGCCGGGAGTCAATAAAGAAACGTGTTGCGTTTATAATAACATTACACGAAGGAACGAATGAAAGAAGGGACGGAAGGCGATAGGAAGTCGGTGTTTCAAACAAAAGAAAAAAAAGACGACTTTCTTCTCGTGGAACTAAGTTTAAAAGCACCGGATAATATCGGTTCAATTAAGAACAATTACACACTCATTGTTCGCCTTGGTCGTTGCTTATCGAACGTTTAATTAAACAAGGATCGCCCGCAAACGCGACGCCTCTCTATTTAGTTTCGAACAGGAAACTGTTCGAAGTTTCAAACTGTAACGTACATAGGGAGATTCCGTAAATGTATCGGCAATTAGAGCGACTGCTTCTGCGACATCCGTAGTTTAGCCGCATTGCAACACGGTTATGGTTCGCGAAATCTTCAAAACGCCAGAGAATTTTATCCCAGAAATTCTGCATTCTGATTTATATTGATCGAAGAAAATCTCAACTGCAATTTATATTCGTAAGAAGATCGAGTGTCGATGGAACCATAAATTGGTGAAAACTAGTGAAAAGTAGTTTAACATCTGGTAACATACACGTGGAAGTAAGTTTTCTACAAACATCGTAACTGACGCATCGCTGTTCCAGCAAGAATCACACGTAAAAGTATACTTTTATTGAAGAACTATCGGCTAAGTCGCGTCACGTATTAAAGTAGAACTTTCATAGTATCCAATCATGCTGTTTATTTCTTCGTACAGCTTGAAAATCTATGAGGCTGTTTAAAACATGAAATACGCATCAACTTCCATGCCAATATGACATTTGGCCAAGAAATATCCATAGCGGTCCGTTCATATAACGGAACCAGTGCCGATCATAGCGTATTTATTCTATTTATCTGAGAAAGTGGCAAGTTTCAAGATCTTGTCAATGCTCTTGCCAATTGTCTCGTTCTCTTCTTTCTCCCGTTCTCGTTCAGCCCTCTGGCTATTTCTCACATCGTTTGAAATAAAAATAATTTAATTTAACTACTTCTTCAAACTCTTACACGGTATTCGATTACAAAGATTCGATCAGTTTCCATTCCGTTAAAATTAGAGATTAGATCGGATTGATAACGTTACGTGGGGAATGTTTATGCAAATTTGATAAACACAACTAAAGAAACAGGACGCGAGCAAAGATATGTTTCGCATAAATATTAAATACTACGAATACAATACTATATACATTTCTTGCACGATTAAATTTCCCAAATAAACGCAAAATCCGCGGTCCATTGATAATCATTAAAATTCTTTTCAATTAAAGCGAGAAACCTGACATTCGAAAACTGACACAGTTAACACGTTTTCTACTGACTGATACGTATATCGCGTCGATTCCATTATGTTCCTCGACGTTACATTTAAAAATTCATGCATTTGAAAGAAATCTAAAATATGTAGTATCTACAAATAAATGCTATTGGTCTAAATACAGATGTTTTCTACAAAAAGAATATAAGCGAGGAGTGGACATTTTGTTAGTTGGCTGCGAGCACGTTAAGTTAAGTGGTTAACGGTGGTTGAGCGGTGACTCGATTTGCATTTTTCCAGCGGTGGGAAATGCGAAGTGGCGGAAGCGGGGCTGAACTATTGGCCCAGCCACGATACCAGAAACTCTGCTGCTCGAAATAAAGGTAACCTTGGCCTCTTGGCTCGATTCGACGACGAGATAACCGCGTACTGTCGCAACTGTCGATACACAAGTGTCGAGATGCACGGCTTGGACCAGTAGCTGCATCAGGATCGCTACGACACGTATTTCTAGCCAGATATCCGACCAGATTATATCGAATCCCGTTGTCGCATAAACGACGCGTCGGATTAAAGGAGCCCGATACGATATTAACGCGGCTTCGCGCCCATGAGGAAACAACCGCTAATGAAGGCTACCGAACGTCGCTTTTCGTGTTAAGTGCTTTACTTCTCGTAACTTCAATGGTTAATACGAATATCCTTTGCCTTGCATTACATCTTTTGTTGAATAATATAGCTGTTTGTATGCAGCTCGACAACTTAGATCAGTGAAACATTTATCTTACCGTCTGAATAATACACGGTTTCTCTTGGTAAATTGGCCGAAACAGCTAGTTTGTTCGGATTTATTAACTAGAATGTGATAAGTAATAGTCTGGTAAATGTTTGTCGAGTTTCTGGATGAATTTATAAAATTATAGGATATATGGAAATGTATGAAGCAGCAGAAACGCGGTAGTCGTGATATTATTTAGCGAATAAAACAAGTCTTTAGATTCCTTTTTTTTTCTTTTTTTTCTTAGTAAACTTCGTCAGAGGTATCTAAGATTTGCAACGATAAAACGTTTAAAATCAGCGTCTTTTTCATCGAAGACAAGGATGAAAGAGGGCAGGACAATTCTATATTTTACTACGATGAGTCGTATTTAAGTATTCGTTCCCAGGATATTACATTTGACATAATCCGTAACATGTAGAATTTTGGTCAAGCGAAGAAATTGCACGCATATTTGAAACTTCGAAAGCGCTAAACGATTTTACGGAAATTAAACGCGGTCTGGAAGTTGAGTCCTCGGAAGACGGGCACCAAACAATCGAAGGTTCGTTAGCGTCGGAAGTTTCATCGAAAGAAAGTTATGAACACGCTATTGAAAGTCTGCATCTTATCTCGGACGGACAATTTGGAGAACTTCTTTCTCTTTTCTGCGGAAGGTGATGAAAAAAAGCTTGAAGAAGAACGAAAAAGTTAAATCTAATAACAGCCTATATATATATATATATACATATTTCGTAAAATATTCGAACGTTATGAAGTATAAAATATTCGATCGATATTCTAAAATAAAATATTCATAGCTGCAAAATAGGATTTTCAAAGCTCGAACGTGTACTCCACTTTCCTAAAAATTGTTACGCTATACCCTTTAATCAATGACGTCGAATTTCACAACAGGAGCCTCGTTATTGCTTCGTCGAGGAGTTTCGCAGGGCCGATTTGTCCGGTGCAAATGTTTTAACAAGTGCGGCGAGCAACAGAGGCGACGAGGCAGAAATCGTTCGATGGAAATAACGAAGTTCATCGGAGCTCCAAAGGTGGAAAATAAGAGAGGGAAAAGGCAGGGACGAGTCAGTCAGGTTGGTCGAAAGTTTACGAGGCGACATCGAGAAGTTGAAATCGGTTGACAGGTAACTCGGTCGATGATGTTACTGGCATTTCTTCAGATAAGAACCGACTGCTCTGATTAAGGGTCTTTCCTCGCGCCCAACTCCACCGTTCTCGGTTGAATAATCCCTCAGAATCAGCCGCCTTATCTTCGACCCGATGAAAGAATCGGTGCACCAATGGCGAGAATGCGAAAGGGAATTGGCCTTCGAATCGATTTCTCGCGATAACCTCGTCTGGTTTCGAGTAATCTGCACCACGAAATTGAAAACTCCAGCGGACTCGGTGTTGATATCGCCGTGTGACGCGAAAGGTTCGAAGAATTCGCCGATTTTAACGAATATTTGCCAATCAGAAAGTCTTGCGTAGCACAAAATTAATTGGAGACATTAGTGGTAAGTTTTTCGCAATTATCACGGAATTTAAGAAAAGAGAATAGTCGATTTGCTGATTGAACGATTAGAATTGTATTTTGCAATTAAGTACGTGGCTTGTTGTAATACAAAACTAACGAACAAAACTCGTAAGAACATTTTCTTAGCAGTAGTCGTCTCCTAGATAGGATATATTTAAAAAAAGAAACAGCAAGATGATCGGTATCACGTATGATTAAAAAATGATAATTTGATAGAAGTTAAATTAACAAATATCAAGATCAATGGCAGAAAATTGTAGAATTGAAACTCTATGTGAATCGTCGTTGCAAACGATTCCAAGATGTAGTTCCTGAATCAAAATCTTATGAAAACGTTATTTATCAAAGATATGAAATCCTTAAATAAAATTGCACGATGTATGGAATTAATGTAAAGAACGTAGATTACATTTCTCGAAGACCGATAAGATCTTCTACCAAGCTACCTTTGATACAGTCGTCCGTTTCCTTTTCTACAAAATTCTATCCGTTCTAGAATCCATATGATAACTCTTTTATATTTTATTTCTCTCGTGCATCTATCAAAATATATCCATTCACAGATCAAAAGTATTCTTTATTACACAGATTTCACCGTGTACAGTTACACAGCGCTCACAGTGATTCTGCACTATATTCCTGATCTTTCCTGCATCTACCTTTGGTCTTTTGCATATTTTTTCTAATTTAATTTCCTAAATTCATCATTCGATTATCTTCCCAAGATAAGCTACGTATTACAATTTTGTCGTAAAACGCAATTTTAACGAGAAAAAAGACATACTTTGTCAGGGGTCTGCAATCCTTTATCCGTTACCACCTCGTCTTCGTCGTATTTGCACGAGACACGTAGCAACAACAAAACGAGTTTCTAACGAGGAAACGTCCTTTGTTTCGTCGACCCGCCGCGAAGTTGCAAAAGGAAGCCTCATTAATGAATATAAAATTAAATATGCCAGGGCGAAATAACGGCGTACGAAAGAGAAAGGAAGAAGCAAGCTTTTTCGGCAATTTCGAGCGAATCGAAGGTGACGGCTGAATCGAGGAAGATTCTGGCGATTCGCCAATGTTGTACATCCATTTGCGGCGTTGCACCACGATTTTCACCTACCTTGAAGAGTTTTGCCGATTTTAGTCTCGGTTTTTTATCGCTCGATTAAGAACTACGTATAACGTCTCGAACAGGATCTCGGTGAACGACCTCGAAGGCGATACTAACTTCACGGTTTCATTTAAAACAAATGAAACAAAGGAAAGCGAAGAGAGAAGTTACCGGGAGTGAAGAAGGAGTCGTTCGTGTTTAAATTGAGCGAGAAAGGAAAAATAAAAAAAGCCAGATGTACTTTTAGCGACGAAACGTTGATTTTATGAAGAGTCTATCTAAAACGAGAAGAGAAACATTTTGTGCTGAATAAAACTTTGAATGTAAGGATAATACGTTCTTCCTGAAGAATCGCCCGGAGTAAAATATTTCGGCTCGTGAAAATGAACCGTCGAAAGCCGTTAATTAGAAAGCGCATTATCGTCGAAGTATTTTAATATTAGCCGTGATACAAAGATCGCGTAATTCCGCGTAAATGTTATTACTCTCTTTAAGTTTTCAAATTAAAAGTTCGGAACTTCGACTTCAGACATGCGCTTTACCTTTAACACGAATTCGTGCAATTTACGTTAGAAAGTACACTCGGCTCTACTAAAGTATAAATTACGCTCTGCTATCGATATATCCTCGCAAAGTATACGTTCTTCCAGAAAATAACCATCATCGATAGAATATATTCATCGGTGCTTGTCGTTTATTTAAAAGGAAAACAAAAAGCAATAACCAACGCTATCTGCAGTTTAGTTAAAACAAAGCAACGAACAATGCCCGTTACGACTTGTCATTTATTTAAAAAGCAACGGTATATGCGCTACTTGTCAGTTATTCGAGAAAAGGGACAATAAATGACACTGCGTATCATTTGTTAAAGATGAAACTAGGTTTTTTTTTTCCCCAAGACGTCACAATATACATATGCGCTATCTTTTGTCGTTCCCAATAGAAGTCTAACAGGCAATATCGTTCACTTCCATTACTAACTCACCCTTTCTTTCCACGCTTCTGTCATTCTTTTGTCGTTCTCGCGGCACCCGCTTTCTGTTCCCTTTCGCCTCCCCCCTGCCATTCTCTTCGATTCGTTCTTCTAACCGTACGAAACAGTAACGAATTCATTGGACAGGTGGAATTACTGTCTGAACGGTGGCGAAGCGTGTCGTTGTTTTCCGATTCGTTGCGATTTCCGATTTCCGTCAGCGGCCTCTGTTGCGCCTCTCTCTCTCTCTCTTTCTCTCTTTCTCTTTCCCTCTTCCGTACACGCCGGTTTGTGTCAACCAAATGCATGATAACGCGGTATTGCTCTCATCCCTCGTGTCTTCGACAACGGCCAATCGGTTTTGTCACAACCATGAAAACTTTCTGCGCTATCACGATTCACCTCCGTAAGGAAGATTTCCAAATTTTACGTCTCAGTTGCCGAAATTTTCGAGCTACTTGGTACGTGATACATCTTGGACGATGCGACGTGTTCGTTGAAATTGTAAGTTCGATTGCTTGAGGCAACGGAGCAGAGAAATACGATGAAAAATGATGAATAGACTGTGAATGTTTGTGCATATTCGTATCTCTATTGTTGAAGTGGCCGACATTTCTAAGAAAACTCTACGTCTTTTAGTTTCCTCAAGCACCGAAGTTATCGACATCGTGTAGACAAAAGATTGGGTCGAAGGCAAACCATAAACTGTAGACAAGGCGGCGATGTCTTCAGGGTTTTCGATCATAGGGTAACGCTGCTAGCCTGTGGATCTCGACCAGTTCAATCGTATCGCGATTTGTATTTACACTTCAGTATTTAAAATATATATATATTTTCTACCTTACCACTTTATCCACGCGTTTCTTTGTATTCACATACATCTAATAACCTCAACATCTATGAATTTGATTGTTTCACATGGGCGTTATACATTTTTTACATTTAATTTAAAATAAAGTTTTAAATTAATTGTAATTCCACATTTTTATACGTGGACGTATATTTGTAAACTTTCTCCATTTAACACTGAAACCAGCAAAATGATCAAAATAACTACAATTCTTCGTAGTAATTTTATAAGTTACAACGGTACATTTTTACGCTTTAAGCTTTTCTTTCATTCCAGTCAAACTTTTTTGCAAAGTACTTACATATTATTTTATATAATATACTTTATATAACATAATCTGTATAATATATAATATCCTGTTTTTCCCTTTGCAATACATTTTTCCATGCAGTCTGTATCCTGGTTAGAGTTAGAATTAGGTGAAGCTTACTAGATTTCAAATTTACTTTAGTCATCGATAATTCGAATAATCAATGCGCAAGCATCTATTCGATAATAATTGCGAGCAAATTATACAGAAAATTGTAGTTCAAAAGTTATTTGTTTACTTTCCACGAATAACAAATAAACGTGATATTCGATGTTGACTAATGAAAGGAAAAGGACATGGATTTTTTGTCAAAGGTATATTTTATCAATAGGAGATGAGCAGTAGAGGTAAAAATGTATCGAAGGTAACTGAAATTCTTTCATATAGTATAAGCAACGACAAACGCGCTGCTTTTATTGTCGCGCAGCATGCGTTCTTTGCATCTGATGCTTCTCGTATTTTCTACGCTGAAATATCGAAATTCTGCCTCGCGCACGGAATAATATTTTTCTCGCATATTTTTTAAATCCTTGCAAAAAAAATAGAAAATATCTACAGATGCGAGAAAGGTTCTAATAAATTTGGCACAACTCTTGACGAACGTCAACGTATTCCAAATTTATCATTATGAATCTCTGAATTTCTATCGTTACGATTAAACATCGATTTATATGTAAAAAAGATAACAGAACTTTTACGAGTATCTGCGTATATTTAACATTATTTATACCTCCGCGTGCGCTCACTTCCATTCTACTTTCGTGAAATGACTTTCATCCTGACTCCTCGAACGAGATATCTCACGTTCTAATAAAAAGACGCGCGAGAGATACCTTTTTCGAGGCGAGAAAAAGACTTAAGGACCTAACTTTCCCGTCTTCCGGAAATGCCATAAACATACTATATCATGTACTAATACTATATGCTATATATACCGTATTTCGTTCCCTTGTACTTTTCTAATTTTACCGTACATAATTCTAATTTTATTCTAATATCGAAACTAAGTGTTTAATTATCCTAATTTGATCGTTGTTCCGAGAATACTATGACATAGATCGCTACATATTACGAAGAAAATACCAACCATCTTTAGAGCTATAACAATATTTTTATCGAAGGCCGTAAGTTCTCCGTTCTTGAAACACGCGATATTTTCAATCTTATCGTTCGCTATCTTCGAACAAACTGTCCAATGCATCTAATGGATATCGTAAAAAATTCCGTCGAAATAGTACGGAGAAAAGCGAGCGATTTTAAAGGGCCGATGGTATCAAATCGTCCGGCTGTATTTCACCTACGAATATCGTGGAAATCCCGTTGGCTTTGCAAAGCTTAGGACTCTCTTAACGTCGAAAGGTACCGTCTGCAGATGCAATTGCACGGAATCGCAAGCTGCGACTGCAACTGCCGCGCCGTCGGGAACATCTCTTCAGGAACTACTTATCACGATCGTGATTCTCAACTTGCTTCGTAGATTCTAGTTTGAAGTAAGAATAACGCGCTACGTTGTCAGACAGGGAATCCATGATCACCCACAAGCCATGGATACACAAGGGAGATATAGAAACCGAGAGTTAGACAAGTAAAACACGATCATTCTTGCTCAGACATCGTTGCAGACTTTGTTTGAACACGCACAAGTAGAACAGGGTCGTTTCTATCTGAACAAACAGAATGGTGTTTAACATTGGAATTATGAAATTCAAAACGATCCGGATTTTTTATTTTCTCATAGCCTTTACTCTCTGGATCTTTCGTTGTTACAAAATCACGAATTTATTATTATCGAGTTACTTTAACTAGAATCGTTTATACATATAGTATACTCGGATACAGGTTAGCGGCTTGAAATACGTTCTCGGTGTAATGTATTTCGTGTACACTGTTTTTCAATAGATTACACGTGTAATATTCGCAAGGGAATTCTGGTATTTGCGAATGCGTGTTAAACGGGTTCACTCGTGTATTCTCCGGTGGATTAATTAAACTTTGGACATAATGCATTGAATTCTCGACAAGTTTATAATCCACAAATGAAAAAAGTTTGGGCTCCGTAGCACCGATCGATGTACGAGCGTGATCGAGCCTTCTTTCGAAAAACGTCGATCAAGTCTTTCAAAAGAAACTTATATTTAATCGAAATGAATATTCTAATTTAATTGTATATTACATTTATTATTATTTCAAATGGTCTTTCATACAGAAGTTTGCTCACCTTCATCGCGTAGGATCTTCGTCCCTTAAAATTTAATTTGCCGAGAAACATTATACCAAAGGCGTATGGTTATGCCAAATTTTCAAAAATTCTTTGACTGCTTGTTTATTCTTATTTATTTATATATATTATTTATTCCGCTGTAGAAAATGCTCGTAAAATCCACTCTTCTATAGAATACAAAGCCAAAGACGCACCACTTCACAGACTACATTCATCTTCTGAATTTCCAAAAATTTTCCTGCTAGCTATCTAGTAGAATCTTACTCCCATTGTATGGATTTTTCGTTATCCCAAGATTTAGTATTCGTATTTAAATAGAATACCAAAGGTATACTTTATAGAAGATTACATAGGTTCTCTAAATTGCCAAAGATTTCCCTCCAAAACCATACTAACTACTTGCTCATCCTTAACCCACAGATACCTATTTGATAATATTAATTGGCAAAAAGAAAAAGCGATCTAATTTCAACCTTCGTGACAATCGTCCAGCACGGAATTGCATCCGGATCGGCCAAGCTTCGTAACGATTCATCGGAAAATCGTATCACGTAGGACCTATGTAATCCAGTATCTATTACAGAGAAACGCGGTGCAGCGTATTAATGTTAATCTCGCGTCGCAACTGAGAGCTGCGTCGGACCGAACGTTCTCTGCCATCTGTAAAATACGTTGTTCGTGTACGCGTTGTGTTTGCATACTGCGAACCGTATGTAACCACGTAAGATCGCGGACAGTGTGTAGCATTGCCCGTGTCTACCATCAGCGTATCTGCCATAAGCATCCTGCATCTAGATCCTCGTTTCACGTGAGTCTAGTCGCGTCAAGCTATGGTTAGAAACTGATATTCTGATATTCACGCATGAAAATCTATATACATGCTCGACTTATTTATTACATTTATAGGAAATTCGAAAGTGCAAAATTGCACATGACGCAGATAATATGAAAAAGTGATTTTTATAATGTTCGCTAAGTGAAACAATCTTCTACCCGAGTCCTATCATTTTTATTATAACATCTGAAAACTGTGAGTTCGCATAAAAATCCGCGGCCTATCCGTTACTTTGACAAACTCAATTCGTTGGATCTGTCGATTCACCCGAATACGCGTCCACCGTAACCGTAAGCTCGCGTGAACGCACGAATATCGTAAGATTGCACCCGCCGAAATGCAATTGCACGCTGTTTTATTCCGTTGATGCGTGTCGCAAAGGGACGAGAGACGATGGAGATCGCACGGCTGGCCGAAATTTGCATGCATGAACGTTTGAGCAAACTGGGAACTTGCCGTGCTCGTGGAAAGGCGGTGAAACGGAAAATCGAGCGAGAACGGTGATAATCGGACGAGTTGTTGAGCGAAAACAACCGGCCAGGAAAACAAGAAGTTGTTTGGGACATCAAAGGATTCTATGCGTCGTTGTTACACTGTTAGACATAAAATGATTCTCTGGCGGTGTTCTGGTGTCTTGGGCGATAAAAATGTACGGGATTATGCACCAGCTTTCGCGCACCCAGTGTTTTACGCGATAAAAGATTTTGTAAATGACGAGTGATTTACGAGCATAGGAGTGGAAATGATACGCGCGAGGTTGAAACTATTTTAGTTGAACATTTTTTCCTATCTTACCGTTAGATCGCGGATGTTCATAGAAATTCGTATTTTTACACACATTGTTAATTACACGATATAAATGATCAATAGTCGATATCTCTTACAGATAATGAAAACAAAAACGAGGTAGAAATTTAATATTCCAATATATTATTCCACGATTAAAGAAATAAAACTGTAATGAAAGAACGCGTTATCGTCTAAATATAGCGAATCCCAATTTTGACATTTCACAAATTTTTGCAGCTATACTCGTTCTGCGTATTTATTTCGTTTTCGATTAATTATTCACACTGCTAAAATTCGTAGAAAATTTATTTTCTTGCCGTAAACGTCACTGCACGTTTTCAATCTTTTCCGACATACTTTTCAAGAAGTATTATGTTGGAAAGTATCAGCGCCGTAAAATTCAATTAGCACGAAGAGTGGGCGAGACTCTGCTAGTCGTTAAACTTTCGTTAATAGAAATTTAAAACGGATTGAAGCGTGTAAAAGTTCATCGGAACTTCTGTCTTATATTTTTTTCCTCGAAGGAAGCTTCGCGCATTATCGAAATTTTTGTTAACCGGTAACCGGTCATTCGCAAGGGATTAAATTTTCCGAAAAATCTATCGGAGTATCGTTCGAACAGAACTGTTAATATCGTTTTATGGAATATCATATGATCAAAAGAGTTAAGTCGAGGAACAAGCTACAGATCCAACAACGCGTTTCGTTACATTTATCTCGTGTCAAAACTGGAATTTCGGAACGTAATTTTATCGCTGGACCGCTTATATCACGAAGCATGAAATTTCACGGCTATTTTCAGGTAAACGTGTACTTTGTCTTGCGCGAAAAATTACTTGTTACACTGGCTATGACAATATGCTTTATACACTTACGCGGCGAAAGAAACATTACCATTAATGTTGCAAAAATTTACCTTTCCCATGAATTTAGACTTGCCTTTTCAACCGTGTTCCGCAATACTTATTCGTGACAGAGGTATCTTAAATCAGTATGATCATTTTCCCCTGAAAATTTGTATTTATAATCGCTCATTTTCCTCTCTTCTTTCTATCTTACAGTCGTACAAATCGAAGCGAATAATGTTCGCAATCGACGACAGGTGGTTTCACCAATAACATAAAATCTCGTTAATATCGATTTGGTAAAGAACTAGCAATGAGATCACGTGGTTCATAGTTGATTCTTTCACCGATTTGTTGTTATTTAAGGAGTAAGGACAGAAAAAATTCATTCATTCATTCTATCGATTAAGTCACGACGATCAGAATTCCAACTACGTCCAAATGACCATAATTCGCAGTTAATTTTAATTTAATCATAATTCAGTAATGTACTTGCAATGAATTGTATTTTGAATTGCGAAAATTTTTAATTTATTTTCTTAAACTGTTCACTTGGTGTTCCACCAAGCGTTTCACATTTGAATAAGAGTAAAATAAATAAAAATGTAATATACAAAATATAAAAGTAACAAAATTGTTTAACCGACGTTCCCTAATGTATTATGCTAATAGTATTCTCGCGCTGTTTCTCCGTTTTGTCGTATGGATCTTGGAAAAACAACCAGTAATAACATCCAGTACGATAACGTCAATTTCACGAGCGTATTACGATTGAACAAGCATGACAGAATATTTCTGGTACGCGTCCGATTGGTCAGGAAACGCTTGTCATGCTCGCTGACTGGATTTTCACTGGAATCGGCGCCCCATGAAAAATGCAACACGATGGAAGATCGCCAACGGGAAAACATTGGTAAATCGGGAAGGTGACGGCGAACAAGTATAAAAGTCGACATATGGACGTGAGTTTCTATTGTTTACGCGTCACGTTGAGCGGAAATACGTTAACAGGCCAGCGGGGCACTCTGACTCCTGCTTTTCGCTAGCTCTGCATCGACGATACGAAACGATCGATTGTTTTCATTTAATATACAAGAAAAATATAAGATATGTTCGTGTATTAAAAGGCCACGGTGTTTATGGTTTATGGTTTAAACATTTTTATTTAGCATAGTGCCAATATTTTTCTTTAATTATTCTCGATATATAATTTTTAATACGAAGGGGGCTATATTAATTTATAAAAAGGAACGCATTTTTATAACAAAGACTTCCTCTTCCGATTCCTTTTTTTTTAATTTCGCAGAACTCCAACTGTATAATAAATACAGCGTCAATTGTTTGTCTTGCGTCGACTTCGAAACATTTCACGCAAGTCCCCAAAGTTCTATAATTCTTCTTCGAGTTTCTCAACTTTTAAGCTATCGTCGGGAACCAAAATTTCGGTCGATTATTCCTTCTAAGAGCTACGAGACGTTCTTAGGAGTGTGTGATATACATAGATATAAGATTATCGCGGATCGTAACTTTATAATCCGGTGGAAGCAGCTTGTATAATTTGGTCTTCCGGTATAATTAAAGCGTGATAACATTTTATGTCGTGTGCTGTACATACATTCCAAACTTCACGAAGACCACGTAGAAAATAAAACGTAAGACAAACATACGCAACAGTGACAAAAAATGCACATGCGTGTATCACACGGTAAAGTAATAGAAAGGCGTACGTTCGAAGAATGCATGTGCAGCACAGTACACTCGTTGTACACTCGACGAGCTGAAGTAGCACAATAGATCAACGACTGAACTATATATATATATATATAACTATAATTGCCTCATGATCAAATGATATTTTATTATAGAGACTGGTCTAGCGTGATTCAATGTTCCATAAAAAATACAAAATATGACATGTTAGTTAAGAAAATTAATTGCAATCGCACGGGATTGGAGGGGAATAAAATCAAGCTTTGCGATTGAAATTTAATATTGTACTTAAGAGTGAATTTTTTCATCCAACAATTTCTAATTTTCTTCCACCTATAGATTTGCATATATATGTACCATACATTTCTTCGTTCATAAATAATAAACGAATTTCAATCCGTGCTGAGTAATCCGCTTCTTATTTTTGCTAATTGTTTCTGGCACCAACCCGAGAATCTTCACCTTGTTTCCAAACATCAAACGGAAAATTGTGTTCGCATGGCAGAAAGCAGACGTTCTAGGCGAATTTGTTGTTCCACGCCCCTTGTTCCTTTCCATCTTTCAGCCAAGAATACATCCGACACCATTTGTAGCGTGACGCCCTTGCTCTGTCGTTTCCCAGGGGAACCTGGGCTTCATATAATTACAATCGTACAGCAGAAAGCTTCCGACCCCGTTTCTATTGTCCTCTGCAACGACTTTCGCTCGTTCTTCGAATAATTTCCTCCTCGTGCTGCTTCCGGCGGCGTTACTTCGTATCTCGCGTCGCCTCACGATGTTAATCGGACAATTGCTGAAGATGAAGTTGGAAACGAAAATCACTGTCTCCGCCGTTCCAGAAATTGTAATTCGTATAATCCTTATTTCTTTATGATTCCTTGGTCTCTTACACCGTCTTGAAATTTCAGCAACTCAGGCTATCGTGAGATTTGATAGAAGTAAAAAAGAAAAAAAAAAAAAAAGAAATAACAGGACTTTAGAATGAGCCAAAGTTTTGATACAATTTCAGTAGCAACTGACGGTCTGATTCAATTTGAACGGCGATTGAAACTTTGATGCAAAGTTGAAAATATGAAAAGAATTTAATGCACCGATTCTTCTTGTTTCAGTATCTTAAAATTTCTTGAAATTTCAAGAATTCGGACTATCGTGGTAAATCTTAGAAGTAGCAGCTTTCATATAGATTTAGAGCGAACTAAAGTTTCGATACGATTTTAGTATCAACTGAAGGTCTGATTCAATCTCGGCATGAGTCGAAGCTTCGACGCAAAGTTGAAAATATGGGAAAATTTGATGCGCCAACGAGATCGATGCGATTTTCGTCAAATTGAAATCATAGTTCGTGAAACGAAGACAAACGTTCGCGGAATTTCAACTATTTAGAAATTCGTTAGGGTAAAATTACAGTAACATTTGCTTGATTAGTCGAATCGATGACGAATCAAATTTGTAAAATTCGACGCTCGAGTAACGAAAAAGCGTGACAGCAAAGTGAAATTGCGAAGACGTTACATTTTTAAAGTAAACTGTTTAACGACACTCGCAAGTTCTCGTTGATTGACGCCGTAAAGAGAACAAAAATTTAACTAAACTCATCGCTCGAGTTTGAAGATTTATCTTCCTTTATGTATCCTTTTTGAACTTTCCTCGCGCCTAGTAATTACTGTGCTCATAATACATTTTTTAATGTCTATGGAAAAACGCTTTTTTATCTTAAAAGCTATCAATTTTTAATAGAATATTTATAATTAACAAACGTATCTCCTATATCTTCCTATTCAATCGCTATAAATTTGCCGTAAAATGAATACAATATGTCCATAATTATTTAATAAACGCATTTCCTTTCACGTTCAATACCTACAATGAATTAAAATTAACCAAAAGGAAATTGCTCCAACAGTGACGTACAATAACGTACTAAAAATTCTACATCATTCGCTTGTTTGCATATTCCCAATTGTATCAATTATGTAATAACTGTCTGCCCACTAATTATAAATACCGTTGCATTGTCAATCTACAATCGATCTTATGAATGATCAAATATAAAACTGTCTCGTTTTAAAGATATAAGCACGTTTCGTTTGGAAACTAGCATAAGGAAAGCGTGGAAGACCATTTTTAGCAGATCCAATACCTTTTCACTGTTTGTGCAGAAAATATTGCTTGCCGAACAAAAACAAAGTGGATCTGAAAACTCTCCCGCGCTTCGTTTATTCGTCTATTGTTAGCCATTCGAAAGTCGATGCCTTTCGAGAACGAAACGAGAACACGATTTCGGTAGAAATGTCAAAGGGACTAGAGTTTCAGGAATTTCGTCGCGACTGCTCGCATAGCGGCACGATTTCCTCGCGAGATCAATAATTTCTTCGGTTCCCAATAACCGAGGGCAACCTTTTTCACACTCGGTGTGTTTCGACGTTCGTTTAGAAATCTGAGAACACAGTGAACAGAAAGCTGAATCAGAGGGTATAGAACAAGATGAAAAAAGGCGCAAAGAGAAGCGAAAGCCGAAACGACATCCGGGAAGGATGATCGAATGAAATAAGATAAATCGCGAAAAGAATGACACCGTGGATCCTTATTCCGCTCCTAAAGTCAATCGAGAGTTTCTCGATCAAGAACAAAATAGAACGACGCGAGATTCATCGAATACGAATCGAAATGACACTCTCTGCTTTTCGATTTCGCGATAGCGAAATAGGTATCGTACCAGAGGGACGCTTGAACCGTGCAAACGTCCGAACGAAGATTAAGTATTATTAGATTTTGGAAGAAGATTTGTTCGTCGATACAGTTGATGTTTGTAATTGTAATTTTTTATCTATCGTTAACAAGCAGGCAGAATAATTTACAGACGATAGATCTCTCGTCTGTAAACTTATTCTCGTAAAAGTATAAGTTGAAACAGTAACTAAATTGCATGTGTTCGTTCGGTTTCATATAGTTGCGAATGATTCGTTTCTCTTCTTAAATATTATAATATCGTTCGTGCCGAACATAAGTATAATACTTAGACTGTCGAAACGCGGAAACGAAGATTAAAAACATTTGGAAGAAATTTTAATTGATGGCCGACTTAATTGATGTTACAACTGTACTATGTTATGATTTATCGGTAGTAGATGGACCGATCACTACGATGTATTTGCCATCTGTCGGTTGCCTATATTCTAGTAAAAGTATAGCTTAAAACATATAAAATAAATGGTACGTATAGCGATATTCGTGCGATATATCATATTTGAACATATTTTGCACATTATAAATATTCCGAACATTATTGTATCTTGATATTTCATACGCATACGTAAACATCGGTAATTCAACAGTGACGATGAATATAACATTTGAAATATTATATAGCATATAAAATTATCTAATTAATTTTCGAAATCGTATCACGCGTTTATTCTATATCTTCTCGCGATAACGCGAAATTTGATACTTTAACTGAAAATTATCTGTTATATTGCATATTTCACGATAAAAGGACATGTATTGTTATTTTTATGTAGGAACGAAGAGGATAAAAGTAGAGATAAAATTTCGCGATGTTCGATACCTTGTCGAAGTGCTGACATTTTTCTAAAGATTTGAATGCCGATCCCTGTTAACAAAGTTTTCCCTTCTGAGTAACCTCAAAGGATTCCACGTAGGAGAGAAATATCCAAGTAGAGAACAGAAGATAAGCGAAAGAGAAAGCTTTTTCGTGCCGTGGGCAATTTAGATTTTGTCGAACGGCTTTGAGCGAAGTGTCGACCCTAATTCTGTGACCCGGAGAAACTTTCGGGTTTACCTAAATTTTCAGGCGCTCAAAAGTTTACCCCGGCGAAAATGTCATAAAAGAAAAAAAAAAGGAAACAAAAACATGACGCTAAAATCCACGCAGTTGACTGTAAAATATGGCTTAAAGGAATCGGTATTCTTACTCGAAACAAATTTATACTCTTCCTTGGATTATCCTGTGTCATTTCAATGATCGAGGCCTCTATACCGTTTCCATTTAACTACTCGTGGACGTTTAACAGAATGCTTTAAATATTTACTCAAATTTAAAAGTGGGTCTCTTCTCTTTCTTCGTTGGAGACAGAATACGAATTGAATTTACTTTCGAATCAAACATAAAATATCTTGTTTATTTAAAAATGCCTTCCACGTTTACGCTTTATTAGATTTATCTCCTTCTTTCGTTCCCTTCCTCGCAGTCTCTCTGTCTTTTACGTTCATTCGGAAGACGAGGTCAAAAGTATAAGCATATCATCTTCGCGTTAAAAAAAGTTGCACGTTTTTCGTTTGAAAAGAGGCCGAAATTAGTCTCGTCGATAAGAGAATCCTTTTCTCGTCGTTAATGCACGAAAGAAGTGACGCATTCGCAAAGGCGCAAAGGAAAAAGTGCATTCGCCACGCAACATCACAGCAGTTCGAACGTCACGACAAAGAAGAAGAAAAACAGGAAAATCTCAAAGCCGAGCTAAATGTCAGCGTTGTTTCGACTGAAATTGCCGCTATTAACAATTCCTTTGGCGAACATTTCCGCTCGCTTTTTTCTTGCTTTGTCGTCGATACTCTCTCGTGCAGAGTACGCGATTCCGCGTGGAGCAAACATCGTGCAACGAGAGGAAACTTTGTTCAACGGTTGTGTGGATTTTACAGCGTGCAAGACGCTCGCGTTCTGTGTGTATTCAACAAGCGCAAAATAATCACGCGTGCTGCAAAATTGAAGAATTTCGGATGGCGTGCAGCACTCACGTACCTGTTATAACGACTTCAAACATTTGCCTTCCATTCTGATCTTCATTCCTCGAGTGTTTGCGTGATTACTCGCGCGGAGGTACAGATGTAAACATTCGTGCTCAATTTCGCTCGTCGATGAATTTTCAGACGATTTTTTAACAGCACGTAAAATAAATGGTATTGTTTGACTAACAATCGGCAGCGATATCGATATCAATGGAAAATCGAATTCTCTCGTGATTAATGTCCTATTTTTCTTTTTTTTTTTTTTTCTATTTCTAATCAGTTTGATTATTGGAAAATTCGCTTTTAAAATTCTTTTTCTGTCATTTACACGATTAGTATTACAGTAATTTATGAAAGAATCGAATTGTCTTTTCAATGATATTCTATTCGCCTTTGTTTTTATTTCTTTGATTTTTAAAACAACGTGATAAAAGATTCTTAACCGTTTGGATTAGTTATTGCGACAATGACACGTTTTGTGAGCGCAGGCCACGCGAGAATACTTCGTTACTACGATAAAATAGCTATTTCATGCTACTTCCTGCTTTTTCAAAGTAGCTATGTTTTATTTTAAATAAACTGGTTTCTAAATTCGAACCAGCTTCCCTTGTATATTTTTCTGAATATTTTAGAATATAGTATACTTTCATATTTTCTCATGTTACTTTCATATTTTCTCATGTTACTTTCATAAAAAATAAATAAGCTAGTTTAAAGTTTCTACGTCAAATTTCAGTCAGTTTTCAAACGAAAGATATGTTACTTTTAGTTAGAAAAGAAAAACTCGGTTAAAAACAAGCATACGCGTTCCCAAGTCAATTATAAATCCGTATGAGTTTGTCTAACGCGTTATAGCGGCAGTCTACTTACTCGATGCCAGTGTAGAACCGGGCAATTTCCACTTGACTTGTGCCTGACCACGAACGGGGTCATACTACTTGTGACCGGGCAATGAAGCACACGAACTTTCTGTCAAAATAAAAGCAACATGTTTTACGTTAATTTATAAATATCAAAACAATAGAAAAATGATGTTACTCAAAATATCTTTAATAAATATCATTAATGAGTTATAATTGTAAATTAAAGCTAATCTCACTGCTTATTAAAATCTTATATTGGTAGAAAAATGAAAGAATTTATTCTA
Source organism: Bombus haemorrhoidalis (assembly GCA_014825975.1). Classification (NCBI taxonomy): domain Eukaryota; kingdom Metazoa; phylum Arthropoda; class Insecta; order Hymenoptera; family Apidae; genus Bombus; species Bombus haemorrhoidalis. Next base: position 18,377,440 of record CM026167.1, read on the forward strand.
TAGTTTATAAAACGTAGCTATTACATTTTTATATACCTATATCGTTACTTCTTTTAAATAATAAATCCTATCGTATTTAATATCAGTGCTGATTTATTGTGATATATTTCATTGTCCATAAATCAACGTCAAAGATAATATGTAAACTTCGGGAACTAAAGCTGATGGTCAATTTAGAAATAACTCGAGTTATAAAGACGAATGTAATTGTCTGCCGACTAATCGAACTTTCTTTTCATAACTTCGAAGATGAAAAATATTACGAACGAGAAGTCGGGATAACAAAGTGCGTCAGATCGCGCGTTTACGACGTCGAATCAACTGACGAATTATTCATGCGAGAAAAAATATATCGCGCGATATATTATTCTCAATTTATCGACGAAAGGCGCACCTTCGTGAGAAAGGAACTGCGGCCATCATTTCTGAAGTAGCAATATCGAACTGGCTCTTTGTGGACACGTAAAAATACGGTCGCTGGCTGTGTGATGACAGTTCGATTTCCTATTCCTCTTGGCATGCTCACCAAAATGCGTGCACGAAAAGATCCATCGATCTCTGAAATCGTGGCTCGCTACCCTGCGACTGCTTTACGACTCTTAAGGAAAGGAAAGAAGCACTTTTTGCTTAATTCGAAATTGAGACTATCGATCATCGGAATGTCACGATATTTTTCAGTTTCCTCTCAAATGTATTTACACAGAATTACAGTACGTACTCGGAATTTCTAAATACGTATTACTATAATATCGTAAAGTTAAGAAAACGTATCGATTAGTGCAAAGTATTACGATAATTAGAGAAAAACTAGAGAATTAGAAATTTGTGACTATACATGATATAAAATTCTGAGAAATCCCTAAATTATTCTACGCATTTGCATTGATATTCTGAGGGAACAACTTCTCGTATTTAATTTTAATTTCAATTCTGTATCATATTTCAATAATGATTAATTTACAATTTCATTATAATATGCAATAATGAAATTATCGAGGTCGAATGAGAGCACGAATGAGAAATCAATGTAAATCAATCCCACTTTATAGCCGGTAGTCAAAAATTAATGAAATATACATATATGTAAAAATGAAATTAAAAATAGAAGCGGAAAGGATGAACTTAGGAAAAAACTGTAGAACTAATTTTATTACAGACCTCGTTACCGCATCGTCAATATTTCGGAACACGAACATACGAATTCTCCGACGAAGATAAATCCACTCTGTCCTTCGTCTGTGTTACGATAGTTATTTTTATTTTAAAGTTACGAGAGGGTGTAAAAAGATTGTATACTTCTTCTATGGTAAAGCGAGTATATCCTAGAAATAGCGACCTTGTTTAGTACGAATAACGTGTCCGAAGAAATACGAGAACTGTGATCCTTGTTCTTCTCTATTTCAGAACTTTTAGACTACGATAAAGAAAATTTTTGTAACTCTAGAACTACGAAACTCTGGAGAATATCTTCCGTACAGTATACACATAAATCCGTCGTGACTCGAGGCACGTCCCACAATTTTTCAAGTCGATGAAACAAAGTAGATGTATAATAAAACGGAGATCGACGAAAAAATTTCGATCGCAGGTTGTAATAAGTTGTAAATAACGTTTATTCGAAAGTCCAGTTACTGTTACAAATAAATAAATACGAGATAATTCACACGTCGGTGAGTAATAATATTTATGAAAAAATCCGATTACCGTTACAAATATACGCGAACGAACAATTTCCACCTCGATCAGCAATAATATCTCAAAATTCAGTAGAAAAATTTCGATCGTCCTATGGTCGTAATTCTCTGTGATTTCAAATTGAAAAAGAGTGAATCTCCTGCAAACAGCATCTGGACTTTGTTGAACTGGAGTTCGCAAAAGCAATTCCACATTGCAGTGGACAGCGAGAATGCAGAAGAAACTTGACGCATCAAGAAAAATGTCCGAAAATCTTGGTAATATACTGTAAGATTTATTTATTCAGAAATATTAGAAATTACGGTTTCCAATGATTTCTATCCTATATGATAAGATTATTGATGCATGGATCTATTTACAATGCATTAAACAGGATGATTATTTAACACGAACCAAATACAGTAATGTGCTATAACTAAATAAATAACTCACAACTCACAACTAATAGTTTACTCCTCACAACTTGACTCTTAGTTAACGACTGCCTGTTAATTCGTCTTTCTCCCTTAAGCATCCTTTTCTCTTTTCTCGTAACCCCTCCACGTACGTATTCCGTAACCGTTCGCGATCATAATCATTTTCCGCGTAACCATTCGACAGAAAGACAAACGATACATTGATAGGCCGCTTGGCCCGTTGAAGTTTCCCGACCTTTTCGACCTGCCGACACTTAGGCCTTCTCGCAACATTGTTTATAGTTCACTCGATATTTCTTAGGCAATCTGTCCATACGATACTACAATACCCATAGATGATACAAACATGATATTGGGAAACGAAAAGCTCGTAAAGATGAAAATAAGAATCGACGGTGATAAACCTCATTGAGTTTATTCTTATTTTCACTGAGAAATAATAAAAGAGAGATCCACGTAGAAAGTTCAGTTGGGAAATTTAATTGTTTTGCTCGACAAGCGATCGAAGAATCAACGAAAACGAAGCGTCGCAGGGATAAAGTCTCTCGGAAGTCGGACCCTTGAAGCTTGATTTATCTGCAGAGTAGAGTTGATAATCAGTTCCTGGAACGCGTGGAACTTGCACAGAAGCGTCTGACCACTGTCCCCTAGGCGTTTATTCGTCTGGCCGCTCGGCCGAACCCGCGTCCCACCACCTTTTAGAGTCTCTTGACCAACAAATGGAAACCCACTCCTTACCCTTATATATATGTTCCCTTTCGATCCTTCTTTTCCGATTCTTGTTTCTACCCCCGACAAAACGCATCCGGATTCCGACAGAATCAACACGGAATCTCACGGAATCACTTTGTCGATCGCCGGCATTCCGCAACACCGATTTTTAATCGCTGCCTTGTCGATAGACCGTGAACTTTTATGCAACTTTATATCTCTGAGAATATACTTAAAGAAACAGAAAGCTAGATACGAAATTGTTTTACCTATTATCAGTATTATTATTGCTTGGTATTATGGGAGGCACTATAGTTTCAGTATCTTACGTGTTCTGCGCGATTTTCTACCATCGAGTTTCCCATAGTGAAAGCAGAACTCGGTAAAAAATTGTTTTACTTGGCAAATATAACGGAAAGTGCTATACTTTTGATATCTTCCACTGTCAAATTCCCCATAAATGCACGATATCAGCTACTTAACGATCAGCAAAATAAAAGAGAAAGAGTTTCAGCGAAATAAATTTCCTTGTATATCGAAGCTTAACTCTTTCGTCGTGTTGAAAATATTCTATTATTCGAAGGATTGGAGTGACAAACGACTGGTTGTAATGAAACTTTAATTAAAACCGTTGAATGGACGGGATGGAAGTTGGTTTCCATTACAATGAAATGAAACATTTGGACGAGCGAGTGCACCGGGGCTGTGCCTGACTTGACAAGCAGAATAAAACTGTAGGTAAGCGGGCAAGAAAAATGTGACTGTGTTTGGGTAGATGACCGGAATAAAATCTTGCGTGGACGGATAACTGTGTCAGAACCGTGTCTAATCGAAATGAGAGAATAAAAACGTGCCTGAGCGGACGAGAAGAATAGAACCGTGTTCGGTTGGATGGATAGAGCAAAACCATAGCTGAAGATTGGTAAAATCAATGGAGATAGTTCTCGTAGCTGCAACATGTATTAGGTTGTCCGAAAAGTTTCTTTCGTTTTACATTAGTTTATTGAATTATGCACGAACGTAACGATAGAAATAGAACGAAATGGTTCATACCTAATTCAATAAAATAATATGAAACAGAAATTGTCGTTCGTCTATTATCGTTTTACGAAACGAAAGAAACTTTTCGGACAACCTAATATTTCGCGCGCACCTTTAATCGCACACGATTTTTCTCAAACGTTGCCAATGACTGAGCGTCTAATCATCGTTTAATTACTTATCCTTCGTTATTAGACACGCGAGAAATGCTTGGATGTGGAATCGAAATGTATCTGACAATGGAGAAACCAACGTCAACAATAGATCGAAATTTCCTCAGGCCGAAATTTGTTTGTAATTGAACGAACCGAAATTTTATGTACGTAAGGAATAGTTCAATTTTTTCGTCGAGGTGTGTTGAGCTTGGCTGATAGAGGAACGAGTGAATGAATTTGTAATAGAAAAAAAAAAAATATATATATATAGTGTATGCTGATGTAGATCCTCGCTCTTTCAATGTTACGTTACAATAGAAGAAGGACGATAAGGAGCACGTTCGTATATCTATAGCAAAGGGCATTACCAAAAAGTTAACGTCGGTGTGTGGCTCTAGCTGAAGGCTACAAGAAACAGCTCTTTTGTTTTTAGATCTTGTAACCGAAAAGAAAATTTATATTCAAGGTCACGATAATATGGACCTCTCCTTATTTTCAATTTTTTTCACTAAATTCTATTCCCTTCGTAATATCCTGGAGCGGTCTCTAGGTCACGGATATGCAAAAGAAAAAGGTGTAGAATTTTTCTCGAAGTAATTACTTCAACAAGGGGTGAAATATAAATTGCGCGGGACGCTTCGAAAGCGATTAACGTTAAACTAATTGATAAAGCCGAGTGGACGTCACCGGCGAACGTTAATCATCCATCGTTGTTGCATTTCGAGCATTTATGAAAGTTTATTCCCTGTATTGTTTTACGTATTTTCACGAAATTAGCTGAAATTACAATCACAATCGCTCGCTCGCTCTTTCTATTAAAACTTTCTCTCCGTTATTCTCCGTTATTCGATATCTTCTTTCTCTACGACAGAAAATTCTGCCCATTCTACTTCTTTGTAAACGACGTTACAAAAGCGCGAAATCCTATCCTTTTCAGATAATTGAAACAGGTATGAAAATTACGTGCAAAATCATGCAGAGAATTTTCAACGTAATTTTAAAAGAATCGTCTATTACAATTGAGCGGTTCGAAACCAGATACGAGCTTCGTTGTTGCCAGTACACCATCCTTGCGTATGGTTTACGTCTTGAAGAAGCATTTTGCTTTCGCCATGGTAGCTTTTGTTCTTTTCTCTCGCGTCAACGCCAATAAAGTTGCCGTGCGTGACGCATTTACCATGCAATATTCCGTATACGTGAGCGGGCTTTCGGGATCGTTTCGAGCCTCTGCTTTCTATTTCAATGATCTAGCAAGCTTCGCGTAAACAAGGCACAGAATTTCGAACACGATAGAAAATGTTCTTTTCGCTCGTAATTTGTAGGGAACTTCTTGCAAAGCTATCGAACCTTTGGCGAGCAGCTGGTAAATTTTATTAGAACGATTTCGAAAATGAAACGAAATGCAATTGAATTTTATAAATGACGCCGTTGCGAAACTGGGACGAATAAAAATGGAAACAGTCGATACCGGGTCAGTAGGATACTCGGTTTCTATTTGCGTTTCTAGTTAAGCACCGACGTAACCGAATTAAACGAACAAGGTACCCGCACCGACCTGGCCAGCCGCCTTTAGATTCTGTTTGTCCATCCACTTCTCACGTACTCAAACGCTTAATTAAAATTCTCACCTGCCGGCATCAAATTGATTAAATCGGAAATCCGAAATTGAAATATCTGGGCTGAAATGAATTATGGTTTTCGACGAGCGGTCCGTGTCATTCGATTTCATACTTTAATTTACGAACGCGACGATATCCGTACCGTGTAATCACCGCTGCAACACGTAATTCATTAAACGTTCCCTCTGATTTTCAGATTGCATTCCCATTCTTCCCGTAATTTTATATGCAACCGGAGGAGAAAAGGGGGAACGGTGTTGTACCGTAGTTTAAAATTGAACGTCGAGACGAGAGAATTTGAAACTGGAGGTTGGAAGCTTGTCCGACGTGCAAATTAATTTAATTAATTCTGTACCCAACAAAGGTGAATACTCTACTCACTCGTTTTCCTCTCGTTATCGTCTCTTCTTTTTTAACGATTCTGCAATCCGTTTCGATAGGATTCGACGCGACAGTGTTACGTTTCCAGGTCGAGTCTTCTTTCTATTGTTCTTACGTTTGAAGATATAAACGCGACAAGAATTTCATCAATTTTGATGTTTTAAACGCGATATCGAAATTTTTGTAGAGAATCGTGACATTCAATCTTTGAGTTTCAGTGTCTTCAAGTGGGATTATACCTGTATTAGCCACATAGAGATCGATAATCAAGTAAATTACAAGAAATACGAAGCAATTCGTGTCGATACTCCATTTATCAAGACTTATCGTAGAAACTGCTTTTTATATTTACAGAAGACATAAGCAAATAAAAGGCACTACAAAGCTGTTTTATTCGGAATTTACTTTCGGAACTTCAATATTGCCATTAGTATACCATTTTCCATCCTCTAGTTGGTTTTTACTTTCAAAACTTCAATATTGACACTATGTTTATTTTTCACCCTGTAACTCTTGCTTTTAAAGCTTCGACCTTTTCATTGTTACGCTATTTCTCGATCCACGGTTAACTTAATCAATTGAATTTTATACATTCGTGCGATACGGTACACCCAATACGCAAAAATATATAATTTATTCGAGTAGAAATTATCATACAGTATATGGTACAGTACAGTATACGATAGAAATAAATTATACAGTAGCTGCTATAATATTCAGTAGATGAAAAAACGTTCCACCTAAACTCTTCTTTTTTTTATATATATATACCGCTTCTTCTTTTATATATATATATATATATATATATATATATATATATATATATATAGATTCGTGATTATACCGTAAATTCGAAGACAGAAAAATACATACAAATACATACAAATACAAAAATATATAAAACAGATTTTTACGTTTATAAAAATACGAATTTCTATAAATTATTAATACACATCTACCATCGATAAATCTAATATTCAATTTGTACTTTAATCTTTAATTTGCAAGCTAATTCACGATTTGTTAAATTATCAGCAAGAGATATTATCGAATAAGCATTCCGGCCAACTAGAGGATACTCGCGAGAGGGAAAATCGGATCAACAGCGGAAAGTGATGTTCTGAATGCACGTGGGCGATAACGATACGAAGACAAGATCAGGATGGTTATCCGTTGGAAATCGAAAAGGGGAGTGATAAACGTAGAACACGAAGCAGCGAGGTAAGGAAACGGAGAAAGATCCCTTAATACTTGGCACTTTCACAATGGATCTACGAATAACGCGGTGGAATAACGGAGGGGGGAAAAAGAGATATCGTAGGAACGAAAGAAGCAACGGGAATGCGATTCCGCGGACAAAAGCAACGAAGAAAGGATGTTAAGCGCGTGGTGTTCCTGGGAAAGATGAGGCCTTCGTTAGAAAATCTCGCTAGTGTTGGAATTCGAGGAGATTTATTTATCAGCTAGAGCTTCGGGTCGTTCACCTTCTAACCAACTTGCACCTTCCTACGTTTTCGCCTGATAAACGTTTCCCGATCGACAAACCTGCAAAGAAACGAATGATTGCGAGCTGGTAAAATCGTTCGAACGTTGAAACTGTAGGAAAGGCACGGACTGATACGTTCTTGGAAGAAGATGGACTAAATGAATCGGAAAATTGCACTGCTTTCTGAGGACTTTAATCAAGCGATAATGGATAAAGCGTCGCGATAATTGGATATACTTCTTCGATATAGTTGTCTCCTCGATTGGTTCGACTTCGAATTTCTTGTTATTAAATTTTACACCCGATGGATAATTAATGCGATTAGTAACGCGATTTTTTTATACATCAATCGTCGGAACATCGGTAAAGTAAAATAATATTCAGAATATCCGTAAAGAAAGACGTAAATCGGGAATGTATTAATAATTACGAAATGATAATTGAAGATTTCATAGAGACTAAAATAAATTCGTCTTTGCAAATAGCGGTGAAATACGATTTTCAGGTGTAAATCGATGCTATCATCGGATGTAATAATATATTAATGTAATAATATTCAGAATATCCGTAAAGAAAGACGTAAATCGGGAATGTATTAATAATTACGAAATGATAATTGAAGATTTCATACAGACTAAAATAAATTCGTCTTTGCAAATAGCGGTGAAATACGATTTTCAGGTGTAAATCGATGCTATCATCGGATGTAATTTCCAACAGGTAAACCTTCGATCACCATCGACCCTAACTAATCGTCGTCGATTAAAGGAGTCCTTATCTAACGGAATGACATTCTCCTATGCAAACACAAGATTCAAATCGCAAATTCGTCTCGATTTCAATCTCGCGACTTATTTACCCAGAGACGCGTCTCGCGCGGCGCGTTGATCGAGCGTCTCGGTAAAATCGAATTTTCCGGCTGGTGAAGTTTTACGGGCAAATTTAATTTTCGTCGATAATACACCGAAAACGAACAAAGGAAATTTCGAAGCTTGTAACATTTGCGTTCAAACCCTCGTCACTTCCGTTGAATTAATTTACCGTGTAATAATTTACTGAAACGTTCGTTCCATTTTTGAAGATTAATTAGTATATTCGTTGCAACATTCTGCTCGATGATATTTGTATGATTAATCGCGCGCGCAGCAAGCAAAGCAGAAAATATAACGATTTGAAAAGAATATTTCATTTATTTACGGGGAATCGATGTCGAGAAATTCGGGTTTTACAGAGACACTTTTTCAACGATTTCTACAAAAAAAATTAGCTCGATTTAAAACCAAAATAGCCGCTCTACCTCTTTCTAGAGAAGAAATGATACAGTAACCGCGGGAATGAGGATTAACCGACATTACCCTTAAACTAGTTCTAAATCGTTGGCGGAATGTTTCGAATACTGCATGAAGAAACAACGTGCAACCTGTTTCAAACGTCGCTTAAATAAACTCTAAGAAGGATAACACTGATTTCGACCGATTTTATGAGAAAACCAATAACAAATGTTCCATTACATCTGTTCGTTATTGGTTCATCGATAAACACTAATCCGCCAATCGAGTACTATATCTCGTGCAGTTGTTTTTCTTCATTGTCCTCAAATTTGCATTTGCAATTGTTCATTACGTATATTGTCACTTTGTTAGAATTTCTACGAAATTGATCCTAAGGCAGTGATAATATGAATTATAATACAATTATACCGTTCCACGAGAAGAATGTCACAATTCTTATTTCTATTTTTAATATTAAAGAACAGAAATAAAAAATATTTTGTTACAGTCTATCGAAACTTAAAGAATATTATCTTAAGCCGCGAAGGAAGAGAATGTTTCCATTCCCGAATACTCGTGTAATTAATCGATTTACTAAAGAATTTACTTTCCATAGTCGTGTCACTCTCCTCGCAAACAGACGATAGATCTCCAAATGTCACTCATTACTATCAAAGAAATCATTAGGGAACAATAGCTCGGAAAACGAATGTGACAATATTCGAGACACACAAATTTTCTTTGAAAATTGCTATAACGGTGGAGAGAAACTGAGATAGGACTGCATCTTGGATTAATCAGTCAAGACCTTGTCCACGTTAACGCAGACTCTGCATTAAACGATAAACCCTGCCGACTGATGAGGAGAATGTTAGGTAGCAAGTTCTCTTGCTTTCCATACAGTTTACAGAAAGCTCGACTCGTTCGGTGTGCAAGGTGTACATACAGCAAACTTCCTTTAAGCGTTCATCTTACTGCGGCAAGCAAGGGAGCGCGCGAGCGCAGCCCTTTAACGTTCCACAGAAACACCAACAACACAGTATACTTAATAATTCGCAGTTTCTCTGTCGGGTGATTCAAAAGTTTCATTAACAATTTGGGTCTGGACTTAATTAGTTACGCATATAATGGCTCAGTTGGCGGATTAAAAATTCGCGAAATTATTGCCTAATGGCTGTATAATCGATTCGCTAATCCATGCAATTTGCGCATCGAATTACGTTGCGAAGCGAAGGATTTCCAACAGTAGTGTCGAAAATTATTAATACTCTACGCATCGATAGAAAGTTACGTGTCTGCCATACGTAGAACGAAAGATTCATTTTATAACATCGAATAAAATTTGTACTTTATACTTTCGATAACATTTCAGATTGATACGATGATCCGATTTATTACACGTTTGTTATGTTATATGCACTTTGCTATATTCGATCTTCTAATACGGTGAGGTGCAGGAGAAATTTTAGGAAGCTGCAGGAAGCTGCAGGAAGCTGCAGTTTGATATATATATGTATATACAATACTGTTAAATTTATAATATAATTTATAATAAAAGTTTGATAACGTTATCCTTAAAATTGATATTTTACGCTATACGAAATACAGAAGATATAGGTTTCTTGTATGTGGCAAATATAAGAAAACTTGACAATAAAGAAATAATTATTTTATCAAACGCCCGTTGTAAATTGTACATAGTTTTCTTGCGCTGTGAAAGAGTTAAAGATATATTTGTATCAAGATTCGAATACCAACGTATTGTCAAAATTGCTTTCAATAGCGATCTGTTGGCATATATCTCGGTATTCTATTTGCTGGGCTGTGCTACGAAGGCATTCAACGCGTCTGGTTATATAAGGCGCTATTCTACTTACGCAGTCAGGTATTATCGGATCATTTCAAATTAAATGGGCCAACAGCTCGACCATTTATACAAGAAATTTCATGCAGCTATATGGTCTGCTAATATATCGTCCATCTACATGGATTTACCATAACGCATTTCATTTCAGTTAATTCCAATTCATGTAAACCTATTAAATTGAAACTATTTCCGACAAAATTGGTACCAGGATAAAATTTCACGAGTCAGTTATTATTAATGGCAGGAGATTTTCATAGAGTACGACTTTATACAGAAAGAGATAATTCAAAATGAAATATTCCTGCGAAATACGGCGTTATACTCTCGAAACTTTTTCTGCGTAAAAGATATGTTTCCAAGGAAGTACCGATTTTACAGGGAAAAGATATCAAGCTTCGAGTACAGTCTACGGTGAAACGATAGAAAAGTTTCAAGTCCAAAGACGATGGAAATTATCTTTGAATATTTTGCTAGCGGACTTCGTGCTATTGAATGTTCTATCGTACGAAGAATTCAGTAAAACGTGACCGAGGGATTTAGTAGTATTTCGGTAGTTATCGAGGGTCAGGTAAATTTTGTGAAATAGAAGGAACCGGCAATTTTCTGTGTCACACAATGATAAAACTATTGTAATTTTAGAATACCCGATGTAGATGTATAGATAAGTTTATAGATACGAGAGGCGATATTCGAGATAGGAAAAGAAGTGGCAAGCACTTAGAAAAATTGGCCATGATACTAAAAAGCCTGTAAAGTGAAACTGGATAAAAAGTCGAGAGGTTCGGAAAGTTAAACATTTTGACGAGCAATTCTGTACTTTGAATTTAACGTTCCTCGTCGCGGTATCTCGAGAGTATTCCCTAATTCAAATAGTCTGTTTTCCCTCTTTCAATTTCTTCGAAAAAATATTTTTTTCTTCTCGCAAACGAAAGAATAAGTAAAATAATTACGAATTGCCAGATTAATCTTCGATATACGCATTTTTGCAATTCATTTTTAATTTCAAAAAATAAAAAGGTACGTATCTTCTTACTCTAAAAATAGTTTCGATTTTAAATTCTACGTAAAAATACAAACGAATTCTCCTAAACACGCCTTGTACTGCTCTTTCCGGTAGCTTAAAACCTTTCTCCGAAGATTCTCAATAAAACGTATTCTGTTTACTTCAGCATTTCTCGTTCAATTGGACCAAACATCGCAGATTCTTAGAAAATATTCGATCGCGTTTACCAAAAACTTAATCTCAAACGCCTTACTACCCCACCTCTAATGATCATTGTTAGAGCTATGTTATTTTTTACGAAATTTCATACGAAACTCTCGTTTTCACGCTGCTGCGGGAACGACCTTCGTGCAAATTCAATTTATCTTCAGTGTGTGCGACATACATTTGAACAGCCGCACTTCGGTATAACCGTAACAGTTTCAGTAAAGAAAAAACTCGACTCGAGCTCCGGACGTATACAGCAGTTGGAACGATGTACATTCCAATCTGAATTTATTCCAGGAAACGCGGATCGTTTTCGAGACGTGTAACATTTGCATCGTGATGCAGTGGCAGACTCGAGCTCTCGTATTTTGTTACAACTTGCGATTGCCAAGCTGCAAGGAGAAAACGAATCGCTGTTATACCTTCTGGGTGAATTTAAAACAGGGTAAAAGTTATCTAAAAAGATGTTTAAGTCCGCGCAAAATATTTCGAAGTAATAGATTCGCTCGTAACAATGATGTACTTTGGCAGGCAAACCGAATAAATCACGGTACCAGCGATAAATATTACTTGAATAATAGAGAGAATAATACAAGTAAAAATATCTGTTTCGTTCGCAGTTTCGATTATAAGAAGTTAGATGATCCGATATAATACCTCGATTCGAAGACGAGAGTTCAAGATGTTTGAAGGCAAAAGTTCGAAATATTTGTCAAGATCGAAAGATACACAAACTATTAACGCGAATCTACCATAAGCCGGTCTGATTAGCCCGACGTTATATTAATTTGTTAATCTTATTATCTATTTATAGGTCTGCGATTAGTGTCCAACTTCTCAAGTAAACAATAGACTTAATTTCCTATGTCTGTTCGTATATATCATAAACGTTATGAGGTGATGGATCGTGATAGTGAGAGATAGAAACACTTGAGTATACTTAATGATAGAAATTTATTAATATATATAATCGGATTCGTTGAGGAAAGCCTTGGTTCGGAAAGTAAGGGAAATGGACGTCGTTGTTAATTGGCTAATTTTGTGTCGATGGTTGGAGAAGGATGCTAACAGCCCTTGAATGAAAGTTGCCAGTGGGAAGCATCGTACGTGAGAAAAGCAGATTTCTCGTATCTTCCCGTAGGAGGTGATAGGTTTAGGGACTGCCAAGAGAAAGACCGTTTGTCCCTTTGGAGAACCTTAGCTAAATATATCCTAAGATTTGTGGCAGATCCTTAGGCTAGCTGAAAATATTCCCTGAGAATGTATCGATATCTGGCAATCATCTTATCCGAAGAATAGGGTCTTTGTGTAACGAGCGACGGGACGGAAAAGCGTTGAAAAGTTTACTGTCGAGTGTCGTTATAGTTAAAATTAAAAAACGTCAAAATATCATCGTAAGATGATTAGGTTTCAGGTATTTCAGCTGCTCCAATACAGTGTATGGCATCTTAATGCTTAACAAGCTTTGCTGTTATAGAGTATGCTATTGAATTTTATTAGAAAAAATGAAAAACGTCGAAAGCTTCGAACAGCCTTTCTATAGCCAGCGACTCTACACGATCCAATTTAGAATTTATTAACGAGTTTTTATTTAGAAAGAAGGCGCAAACCAATTTTCACCGACGAACGTCGACGAGCATAGAAGATGGTAAATTCACGCGTCAACTCTGGTGGTTCCAATTTGATCAATATTTCGTAGAGAAATGAATTTCAATTACATAGATGGCACCTTAATTACGCGGCAAGTTCGTCTGCTTTATACCGCACATTTCCCTTAATTATTGTTATTATTAATTTATACGTCATTATTAATTATACGGACGAATATTGTACCAGGACTGCTGTAGATATTTCTTCGCAATTTACGAATCCTCTCTATACATAGTTGCGAAAATCCGAATCCTCTCTATACATAGTTGCAAACAATGCTGCCTAACGCAATACATTATATCAGCTCGGCAATTAGAGGAGCGCGTTATAAGGCTGTAAGAAATCCTAGTTGCTCTTTAGGTAAATGTCGAAGTGGTCATCTCTTCTAAAAAGAACTCTACATCCGGTCTTTTTAGTTTTCTCAAGCACCGAAGCCATCCACAGCGTATAGACAAAAGACTGGGACGAAGGCAGACCATAAATTGTAGATAGTTCCAGTGCGGATCTGGACCAGCTCAAATTATATTCCTTCTTTGTATTTACGCTTCCGTATTAAAATATATTTTCTACCCTACAATCTATCCACGCGTTCCTTCGTTCACACGTCTAATAATCTCAACAGTAAACAATATTAAAAAATTTACATTATATTATTATCAAGATATGTATAATTTTGTGTGCTAGACTAGATTGTCCGTATAGTAGTGACACACGTATGTGAATACGAGTTTGTGGAAGTATGAGTGTGCACGACGTCTCGAAAAACAAACGAATGTAACTGTTCCGTTGGCAGTGTGGTATGGAAGATGATGAAACAAAGAGAGCGGCGAGACGCGTGCAAATGTATATCGACGAAGATGCTGGAAATCGTTCATTAAATAAATCTAAAACTATTTCAGTATGAATTCTAAGTGTAACCTTAATGTTCCTTTACTTTTATTTCGGCAATTAAGATCCACGATTCTCAACAATTATAATATAATATATATCACATTATAAAATATAGTAAAAAGTATTAGAAAATTCTTAATGGAAATGACACGGAATCTGGTATTCCGTTTATCTTATTTATAATATATTTACTATCTATCAGACACGAGAATTTGATAGAGATTAAGATAAGACGTTGAAATCGATTGAGTGGAACGAAAAGAACTCGAAATCTCAAGATCTGTATCCTAGATAATAAATCTATATTCGGAATCGACTTGAGATTATCCCTAGTCAGATATAATTCAAGGAACCGAACTAGCAAAAAGCAAAAGGGCACGAAAGACAAGTTGAGGAGTTGCAATAACGAAACATCAAGGTATTCGTGATTACAGTCTCGTGGCGCACATTAGAAGCCACTTCAAACTCAAGAAACACAAATTCGTACAAACTACAAGATAGAGGGACATCGTTGGACAACTCAAAGCGCGAGGAACTTCTCTAGACACGACCCGAGGTTGTTGAATCTATCTGGAAAAGCGACAACGACGAAGAGCATTGACTTCTGTATCCGCGAAGTTGCGAGATACATCCTGGTTAATCCAGAGCTCGAGAAACCTCAATAGAACAGATGCTTCTAAGATCTATCCCGGAAATCCATATCCTACGGGTAATAAACTTCGCTGTATCCAATTATAGGATCAAAAGATCTCGATTTTTACATAGTCTAGCCAATCACGAGTCCTAAAACCAGCGAATCCGATAATCGAACCAGACTCGTCTCGAGCATTTTAGAAGTTGAAGGATTACGAAAAGCGTTTCATATCGATATCGCGTTTAACTGGATGTTTCAGGACGTGGCCGACCGATCAATCACCAAAATGTCGAGGCTTCGCAATATCCATATTTCAAAGACAATAAGGTTCACTACGTCTAGGTAGTCGTGTGATCAATAAATCTCCATCTGTAGAATACTTGGGTCATGAGATATATCCTAGTCACCGAGTATCATATCATCTAAGAACCGGTATCCGTATAATCGAGACCACGAGAGTCACAACGAGGATCCTGAAAATTAAAGAGGTTCGCGAGTTCCGTATTCACGAGACCGTGAAACTTGCGTGAAACAGTCACGTGGCCATGGAGACGCGCTTTCCCTTTGGAAACCAAAGACTCGACTCTGCTTATTTTCTTAAGAGATACGTTTCGAGATTATTACGAGTCGTTGTAATTGTCATTTCAAGCGAGAAAAGAAAGCTACTTATTGGCTTGCTACCGTTCCATACTACTTTCGTTCGATGTCTACGTTATTTTAATTTTGAAATAAAAGTGTAAATAAAGTATCTCGCTCGTGGTGTTGAAGGGAACTCTGATTTTGTGTGTGTATTTTATGTTACGCGTTCTTGGACGGATTCTTCGACGACTGGAATAGAAAAGTCCAGAAGGAAACGAGAAAAAGTATAACGAGCAACCAAGAAAAGTTTTTACAAGTTTCACAGCGAGAAATGGAGCGACAAGGTGTCGATGAACGATACCTTCCCCCGTCGCAACGCAATCTTCAGATTTCACAGAATTTACGACTGTAAGAACTGCGGCTGTTTAACGTGCGAATGATCGTTACACTCTTGATTGTTCGATTTAACGTTTCGTTTAATTTATCAGATTTAGCTTTTAACAGGCTCGATTTAAATTTCCCGTCGCAGATTTCAATTTTAATAAATCGTTTGCTGAAATGGACCCGCCTGTAACGAGTTCTATGTTTTGCTTAATAAACGTTCAACAATTTAGTAGACAAAGCGAACAAAACGTTTAGTTTGTCCGCCAACAGTGACAAATTTCATCTGATTAGAGGGCCGGACCGAATTAGCAAACGTCACCGCCTAAAGTAATTCCATGAAAATGTAAAGCAGTATTCGAGAACGGAAAGGATTCCAGGAGAAAATATTTGCGGAAATCTAATTCGAATCGAACGTGAGAATGAATTAGCATTTGTTAAAATCGCTGTCCCCGAATAGGATAATCCCGGTAGTTGAACAGGAAAAAGTGCGGATACTATGCGAACGATACGTTCTAATTTCGGTACAGTCATTTCAGAAACGATCGTTCACCTCAATTTCTAGAAATTGCAAAATTTTACTACGCTTATAAACGATAATTCGGATATTAACGGCAATTACCACTGTAATCATAGCTATTTATAGCCAGTGATATATTCTACTAATAAAATTAAATAATAATTGAACATTACTAGAAAATATTATATACGCTTTCTCTGTAGTTACAAATCTTTGACTAGTGACTGACAGATTCCGCTTATAAAACCCGATAATAATTTACCCATTATAAGGGTATTACGCGTGACTATTATAATAATAAATGGTTGACCAATACACGTTCCACTTAAATCAATAATGTAAATCTATGCTTTTTAAGGAATTATTTTTTAAGAATAGTTGATCATACACGATTGTACTTTACATATTTGAACGTATATATATATATAACTCTAATTTTTAATATGTTGTTAAACATTCTATATGTTTTATGAATGTCGTATGAAAAACATGGCAACGTAGAAATTATTTCCATCGAAAGAGAAGAAATATGGGGAAAGAAAAGCTTTCCAACGAACCCTTACTCGATGTTCCTGTGTCAAACTAGAAATTTCTTATTAAATCTGATATTTAATATACAAGTAATTCTATATTCTACGATGATAATAAAATATTACAAAAATATTGAATAAGGATAATGATATCACAACCGAACGTCGTTCGCTTCAACGTGTTATCGCGTCTTCGCGTTTAACAGAAATTCGATAACCTGAAGCTAACTAGCCTGACCTATCACTTAATTTGCATGTCCTCAGCGTCTAGTATTTCACTATTTAGTTGCCTAACTTGCTTCCATAAATTAGCTTTAACTTTCTTCCTTGGGTTTGAGACTCTTTTTTTCCTTCCAGCTCTCTGTATCTGTATTTCTCCCAAGTTATCTATCTTTGTAAAGCTACTGGATTTAGATCTTGATTTACGAATAGTTCAAGTTACAACTCACGGTATGTGTATGGGGGTTTTTTAAGAGTCTGCTTAGAATCTGTGGTAATTCTAAGGGGATTGAATCGCCCTATGCATTACCTTTGCCTGGATCTCTAGTTGGGTAACACGACCAGTCTGGCCAACATATTTCGACGAGCAGATTTTTCACAGCATGCCCGTGGCTCAAAGTATTCTGTCGCCACGATCCGATATTTCCTAATTGGCGGCATGAACTAATTAATCGCCGTTAACAAACTTCTAGACGTAATTTACGATTGAGACTGTATATCTCGCGAAACGTAGATCCAATTAGTTAGATCCGTGGTAGTGGATCAACTGGAAGAAATTATCGTTCAAGCTGAGCCATTATTTAATGGTTTTAGCTGACTCGTTCTAAACGATGTTCAATATCGATAGTCAAGAAACATCTTGAAGAGGAAATATTTTTATTGAAATAACAGAATAAAATTACGTATCAGCATGAGAATCGTATTACATGTGGTGCAATACGAAATTGAAATTTTCGCATCACGTATTAGAACTCAGGGAAAACCGACGAACTGTAGCACAGTAAGGTGAAAGAACCAGCATCGTTGAGAAAAATAAAGAGCCCAGTATTCGCGAAGGACGATTAACGGAAGAATAATTAAACTTCGAACTATAAAATTAACGAGCGTTTAAAATTCTTCAAAGGGATTAAGAAACTCTGTATGACGAAGAAGAACGTTCATTGTCAGATCACGCGTGACGGTAACCAGTTCACACGGAGTTTCTGAAATATTGAAAATCGACTACAACACAGTTTCTCTTCTTTTCGTCTCGTACGTTACTCGATTCCGGCATAAAAGATTGGAGATCGTGTTCAATAACGAGTTTTATGATTATCCCTGTATTACTTTCAACTTAATGTACCGAGAACAGCAGAATGTAATCAACGGAAGTCGATATAAGCTCGATTGAGCGTGTAAGTCGAAAGAGTAGTGCAGAGACCGAACTTCGTAAAGTCGGCAACGGTATGGAATCATGGTGTGCGGTTTTCGTGCCATTTAACTAGGATTTATTGTCAATTCTTAACGAACTAAGAAAACAATTACATATTCGCGTTAGGCATAACAGCATAGAGCGTCGATGGAGCAATTTATTTAATGGCCGAGATTAACTCGACTACGATCTCAAAATTGACCCGATAAAGAGGAAACCCGTAATAACAGCGAAGAATAGGATCAAAATAAAGGATTTATCTTTAGAGAATGCAAACGTGGGTTCCATCGAGGAAGCGTTTTAAATAAACAAATGGTAAATGCAACGTTTACGTAGAAATTTCTATCAGAAGACTCACTTGATTCCAAGGAAAACAAGATAAGGAGCGCTTCATACTTAAAAGATCTGAGAACAAGAACCGGCTACGTTGCGACTCCGTAGTTATTTAATTTCAGTCGAATAAGTTTCTTTTGAGATGATACGAACGGTACATCATTCTTATGAAAAGTGTATCGCTCTTATTTAATTTTCTTCTATCTCGTTCCATAATAGAAAGTATTGTGCATCAAATGTTGCATTAAACGGAAAGAAATTGTTAATTCAATGAAAGGATTGGAATTCAAAGCGTCGGAGTTTTGCGTCGTGGACTTGTCACAGTTACGTTGGCTAGGAGTTACGAGTTTAATGACGTTACGAAGTAAACGCGTAGTAAGGTAATAGCTGCTATGAGACAAATCTCTGCTTGTCACTAAAACAGATCCGAACTAAAAGTTGAGGTGAGCCGGTCCATGTCTCTAAGGATTTCTCTGTTGCTAATGACAAAAGCATATTATATCGTATTTCTCTGTGATAAAGCGCATTCAACGTACTATTTATGTATTCCTTCGTACCATTCCAAAAGTGTTTAAATCCGAGCTACTACTTTTAATGGAGAACAAATTTTTTCATAACGTTAGATAATATTTTAATAAACTGGTAAATGGCGTTAAATATTAAAAAGTCCCACGTGTACACGTATGTGTGTCACCGATCAAATTATTCAAGCACCACACACAAGTATCTTAGCTATAACCGAATAGCATCTAACATTCGGAATGTTGTATTCTATAATCCACCTCGGCGGCAATTCCAGTTGGATTCCGGAAGTTTCAAGCGAAGTAATTCATGGGATTACGGTCATGCTAATCTCCTGCAGAATAACGTGACCTTATGCAGCACATTAGATATTGGTCAGGCGATCGAATCGATTGCAAGGCCTTCGCTAACATAGATTTATGAGAGGGTGTCCTATAACTTTTATTACGTGAAAACAATAGTAATGGTACCTTTTCGATCGTAACGCGTATTTCCTTAAAGAACCAAACGTGCAAAAATCGAGAAAACTCTGAAATTACGATCGCGTTATCAGCGAACGAAAATAGAGACGCGAAAAATTCCACAATGCGTGTTTCGTTCGAAACGCACAAAGAGAAAGCACGCGAGGTCTTCGTCGATAAAAACTTATAACGCGATCATAAAGAAGGCTATTTTTGAGTTGGGAACTTAAATTATCACGAGGGTAATAAACGGCACGTTCTTTAGAATTTTCCATTTATTCCATTTTCAGTGTCCAGGAACGTGAGATACAAACTCGGTACCTCCGAAGGATAATTCGGAATTACATCGTAACGCGGTACAATTTATCGAGGTTTCTGACCTGAAGAAGTAACGCGATCTTTCCAGAAAATTCGAACGCTCACGCTAGTACAGATAGCGTCCTACTTTTGCCGGAAGGAGGCGCGCCAAGAGCACGTGGAAGGGTGGTCGCGACACTCAAACCTCGAATATTCCGCGGAGAACAGAGGTCAGACATTTTAGCCCTACAATTTATGAGACACGTAACATAATTGAGAATTTCGATGCGAGAACCGAAATCGCCAAAAGTCTGAAAGAAGAACCCGCTGGTCTAACGCTATTACGGACGTTATACGAAACGAGACTTCTTTATTTCCAGTCTTCGTACACGTACAATAATTGCGCCGACGATTGCTTCTTCTTTGGTGTGTTCGAAATCGACTAGCAGCCAACAACGGTATACTTTGTATTACATAGTATGATAGCCTAACAACAAAGAGTACCGAAATTCTCGACTATCTCGTGCATTCGGGTGTCTCGTAAGATACCCGTGCAGCCGGGTAATTTTTGTACAGTCGAGTGACTCGCGAGTATCCGGATACCCGGGTATCTCGAATGTTCAGTTGAAATTGCTAGCCCTACTTCGTAGCATTCACGTAGTTTAGCCATTCTTCGAGTCTCTTCGAACGCTACAGATACCTTTCGACTCTATTACGTTATATTCTGTGTATATATTATTACGTTACGTATTCGTTATCGCGTGTTTGTTCGTCAAAGTTTAAAAACTTCTATCGATCGTTAATTATTACTGAAACAAATGCACGCGCTTCTATCCTTCCCTGCGCGTTCATAGCCGTGACTGATAATCTAAAGTTATTCAGATCACATCGCTCGCGTGATTACGTCAAAAGATTAACGAAGACAGGCACGTCCGTACAACGCGGAACTCGTGAAGTTTTTAATCCTTCGGGAACAGAAAGTTGTAAAATTCTAGCGCTCAGCATATTTTTAAATAAACAGAAATAAACGCGAAGGGCAAAAGTTCCGAGATCGTAGTATCGATCCAGCTGCACCATTACTATTTCGAAACTTAAAGAAGGTCGTTCCCACAGCTCTCGAGCGCAAGCACCGCCGTACTCGTATAACGCGTTCATGAAATGACGATTTTGTTCGTGCGGGCACGACTGAGAGAAGAACTGTCACGAAAGTGTGGAAATCTGAGAACGGAGAAATATCTTCGTAATGACTGGGCGAAAGAAAATGAACGCCGAACGGGATAATATCGAATGAGACGGCGCAAAGTATCGTATCGGAAAACGAGAGAAAAATGTTTTATTTACGTGAAAACTAGAAATGCAATCTAGAAATGCAAATTGCTAAAACTGGATAACTTGGTGGAAGGGCGTCGTGTTACGGAGTAAACAGCGCGGTTCACCTTTATTTGCCGTCTTCTGGAAACACCATGGGGAGCTATCCTTGTGCTCGTATGTAACCTTAAACTGCGAAGGAATGAAATTCTTTAATTTCGCGGAACTTTTATCCTCGAGGACGTAAACTTTGTCAGCAAATATAACTTTAAGAAATCTCGGTAACTCGGTAGATTCTTAAATTCCTCAAATTTCTTAGATAAATAATTTTAAAGCATCGAGCGCTTCAACTTTACGATCTTCACATTTTTAACCTTTCAATTTTCCCATTTTTTAGACTATGCGCGCACGTTCATATAAACGAACGTTCTTTTCGCAAAACGACAATTTGTCGCTAACGCGCGCATAGCCTTAAACGTAATTTACGTGCTAATTTTCTCCAGTGTCGATGTTCTTACTTTTCGAATATTTATGTTTCGAACGTGTTAAAGTTACAGCTAAATATTTTACTTTGCGAACTTTGCAGTTTGCTCGAACTTTACAATTGATTCGATCGTACGAACGTTATAGCTACCGTAATTTAAAAGCTGCGCGTTAATATTCTCACTTAGCGGGCGCCATCAATTATTAATTCACAAATTGTTGGCCCAAAACGAGGTCATTTGTTCCTCTATTTTTCGCTTTAATTGCTGCATTCGACGTATCATGTTCAGCTAGTTAATCTTGTGTCTCGTTCAGCCGGGAAGTTCCGTAATTAATTAGACGGTTGCGTGAGAACGAGATGCATATACCATAAAATGTGCAGGCGTTTGTGGGTCCGTTTACGACTACCGCTTTGCTATCTCAATAATTCATACAAAGATTGTCTTTCGTATTTCCGGGAATAATCGTATGCGTAAACATCGTTTCAAATCGGTAGTAATTTTTCCAATATTCGATAGAATTGAAAATTGCAACTTTTTCTAACTTCCAAGACCGCTAGACAATTTTCGTTTTGTGTGCAACAGAAAACACGAAGCACAGTTCGTCCGGAGTAATAAGATTTCGAATATCAAATATAATGAAAATTTGTAATTTTATATCCCAATATAATTTTGAACAAACGCTTCTTAGAACGTTTTTAGCTTTTAAGAATTTCGAATGTCAAATGTAATGAAAATTTGTAATTTTATATCCCAATTTAATTTTGAACAAACGCTTTTTAGAACGTTTTTAGCTTTTAAGAATTTCGAATGTCAAATGTAATGAAAATTTGTAATTTTATATGCCAATTTAATTTTGAACAAACGCTTCTTAGAACGTTTTTAGCTTTTAAGAATTTCGTATGTCAAATGTAATGAAAATTTGTAATTTTATATCCCAATGTAATTTTGAACAAACGCTTCTTAGAACGTTTTTAGCTTTTAAGAATTTCGAATGTCAAATGTAATGAAAATTTATAATTTTATATCCCAATGTAATTTTGAACAAACGCTTTTTAGAACGTTTTTAGCTTTTAAGAATTTCGAATGTCAAATGTAATGAAAATTTGTAATTTTATATCCCAATGTAATTTTGAACAAACGCTTTTTAGAACGTTTTTAGCTTTTAAGAATTTCGAATGTCAAATGTAATGAAAATTTGTAATTTTATATCCCAATGTAATTTTGAACAAACGTTTTTTAGAACGGTTTTAGCTTTTAAAAATTTCGAATGTCAAATGTAATGAAAATTTGTAATTTTATATCCCAATGTAATTTTGAACAAAGGCTTCTACGAATGTTTCGTAGAACTTTATATGGACTATATGAAAGCAAAAACGCTGAAACAACGACAGATAAAAACACGTAGTAAGACGTTATCCGTTCTCATAAATCAGTTGACGAATCTATTCTTTCTGTGTTGGCATCGATAGAGACGTTGCTATACTTCGGTATCGTGGTAGCGAATAAAACTCGCTAGTTCCACTAGAACGTTGATTCAATTTACTGGACGGTCCTCGCTACGTTGTTTCGAGAATTCTTGTTAATCATTTATCCGGTTTTTCGTTCTTCGCTGGCAGGCGAACGTATCTACGTGTAGGTAGAAAAATAATGTTTTGTTTTGCAGTAACAAATAACGGTCGTGTCAATTTTTTATCCGCGCTTTCCTTTGAATTAGAAATATAACAACCCAAATACCTTTTCTCCTATCTCTCGAATTTTCTATTATATTTCAGTACGTGCCTTGTATTTAATCTTGACGCGCATAGAGAATTACGATATTTCTCTTTTGAAAAATTGTAAACGATACGAAGAGAATTCCAATTACGAATATTTTTATATCGTTGGCTCGTTTCGATTAAAGGAATACGTGCGTGTGCCACCGTCTATTACACGCGGTACCTAGCAGAAGTTGGACAGAATTCGATTTCCTATTAATTTATTACTAACGCTTTCAGAATTCCGTGTCAAGATCAATTAAAAGTTTCGGTTAGTTTACTCGTATTACACGTTACGCGATACTGCTAGTGTATCCTATTGCCTGTAATATGCAACGTGTGACGCAAACATATCAGCATCTAGGATTACGAAACACGAATCTGCGAGAAAAGAAAAAGCTTTATTTCGATTGATCGAGTGTAATTGAAAACAACGTATTCGACGTATTTCTTATCCAGTGAACATTCGTATTTAAAATATTCTTCAAGTACCTACGAATACAGGTAAGGTATACCGAACACCATTTTTCTCTAAAGATCCATATCTTTCATATTTCTCGTACTTTCGAATTTATACTTTCCCCATTCCACATTATAACCCCATTCCACAAGCCATTGCGCATTTAACGTATTCAGAACGGAGATAAATCTGTTAAAATTATGCTTGAACCTGAGACTCGCTGATTGTTTACGTTATAACTATTTAGTATCGAAGAACCGAAACATCCGTTCCAGAAAGGATTTGTTCTAATTTAACTTTGCGCTTCTATTTGCCGACTCACAGACGATAATCCGAATACCGTTCTCGCACGGTCTAACGATTCTCCTAATACTCAAACCGCAAATCGTAAAATCAACGAAACAAATCTCGTCGAAGCCACAAATCAAACCTCTCGGATCCCTTAAACGAGCATCGAATCGTAAAGTTCGATAATTCCTGCAAAGCCGATGAACCACAATTCACGAAACCAACGAAACCGTCTCGTCCATAACATAAACTCTTCGACTACATATTGTCTTGGTCGGATCTCTTAATTGAACATCAATCCTTCGTGGCAAAGCACGTTTCAATTTGTCGTGACCTCTTTCTTCTACTCAGTGCGATCAGATTTCCCCGAGCTCCATAACGTTCACAGCCATGTGAACACGTTTCGTGGTCCACAGCGGGAAACGATATTTCGATTGTAACCACAATTCTTGCCCGTGGTAATGACACGTTCGTGCGACGATCGTCGCAACGACGAAGCAAAAAATAGCTGGTTGGGACGGATACCGACGAACAAAATACGAGGAGAAATTTCATTTCGATTCCCTGCCACAAAATCAATGGGGTCGTCAGTCGTTCGTCGTTCGTCGACCGACGACTTATCGTCTACCGACGATGTTTCAGTTCCCTTCCTTCGGCTTCATCAACGTGAAGAAATCGAATTATAGCATTTGCATCGAACGCAATGGGGCAGCGTTCCGTTGGATGCCGTTCGTTGTTACAGTGACTTTCCAGCCCACTGTATAGTCGTACACATGATACGTTTGCCGATGTTCGATGCAACGATTGGTTTTTCATGGAAATTTCTCTTTTGCCGAGCTTACTCCGCGCGTTTGTTAGAGGATCTACGGAAGAACTACGTAAAATATTGCACGTTTGTTTGGTAAATTACGTTTCATGGAAATGAGATAAATTATCGTGTAGTTGCAAAAAACGCGTGTAAGAAGAAACTCGAACACAAAGTTGGATTATCAACTATTTAATGATTCGAACGTTTTATATAATTTATTCGCACGTCTTGGAAATCAAGGTTGAAAAAATGCGAAGCTCGAAAATATCTAGCAAAATTAAAAAAATATAACACGTTAAACAACTATCTCGTTAAAAGATAATGGAATATAAATTTCAAATACACGATGTATCATCCGATATCTTTTTACTTTTATATCGAACTTTCACGTACATCTATCTCTACCGTTCAGCCGTGTCTTCTTTTTCACGTTGAATCAGTAGGTACAAGATAACTTTGGATAAAAATCTTTTCGGTAAACGTTCGAACAAAAGGTAGCCAGAGAAACGCAGGGATCGTGCTTTTTTCCTTGCAATTTTGTTCCAATTGTTTCTCGAGTTCTTACGCTGCCAAGGTTCGAGAATTGTTGGCCTGAAAGCTTCTACAAGGTGTACGTACTGTGTATGCACGGAGGCAACAACAAAAATGCGAATCTTGTTTTCTTTCACGTTTTTCCGTTCACTGAACGTCGAGGGATTTCTCGTTTTGTTTCTCGTTGTGATTAATGTCTTGTCATTTAAACCGCACTTCTCCCGATTATTTACGACAATAGGAGATTTTTCGAAAAATGCTGCGCTTCCAGAGAATCGATACGCAAGACGAAGTAACGTCGATAACTAGTATAAAAACCTATATAAATTATGCATTTTTTCAGACAATTTTCCTTCGTGTAAATAACTTTGATCCTTCGATTTCTGATAGTTTTATTCACAGTAATCTCCTTCCCCTTGAAAAGATACGCGTTCTTTTCGAATATGGTGAAAAAAATGAATTATCCACACATTGATACGAATTAAACAGATAATAAATAATAATTTCTAACGTAATCTACGATTTATCGAGTTTCCAAGCATCTTCTAGGAACGTGGTTCGAGTATCGATTTTTGAAAGTTCAAAGACGCAAAGAAGATCCAACAGTGATATACGGACCATTACGCACAATATACTACCTCGCATCGTGCAATGTTAATACAGTTTATTTACGTAACATCCACTTGTTACACAACCGATATAACTTACGTCGCAACATATCGCATTGAATAGAATCTCGTTGATATTCTTCGAACGATGTATCGAATATTACTTTAAGGATCGAACGTCGAAATTTCAGACATCTGTCGTGCTTTCAAAGTATGCGTGGGATGCTGACGTACTTGGTAAATCTACATTGCCATTGTGTCTGTCGTGTTCCTCCATTTTCTTTCCTAACGTATGAAAAGCTTTCCTCGTAACAGAGTTGTTGAGAATATTCCTCGAATGATAGTAACGCGTAAAGTATACCGCCAGTATAACGTATCGCTTAATAACGTATTTGTATTTTAATAATGTTATTGAGCAAATGACACGAAGAAGACAACATTATAATATAACCATGATATAATAATCTGTCTCTTCTGTTACTTTAGAGTTTCGTTTCAAATTATCCAAATTATTCAAATATCCGTTTCGAAGTCTCTTTATATTTTATTCTTCGCACAAGTTGCGTATAATGCGGTCACAGACATTTGCATTTTTCAGAATCTTCGCGGTATACGATATTTCATTAATTTCGTCTGAAAGCACGAGCGAAGCTCATAAAGAATACCACGATATTTACACGAGAAACATGTTTCCGCTTAGCAAATACGTCTTCGATCTGCTTTTCGTTCCTACCTACGGGAAATTTTCAAACTCTTTCAAAGTCGAAGACGTCCGAGCGAACCTTAAATTTTCTGTCTGACACAACATTGGATACAAATAATCGATATCGTATAAACAACGTTATACACAGACTCGATATATCCGTGATACACGTAGCTATACTTAAGCGTTTGAGTGTGGTGAGAACGCTTCTAATATTTTACAATGTTATATAAATATACGCAAATATAGGCAGAAATAGTTTAATACAGTTTAACGTACTTAAAAGGTTGATACGAACAACGGCAATGTATATTTATGATGAACATTCAATGGCCATACGGAAGGCGAGTAAGAAACGGTAAAGTGTGGAAGAGTCGGGATATCGTAAAATTGACGTTCACGTGCCACACAACCGCGATATTCCATCGAAATTTTTATCGCAGTCCTCTCGAAACATCGATACCTTGTTTTCTTCTCGAGTGCATAAACGCAACACGGAATACCAAACCGAAGCGTACATTGTTTTTAGCTATTTTGTTCTGGAAACGTCGTTGTTGAACGAGTATCAAATAACGATACCAAAAAGCCGCGATTGCCATTCATTTGCGATGCTTCTAATCAGTTTTCATGAGTGCGGTGTATCGTTTTACAGACGGATGAAACTGAAAACCGGAGAAAAATCAGGAGAGAGCTGGCGTCTGGTAAAAAAGTGCATCGGCGATGAGTTAGCCGAAGTTACGATATAAAATTACTTTGCCGGCGCCGTGCACTTTTATTGGCGACAAAAAGCAGCCACTCGAAATTGCATCTGTACACGACAGACGTTTCTGTAACGCGTAACCCCACCATGCCGGATATCAAAGGTTCGAGAACAAGATTTCCATTTCAAGACCAGACGGAAATTGGACGATGGTAGAGACGCGTGTCGACCCAATGGAAAGAGCTTTAAGCGCCTTTTACTGCTTCTATCATCCAGCCATAAAAGTGGCTTAAAATCGGCCAGACAGCGTCACCGACGAATGTTATTGTTGGAACAAATCACACGTTTTAACGTTCTGTGGAATTAAACTACCGCTCGACGAATTCCATTTCGAGGGATAGAAGGACGTCTAGTAAACATTTTGACATGCGCAATGTTCATACAGTCTAAAACGTATTACTGCTTAATACTGGAACCAGTGAGCTATAATGTCGTGTGTGTGTATGTGTATGATTAAATATACTACGTAGACATAGTAAAATAAAAACACGCAAATATATAGATACACGTTTCCGTGTAAATTTTATACTTTCACGATGACGGTGTTTTTACAAGAACGTTGTTGCTCTTTGTTCGTGAACATTCCAATTCGCTTCTTCCGAGGGGCAGACCTCCGGAGGTGAACTGGTATGCTCGGGAAACATCGAAACGAAGCGCAACGGGCTATCAAAAAACACGGGCTATCGAAAGCCAAAGAACGAAAAGCACGTCGACTATGTTCCTGTTTCGATAAAAGTCGACGTTAATTTAAGCAAAAACGCTTTCGTAAGCTTAGCGGCTGTGGTATTAAGAGAAGCCGAAGACTTATTTTTACGCTGATATAATTTCATTACGAAATTATGGATAAATGGATCCGCCAAGATTTTATCCTCTGTGTCGAAGGATTCGAGAAAAGATTGTTTCTGAAAAGCTATTACCCGACGATAATCGGTGACTGTGTATAGATTACGCGGCTACGTGAAATAAATGTTTCATACTACCGATGTAACTGGTTTGTCTTCA
Source organism: Bombus haemorrhoidalis (assembly GCA_014825975.1). Taxonomy (NCBI): domain Eukaryota; kingdom Metazoa; phylum Arthropoda; class Insecta; order Hymenoptera; family Apidae; genus Bombus; species Bombus haemorrhoidalis. The sequence goes on from CM026167.1 coordinate 18,406,208, forward strand.
ACGAAAAACAACATTTTCAGATGAAAAAGCATCCACGTTAAAACTGAAATACCCTTAACAATGCTGCATATGTTTGACAAAATATAATATTCAAATCTGTTGCTTTCCATTATTCGAAATCAATAACTACATTTCACTTATTAATATCAAACTGGGCGACCAGAATCAAGCCGCGAGCTTACGAACATAATGCTAGGATAACGAGTATACGTGTATGTACACAGATAAAATCTTAATAAATGAAACAGTCGCCAACGAGTATTGGAGCGCGCAATTATTCACGAGCCAGAGACAACGCGACAGAATAGCGTTCGCAGAATTCAACTTGCATCCATCATGATCGGCATCGTGGGATTCAAATTAATTAACCGTTACCGTTGATAAATTCACCGCATTCGAGCGGCCAGCGATTTTCGTATCTTTTTGTACGAAACCGCTAGCAGTTTCCATATTTTTCTGTACAAACTCGCGGGCGAAACTTATATTTTCTACAAATTTGTCATAAGGAGATTCTTTATGCGGCACAGTAAAAAACACGACGCGATTCGGTGGAGCAGGAAAATGAGTAGTCAGATAGTGGAAGCGTATAAATATCAATGACGTTTGATCCAACTAGTACCAGTGCTATATACTTCAGTCGTTTTATTCCATATCGTTGCAGTAATTTGACGTATTTTATTTTATTATAATAAGTAATTGAAATTAACACGCAAGCAGGCCATATTTAACGAAACTTTTGTCCCGACACACAGTATATTTATTAACAGAGCAAGTAAGCAGAGTCGCGACTTCCACGTCACCCGCGGCTGAAGGATTTGCGATATTGTCGTTTTGCCTCGGGACATTGACACCGTCTTGACGTACAAAACGTAACGATAAACAAACTTCGGACAAAACGATATCGCCGCTATTTGCAACCGTCAACTGAAGTCAAATTCAAACTTTCCGATACTCCCCCGACCAGTATGAACGGCCAAGCATGTTCTCCGGAAAATGATTATCTGGTATCCGTAGGATCTTGTACTACAATTAATTTATTTACAATAAATGGATTAAACAGATGTTGACTAAACGATGGTTGTTTAACGCGAACTAATTACAATTATTACTACTAGTATTATAATTAAGACAACTAATCTGCAACTCTCGTCACCACGGATCCAGCGCTCTCTCTCTCTCTCTCTTTCACGCGGACCACACACTCTCGACAACGCTAGCGACACTCTCCGACTTCTCAACTAACACTGTTAATTCGTCTTTCTCCCTTAGCGTCCCTTTGTCTTTTCTCATAGTGCCACCACGTACGTGTTCCGCGATTGTAATCATTTTCCGCGTAACTATTCGATCGAAGGACCGTCGATACGTTGACGGGCCTGTCGGCACTTGGCTTTCTCGCGACATTGTTTATAGTTCACCCGATATCTCTTAAGCCTTTCGTCCACGATACCACATATCCTTATAACGAGTAGCATCGAGCGAGCGACGATTACGACCAACTCCGTACGCTGTACGTCGAATGATTTTAAATACATTTGACTACAGCAAATATCAACTCGTCTCGTCATTAATCACAGATCAAGCAGGAGAAAACGCGCGTTGGACTTTTATCTCGAAAATTCGCGATTAAACGCGGAAGCGCGAAGAAACTTGCGCGAAATTATACGCAGGGACACGTAGATCGTTTCGTTCGTCGAAATAGGATCGAATGGCGGCGAGCAGAGCGTGGCAATTAACTCGTCGGAAACGAGATTACCTTGAATTTAGCATCCCTATTGGCCGGAATATCGTTTATCAGCGCATTAGCACCTCTGTAATTGTACGCGCCGCTTTTAAAGTCGTTAGATCTCGAGGTGACGAGGCGTCCATGTCCGAAATGGGAACGCACCGCAAAACGGTCGACTGGAAATGAAGGCCGGTTCTCGTTTTCCTCTTTGCGCGCAGCCTACGCAACGCTAATATTTCACGAGCGGAAGGAAATTTTTGCGAGAAAGCTCGTAAGTGCGAGCAACACTTTCATCCTCTGTGCTTTATAAAGAGAAGAAGATGATTTTAAACTTCGCGCCAGTTAAACATCCGCAGCGATGGGAGGAAAGTTTTTAATATAAGTTGCGGAAAACGTGTCAGAATTAATAACTAGTTTAATCGAGAAGTTATGGCGTTGCTGAAGTATGGAAATTGATTTTGCGTAGAGGAGACGTTGCATCGGACGTTTCGCTATAGTAGACATCGTAATAGTTTGCGACGGATTCGGTTGATGGTAATTTACGGTATCCTCGGTTTTCTAAGTGGAACGACTTACATATTCAATCAACATCGCACCAGAATCCTATTACGCAACATAACAGGTGCATCTTAGCTAAATCCCGAGCCCAACAACGCCTGTATTTCGTACGAGATTTTCGATCGAAGATATAAATCCGAGATGAATGCGAAGATGCAAGTCCGCGGATTCGTGAAAATGGTTAAATAGAGCACGAAAGAGAAGATATAAATTTAAGAGAACGTTTCGTGGGAAGAATCATCGGAAGTGGAAAAGGGTTGACAAATTTCCGTGTATCGAGTTCATTTTCAAAATCACCATGTTTCATTATCGATCGTGATACTCTTTTTAAATTAAACTTCGTAAACAAGACACGAATTATTTACATGATAAATAGTTGTTTAATTTATCAAAGTTAAATCAACATTCAAAGTAATCGAATTAATTCTTCGCTGATCAACAGTGCTGTATCGTAGAAAAGGTGTACACTGATTTGCATGCTGGCAGAGCGAACTCTACCTGTCGATAGAAACTCTCGGAAAGGGAGACTGGAAGCTGGTAACAAACGGAAATATAAAACAGACACGCTATGGCGAGACACAGGATTAGCCAGAGCAGGAACGTCGAGCAGCTGGAAAGTTGTACTTTCCTCTCGTACGACCTCTTCATAGTCACAAGAACCATTTCTTCGTAAAATATTATCTTTCTAGTCTGACGTTGGTAAACGTCAGTCGGAAATTCAATTTTAAAAATTGTTCCCTTCGGGTTGCTCTTTTGACAAGATTTTTCGGATTTATTCGCGAGAAGCTTGCAAAGTAAATAAAGTCTTACGTTATGTTCTTTTCAGTTTCAAATATTTCCAAGATTTTCCTCGAATGATCTGTTAGGCATCGAACGAGCATGATATTTTTTATGAATATTTGAAATAGAAAATTTGTCAGCCTTCGCGTTACACGTTGATATAGAAATTAAACTTTGCACGAGAATTTGTGAAATACTCGTTACAACGTGTAATTTACAGCGAGGTCCGCTGCGTTCTAAAAAAGTGGAGAATTTTTTTTTAAATATAGCACTCGAGGTTAACGAGTTTGATTGGTTTATAGGATATTCACAAAGAGGAGAAGCCGAGCTTCGATCAGAGATTAGATAACTTTGAGGTGATTCTCGTTTCCCTATAGTGATTGACGTATCGTTAACAACGGGATCCGTGAAAGAGTCAATCGATTTTTCAAACGGAGAACGTGCACGTGCGTCGAGCTTGTGCGTAACAGAACCAAGATTCACGAAATCATCGGCAAATTTAGAAATCCTTTTGGGTGTCAGGTGCGAGTGATAAATGCTCGGAGCAGTAAGATTCGGTTGAGATATTTGCCTGACTGATGGTCGAGGGTACGATATTTTTATACCGGGAAATCGCGTGTAGTGTGATTTCAAAGCATCAAATTTCCTCGGCGAAGGACGACGATTTATTACGATCGTACATTCGACGCAAAAAATAATCCAATTTCCTACAATTAATATTTAATTAGTAAAACTTAGTAGATACACTGATACCAATATTAAGACTAGTACCAAGGAAAAATACAAAAATATTTATCATATAATTATTCGATTATTTCAATCTGAGATTAAGATTTCATTTTACTACGAATTTTCCTATTTTCCAATCACAAATTTCACCTAAATATCGAATTATTAATAAATTGATCGAGACACCCGCCTTGATATAGTAGGAGTTTACGGTTACAGTTAAAAATGAATATAACGAATAATACATCTATATACATATTATAACGATAAATTACACCGTAAGAAATAGCATAACTATAATATAATGGCTTAACTAACGCGTAACAAGAATCTACTGGCAACTGTAGTTGGTAGGTAACCAGTGGAACAACCAGGGATTAGTCCGACTTAAGCGTTTCGTGACAAATAACAGGGTGGCTGCAAGAGTTGGGGAGATTCCGCGTAATCTCGTTTTCACTTGGTTAATTATGCCAGAGGCAACGCGAAACGGCCATGATCCAATGATACTTACATAGAAAATCGATTTCGCAACATTTGTAATCCACGATGTGCCGCGGATTTTCCAGCTTAGTTTGAACGAGATATACGAAACTGGCCGACAAACGTATCGAACTTCGATTGCCAGCGAAGGAGGCGAAAATCACGAGAGATATTTCCCGTCGTTACGTTACTCACGGCGGATAAACGAAAGAAATTTTCTGAGATAATCAGAAATCGGAACTATTTATTTGAAAGTAAATATTTCCTTAACAGTTGCAGAGGTTAGCGATATCAACGTGTAACATTTTAAGGAAAATTTTCCTCTTGAAGAAATCGCGAAAATGAGATGCGACTGTAATTTTGCCTGATCCACACAATATATGAAATTCATTTATAATACATTCATTACGCGTTTAACCCTGTAAATTCTACTCGATATTTATAAATTTGATTACAGTCGATTACAAAAGCGATCCGATTTGTTTCAACGATCGAGTTTCGAGAGGCTCGACGGCTTGCTTCGAATAAATTTTACCGAGTATCGTGTAACGGAGATTTTAAACGAACACTTTCCAAACGATCCTTGATTGCTTTTCGTGGTAGTGGAAACCGATGAACTGTGAACGCTTTGAAATTACGAAGAGCATAACGTGTCGATAATTTTCGGCCACGTTTCCAATCGTTTTCAATAATTAATTTTGCGATTTAAGCAACATGTAGAAGATTCCGTGGAATAAAAGATCGAACGCTTTTCGCGGCAAATACGAAGTTTAACGTCTCGCAGGATCATAAGGCTAATTAATGAAAATTATCCTATGAAAGGAATTCCAAGTTTCGTAGATCCTTTTTCTTATTTTTTAACAGGATTATCTGTTACCATAGGGAAACAATCGAAAAAGTACAATAATTAAATATACAGTTATAACCAATGGTTACAAATACAATACACAAGTTTCGCTTTATGAAATTCAATTACTATTTATAAGAGATGATATTTCATTTTCTGTATTCGCAAAGCACTAAAATTATACCAGCTGGTTTCGAAAGCAAGAATTTGCACAGTTTGTAAAAGCAATTACTCGGAAAAAGTAAAATCGTAAAACAGGACAATTTACGTATCGCAGATGTCGTATACAACGTACTCTGTGAATTCGTTTACGAAGTTCCAATTAAAGTATACCAATCAAAGAAAGATTCGAATGCGCCTAAATATACCGTATCTTATCTTATATTTTTCTCAAAGTACTCACCACGTATCAAAAATTTTCCAATCGAATTCCAACCTATTTGCGATATACTCGAGTTCACCTCTATCGACAGCAATCGCGATATCGCTTTCATTCTAAGAGAAAAGAAGAAGGATCGCGTATAAATTACAACCACTGACAACGGTATCGAGGCGTTCGCAATCAGCCAACGGTTCTGGCTCTCGGAACGTGTCTAGAGAAGAAATTGTACTGTATAGCGAACGATTGGCAAACGACGAGAGAAATAAACGCATCGCCATTGATCTCGCGAAAGTCCTTTTCTTCTTCGTTCGAAATTATAGATCCTAAGGAGAAAACTTCGAAACATCATCTGCACAAGTCGAAAGATCATCGGTTAATTGAATCTGAATAATATCGAGCAAACGTCACAAACAAGCCGGCCCACCTTTTTGTTTCGCACGGCGACGATGTAATTAGATTTCGGCGTCGAAACGCCGCGTCGCGCATTCCGCTCGTGTTTCCCCGTTTTATGATACGATGTGGAAACGAATCGATCGGCGAAAAGCAGCGTAGCGTCGAGGGCTGCATATCGCGTCGAAAAAACAGAACGTTCGTTAACGGCCCCTCTGATTCTCGATGTCGTCGATCGGGTTAATTAACGGGAACGATTAGCGGGAGACGCCGATTAAAGTGGCACCAGACGCGGTGTGATCGTTTGAATTGGAAATTTTCGACGGAACTCGCGGTGGGAATTTATGGCGGGAAATCTCGCGCGGATCGATTCACCAGAAATTCCAGGCGCAGACGTTCACCGCTTTTCCAGACTTTTAAAAGAAACGATCGTTTAATTTCTCCTCTTTTCGCCAGTTCTATTGTTTATTCCAGCATTTACTAAAATTAGTTATTAACAGCGCAAGTAAAAGAGAAAGTTGTTCGTAGTTTAATTATGTAATTTAAAATTGTGAACGCGGAAGTTTGTCGATGTCTTTTGTCTTTTGTTCGTTTGTCTTTTCTTTAACTCTGCTGTTCACTTGAATTAATTATCATCATTTGTCGCAAAACTCATTTTGCAACTGTGGTTTTAACGGTGTACGGAGATATTTTCCCGAAAGTGAGTGTAAAAAGTTTGAAATAAAAGTTATTTACTAATAATTGAATTTAAGAGCACGTGTTACGTGAACGGAGAACGACGAAGTGGAGACGAATCAAACGCGGATTACCGTGAGCCTATTCTCAACAGAATTTCAGACGATGCTTTTTGAAAATCTAAGTTATCCTCGTTCAAAAGTATTAAACGGGGACCGGGGATATATATTTCTTATCCACGTAAAACTCTTATAAAACTCTTACAAAACAGTATTTTTCTGTAACACGAAAATTAGCCGCGTCAGCGTATTAAAGAAGATAGAGGAAATGCTAAAAAATTCAAACTGAAAGCTATATTCGAACGTAGTATCGCGAGATTAGCATTTAAATTACATTTCCCATCTATTTTTCCAAGCAGCGTCAAGTAAACTTCTTCAAAAATATAGCAAAGGTTGCTTAATAATCATGAGAGGAATTACAATGAATAATATATTTAACAATTATAAAATTCACACTATTCGCGTTTATCCGAACTTACGATTGTATAGCTAACGATAACTAACGACATTTGTACGAATAATATAAAATTTTAACAAAAACGCGTAAAATTTATCGTGTTCGTGTTCTCGGTTACAGATTATATTATTCTCATTAACGAGGGAAATGTTAATTAGATTCGAACAGACCGTGTCGAAATCTGTTCGAACAAACAAAGCTCCGTAACTCTAACAATCAGCCACGTTCGTAGCATTGACAAGATATCTCGATTCGCCTTTAATCTCGACGTGTTTCGCGATATTTCACCAAATATTCCAGCTAAATACTATTAATATTGTCCTCCTTTTACGTTGGTAGATATTATTGATTGTTAGTCGGTTTGCCTGGCGTATGCGTTAAAGTACCCAAGGGCTTAAAGTGGTTACGATATCGGCGAGCAAGCATCAAATAGGTAGCCGATTAAATCGGGTTCTCTGGGGAGGAAACCGAACACGAGTAAACAGAATATTCAGGATAGATCCTGAAGCGAGATTTTCACGTTTCTAGTAAAGAAAAAAAAAAAAAATTCTCGATTTTTACACTTGCTGCTATTTTTTTTATGCAACACAATGTTCTACTATTTAAACCTTTTTTATAATAAATTCTTGCCGCAGCTTATTTTTTACCTTTCCTTTAACTTCAACATTTTTTAATTTAAGCGTTCACAATTTTTTCTTTCTTCTCCCCTAGCTTTTTTACTTCAACTCTTACAAATTTAATTTTTGCCTTTTTTTGCGCCTTTTATTGCTGTTCTCCGGTAAAATTTATTACTTGCAAATTTCCTTAACCCAATTTTTTTTTTTAAATCCTCTCGCTGTTTTTAATAGGAACGTTTTGAGGTCGCGACGTCGAAAATACCTTAAACGTAAATATTACTTCGGATTGAAATTTACTTACACGAGCGAAACAAATTCTTCGAATTTCTATCTCATAAACCATCGATGAAAAATAATTTTCCGTAGATAAATCGTATTGAGGTTATTTTAACTTTCCGTGTTAAAGCCGTTAAAGTGTCAATAGTGATTCATCTCTAACTAGCTGGATGTACTATCTGCAGTTATTTATTGTCGTCTAGTTGCGCCGAGACCACGTATTTTAACCGTTTCAAGTCCTCCAGGGCATAAATGCAATCTGCACGAAGATAAAATTTTAATGGAACGCCAATACTGTCGATGATTCGACAAATTCCACCCTCTTTGAATGATGCCGCGTGGAACGAGCTATTTCGAATCGAGCTTATTTCAAGTATTTGCCACGTGATGTATGTAACTTGTACGCGAGACACTCGTGTTCATCACGTACATACATACATTACCTTGTTTCGGATAAGATTTTTCACCGGAGACTTTATTATTTCGCATTTATACATTTGTACGAATGTACGCATCCATGGAAATAACGAACGGACACTTGTACATTTCTCTTTTGAAATGATTCAAAGCAACAAAAGCACGTAAATCTTAAACATTTTCAAAGAAATCTCTTGTCAGGCAAAAATTGATTAATACAGCACGATAACGAAAACGATCGTTCAAATGTTAGACAAAAAAAATCTGTTTGTAAAACCGTCGGGGTAACCAAATAGATTGAATTGTTTAAAAAATGTTTACAGAAACATTTGGTGATCGAACATTTTGCTTGTGGAATAATTCGTGTTAAATTTAAATTACATTTACAGTTAACTAAATCGAGGTTATTATATTTAACAATTAAAATTCGATAATACAATATTCCAGAATGTGAAATTTCGGATTACTTCGTACTAGAAATGTAGAACGCACGAAGATGCTTTCCGCAAAATTAATGTTGTTTCTTGTTTTGAAACAGCAAGCCTATAGCATAGAAATTGATTAACATTTCGCTTTTCAATTAATATTTCATCAATCGACCGGTACCACGTATAACGAAAACGATAAATTCCAACGTTAAACGAAATATTTTTTGCGATATAATTGAAATTATGAAATAAATTAAAATCACTTAAAAAGGAAATGTAATATATAAATGTTCGCAGGAAAATAGAAAAAAACTCAATTACGATCTTACAGGTGCGGTACAAAAATCAAATTGCCTCCGTGCATATGTATATGTACGTATAACGATATCACGTTATGCCACGATTTAATCAAGCCCGTATAGAACGTTTTCGTTTAGAAAGGAGCCACGATGCGGTATTGTCGGAAAAAAAGCTAGCAGATAACGAAGCGTTTGCATAGGGTTTTCGGATAATGGGAATTCGGATAACAGAAGTTGTTCCCAACTGTGACTCGCACAGATTGTTCGCTATGACTCTGCGAATAGAGCAAACCTGTTACAACGAAGAAATTTCTGTTTCGCAATGCAGATTTTTCGTTCGGGAAAAGTGGAATCGCAAGAAGCTAAGTCGAAACTAACAACGCGTTCACGACGATACGACACGACGCAAAGACGCTAGTAAATCCTTCAAGGAAGATGGGCAAATGTTACTGACTGCTTCGGAGATTCTCATTGCGTAGCAACATATTCTGCGGTATCAAGGAGATCGGTCTATATAGCAGGCGGTGCATAAATAAACCTACGACATTTTCCTCCGTACTGCGACAGATTTTTTTTTTTTTTTTTTTTATAAAGAGCACACGGTATTCAATTACTTTTAACTGAAATTTCTAATCTATAGCGATCGGAATTTTATCGCTTTACAGTGCGTATAGCTAAATAGTTGAATTTCATATTTCGAAAGGAAATCATCGAATGTGATGTAGTTTCATACGAGTTCGGCAATTCAGTGGCACACAAATTTTTAGCAATTTTGTTATAGAAAATGAACATTCCTGTTGAAGTAACTCCGATGAACATGCTTGACGTCTTCGGAAAGGTCATTATTTTACACGATGTTACGTTCGCTTTAACTTGAATTTAAAAATAAAGAAATAAAATAAGAAATTCAATTTATAATTTATATTCTCGTGTCAATTTATTCCTTCCAAATTATCGCGAATCTTCTGAATCAATGACACCCCCTGCAATGTTAATTCCACGTACGTTTCAAAATATTTTGTTATTCACGTTGCTTGAACTTTCGGCTGCGTGAAACATCGGTAGGCATTTATGAACTATCCCGTGTAGCAGACCCGAGAACACCGTGGAAATAATACAATGAAATTGATTCAGACTTCATGCGCGGAATACATTATCGAAATTTCCGTGGGAAACCGCGGCAGCGGAGCTAGCGTCAAACTATCGACGAATTTTTTCCTTCAGTCAAAAAAAAAAAAAAAAACCGTGCTTATCGGCGCGGGAAGCTCTAATGAAAAATACCAGCTGGATTGATTTCCACCCCTATTGAATTCTTCTCGACGTGAATATCGATACGCGTTACTCGCGTATCTATTTCGGGTACAAAACTTTGTAATGGAGCCGTTGAAGTGCAATTCCACACCCACGTTGGACCATGGGTTTCGAAATACTCTGGATCGCTACTATTATGGTATTTAACTCCGCTACGATTTTCAAATTTTTACGTGCTAATTTCGTTCTACTTTTGAGAATTAAGGAAATTGTTAGCATTTGAAACAAAAAAAAAAAAAAAAACAAAACGTCGCGTAGAATTGAAACGACGATTGCTTCGTACTAAATTGAAAATATGTTTTAACGACAGTAGGAAACATTCGAAAAAATATCGACTCGAAAGTAGCAGCGTTACGAAACAAAATTAGTTATTGAAATAAAGATCTTTTGAAACGTTCGACTGTAGTCGAAAGTACAAATTACGTGGATAATTCTAGAGGAGAATCTTATCAACAGAAAGATAAAGGGAATTAATTGATGCAGTTGTATCTGAACAATTTGCGTGCGTAGAAAATATAATTAAGTCCTAGTGCATCTACTGTTCTAGCGAAATCGAGCTGCATGAAAATTTCATTATAAGATAAATGCGCACCGCGAAAGCTTCTGACGGTAAAACAACGTATCCTACGTCAAACGCCAGAGTATCTATTAAAATACGTTTGAAAAGAGTAACAAAGTTTTTACTTTTACGAATCTATTCATAAAGAGTAACCATAGAGAGTACTCTTAAATCTTATGTTACTTAAAATAGTAAAACTTTAGTCGAAACATTTTCTCCTATCGATCTAATCAACTTAATAGAGAGTTTTACATTCCACTTCGCACATTTAATTGATATATATATATATATATATATATATATATATCTTCTTTTATTGAAGGTTAAATCGTCAGGATATTTGAAGCTACTTGGGGAAAGGCAGATAAGGCAGTATTTGCAGAGAGAGAGAGAGAGAGAGAGAACGAGGGCAGATAACCAGGATACTGTCGCAAAAAAAAAAGAAAGAAAAAAAAACGAACTAGGAAGAGGAGAGGAAAGAAATTTTTTCTTTTTTGTCGGAGCTAATACCAAGGGTCGGTATATATAATCGCGGGAGGAGTGACCAAGGGATGATTCGAAGCCAAGGGTTGCGTCCCTTTGGGAGACGCCGAAACATTTTCGAGAAAACCGCCGACTGAAATTTTCATAAAGAGAACAGACCACCCTTCGTTGGTGAAAGAAATTTCTTATCTCAAGATTCGATGATAACTCATTTCGTGAGTAATTCATTTTTATTTTTTAGAACGTTTTATAGAAACCTTCGTTCGAACGAAACGAAGGATACGAGACAAAAGCCGGGGAATTATTTTTTAAACATTTTGATAGATATTAAAACAGTAGAGATATTCGTTTAATTTCGTTTCACTGTACGGAGAATTTTTTTATAAGAATTTAATATTTTTTATACGTGTAAATAAATAAAGTATGCGAAAAACAAGCTAGGGGATTAAACACGGTTTTTCAAATATTTTTCGAGCGCACTAATTTTCCAGAAGTTCTCGTCGTGCCTGAGGATAGTGGTTGAAAAGTTTGCCGTGCTATTTACGTTTCCACCGTATAACGCCGAAAAACAAAGGAGAAGATAATTAGGATTTAAATCCGAGCAAACCGTATAATCCATCGCTCGGCAGTAATAATTGTTTTAAAAATAATATTAAAGTTTTCCAATAATTTGTTTTTCAATATAAAATAAGACTACTTTTGAACAATTTCTCGTTGAAGAACATATATCTGTGGTTTTAGTCTAATAAAGATAACCTTTCGTAGCTTCCATCAAAAGCCACCGTTTTATTTCCATTATTTTCTTTTTTCTTTCTTTCCATCTGTTTCTGATATTTTCCGCAAAAATGACCCGACAAGACCTTGTTAGCCGATATCGAGTCATGGAATGAATTCTCGGTTCGTTCTATCAGAGTTATTTTTATACAGCATCGAATCGAACTTACGATCGTTTTACTGCACTTTTACAGCTCACGTTCGAAATCTTGCCAATACAAATTGATATTGATACTTCTGAATCCGAGCGTGATAAACGTCCTACTTTGACTATTCGACTGCTGCAAAAATATGTGATCGAGTTTATGAAATCTTAGTAGAAATGGAATTTAATAGGCCGCAGGAAAGCAAATATATAGCTTCAATGGTTTTTCAGCAGATCGAAGATCGTCAAAGGATTTATAATTTTCGTAGTAAAGCGGCGATGAAATTGCAATCTCAATATTGTGATTCAATGAGCTGGATAGTATCAATGATGCAGTGAAATTAATCGCCGAGAGGATTAATCAAAGCACAGTTACAATGAAAATTTATCATATGGCGTAACGAAACGCAATTAATTTTATAACGTTCTACTATCCTTTATGTCATCGAGTTTTTGTCGAATGTTTGAACAGCAGCGACGATAAACTGATACGTACATACCAAAAAGTCAGCGCGTTGAAAATTTTATGCGTATGTACAGCTGGAATTATCAATTTAAATTGACACAAATCCAGTATACTAAACAATCCGATCATAATTAATTACAATAACAAAAGCTTTGCGCTTCGATTTCGCACGTTGCAAATCATTTTTCCACGGCCTAACTTTCCAGGCGAAAGTTCTCTCGGAACTTTACCGTATCTCTTAATCCCATCATCGATCACCAAAGAACATCGTGAGTCATTGCTTCCGAAATTAGCATGCCTTTTCACAAAGGTTACCTCGCTAGCGGAAACTTTCCTCTTTGATGTTCATCGTCGAACGATTTTCAAGGCTCGCAAAAACAGAATGGGCAGCGGTTCACGACAATCAAGAGAAAATGAAACGTGTTCTCTATGGATGAAGCGAGATTTCTGTGCAAACGGAAACGTACATCGATTTTTTCGTTTGCAACGACGAACAGACAGAGACGGAGACAGAGAGAGAAAGAGAGACTCCCGAAGGAGTCTCCACTGTTCTGGTATACGTCATAGTGCGAAAGTAGAACCTTCTTTTTTTATCTTTTCATCTTCTTCTTTTTTGCCTTTTTAGAACAAAGGCGAGGGGAAAAGAAGAGGGAAGGAAGACGCGTTCCGGAGAGAGGGCAACGACGAGACCTCTGGCAACGCGGAATTATCGTGCACGCGTTATCGACGTTAATTGATCGATCCCGCTCGACTCGAGAGATTAATGAAGCAAAAGCTCGATGCGGTTCGGTGAACGGTGTCGCGAAAAGGCCTCGACCATGACACCGGAACTCGACGTCGTTGAATGAAAGAACAGCGTAGGATCGTGTTGCCGGTGACCGCTAATGGCTGGCACTCACCGAATGAAGCACACTTGCCTTTCGTTACAACGCAACTCGTGACTTTGAAGGAGAGTGACTGGTCTTTATTGGTTTTCATCGAATACCTGTGCAATTTGCGACACGGTACGGCGCGGCGCTTGTTCAATTTTTATCGCCAGATTAACAATATCGAGGCAATTAGAACGAAATAGGATATGGCGTTGAACACCGGACCGTTATGAACACGATCAATAACAAAAATTGGAAACGGAGAACTTACGACGATGAACCAGACAGCTCGCGGACTTTTTCCAGATCTCTACGGTTTTGCAAATTTTCAGATCTTCGTTTCTTCCTTTAAAAATTTTCTTCTCATATTCCATCGTACATCTCAGTTTTTTAACGCTTTCGCTCTTTATCTTCCACATTCGTCGATTAACGATTAGTAGATGTCGCATAATGATATTTTGCTTGAAAGATAGAATCGACGTTACGATCAAACACGCGTAACGTTCGACGCAGCACAATTGCAGAAAATACAATAATCCTATATAATTTATTTATTCATGGATATACCGTGGCGAACAAGAAAGCGCTCTCAAGCCATTTAGTTGCCGCGAGAGCGGTTTAGAAGCACCGTTTTAGCCGAGAGCGAAAGATGCGTGTTGGCAAGTCCAAGAAATGGCATTGGCGAATTAATTATTTGTAATTACTTGAAACTCCATATTTTAAAACAGCGTCGGAATTACACCGCTGTGAATAGAATTTAATTTTAATGCAATGAAATATCGAAGTTGTAGATAACAAGGAAAGGAAGTATTTGGATCCCGGAGAATTACAGAGTAACACGCGGACGCGAAAATACGAACGTAATCTATCGCGTGGTCTTGCGTCGGATAAACGACGTCGAATCCGTTCCTGTGAAGTAAAAACGAAATCTTCCGTAATGGTCCACGGAAACTCGAAATGGCTCCCGGTTGGTACGTTTAATTCCAGTTCCGCGCGAAATTAGTATTCACAGGGTGAGCTCTAGTTCCCCGAAGTTATTATCATACGATAGGAACATTCGTATCCCGGACATTGATTTATTAAAGCAACCGATAACCATGAATTAGTTACGCGTAACGCATGGCTCTGCCTCAATTGCTCGACTAATGGGGAAAAGCTCGAAGGAATGCCATTTTTCTGTCCTTTTCTCTTCTTTTTTTTTTTTTTTTTCATTTCATCCGTGACGAAAGTAATAAAACTAGCGAAAAGAATCGATAAAATTATTTCACCGGAGTAAACCGAGAGGAAATTCTATTTTTGCGTGAAACCGCCGACGAAATAGCGAAAAATTGAACCGTTACGTTCGGCTGGAATTTGCACGAGTACCAACGCTGGTAATTTTTTAAATTTCATCGATTGAAATTGTTTCACGAGTGAGATGATCGCCGATGTCCATTGCTAGGACACGAGATATCGTTTTAGCGTGTCCATTAATCCGTAATATAGAACAGATAGTTTACGCGAACCGATTTCGACTATTATTTCCGAGAGAATGATATTAATCGCGAAAATCTATTAAACTTTAATGTCGCTGCTGTTTTTTTGACGATCCCGCGTTACAGTAACGCGAAAAGATCGCTTCGTCGATGTATCGAAATAAAGAGTCGTTATTGGCCGTCGTATAAATTCTTAATTATCGTTTTCATGGTGGAAAACGAGATACTTTATTGCTGTTAAACCGTGTAGCAGAACACGATTGCTTCCGTCTTCTTTTATTTTCTTTTCTTCTTTTTTTTTTTTTCTTTTCTAATTCAAACGGCGAAGAATGCTCCGGACATCCACGTATAACATCTTTTTACGAAATACGAGAGAGGCATCTGATTTAAGAGAAAAGTTGAAGATATAAAATAGAAGACGTTGGCGCTTTGGAAAAGTTAGAGAACGAGCGAGATATGAAAGTTGGCTTGTCCTTGGTTCAAGCTTTAAAGTGAAAAAGAACATTCTTTGAAACTACTTCGTTCTCTTAATCTATATAATGAGAATATGTAATTTAAAGGGTCGTATCTTAACTATGGTTAAGGGGCTTACATCTTAATTATTTCTTTCGGACGCTAAGAATCTAACAGTGGAAGAAATTTATTGCGAAATTCTATGGAAACGATTTCGAAACTTTTTATTACTTCGCTCGATTTCCTATCTTTCGATCTTAAAAGCTTAATTCTATTTCTTCTACACATATACACAGTTATAAATCGTGGATAAAAAGAGAAAGAAAATATAAAAGAATTATCTTTGAAACGATTATACTAAATATTATACTAGCGTAAGAAGAACGTCATCTTCGTAAAAACAGAGAAACATAGAAAATAACGTACTGTACTACGTCTTTGAAATTTGTAAGAGAGTACACAGTGTTCAAGTTCATAGGATGTTGTAATCGTCGGGTCTGCCAACTGGAGCAATTCTATTTCGCTTCGTCGAGGGAGTACAGACTGCTTCCTTCCTTTGATCCTTTTTATATCTAAAGGAAAAACGAGCCAGTTAGAAGAGAAGGCTCGTATTCTAAGCACGTGTTGACCTATTTCCATCGATTAACAATGAGTTATATAGCTCTATAAACCTTCGTACTTTGACGGCAAAATGGCGCATCGACCAGGGAACCTTGTCGCGCTGTCTGACAGTGATCGATTAGTATCGAGTGCTGACAGATGATCGCGATGAGCGCTTTGCTAGACAAATTTTTATGCGTTCGAATTTCTCCTCGAAAGATAGAAACAAAGAAACTTTAGTAGGACAACGATCAGACAAGTATCAGTCGATTCTCTGTCTAGAAATTTCGTCTATATTCGTAAGCAGCGTTTTATCAAGATTTCTTTATTCATATTTTCTTCGGCATTTTTACAATTTATCATATACTTTTAAATACTATTTTAACGCAGACACGGAGGAACATCGATCTCCGCTTAGAAATCCAAAACTCGCGAATAATTATACTCGTTACTGAAAATAATAGAGTTTGTTAATTTGTTAACGGGTTAAAACCGAGTTAACGGTGTTAACGACTTCAGATATGATGAGAGGTAACTGAATATATTTCATTTCAGGAATGGAAGAAACAGCAGGATATTTAAATCCTTCAAAAATAATTATTTATACGATGTACGTAAAAAATAAGTAAATAAGTAAATATATGTACAAAAGAAAATGTTACACATCGAAAGAACTCGGATAAAATCTTGAGAAAAAATTCTGAATGCAAAAAGACCTAAAGATATTTTAGCGGCAAGATCTGAAGGCTACGTACGCTTGCTACACGGTGGAACGTTGAAATTCCAGAATGTAAAATTTCGTCATTCGCGGAACCTGGATTTTCGTGGTATGTGTTCAGAAAGGCTTCTACATGCATCTCAAAGGAACTTCGTAGGACCAAACGTCATCTGCATACTCGATGTACAAACTGTACTACAAACGAGATAAAAAGACCGACGTTCTTTCGGTGAACGTTCGCGCTGCAAATACCGTAACGAGTGTAGCTCAACGAAAAATACTGATCCGATGCTACTTGGTTTCTTCCGTGTTGGTGCGTCGAGTTTTCTGATCCAAGCGATAAATGAATTTCCTGTCGATGTGAAGTACGAGATATTACGGTAAACAACGATCGAGTTCACTTAATTAATCGATTGGAAGTTACGTGCGTAAAACATTTACATTGAAAGTAGCAGTGATCGTTTGAGAATAAACGACTCGCCCGTACAATTCTTTTTATTCCAATTGTATCAACGTATTAGGTTTCTCATAATAATTAAAGCGTCTAGTCACTATATTCGAGAGAATATATAATTACTTTGAAAATTTATTAAAAGCGAAATAGTCTGCATACTTTCGTAAATAGGTTTGATACATAATAATTTAATATAATTTGTTTGAAATATTCTAGTCCCTTTTCTAACACAAAGCAGCATAATAGAGTCGCGATGAAGATAAGTCCTCGTAGCCCGACGAGCATTCTTAAAAACGATTGAACGTTGAACGAAAAAATCCACCCACTAAATTCGTTCTTTTCTAAATAACTAAACCAATGAATGATCAAGCAGCGATCGGCAAAAGACGCACGCGCACGTTCGTTCTTCGTAGGATAAAATCGTTTGCATTGTCATTTACGTCTACCATAAATTAACGAAGTAGCGCCGTAGAGCAAGAGTAGTACATACATGGAAAGAGCAGGTTCATATCGTAAATTACTCTATAAAATTAATCTGACTTTACCACAAATTAAAACAGCGAACCAGCCAAATTTACCAATCAACCGACGCTCCTTGTCAAGCAAGAAGTTCGCGTAACAGTTCTCTGTTGTGCTCGGTTCAACAGGCCAGCCAGAGCGGTTCGTTGACCCTTCTAATTACGCGCGACCACTTAATCAGCGCCGATAAATCAAGGCCCGGAGGAACGAAACACACGCCTCGAGCATCTTGTTGCCACGTGAAAAGCGGTCTGGCAACACGGAGGAAAGAACGTATCGCGTTTAAGGCGTGTACGATCGGACAAAAAGGATGACGTAATGGAAATAGATATCGACGAAGTTTAATCGAACCACTGTGCAACAAACGGCATCGGTATGCACGATAGGTGTAAGAGGCTTCAGATATTGGCTGGCGAACGACAGTCGGTTGTTGCATTCAGAAGCGGATTTGCGCGGATCATTGTTATGGGTTGCTTCGAATCGTCGGCTATACGACAGTATCCAAAGTTGCATCCGAAGTGAATATGCTTCGTTCCTCTCCTAAAAGTGAGTTTATTCGCTCAAATTATTACATGTAATATACAGTCAAAACTAACTCGCACGATGTTAAACGTGAAAGAGTAACTTGTCAAGAATTAACGCCTCGAAAATTGTCTCGATCACAGGCGTTCGTTTGCCTCCTCTGACCGATTCGACGGACGTCATACGCTCGAATTTATTTGATATATATTCATGTAGTACATCGATTATTTGCCAGATAATCGAAATTCATACGTAAATTTCTATGTTTGACGAAACTTGGTTGGAACTTATTGCCACTACCTATTCGTTTATTTTTGTCCTCGACTGTACTTATTTATCGCGAATTATTTCAGCGACGCGCCTGCCGGAAAAACTTCGCGTAGCCATTTTAACGGTCATAAAAACGGCAACTCTCGAGGGAACAGCGTAATTAAGCGCGGTAACGATACCCACAGGCTTATTCGTTTCACCCCTTTGTTCCTGCTCGTGGCCGTCGTGGTTTGGCTCAAGGGGATTTAACTGACAATTTTTACTGTCGCAATGAATGCCTCCACTCGTCGTACACACGCCCCCGGCATGGCCCTCTCGACGACGGTTCAACTCCACTCTCGTTCAACTTGTTCGCAGGCAACCGTGAAAACGGCGGGTTAACTTGTTCTTCTCTGTGTGACTTTCGTATTTACCGAGTGTAAGGAAATAAGGGATGAAAGAAGGGATGTTTGGTCGAAAGATTATAGTCGTTAGCCGATGATTGGTGGTATGTAAGAGAGAAAGAAGAAAGAGAATCGCGATATTTTAGAAAGTTAAGCATTGTTTATAGCGCGTTTTCAGCCATTGGACCAGATAAATTGGTTACCATGATTGTAACGAATCGAAAGGGTGTTACAAGTAGGAAGGATAGGAACGATGAACGAAAGCATCCAGGCGATTTATTCTTCTCTCGCTTGCTGATGCTTCATGGAGGAAACGGTATTGTTAGTAGCATGTACCCTCGTTTTACAGATACCTAGGTACATCCTTAAATACGTTCTGTTTCGTTCGAACAACACAAGTTGCTCGTAAAATTGAGTAAAACTGCGAAACATATACACATATCTCTGTCGATTGAAATTCTTTCGTAACTTAACTATGAAAATTGTTTTTCACGCGAAAGATTTATCGCAAACTCGTAATATCGCCGCTTTCGAAACATCCTAACCTAAAAAGTAATAATACCGGACTATGTTGCAAAAGCACCAGGAAGATTCTAAAATGGTCCGGAAAAAATTCTAAAAATATGCCTATAAGGTACTATACGCCTGCGTGCTTATGAGCTTTCTGTTTCGTTGTAACGCAAGCAAAATCTGAAGTTGGGAACTCTTCGTTGAACACGACCGTTGCCTATCCGCAAGATGATACTCGTACGTGAACAAAGTGATCTATCTCGCGGTAACCAGCCTTATTTACATGAACAGTTTCTGCTCATCTCGACCAACTCTACTCCTTTATTCGACGACCGATCTTCTGTGTAATGCGCACGTAATGGCCACGGTGGGAAAGGTAAAATGTTTTCAAGTGGAAACCGGTCGAGCGGATAACGAGAACGACGTTCGAACGTGCAAATTTCAGAAGACTCGAACGACTGTAAGAATCGTTAATTACTACGAGCACGATCACTCGTGCACGACGAGCGGATGACAAGGCGAGGTTTCGCGCGTTTCCAAAGAGAACAGCTTTCCGAAAGCTCGTCGCAACGGTGTTTCGTCACGTCACGACGCCAGACGCGAATAACACGCCGTCGTAAATCACCATTAATTTACGCGCGGCGAAAAAACAAATTGGATCGAGAAATTAAAAAGCGTTTGCCGTTTTGCGCGAATAATTATTGCCGGCCTTGTTTGTACCAAACCGTTCGCATTAATCTCTCCGCCTCGGTGGATCATCGTTATCCAAGCAACGTAAAGGATTCGGAAGAGCAAGAATTTACCGCGAGGTATAATTTTACAAAGTGTCGCGACTTTCAGACTCGTTAAATACAACGCGGAGGGTGTGACAGAGATTCTTTGGAATCTTGAAAAACATCGATACCGGTGAAATATCTCGAAGATCAGGATTCCAGGTATTCGAGGAATTCGCTTTATTGCCGCAATAAATTGGAGAGCGACGTTGCATCGAAACAGAGGGAAAAACCGTGTGATCGATCAGAGGTGATGGAAGCGTCCGAGCTTTTTGAAGAATAGCCCTTTGAGGCGAACAAAAGAGATTCGATGGAAACTTGGGGACACTTTGCTGAAATAAAAGCAATTAATCCGTCGACGATGTTGGAAATGTTAATTCTGCGATTCTTTTATGCAGCGTTGAGCAGCGTACGGCGTCGCCTGTAACGCTGCAACACGGATTAGCCGGCGATGAGTTTGAAGCGCGCGCGAAACGTCGAAAACGCGAACCAGCCGTCGACAAATACTTTTTCTGTAGCGTCGGCGCTACACGTTTATCGTAATATGTGATTTTTCGACCGTGATACCATCTTCTCACCCGTCTTTGCGAGTTTTATCGCTTGCTAAAATTTCATTATTTCCGCTACAAAGTTTACGTCTAATTAAACCGGAATTGTGATCACACTTTACGTAGTTGCTAATTGCAACGTACGTATTCGAGAGAAAGTTCACGTTACACCGAGTGAAACAGGGAATTCCAGCAGGGAATCGAAGTCTGACAACGGTTGATTCGAATGCTCGTTTAACTAAGCGATGCGATGGTACACGATCGTGCTGTATAATGTAAAACATTCAGCCGGTTTCCATTTATTCGCAACTATTGATACAGATGTGCTCGTACGGTGTACCAAAAATTGCAAACTGCTACGTGTTTTCCATAAAACGGCGAATAAAATATTTAAAGCTTCGATAATCAGCCTACCTTCGTCTCTATTTCAATTCCGTTGGGAAATAATAATTTATCTGAACGATTCGGTATTTTAATTATATCCCAGAAATTATATATTCCTTCGAAATATTACATGTGCTCTGAATTACTGCGGAATTAACAATGCAACCGTTGATAAATCGGCAAACGAAAGCATATTTTAATTCTCCGTCGGAACGACGTTTCGATTCGAAAGTTGGACAATTAATAATCAGATCGGAAAAGCGATAACGGAATTTATCAACGGAGCCTTGGCGCGGATCCTTTCCAAGCGTAATTGCCACCTTTCGAACGGTTTCTGGCAAAGATACACGATCGAGTGTCGTGTCACACGCGAAGGGAATCGATACCCGATTGTCTCGGCATCCAACGGTTTTCCGATTATAGAAACTGTTATGATCAATCAGCTTTACGTGTTTCGTGTGACGTTAATCCGTTCGTTTCGAGATTCCGCCGGCTGCTTCGACGATTCCGGTCGACGTTTATTTGTACGTGGTGAATTTCGCAGGAACCGCGAGTTCGCAACGGCAACACGATCGTTTCAAATACTGGACCGCGATCATTTGTCCCAGAGATTTGCTCGTTAAATCTCACGTAAACCAATTTTGCTTGAACATTTCATTGCGTTGGAAGTTTCGCAACGAACACGCCGTTATACCCATAATGGGTGAAATTTTTGGCGCAAACTCGCGGCGTAAATCGCATCACCATCCTAAACCATTCTTTAACGAGGATTTTGCATTTACCAGATTTTCACGCGCAGATTCGTTGTATTATTTTCTTTGAACTATTTGGCTATAGCTTGGCTCCCTATAATTATTCTTTATTTCAAGTAAAACGGAACACGTAGCGCTTATATACGATACACATATACTCACGAAGGTATTAGAACTATTGGGATACTAGAAGTATTAGGAAAGTTTTACGAATGTATATATCGTGCTTCTTAGACGAAGCTTTTTGAAACTTTATTAGCGTTATAACGAAGGAGGACCGTGCTAATTACATTGGTAGAGTTTGAAATAAATCCTGAAAACTAAATAGTTTGTATAAAATTAATATCTCAAGCGTATAATTAACGCCAAAGACGGTCTCATTAAACGTCGTAACTCGTCGCTAGTAGTATAACTATTTTCAAATATTTTCATTATTTTCGCACTCGTGACAAATATCTCGTAATTTCTGATTCTTTTCGCCTTCGTTCCACATTTTATCGATACAAGCACGATGATCGTGTCTCGTTACAACGTTAATGATATTTGAAAATGTTTTCTATAACGTATGTATAATATGCGTACGTAACGCGTATACCAAGTAAGACGTTAAATCAAGCGAACGGAAGCTCGATGGGAATACGATCATCGGATATCCTCGGCGCATAATGAACGTCGAAATATTATAGAAGAACGAGATAATAATGATTCTTGTGGAAAGTAAGAATTAATCTTTTTAACGACAATAGATACGTACGTGGTACATTCGCGTCGCTTCGGAAACATAACTAAACGTTTGCATAAATGTACGACGTTCGTTACCGCGACGAATGAATTATTCGAATCGAATCTTCGTTGCCGAGTAAAGTATTTACAAGAATACTAAACCCTCTTTCATGCTCGAATTACGTGCATCGGACAAAGTTAAATCCCTTGAAATAACAGCTTCGAAATTTTCCTGCTCCGTGCTTTTAGCAAAAAAAAAGCGATCTAACCCCTGGCACGTCGAAGTTTCTATAACTGCAGATATTCTCGGAATGTGATCTTCGAAAGTTACACAAAATTACGTTGAAAAACAAAAAAATCCTCTGAAACAGATAAACGTGAACAATAAAAAGGCGATTCTGGGATCAATCGCCAAACCCAAATTATCTGTTATTAAGATTAAGATGTTAGAATCGCGAGAGAGTATAATATTAATTATAATTACGAAAGTAATAATTGATCCAAGACGTACAAGCGGCTATGTATGAGGATGAAAAAAGAAAAAAAGAAGAAAAAAAAAGATAGAACCAATTTCAATTTCATCGTCAACGTTCCGTCTTCCGTGAACCACTAATAATACTTAAACGCCATCGACGATAGAATGAAACAACGTGGAAAACAGAAGCGATCAGTGTCGCGATTCCTGTCACGTAACGCGAAGAGAAGATGCCAGGAAGTATGCGGTACTTGAGTCAATCGGTGGAGATATTTTTTCTGCTCGACGAATGATTGTAACGCGACACTGACAGAGTGACACGATCGTATCTCCCTTTCCACTTTCTGAGGGTTGTCCGCCCTCGTCTGCTTCGTACGTTTCTCAAAAAGTCAACAGAATCAACTATGTGCAACATGGCAACATCGAAGTTCGTTCACGTCCCGAGAAGCGTCACTACCGAAATTCAATTCGTTGTTCGCCCTCATTTTCGTTTTCGTTTCACGTCTTTGTATCGGGACAAAAGGACACTTCAGTTGTCGAAACTTCTTCTACGGAACTTCGTTTGGGGACTGAGGCTCGGCACGATAGTCTGAATCGTTGTAAAGCAACGAAGCTGTTGACGAAGAATTTAAATTCTACTGCGGAATTCGCCGAAAGAGGAAAATTCGTCGTCGTCACGGTCCTTACACGCGTTTATAATGAACTCTCCGGTTAAACTACGCTTGACGCTTCGACGAAGCTTCGGCTTAATCGTGAACCATTCCCCGAGCTTGTACTAGGATTACACGGTCTCCTGTCCTCTATAGATACAGCGACTGTTTCCTCTTGCGAGCAGCGGAAAATAAATTCGAGGCCGAAGCCACGAAATCGCGTGTAAAGGTGAAATTCGAGGGCTTGGTTCTCCGCTTCGATCCGAGGATTGATCGAAAATCGATGGACTTGGTCTTTAAAGTCTCGTTAATAAAGGAGTTACGCGCATGTATCTTGTTGATGTATCGTTGCTCCACTAATCGTACAGATTTGTTCAAGTTTTTGCGCAGATTCTCGTCGAAAGATCATAGTACTAAAAAGTGCGAATGGACGGAAAATACGCTGATTTTAGGCTGACTCGATCTCTGCGATAATTCGATAACGACTAAAATGTAATTAACAATAAAGTACAGATTGCCGATGATTTGAGAAATAAAGTAACGTTGGTATACGAACTATGTAGTATTGCAGCAACATTATCCTCCTGCAAAGAATATAATAAAAATGGATAAAAGGATCGATGGAGACGACGAGAAAGACGCGTGTCGACTACGCAAGATAGAAACTTGCGAAAATGGAAAATAAAATACTACGAAATAATCTGTATGTATGGTGGAAACGGAGAAAAGCAGACTGACAATTTTTCTTTAGACTTTTAGATTAACAGGTTTTCGCGTTATGTCTGTTATGTCTGTAAAATCAAAGTCGTCTCGAACCTTGTTAGAGCAGTCTGTATCTTTGTGTTGTACTATGTACAGTTGTACTATGGGCTTATCCTTACATGTAATCAATTACATCGATGTAATGCGGAAATGGAAAACTACGTGGATCGGTCGCGACAGAAGACTGAATTTGCGTATATACACAAATATGATAGAACGACACACGACATCGACCAATAACCAATATCGTGAAATTAATCCACGAATTATCCGATTGGATCACGTTATGCCCCGTTCTACTTGGCCTGACGTAAAACTACGTAACAAATTGTTACTATACTTATTCATATTACACGCACGATTAAATTTAATTAATTAATCTTCTTAATAGAAATTTATATACTACGTCAAACAGTATGATAAATCCATTTATGAACAACAGAGTAATCTGATCGCATCAATTACAGAATTTACCTACGTATTCGATACTGCATTCTCGGACAATGAACCGCAATTCGTGGCTATGAATCAGAAAATACAATCAACGATTTAGCATGTAATCGGTTGTAAACACTACGTGTTTGCTATGTAGTAATCTCCTAAAAGCGTGCTAGAGGCACTAGCAATATTATTTCCGTCGATTCTGCCGATACAATATTTTATAATTACTTGCTATTAACATGGAACAATACCATGCTAGAAACTTTCGTAATTTCAACTTTTTGTTCGAATCGCGTTTCTTCGTAGCTGCTGTCACAACACCAGTTTTAGTTCGAAGGTAAAACGCTGAATAAAAACGCTGTTAATTCATAGAATTTTTCCTACAACAAAGAACCAAACTTCCGGCTATTTATTTTTCTTCGACGATAAGAAGCGAATAAATTGACTCGTACAGCATTAACCATCAACGTTTTCTCCTTGAGTCGCAAAGATCTTCGAACTTTGTTCTTCGATGGAATAGCAACGACTGCAACGTAAAAAGAACGATCGTGCCGAACCGATAAAAAATACGAATTAAAATTAAAATGAAAGAGGAAAATCGTGAAACTTGTAGTGTATCGCGAATCGGATATTCCATTAGGATTCGAGTTTCAGCCAACTTGAACACTGGAAAATCGTTCCGCCGCGTTTTTATCGGCAACCTCGTTCGACCCAGCTACTGGCTACTCCTACTTTTTCCACCAACTCGAATCGACCTTCGCCTCTAATACGACGCGATACGCTATGCATTCGCGCGCCATGTAAATGTTTTTACTGGAATGGAATCGCGCAATCCAGACGAGTCTACATTTCGAGGAGACTGAAAAATCGTGTGAAATCGGACACACAGGTAGTTGCGTTCGTAGCGGTAATTGTGCTGCTCTTCAGCGTCCTGTTATAAAAGCGGCTATGCGACACCTTTGCAACGCGATACGTTACGAAGCCGAATTCCGATCCTGCTATCTGGCATCGATCAAAACTTGGCGAAAGGCAAACATCCCGGCGTAATGGTATACACGATCGTAAAAAGGCAAACAAACAAGGATTTCTTGTCGAGTCATGAGAGCGGAACTCGTAAATCTATATACGATCAAGAGGAAAACTTTTCGAATAGCCGAGTGCCAAGGACGAACGCAATTGTCCGTCTCTCTCGCGCTCAAGAATTGATGCGCGACGTCGATCAACGTTTTGCATGCCCGAACTTCGTACTCTATCTAAAATACCGTCGGTTAACCCAGATACGTAGCGCTCGACCGTCAAACAGCGTCTCGCGAAACTTCCTGTGAAAACATCTGTCTTCGCAAACGAGAACATCATCGAGGTGATCTATCATCGAGGAAACGACAACGTTCAAACATCCACGACGAAATCTCCTCTTTTCGTTCTACCCTTACGTTTTACCCTTCGAACATCTTACGACACGCGAAAGCTTTTGTCTTTTGTTTCTTTTTTTCTTTCGTTACGATTGCGAAAGCGACAGTGGAGCAGTTGCGAACAACTGCAACCCTTTGCCAATCACTGAGGGAAATTTCACTCACGAAATGTCGGACACGTACGTTCCATCCACGGCGTCCAATTGGAAATAAACGAGGCGTCGGGCCTGTCTGTGGAATTGCACGAACTCGCACTGCAACTTCGAAGACGCACGGGGAAAAACGAACGAACGAGCGAAAGTCGCCGAACCACGGAGTCGGGTGTGCGCGGATCGACGGAACGAAAGAGGCACCTCGAGGCGCCAGAGGCCAGTCGCGAAACGCGAACCAAACCCAACTGAAGTGCGACGTTTCTGTACCCGCGACCGCGCCCCCGCCATCACCCCCCTACCCCCATTAAAACCACCCGCGCACGCGTTTCGCTCCGGAAGTCGGATGCGAGGCTGCTCGCGTCTTCTTCTCCGAAGGTTGGCCACGATTAGCGCTCGACATTTCACAATTTTCCAAGCAGAAAGTTTAAGGGATCGGCTTGACTTCGTACAGGATATCGTTCGCATGGTTAGAGTGGAGTTTTCGACGATTTAGTCGCGCGAATATTGGAAAGTCAAATAGTTTAGGTGACTAACTTGAGATTAGAAGGCGCTGCAGTAAGTATTACAGGATCGAGATTAGCAAATACGGTTGTAAGAAAATGTGGCGTGAAATAGAGGCAGAAGCAACGGATAACGAACAAGTTAACGAACAGGATAGGCTACAGCTATCGTTTGTGAAGATAAAGGTAATATTATATATTCGTAGATAGATATAAGATAAACGTAAATTTCAACGCACTCGAACAGCTTCTTTCGTATCATATTGCGATGTACGTAGAAATCATCATTTTCTGGCAAAAGTTCGTTATTTGTTCGTTCAATTTGTTGGTTCGTAGCTGGAGACGTATAAATTTTTGTGAACGTCATGGAAGGAGCAAAGCTTTTACTTGGTGAATAACGTTGGTCCTTGTTGCACCAACCGAGCCAGACGCAAATTAATTACAGACTAAACGCGTAAATAAAATAAATAGCGTTACAAGAGTGTGTAATTGTAGGATTAAACTGCAAACAGGAGGTAAATAATTAAATATTTTAAACGTTGTCGCACCACGCCTCGAAATATTTTCACGTTAATCACATCCTTGTGACAAAAGCTTTCAACGGCTACTACTTTACGCGAACGATTATACATGCAGAAGCCACTATATTTACAAAACAGAGTGTTTTCTGCTATGGAGTCTGGTATAATCCCCTTCGTTACTTCTCGAAATGCTTAAAATTGTAAGGCAGGATAATTATCTTTCTTCGACGATCTCGCGGCTCATACTTTTAAAGTATACAGAATTACACCGAGAATTCATCTAGAAGAAATTATAAAATCTTCCAACATAAAAAAGGAATTGCTAATTTAATTAACTTGAAGTAATCTTCGTATTTCTATTAAAGCAAACAGAATTGTTTTACAAATGTTTGACTTAGAAAAGATTACAAAATATTTCAGCATTTGTACGTTACAAAACATTGGTATTTTTATTTAGCTTACAACGTTCAGATTTACTCAAATGATCGTTATAAATATAACAACATCAGGATGTTTCAATAATTTTACTTCAAAAGGGTTACCGATCGATTCGACCCGTGGCACTCGGAATTTGTTACGGAACTAATTTAAAAGAAACGACACGGACGTCTCGACAGCTGCTCCTTGAAGATGAATAATATATTTAACTTGTGTATAGAATTCTATTACGCGAGCGACTAGTTTTGATTTAATCAGCATGGAAAATGACGCATCCTCGGAGCGAACATTTTCATTAACTTTAGCTACGGGGCTTTCTTCGTGAAACGGTACATTCGAGCGCGCGGAACTTTCAAGATTTCGTTAATTTCGCGAAGAAACTTCGCGGATGCCCAGTTCGGGGGTAATGCTTCTCCGCGAGCGGATCTGGAGTGAGAGCAAAGACTTTAGAGTTTACGTAACAGACGTAGTAAAACGCGATTTCCGAATGGCGTGCATCCGCGACTTCGTACCCATTTCGATTTTCGATGGCAACCACTCGACAAGCCGCGATACGCGATGCAGCTCGTTTAAGTTTCCCGTCCTTCGTCCCATCATGCGTGAAACACCGACGCGGGGCATCGATTCCCATTCAAACGCATTCCGCAGCTACGAAATTACTTTTGACGTTCTACGAATTTTCCATGCTTTCTCGATGGGAGGAAGATTGTCGTGGAAATTTTTGTCTTCGATACAAAGCGGTATCGTACGATACTGTGAATAAATTACGTAAAAAAAAAAAAAAGAAATCGTTTACTATTAACGCTAGAATTATCGAAATTACAAATTTGTAATTCTTTATAGAAACTTTATCGACCGATGGCCGTGCATTTTGGGAGATTTGAATGATTTTTTAGTAAAACATATATCTAAACGGACGAAAGAAGAAGCAAGATTTTTTTTTTTTACAAATTTCATTGTTAAGTTTTATCTATAGCTATTTTATAGCTCATACTAGTTTCACGATGTTTTATCGATAATGGTATTAGCGCTAATGTTATCTTTAACGTTGCTTTAAAATAGAAAGTTAATAGTTACGATTAAATATTACCGTGAATTGAGTTTCACATTGAAAGGAAAGCTATTACAGTTGGAAATGAGAATTGTAATACAAGGTGAATTGAAAGAAGATGCGACGAGAGAGAGAGAGAGAGAGAGAGAGAATCCGTTCAGAACATGAAGAACACTTGAACGGTACGTCGACTTTAACGCAGACGGTTAAGTTAGAATTTACGAGTACGATAAGTGGTCAGTCATAAACGCTACCGTAAACGAAGCATTGCGAACAATCACCAACTTTAAGCGACTTCCTCTGCTTATTCCTAAAAGAGTATCTTATAACAGTGTCGCTTTCCCAAAGTACCGTACTTTCGATCATGAACGTAGAACTTATAACTGAAACTTATACACACGGACTTAAAAATATCGACAAACGTAGCACACGTATCGAGGATGTTAATTTAAAAACAACAAACAATATTCGATAAGATGCAATAACGTTCGGTACATCTAAAAACGATATTCATCTAAGAATTTAACTCGTATTATTGTTGGGACATGGGATCTCCATTAAATTGAAAGATTTCTTACCTGTTTCACCGAGAAATCGATACAGCCTTTCGCAAAGCGATTATCGCGTTGTCCTTGATATCCACCACTAACATAATGCAATATTAATGTCGCGGCAAAGCGGTAGGAAAGATGACGAAATATAGCGTAAATACGAAACACTGGAAATGCGATACGAAATACGAAATGAGAACAAAATAAGAAAACAGGTTGGTCCGCGGTAAAAGACGCAACGACAAATCGAGGGAAGGTATCAAAGTGTAAAGACGTAACGAGCGAGACGCGAGATATAGCCAGGCCGGCGTCGAAAGAGGAAAAACGAAGAAAATATGAAAAAGCGGGACGAAAATAATAATCCTTGAAACTTTTAAATTTCTTCTGTAAGTAATTTGGGAAATAATCGCCAAAGTTACTAAAGAGTTAATTGGACGTAAATAAAGATATGTATACCACTTAATAAGATGAAAAACGCAAGATCCACTGTAAATTCCTATTAAAGTATGTTAGACTCTTCGGCAAAGTACTCGACGAATTACAGTCGTAATTCTCGCAAGATAAAACGAGGCCAAAGAGTCACGTTCAAACATCGATATCCGATCCGTTTTACATTATACCGAAGAAACTTTTGGAATAAAGGATGCGTCTGTAATCCCCTTGAATAAGTAGTAGTTCCTGCCCAAACGACTCCGTCCGAAGCCATAACATATCATGTTGCGACACACGGTGGTAGTAAATCCAAAGTGGTCGTTAAATATTTAGGTAGAGGTACTGTGACTCGAAAAGCATTCGAATATCTACCGCAGAAACTTTTTATGAATACACTACACGGATTGTGGATTATACGAAATTCTTTGCGAAGTGTATGCTTCCAATGAATATCTTGCAACTTGTATATACGTTTTCAGATCCGTTTCAAATTTTCCTGTTATACTCACAATGGTCGTACTTCGTTACAGAGGTGATGAGATCTTAAAATGTTTTGTAAAATGCAAGTACAATTTTCTACGATACAAACACGTTATATAAAGTTTGCAGGAGTGTTGGAGTATTTATATATTAGCTTTCGTGTAGTTTAGGCGATTAGCTGAGAAGGTTCGAAACTACTGGAGAAAAGAGGTTCGAATATTATAGCAGAATTATTTTCGATGAAATTCTTCCATAAATTTGACCACAAAGAGGCTGCAGTTGCACTATGAAAGGATGTATTATACGTAAAGAATTTGGAAACTATCTAGGAGAGCTCTCGATAGAATTCACGAGCTCGATACTTCGGTCTGAAATTCCGTTCCAAATTTTATTCTAAACACGTCGAGAATAGTTTCATCTCGACAATTATTCGGTTAATTGACTAAAGAGCATTATTAAGTACGTAGTAATTAGGTACGTTCTTTCTAGAAGGTGAAACGTTATGGGGGCAATTAGGCGCGTTTAATTTTATCATTGACAATAGAATATCAACACCACTCGATAGAGAATAAACGTTTTATTTTAATATACAGAGCGGCGCGTGCATTTATGATATAAAGGGAAATATACCAATCGAGCAGTTGGACGTTTGTAAACATCGAATCAACGCGACTCGAATAAATAAATATTTCCATATTTATTGAAAAATATTGGTCGTGGCTCGCATCGAACACACGTATATGCTTTTGCGTAACTGTATGTGTACCTAATACTTTTCTGATCACTGTCGCTGTGCGTGAACGGCCATCGAAACTTGACGTTAATTGATACCGTGAATCAATTTGATCGACGTTTAACTTATTAAGGTGAAACAATACGTGAAAGTTTCGTAAAGGCAACGTTACGGAGAAATGGGAGTAAAGCGACGTAAACAATGTTTCATGACGTTGCATACTTTACACAAAGTACATAGATACTTTATAAAGAGTCGCTGTATGAATAAGAGACGGAAAAAATTTGCAGAATTTAATCTTTTCAAACTTTAGAAAATCACAGAATTAAGGTGAAGGAAAAAGCAACGATGAACAAAGTATGAAACAAATCCTTCGAATTCCCTTTCAAAACTACAATGTTCGCAGGATCTAATAAGGTAAATTGGCTAAAAGAAATTGTAAAGCTTATTTTTCTTAAGACGACGTTGTCCTATAACGAGTTAACTGGACAGAATTATTAGACGAAATTGCGAATAGCCTAAAATTAATGACTTTCCAGATGAAAAGCTTATCTCGCAAGGAGATACGGCGATAAATATCTCGCAGTATCCACGAACTTTTCCGTAGTTCACGATCTAGCAGGAAATCCCAGATTTCCCTGTCGCTCGATCTTGGCGATCTAGCTACGCTTTCATCTATTTTTCGGTTTGATGCAACGTTCGTCCCGTTTAACGTTCCACGGGTCCGAAGGAATCGCGTTAGACATTCCAATTTTCTCAAATCTAGCGATCGAAGATTAAGCTGCTGCGAAAGCGTTCCCGAGCATCCCGAGTTAAATTGTTTCAAAGAACGAAACAGGCTGATGTATTGGCTGCCAGTCTCGCTAATTAGCTAATCGTAAGTTAAAACGAATCCATTTCAAAACGATATTTTCTTAACTACACGGTGCCAGTTTTAACGTAATGTATATTCGTTTTCCCTATAAATTCGCAGCGCTTCTTTCCTAGAGGAACAAAGATAATAATTTCCCTAATGACAATAAGATTCCCTAAATAAGGAATCGATCGTTTAACTTAATCATCTCGAGTAATTAAGAAAAAAAAATATATATATATTAAAATAATATATTACAAGAAAGATTACGATATTTTATACAAAAGGAAGACACGTAATAAGATGTTAATATACGTATCTAGAAGATATCAAGAAGATTCAAGCTGTTTGAATATTTTTAATAAAACTTCTATACTTCCTGTATTAAAATTTCTAAGAATTGTAAATTTTCTACAGGATGATATTAAACGCATATACAGGGGAAGGTTAAAATATTAAATGTGATCCCGTATCGATCGAAGTGCGGAAATGTACGATTAACAAGGTGCACGCAGAATATATTACAAATAAATATGTCACATTTACTTCTCCCTCCGAGGAATCTTGATAACAAATATTGTCTGAATATTGCATCGTCGGAATAAGATATAACGTGATTATAATAATGGAAATTCGGTCTGAGGAACGGCAGGTCCATGAACATTTCACGATTAAGCCAGCAGCTTGTAGTTCACGGCGTAGAGTAACGTACTTGACGATAATATCTTGCGGAGAATAGATGTTCGGCATTTGTTACAGGAGAAAATATGTTACTCTATGTATGTAATAAAATACAAATAGTACTGCTGCGTTCATCGAACGATAAATTATCTATCGATGACAAACGTGATTTATTGTTCGTTTAAAAGTACAAATATGTAAGGCGTATACACGTTATAAATTACTAATAGCGTAAAGCGAAAAGCGTCACACGTTACAAGTATTGTGGCTTGATGGCTTTAACTATTTTACCGCAACATACACTCGCCCTTCTCATTCCCCTTAGAGATAACGTTTTCGTTCTTTATTCGAAAGTATGATTGTAAGGTATATATTTATTTTGGATTCCTTGAAATCACAATACAGGCTATTTACGCAAGAATACGCGTAACGGAAAATTAATACGATTAATTTAGGTTGCAAATAGAAGGAAAGAGATATTATTTTGGTAGCCGTCGCAAATAAGATTCAGATTCATGTCTGGATCAAGGTAACACAGATTAGGTTGCTTGTTATCTTCAAACTTTCTTATATGTACAAACGATAAATTCTGACATCTGACAGCTAAGCGACAGATATTTCCTAACCATTTTCTCTTTTCCCTGTCCTTCATCTTGTTATATGCGCCGAAGTCCTTGTCGTAAATCGTACAAAAGAAAGATTCGATGATCTTTAAAAATACGTCGTTGCACGAACAATTAGATTATAATTTAACTTAATTAATTAACGTAATTTAATATTAAAATATCGGTGCAAGTCGTATAAACGATAAATGAAAATGATTCGTACGTATGTAAAATGGTTAGGAAAATACAACAAGACAGTTCAGATCTGGTCGAAAATGCAAAGAAATTACGACGAGTACGTGAAAAAAGAACAAAAGATATTTTTCTCTGTATATTATCGTAGTGTATAAAGTAATCCTTATTCACGATACCCTTGGTACACTTATGCTTACTGTTGTACTCTATGTGGAGCCTTTCGTCATATTTTCTCGTCCTCGAGGAAACCATAGCTTTCCCTGTGAAGTAACATTTCACGCTACAACCGTTGCACATGGAAACCTAACTGTTTATTACTAATGTATATTTTCCGTATTGCAGGTGCAACGTGCTTTTCAATTCTCGCGATAATAGTCGGAATAAAATATTTTTCGACCTCTACGTGTTCCGGATATTTCCAATACTATATTCGAAATAAATGAAAATGATTTCCAGTTAAAATCGAATAATTTGAACGATTATTATAAATTGAATTTAAAACTTGGATAATTGCGTTAGTCCTACGTATAGGAATAATCAAACTCTATTATACGTAACGGTAGACATACTAAACGAAACTATAATAGTATTTCCGATTGCAGGAATATGATTAATGAAAGTTTCGCAAATACAATTTCAATCTTAATAATGAAATTGTACGAATAATAATCAAACGGAAGTTATTGAAATTGAAAAAAGGTATTACAAGACGACTGTCTAAAATCCGTCGTCCCATTGTGCTTTACGAACAGGAATTAATCTCGGGATAAAGCGGGTGGAGCAATCTTTTATTTACGCTTGTCGATTCTGCAAAAACGACTGCTTTGTGGCGGACATTAATTTCCCTTTGGACCGCTTTTCTGAGAGCACTTTGCAGAGCAACATGACTTTTGTATCTCTCCATATAATAGAGTATGTATGTACGATATCGGTATAAAAGGACTAAAAAAAAAAAAAAAACGGATAATAGGAAAAATGAAAATGCGGCAGGAATTGAATTCGACCAAAAGGACGATGAAATTACAAAATTTAATTTAGGCATCGATCAACCCTAACGAATGGACACTCGACGAGCAACAGACAAATTGTCTATAACGCTGAATCTGAGAAATCTTCTCTGCGGAAATGCATTAACAAAGCCGATAAAGGCGACGCAATTTTCGTGACCATATTGGTCAAAAAAAAAAAAAAAAAAAAAGAACGCACCGATTTCAAAACGCAATGTACTCTAGCATGTCGACAATCAAGTAAAATGTTCTTTAATGCGTTATCGGATTGCGTTCAGCGAGTGGCGTAAGTTTATGGCTAGCTAGAAAGGTATTAGCTCGTAATCAAGGTTCTCAAGCTTTTAAAACGCTCAACTCCATATAACAGAAATAGAATCAGTTAAGATACCAAAAGGTTAGATTTGGATTCAAAAACATTTAATCGCTGCTAATACGTTTATCGCGTTCAATAACATCTGAAGGTCTCTCGAGTGGTCCTCGAACTCGCGACTTTGGCAGTCAAGGCCACTCGAAAGTCACAGTATTCGTCGATATTCTGATATTCGAGAGTCTGATATTCGTCGGGCTCTCGAAGTTATCGAAAGGTAGTCAATGTCATAACCTTGGCACTCAAAACCAGTCGAAAATCACAAATTCCTATCGAGGTCACGACGCTGGCACTCATAGTCAATCGGAGGCCATACATATTCGGCAAAGTCCTACAGAGTCTACAAAGGATATTCGTACGGTGCTGGATTTGTCGTAAATAAATAAATTTGCACATCGAGTACATTATGCTTCATAATTCTATGCTATAAGGATAAAACGTGGAATATGATGGAGAAGCTACTTCATTGGAAAACAAAGGTATACGCAAATACTTTCTACAGGTATTGTATAATTGGCGGTAAAATTACTTGGATATTACGAAAAATTTATCTCTATTTACAAATATATATTTGAAAATATCGGTCTACACGCAGGTAAATTTTTAATAAATTGATCTCCCATTGAAATAATTGTTTGTTTGATGTACAGATATTGTACGCGAGACTACTCCCAGTAGTTTTAACGTCAGTGTATATCGGTATATGCTTCCGGCAGAGAAATTCGGAAGGAGAGATTGCAATTGGGAAACACAGACATACGCCATTCCGGTCACGGCACAAACGGTTAAATTGTTTTCATCGATATAACATAAAATCATTTTTCTCCAGAAATTCGCTCCTAACTCATGTCAGTTTCTGAATGAAGATATTGGTTTGTGAAACTCGATTTATTTATAACAAATATTCCCACGATATTAACTGATATCGCTGATTTTAGAGACCAATCGAAATAAAGTTTCCATAAAAGAATAGATCGCAAAGGCAATCAATAAGAAGCCACCTCTTACTTTTCATTCGTATCAATGAGATTTTATTTATATAAAAATCTTTGATAATCTGTTAAGAAAAAAGAAAAAAAAGAAAAAAGAAAAGAATAGATCGCTTATCCGCACGGCGTGTACTCTCCGAATCATGAAATCCTTTTAAGTTGTCACACAGAAGCCATTGCTAAGCTGCTTCGCAAGCACGGAAACTTGCGCGGATGGTCGTAAAAGAATGAAATAGGGTTGATGCGGACGCGAGAAATCCTTTCGTTACGCGATTCGTGATTCGATTCTCAGCACGCGGAAGCTTTCTGCGGGCGCGGAAATCTTTCGAAAACACAGAAGACATGTGCTTGAGGCGTGCGCGGAACCCAATGCAAAGATAAAATTTACCCTCGACTTGCTATTCTGCTCACGGAGAATACCCTATCAGAAAAGTATGGCCCGAAGTAGGTGTAAATAACTACGAACCGTTCTCGTAAACGTCACAGTCACATTTCCTCTTTCCGTTCGCTAGCTCCAGGCTACCCGACAGTTTAGTAATTTTGTTCTTTCGAATTTGCAACTTTACCCTACTTTGTTGTCTGCAGTTTCTTAGTAGTATTCTACTTAGATCTTTATTTAAAAAACTCTCTTTCATGCGAATCGAAATACGAGTACGACATTAAACGTATGAATATTTCGGAATACTTGCAGATATCATCAAAATAATGTAAAACATGTTATTGCATTGTGTAAGGTAACGAACAAAAAGGGAGCTCAATAGAACAGAGATATTGATGAATGACAAATAACAGTTCGTTATGAATATCAATAATAAATAATAGATTGGAATACATTTTTATTTTATTCGAGTCAGTTAAAAGTTTAAATTATACTACCAACTCTCTCTCTCTCTCTCTCTTCCTCTCTTTACGTTCTATCAACCCAACACCAATTTAACTTGTTTACAATACACGTTTCACATTCATGAAAAGCTCGCCTTTTCCCTTTTATCCCATCAGGCTATTTCCCAAACTGCTCTCACACCCAATGTCTCAGTCAGGTCAAGGAATACTATCGATCAATGGATTTTCCCAATGGAGAACTGCTTTCTTTCCCTCGCGATACTTTCTTCAAAACCTTCTTTTAATATTAAGACACCGCACTAGCGTTAGATAACGTATTAAGAGTACGACGTACAAAGATATATGAAGCGAAGGTAACCAGGGTAATTGACACCACGTGTGAACTATTACAGCGATCTAACGCGAAACGACCACTCGTATGACTCAAAGTGAGATACGTAAGCTGTCTAACGAACTTTCGTCTCTGTTGAAAAGTTTCGCGATCCATTTAAACGTGGACCTGTTGCGTACGTCAAAGTATCCTTCATCAATGGCGCTGTTCGTGCAATTTACACTCTGTTTTGTCAACTTCGCCACTTTATTGCTGTTAAAAAAAAAAAAAACTGTTAAACGTCAGAGTATTTCGTCTCGAAATTCGTTTTCATTTTTTTCTTTTTTTTTTCCCCCCCGATACAATGCCCCGTCCTCCTTGCAATCCGCGAATAAATCATCATTTCGATAGCTTCATTACTTCTTTTCCGTTTGTGCAATCATACTTCTTATTCGTACGTTTTCACCGATCTACTTAAAGCTCAGCACGTGTGCATCGGTCAGTGACAAATGACGCGTCAGCTTCTTTTTACCCTTCATTACCGGCAACGTTCGCACTTTCGAGAAAAATGTGGTAGATCACAAATTTTTTTGCGATCCTGTCTTGATTCCACGATCTTCAAGTTTTTGTACGAGATATCGTAATTTCGAAAGCGTAGTATATCGTAAAAATAAATTGGCGTACGGAGACGACGTACAGCGTAACTGTACGCTTAATCTGATAAACGTATAGATCCTCTGCATATATACAGTCGAGGAAGTAGTATAGATCTTGATGTCGTCTCGTGAGAGCGGTGTGCTCAGCCAGGTAAGTAGTACATCCCAGTATGTGGTCAGACAAACTCCATTGGCCTACTTCTGCCATGTACAGATCTCTACCTTTTCCTGTTTTCATGCAAATCAGTTGTAAACTACAAAGAATATTCAAATGATATCTTACGATCAATGTGAACGTCTGATTTGCACGTGTCGTATATATCATGTGCAAAATATTTAATAAACTATAGGAAAAGATTTAATGAACTCAATCTGAATTTACGTAGAATAGTATCCTTATATATAATAATATATATAATATATATAATAGCAACGATATAAATAACAATCGTCGGGATAATATTTCATAGAATATGTAATACAGTTACGTCATTTATCCTCTGTACGAATGAACTTTCGAAGAGTTCGGATAATCGGGAAGCCATAAAATTAAACTCTGAATAGTTTGAATACCATTGTATTGCCAGCGTGAAAATCTAAATTTCCTGAATGACCCTATAAACTACGTGACGCGAATTTCTCAACTTACACTGCGGCGACGTATCAACTTGGAAAACGTTGAAATTATTGGCTAATTGAATCCTATCCGTCCTTCTTATCCCGCTCATTGAGCTACGTTGCGTCGTACGCCTTCGGAAA
Source organism: Bombus haemorrhoidalis (assembly GCA_014825975.1). Lineage (NCBI taxonomy): Eukaryota > Metazoa > Arthropoda > Insecta > Hymenoptera > Apidae > Bombus > Bombus haemorrhoidalis. The sequence goes on from CM026167.1 coordinate 18,444,879, forward strand.
AACGTTGTGGAACGAAACGAGCCACGCAGATAAGTGACTACGAGCGATGACACAGCACAGGTATTTTTCCTGTGTCATCCTCACTTATCGCCGTGTTTACCATGCGGATACATTTCACGCGTACGACCAATAATACGTGTAAAATCCCAAGCTCTGTATACACGCGCGCACACCATCGCAGAAGCACGTTGAACTTTCTCAGCAAAATTTTATGGTCGATATCTTCGCCGGTTATCGTCTCGATATTCATACATAATCAATTAGCGCAGCTAGCTACATCGTTTTACTAATGTATCTAACTCCATCGTAACAATCGTTTAGATACTCTGACTTAATAACACCATTAAATGTAAGAATTGTACAAAATTACAATCTTTGGTAAAATACAAAATGTATATTGATTCTAATATCGCGGCATATCGGTTATAAAGTTGCGATCGCGGAAAGAAAAATTTCCGAAGAGAACCTGCTTTCTTACTTGTTTTTAAAACCCATAACATCAAACTACGTGCTTTGCACGCGTAATGAAATTTGCCACTCGATCTTTTTTAAATAGTTTAAACGGAAAGCTTGAAGAGGAAAGTTTAAAAATCGAAATAGCGATGAACTCGTTGAACGAAAAGCAAATTTTCTTCGTTCCACTATACCGCAGGAAATATCAAAGCCCGGGGAATTGGTTGTAGCACGGACGTAAGAGGTTATAAATCGTACGTGGCCGAACGGCCACAACTTCGTTAAAGTTTGACGTGACCGGATTGGAGAACGCGAAAAACGTGGTTTTAACTTTCCCTTTCCTCGAATTTGTGCCCGTAACTAGACCGTTGCTTTCAGATTCGTGGTCCCATTTGCTCTGTCCGGAGAAAGTTATAAAGAAGAGACGTGCACGCGGATATCTCGGTAACGTATGCTCATGATCCGAGTGGAAACGCCAGATGGTACAAGAAACCTAATGTTACAGAAGTATCTCGGAAATGTCTCACGCTCCATGAAACCATTTTCGTGCGAATGTCGATCAACGATATCATAACGCGCTATTTAAATCTTTTTCAACATCGTAGAATTTGGTTTCGTTTGTTTCAAAGACAAAAGAAAAAAAAAAGAAGAAAAGGATACAGTAGAGCATGTTACACCCAAACACTCGTTATTAGAAGGTTCAAGCATTCGAACAAAATGCGTACGTGCTATTTCTTAATTCAAATATCGTGTTTACATACTTTTCTTTTATATACTTTTCTGTCAATCGTACGAGTTATCGTACCGGCGTACGTTGCGATAAAACAGGTACGTTTGACTATCGAACGACGATATGAAATAATTAAGAAGCTAAGAAACGATGGAAGCTGAGAAAAGAAACTGAGGAAGCTAACGAAGCTAACAAAAGTTGTAAAAATACATTACAGACAGACTATACGATCGTGGAAATTTTTGCGTTAAAAAAAGCTTATATAATTTAGTAGTTACAAGATACGAAATCCTTAAATATTCAAACAACCTATCGATCTCTTTAATTTCTATTTAAACGATCTCAAAGTGAAATCTCCTGCTGAAAAAATTCCCCTGTCGCGCTTCAACATGTTCTTCCTGTCGAATGGAAAAACAAGAACCAGTTTCGTAAGTTCAGAACGTGTTCGAGTTTAACCTGATAAACTCAATTTCAAGTTACGCACACAAAGACTAATCATAAGTACGGAATAGAGTGTGTCTTGCGTCACATCTTCGATCAATGTGACAGGACAAACGCGTGATTCGATCGAGGGAGTAATTATTAGACGAGGATGGTGTAGAATCCAACCACAAACAACAGATTGGAATGGTTTCCCCGATGACCGTGAAAAGCAGACGGTTTGGAGGAGCGTCGTTGTCGCCGTATCAGTTACGAGGCGGAAGCGCGTTATCAGCATCCGGACCAGCGAATTCATGAACAGCGAGGAGGGGGGGGGGCGCCGGCGTTACACGAGGATCAGAAGCGTCTATTATACCGGGAATACTCGAACAACGCTGCTTCATGTTGGCAATCGCCGTCAATAACCGCAGTCGTGACGAGGACGTTTCCATCTTTGCCGCTCGAACATTGACAGGTCTGTGGGACTAGTTATTGCTGGTCGTTCCACTGAAATTGACCGATGAGAATTGATCATCGTTCGACGATTCGAATATAAATTGCGCCGAGACATCTGCCGGCTGATTGCGCCTTCTGGATCGCGCGTATTAATTCCAATTTAATACCGATCCGACTACGGAAATCTGTAATTGGAAAGGCGCGCAAACGTTTAGAACTAGTTACGGTGTCGATCGTAAGTACAAAATGGAAGGATTTCAAGAGAACGAAAGTAATTGGAACAGTTCGTACTAAACGAAGGTATCGAAGGCGCTATTAAAAATTTAAAGGAAGCTGCAACAGAGTTTCCGATATGCCCTCTTATTTATGTATATAGGAGGGCAAACAAATTTCACGGTAAATTAAACGCAATTCCACCAGAAGAAAATTATCTTCGCAGGGACGAAAACTTTAGATGGTTTCCTTTGTCCTTGTTCCTATGTTCTTTAACCAAGAAATCGATCGTTCAAAGTTCCGTCGTTCCTTCCTTTTTTCTCGTCTTCTTTCTACGTCTGTACCTTTTGTACTTTTAACGTTCTCTGAAAAATAAGATACTTGCACGACTCTGTTTACCCACCCTTTATAACCGCTTCCTCTGGCGTTCGTCCGTTTCAGTCTCGCTGGTATTTGCCGTTTTCATCCTAAAGAGGATGCAAGCGGTTAAGAAACGATGGATAATTGCCTGCAACTCGTAACAAGTTTCCAGGACATTACGCTTGCCGGGAACTATACGCCTCGTACAATTCCCCGGATGGAATAATGGAAAACGGTCCGAAATAAGAAGAAAAGGTCCGAATTGAGAAAAGTGAAAGACTCTTGTCAAAGTGTGCGATACCAAGGATTCTGCGCATAATAAGGGAAACTGTATATATGACTAGCCGTTGGAAAACTTTTAATAGGTTCCAGAGGGGATTCGAGCGAGAAAAAATTGGCGACGAATTTACAAAGTGTTCGGCAATTTGTAAAATAACACCAGCTTTCGTGTTTAACTTGCCATCCGTCTGTGAGAAATATTTTTCGATCGACGAAAAGTCGACGAAAAGAAAATGTTCGCGTCTGCTATCGTTTAATCCGTAGTCGAGTTATCATGGAACGTAAACGTCGATTCACGAAAAGATCATTCGTTTGAAACTCGCTTCAATTTCAATTTAGAAAATTACAAAGTCGACGCCTTTCTCTCTCTCTCTCTCTCCATGCAACTCTTCCACGTTTCGTATTTCTTCGTCAAATTTGGACGAACGAACCAATCAATCAATTACGAAACTACATAATGGACGAGGATCGCGGCACTCGTCCATTTTGTATTTCTCGGTGCATTAAGCGCGATGATAGGTCTTTGCCACAGATGTCGGTGAAAAGGCAAATCATCTAAGATCTCGACCAGACTTAATAAACCGATTCGCCTTTAGCAGTCGTTGATGTCCTTATGCCAGCCAACTGAAATAACTGAAGTGGCCATAACAGCTTCTTGAATACGGAGTAGTACTCGTTCAAACGATACTACCAGCGCTAGGATATTACTACCGGGACGCTTTGATCGAGGATGAAAGGGTAGAAATCGAAAGAAGAAATTCCCTCGATCTTTCATGCCTCGGATCTCAAGGCTAATTCTTCCGAAGATATTCCTACTAAAAGGAAAATCGTCACTTCCGAGGCGAAGGTGAGTGGTAACAAATTTTTATTGCAGAATGCGCATAACACAAAACGGCTTGTAATCAAACGTCGAAAAGTATAAATTCTGACCGACGCGGATTTTGACGCGAGTCCGTCGCTTTGGACGGCAGAAAAATAAAATTTTTCTATCGATTCATGCGCCAACTACATATACATGTACGTGCATCGTTGATTTTTCATCAAAAAATGTAATTCATCTCGTTACATACACAGTCGCTGTATTTTTTCAGCTAAACGCAATTTTTAAATCATTTAAAAAAAAAGAAAAAAAAAACGTCGTTGACTTCGCTACTCTCTTCGTTCGGTTATTTTCAGACAGAACTCATTCGGCTGTTTTTGCCTGGAATCATTCCTTAATTCTTAGGATTTCGAATTTTGAAGGTTGGCTTGGCCCCTTAAACTCGAGTTACGGTAGCTAGAAAGATAAGTATCTGATATCTTTGGCTATTCTTTGAACTTACAATGTTCCATTAAAATAGGAGCGGACCGTTCGCCACCTTTCCTCGTTAACGTGGTATTTGGAGCATGTTCGTGCATGTTTGTGAAAATGGTTTATTGGACCAGTTACACCGCAGGAACTTATAGTCTCAATTTGTCTTGTAATAGAATACTGCGGTAAATATCTGGTCCTGAAGGGTTTGATCGAAAAATATGGTAGAAACCGCATGTAATTAACCTAATATCGTAAACGCTCAGTGATCGAACGCTTTAATTAAGGAATAAATTTTCTAAATTCTTTCAAATCTTCAACAATGCAATTTTAACGCGAAATAATGCGATCAATGTATCATTGTATAAGATTATTGTTAAGTCTGAATAAGAGAGAATGGCTGAGAATAACGGTTAAAAGATATAGAACATTGGTTTTCTTTTAAAATAATAAATAGAATTCCCACATTACGATAATTAATTTGCGATCTCACCGGTGAATCTACGTATCTCTTCGAAAACATATCTGCTTCGAAGTAAATAAAGAAAATTTGAAAATTTGCTACTTTCTATCGTCCGGTGAACTTGCAATAATCTTTTCGTTTAAAGGACCGATAATCCTCGAAGGTAATTCCTGCAATAAATAACTCGAACGATATTTTTATAGAATCGCGTATCCATATGTGATCTTTACCAGGAACGCACGATTTTACACGAGTCACGTACAAAGCTGCAAATTATCGTGAACAGACACGAGAGTGCGTGCTACTTGATCAAAGGCACGGATAATTTTCGATATTAATTACGTCACGTTGCTACGGGATGTTTGACATGCAACAGCAACAGCCATAAGGCGAATCGCACAGGAGCTGAATCGTGGCATACGGACGAGACCGCTAAAATCGAGCTGGCGTTTGAATCGTGTGATCGCGCGGCAACCGATTAAACATATTCTCAAGATACCGAGCATGGGTTTCGTTACGACAAATGGAATAAGTTACCACTGTTAAATCTATGACGATCATAGGAGGAGATGTTCATTCCGGATAATTGGTTAAAGTCGTAATTAACTTCCTTCGCTAATTATTCCAATTAAAGAATCGAACTGTGAAACTCCACTTGGAGTCGAATATTATTGAAATCCGTAGGAAAATAATTGTTCAAGGCGAGATAGTCGTAAAGAACTCGTGAAACGACTCGATGTTGGATTTGCAATAATTCCGATGGTAGAAAGAGGAACTAAAGCGACACTAAAATCGAAAATAAGAAGCGAGAATGAACGGAAACGGTGATCGAGTTGCTCGTAAAACTAATTTTACAGACACTAAATCTCTAGTTAACCTCCATTATTTCGTACCTCGCGGTTTTCCTTCAAACTCGATAACTCACACTTGGATTTCTTCTTGCGAACACCGCTTCGTCGATCTATAAATTCGGATCTAAGCCATAGTCGTACAACCATACCTTGATCTTGAACTTTCTTAAATTTTAAACGTTTTACGCGTTACCGAAAAACTTGCTGTCTTTATTTGAAAATGTTCGATAAAGGAAGATAAAAGCGTATTCTCGTTAAATACGTCGTCAAACGAGATCAAGCGTAGCACAAAGACGAAAAGTAAATATTTTTCAACATCGAATAAATGAAAATTTCCTTATGTCAGTGGACAATATGAAGGAAAGTGAAGGATTTTTAAAGCGCTTAATATAGAAATTTAATACTTTATAAATTCCGATAGAACCGTGATAAAACGGAGATTGAACGGTCGAAGAAACACCGACGAAGAAGCTCAAAATACGTCGCGACGAATGAACCACGACAATTACAGACTCTTCGTGGGAACGATCTCGATATCTTGCCCGGCAATAATTGGTCCTCACCGGTAATTTTCATTAAACGTACGACAATAATTGACGAGGATCACGATTGACAGAGACGTTCGCTATCGATCCGTGACCGGGTGAGCAGGCTGGCTGAAACGTCGAAAAAGAAAGAGGAAAAAAAGGGACGGTACCTAGCGGTTAATTAATTGCTGTTAAAAGTAAGAGAACGACCATCGTAATTTCAAACGAGGGGGAGTGGGATTTTCACGAATAACAGAACGGTAACGGTTTCGAGGAAAAACGAGTAGGGAGAAACGAACGGAACAACGTCCCGCATTTCCTGGTGCACGGGAATAGAATCGACGGGTATCCGCGGTTATTTCCTGTCGATTAAACGAAACAATAGCTCGAAATGCAGCGATGATCGTCGCGCTTCGCCAACTATTCCGAACCAGTCCCGGCGTCCCGGGTTAGAAGCGTTAAATTTTTTATCAAGTGCCCTCGATAGATCTATAGAAATAAACGTAAGAGAGGAATAGGTGCACATCGAAACGTCGCGCCGCTGGAATTCAATAGTTTTCTCAAGAGCGAAATAACCTACGGCGGAGGAACAATAGCGGACAGAGCCGATCGGTGGAGCACAGGAATATCGTTCTACCACAAAGAGCCTGATAATACTATCGATGTAAGCTGAATCGAAACGACGCGAATGGACCAATTTTGCGTCTAGAGCCGTCGTTCCTGACCGGTAATTAAGAAATCGACGACGCGCACATTTAAATATCTCAAGTACCGAAGAGATGAGAAAGCAAACGTTAGGTTGTCCGAGAAGTATCTTTCGCAAACGTGTTTTTCACAACGGTGCGCACCTTCGTACAAACGTGAAAGCACGTCGGTGAAATGTCGCGGTGTTTATCTCAACAGAACAAAATGGATCGACGAAATAATATAGAAGAAACAAACATTTCGGACAACCTAACAATTGAACTAGTTCGAATAAGATTTAAATATCCTTTGCTTTGTATTCTTAAATGATACACATCGCATTTTTGAACCGCTGTAAAATAGCTCTAAGTTGGAATTGAAACTGCCACTCCTCGCAGAAATAACCGAAATACGTATGTTATTTAGAAAATTTGAGACTACTTTTAAACATCGATCGGAAGGTTCTACGTAGTTTTCCAACGAAACGACGCGACTGAATTCGAGTAAACCTAAGTCACTCGCTGAAATATAAAATCGTCCGGTAAATTGAAATATCCGTGACCTTAATAATAAGAGCCAATGTAGAAAATTGGCACAGAGTCTCCAGCGAAAAGACCAGGAACTAGGGCGGACATTTAAAATAGGTAAGCGTCGAGCATCATCGAAAAGGACAAGCTCGGACGAGACGCTTTCTCTACTATCAAAGATGAACTATAAAACCGAGACAAAGCGAAGAATCTGTTAGCAACGTCGTAACAAAATAGTTCTCCTTTTCAGCAACGCTTACCGGTCTTTGCACAAAGACATTATTCGGTCGCGTTATTCGCCACTCGCACCTCGATCCACCAAATAAGGGGAATGGGACGTCTTGAAATTTTTGCTACGAAACTCGAGCTAAAATGCAGTTCATCGAACGTAATACCAGACAAATATTTTTGTTTGCCTGCGGAAAAGAAATCGACTACGTACGAATGAACATCTTATTCGTTCGTATTCGCAAGCTAAGTAAACGTTTCTTTAAAACTTTCGAGGCGTTCCATTTGTCTAAACGATATATAGAATTGCAATTTAAATGGAAATTTGTGATACATAAAATTAGGAAACGACGAGAAGGCAAATACGTCGAAAGAGGTAAAAAAGCGGGAAAGAAAGAGACGAACTTGGATTAATTTGATTCTCGAATGTAGAATTAATACTCTGTTCGTTAGATCTTTTTGGAGCTGAATTTTTTATCAGTCTACGAGAACAGTCGTTTTCCATTAAGCAAAAATACAAAATACGTTTAGCAGATTTATCACAAATGTAATACCAAATACCAATACATTTATGAAATTTATTTTTTGGGCAATTTTGTGCACAAGTGGAGACTAAAGTTTAAGATCAATTTTATCGAAAAATAAATTTATCATGTATACGCAATATTGAATAATTAACAACGAAATACTAATTTAAACTCGGTTCTCGCTTCTTTCTTTTCCTGCAGAAAATCCACCGTTATTTCATCCATCGTCGTCGCACCATATTCAGCGATATATCGCGAGAACGTTATGAACAGCTTATTCGTATCATTTCTCGACATCGTATAACACCGATCGTTTCGCGAAGAAATATTTGTCCAATTATCATTGTCACCTCTGCCGTTTTCTTGACGACGTTCGCAAATCCGTGATTAACGATCCGGCTGACATCGTAATAAAAAAACGACACCGGAACGTTATCGCGTGGTATCTTACGAAAGCACCAATCTTGCGTTGAGATTATTACACGTGATAAATTCACCTGCAAGGAACAAATTTTCTTCTTACGGATTTTATTAAGGATAAAAAACTTCTATCTCTCCATTTGCCTGCGTACCGGTATTCCTTCATAGCTCTCTTTTCTTACTGTCGCGTGAATATGAACGCGTTGCCTCTGTATAGAACGATCGATGCCACGATAACGAATAAGAAATTGCGTAAGAGCAAGCCCCTGAATAACGTAGGAATACTTTTTGCCGATATAGAGGAACTTTTAACGTTTCTTAAATGTCTCGATGAAAATCTTATTCTTTCAGCTTTAATTTACCTACAAGCTGCGATTGTTAAACCGTTTGATTAAGAATAAACTCGCGAAAGACAGAGATATATCGATGTCGGAGGCAGAAAAACCGAAGCAGTCGGAACATGATAATTTTCTCCGGCACATAGAAATCATTTTTTTAATCAACTTTTTATCTCTCTTTATCTCTGCCTGTCTCGATGAAAATCTAGTTCCACGAACTACGTGCTACAATTATCGACTGCTTCGTTCTGAGCTCTAAGCTTTTGAAAGCTTGCTTTACTGTCTCCTAAAAAGAGTACCTTCTCTGCACGGATGTTGAAAACACACACAGAAGAAAGAAGAGAAAAAAAGAAAAAAGAAAGAATAAACTGTAATAAACAGGAGATTAAAATTTGCTTCAACATACTGACATCTCCGTTCTTTTTTCCTTTTTACAAGTTTTTGCTTCGTGACGTAAAAAGGTGGAATCAAATGCGGAACTGAATTTTTCAAAAGAGGAAACATTCATCTATAGAAGTTTCTGCTGGTTGAAATGCATGGGAAAAATTCGGTGGCTTGATTTCGAAGGATTAACATTGTGCGTGACGCGACAGTATATTGACTTTCTGCCTTTTTTGCGGTGACCGCCCGCTCATAACGGTGCTGCATATTTCATAACGAGAACAAGCCTGAGGACGTCGACCTGGCGTAGAAAAATGAGAATGGAACAGTCATTAGCGTGAAACAGAGAAGATCATTTCCCTCCGCGTTCCATCCCGCTTGCATGGAATATCGTGATAATGAACTCGCCTCCTGCTTACTGTCGTTCCTCCAAATACTTTAATTTGATTTAATCACAGTTGATGTTTCTTCCGTGCAATTCAATGCCTTTCTATATCTTTTTCTCTCTCTCTCTCTCTCTATATATATATATATATATATATATATATATATATATATAGAGAGAGAGAGAGAGAGAGAGAGAGACTATATGACAAAATTTCTTTCATTCGAGCAGATTCGGATATACAGTATGCAATGAAATTGTATCGAAAATACGTAAATAGTGTTACAAAAAAATGTATAATTAACGACCACGTTAATTAGATATTTAATCGTAAAAGTTTCTTTCACTTTACAAGGAACTAATGGATGAATAACGGAATTTTCCGTTCTATATTATTGTATCGAATCACGTATGATCCATTTTGTTCGATCGAAAATAAAGATCACAACGTTCGACAGATTAGCTTTCACGTTCGTATAAAGATGCGTCGTTGTAAAAGACGTGTCTGTAAAAGAAAGACACTTTCCGGACAACCTGATAGAATCTGAAGATGAAAACGAAGATTAATAAAATTTAAGTAATAGCAAAAAAGAAAAAAGAAGGAGAAAAGAAATGATTCGATAGAGCGAGGAAGTATTTTAGTGACACGGGCTAGTAAATGGTAAGAATTATTGATATATACGCTATTAATTCCGTAATAGAAAGAAATATTCGTTGATGCAGAGTCGAACGAAACGTATAATTGGCGGAAAATCGCGAGCACTCGTCGAGAATGGTCCTTTTCCAGTTAAGCGTTGGCCGTCGAACTCATATTTGCTTCTTTCTAATCGATTACTCGCATCGATTGAACTGACCGAACGCTTTTACCCAACTTCGCGATGAAGTGGAACCTCTGCCAGCGCATATGATCGAATCTAAGGCCATGATGTCAATCCGATCGGAAAATCGAGAGTTATTTTTCACGAGCGACCAACGAACATCTACCGTTTCACGATCTTTATCGGAATATACCAAATCTGCGATTATCGTATGGTTTGTAAGCAAAAAATGATAATCATTTCGATGATTCGATAACGTTTTGCAGATTTCGCGGTAATTAACAGAAATATTTGTAAAATTGCAATTTACGCGATTTACGATAATCGTGAAAACATCTTGCACGTATTGTATTATAGTCTGCGTATAAGACTGTATTTAGATAGAAAATCTTAAAAGATAGATAGATAATATACATTGCAGCCGTAGTTGTAAATAACCCTAATTGCATCAAAACGACTTTAACGATTAATTTTCCCGTTAACCGAATATTCGCGCCTCTTACAATATCTCGCCAAAAAATTCCTTCGTTGAAAACGGAAAAGTAAATTTCACTGGCAGTGGAAAAAAAATGCGAGCGTTATTTAAATCACAAAATACGTTTCGTTTCGTATGTGAAAATGTCACGCACGATAGAACTTAACTCGTCGATGTTGTTCAGACTCTCCATGACTTTCCGATGCGAGAAATGAGGAAAGTTTCATTTTAAAAACTGGTAGAGGCATTTTCTTCGGTTAATGGCCACACAGACTGTTTTTACTGGATCGAAATCGGTGACTTAATTAAAGTAATTACAGAAAGGATGGACTCGCGGCAACGATATCGTGAGGAGCAATTGCAAAGAACGGAATCCGAAGCCTCGGAATTGCGTCGAAACCTCAGCGAACTGAGGACCAAGTTTTTCCAGCTCGAGCGAGCTTTCGAAATCAACCTGCAGTCACAAGCTCGCCTGGAACTTCAGTTTAATCGTACGAAACTTGAAAGCGAAGGTAGGTCGCGACAGAGATTTCTTCGTTGTCTTCGCTTTAAAGAATTTTTTAGCAAATCCGAGAATATCTTTCGCGTCGCGTTATTAACGCGTTAACGAGTTAATTCGCTGATCGCGGTCTCAATTATAAAATGTAGCAATTACGAAAAGAATTTGTATACGTTTGTCAGAAAAATCGCGTTTCCCTAAAATCGCTAAGAAATTTTTTAAAGGGGATGAAACGAAAGAATCGTACTCGATATACTTGATACCTTGCTTGAAATTTATGTAGAAAGGTTGAGAACCGTAATAAAATAAAAAATCAATTAGTCATACTATCGACGATTGCAGCTTACGTTTGAAACTTGATTCCAATAATATCGGACTTGCGAAACACAATTTCAATTAATCACGATAGGATCGTAGTTAGGAATATCGATTGCGATGTGACTAGAATTACAGAATCTAATTATAGTAATGTAAGGGTTGTAAGATACAATTAGACAGATGACTAATTGGAGAAGACCGATCGTCGTGTTTCGATCATTCGAATTTGCCAGGAATCTGTTTTCGATAATGTCGAAATAAGCGGCACAGTTTCATCGATCTCAACGTTAGAACATTTTGCGACAACAATCTTTTTACGTATAATAGCATCCGAGTATCCTAACCTCTGACACGGTATCCAGATCGAACAGATCTAGGCAAAGCGACTGATATTTCGATCACGTTTTACAACGTCGATTTTCCTGGAATTACCTATCAAAATAGGGACATCATACCTTGATCCAGCGTTGGCTTGAAATTTTCGGTTCAGGTTTAGTACTTTGCCTCGTTCGGATCGTAAATTTGAAAAAGTTGGGTGCATGATTATCACGATGGATCCCTTTCTCGTTTCATCGTCGAATCTTTTATGATCTTTTCGTAAGCAGTTCCTTGCATAAACACGCCAGTAATGGAATACTAGAATAACAAGTGGAATAAAACTTTATCCCGCGATGCTTGTTTAACGATATAAAACAAAAGTCATTGCACGATTTCAACCGAGACGAAATATTTCCCTGGCCCCATTACCCTTTTCACGTTGTTAGCATGGAGTAAATAATAGAGAACGTCGGGGAATTCGCATCAAGTCACATAACAGGAACGCGAGAGACCTTCCGGCAGTTCTGCTTCACTTGTTAACGCTAAATAGGCAGTTGGTTACGCGGAGTATTCTCAAATTAACTCGATCGAATTATCTCCATCATCGGCAAGCTACGCGTTCCTCCGGTTCAAGAGCCGCAAATTTATGCAGTTAAGTGGAATCGTTTTCTTTTCTCTTACCATCGTCGCGCAATAGTTTTATTACGCACGAGTTCCGCTCAAGTTCCATTCGAACGGCTCAGAAATTTCATACATTTAATTTCTTTCTAAATTCCGTGTCTTGGATATTTCATAAACAAATTTTTCTTTTTTTTCAAATTCCACTGGAATCCTTTAAACATTCCCTTTAAGAAGATGGATCAGGAAGTATAAACGTTCAGACGATTCGATCGAGCGTATCGTATTCGAAATGTTTCCAAGTATATAAATGTATTTCATGTTGCGATCAATCGATAGAGTCAACCCATTGTATTCGCGAGTCAAACAGCAATAAACGCGAACACTGTATGAGAAAACTGACACGGAGCTAAATCTGTTTTAGAGCTTCGAAAGCTTAACGCCGATGCTGTACGAGCGAGAACCAAATTAAACTCGATATTAATCAATGCGATAACTGAAAGAGATCATTGGAAAAACGCTTTTCTACGACAAAAAGAACTTGTTAAAAGGTACGTTGCACATAGTTACTTTTAAGCTTGAATAATTCTTTCACGCTGATGTTCGTTTTCTCTCTGATGTTAGAAAGATAATGAAATACTTCGCAGAAGTTTGTCAATGGTCGGAAACTATTTACATTTAATCAAAAATTCAATTATTTTATACGTACTCGAGCCAGACTGATCGATAACTTGCAAATTCTAAAATAACTACATCTTCGTACAAAATTGGAGGAACGATATTTTGACAAACTATCCAGAATAAAATAAATTAAATTCCGTTGTTCGAAAAATTACTCTTTATGAAAGGGGATATCTTTACCTAAACTTTAACGCTTAAAACCTTTACATTTCTCACGTGCCATTGAGAAATTTCGATTCTAGTTTCATTTTATAACCGCACCTACCGAGTGTAGCGATCGATGCAACGAACGATTCGTCGAATCTATCTCCTTTCCATTGAATCAACGTCGCAATTCTATAGACGCCTGGCGTGTAGAAGACGAATTTCGTAGCTACGGGGGATAAGATTAATTAACATTCAGTGCATACGTTCGGAGGTATAGGTACGTTACGTTCGATCAGTGATCTCGTTCCCCATTAATCTCGATTAGCGGATGAATCGGACGAACATTTTCTATCGACGAAGGAAGGAAGGTACGTTTGAAACGAAACGCGGCGAATAGGCAGAGAATACGATCGATAGAGAATTCATAGCGAAATCCAATTGCGGATTAATGGCTGAAGCCCGAGGTACGATGTATGTATGTATGTACGTACGTATGTATGTATATACGTTCGTGTGAAAAATGTACCAGGCGATGTTTAGATCTGTTTCCATATCACAGCTCGAGCGATACGTTGGTTTTATTTATCTTTTCGTTTCGTCGCGTATGAACACAAACCCGCTTAAGCAGACGAGTTACAAGTAAACGGAAGTAAGCGAGCGCGATAAGGTGAAAATAAACAAAAGGGAAGGGAAACAGGCGACGGACGATGGATATTTAAAAACAGCGTAAAGAAGCGAGGAAGAAAAAAAGTTCCGTGAACAAGAAGGATTTTTCATTCGAAAGAAAAATTAGATATCGCGAGAAGAAGTTTCGATTTCAAACAAAAATGAGATGTTGCGGGAAAGTTAATACGATTGCGATATCTATCGGTTAAAATGTAAATGTCTTGGAATGTTTGGTACTGTGTAACAAAGTGTAGTTTCAACGTACGCTTTCTCGCTTGTATTTAGCCGAATAAAATTTAGAAAAGAAAGTAAGTAACAACGAAAGAATTATTTTTAAGAACAAAGATCAAGGATTATCGTTAGCGCTGGAATTACTAACGACTAAAGTACGAAACTTGTATCGGAGAAATATAAAACGTAAGATATATGGAAAAGCGCGTAAGTATATTACTAAAAACTCAATCGTTCCTTCAATTTTGACAAAACAATTCCGTTTTGATCGATGCTTATACCGAAGTTTCGAACGCTACTCGAACATGAATCGTTTTAAAACTATGGCATGAAAGTTTACAACGTGTCACTTTTTGACGCCGACTGCTGTCGGCACTGCTGTAAATTTTAATTGAAACACTCGTTATTCTTACTTTCGATTTCCTCGTATCATTCGCCGGTAATGTTTTATTCGTTTCAGGTTCGATATGAACGTTAATCGAACCGACAATGTAAGAAATAAACTTGCACGAACTTTTAATAAACCGACGAATTACGCGTTTACGATCAACGAATTAACTATTGGTACGATTATGGAAATTTAATAGGTAATTTACGTCGTACAGCTGTGTAGACTCCCGATTAATTCGCTATCGGTGGATTATTACACATCGGCTAATGCCTCGAGGAAATTCGACGTATAACGTTACGCGGATATGTTTTCTAAATTCATCCTGTAATTAGGTTCCCGGCAACAATACGATCATACGCTTATTCGCTTCATCAAATTACAAGCAACTATCGATTAATCCAACTGTTGCGTAACAATACACATCTGTCATACATTTTCTACCATAATGGTCGCACTAAACTGACTAATCTTTACGTACGTTTGGTAGAAAATACATGTAATGTTAAGATAAAAAATAAATTCAATCTTCGAAATCTAAATAGGTACTCACCAATCGTCCATCGATGGCTCCTCTAGTCGATCCAAATTTTCTTCCTCTTAATCAACTTCATAGTGATTTTGCTTTCTCTGTCTGTCTTTGCCTCGATCGTTCGTTCAGCTACGTGTAGCGTCACTTCTGCTAATTACGAATGCGTCTAGTTGCCTCTTTTCAGGCTCGTGTCCTAAGGGCCGTACTCTCTCCGAGAACCACTCCAAGTTACCCTCGTGAAACGCTTAATTATAAACGCGTATAATTAACAACGACTGCGGACTTGGCTCGCGTTCACCCTGGTCCTTTGAAGAAAAATTGGCCAGATCTTCGTTCCGCCTAAACTAGCCCATTCGAGATTTCTTAATTAACGAACGTGCTTACTTCGAGGACTCTAATCTTGCGCCGGAAGCTGTTTTTCTATTTTCTTTCTTTCTTGGAGGAGGCGCAACTGTATAATTTCCGTGCTGACGATGGGCCACGTATCTCGAATTCACGGCAGCCGTTTGCTGGCGGATATCGTGAAAGGATATCGTTGATAAACCGTGCTTTTGTCGCCGTTTCTCTTCTTGGTCCTTTTCGTCCTGATCGATTTACACCCTCTTCGAGTCGGTCGAATCCGAGACGAAACGCGGTATCATTCGTTGCGCGTTCTCGCTGTAAATCGTTGTCAATTATCGGCTAACCCGAAGAGTTATGCGACCGATCGATGGCGACGATCTAACGCGCATATCGCGCTTTGAAACCGGCGCCAGATCGTAATGGCGAGCGTATTGTGTCGAGGATTCCGACGAGAGAGTCGGAATAAAATGAAACGAATGATCGTGAATTGCATATTTATTCGATACTTGTTGATTATTATTGACCGGTAACGAGCGTAGCAGACGTGATTAATTTTGAGTGGAATTTATAATGATATAAAACACGGAATAGAGATAGAATTAACGAGAGAGATGCACTTGAATATTAATGAAACGCGTTAAGGAGTGATATTATTGTAAATCTGGTTTCCTACAGAGTGCCACAGTCACATACGAGTAAGTTGTGCTTACATGGCTCAAGCGTGCCAATGTGGAAGTCCCAATTTGCGTACTAACGTTGATTACTGCGACACTTCGAGCATACCGCGAGACCTCTAATAACCTAATGCACGTTACAATTTCAGCGAACATCGTCCCAGATCTTGCGACTTATCAACCTATCGCTTTAGAACTCAACTCTCTTTCAGATTAGATTCAAAATAATTTAATCTTTCCCGTGTTTGAAGCCTGAATCGAATTTTGTCGCTTACATTTTCTCATTGTTCCGGGCTAGTTTAAGAGAAACGATCGTTCGAATTGCGTAAAACTCTTCAAGTTGAGTATGAACGGTACGAATTGTTAACAATAATATTATTATTGTGTTATTATAATTTAAAAACATAATTGAAAGTATGGAAAATGCAAACGTTTATCCCGAGCTAAAAGTATAAACTTCAACAGCTGGTTCGCCTTTAAATAAGAAACAAGGATTTTAAGGCTTTTAGAAAACTCTAGTTACAAGTGTAATCGGTTGGCTGCATAAAAGATGTTTTCGTCGCAGCGACGTTTATCGGTACGTTTTAAACTGACAAGAAATTCAATTCGCTTGAAAACCTTAAGCAGTTTCTTTTTAATAGTAAACCAGGAACAAGGTGTTTCTTGAAAGATTATTCTGATTCTACAAAGGCTAGAGAACTTTGCAAATAACCAAGCACGGAGAAAAAGAGAGAAGAAAAAAACAGCGAGAACTTTTCGTCTTGTTTCAGATAATTCGCTACGAGCTATCGCGCTTTAATATCTGGTGTACCATTACGATTTTCTCATATTCGATCACAGTCAATTAAACAGCTGGATTTTTACACGATAGAAGGAAAACAATATTCTAATTGAAACATCGTTCAATTTGTCGATCCTAATTTATCTCTTATTTATTTCTTAGTAATTCCCTCGATTCCTAGAAACGTTCAATGTCCTTTTATCCGTCCGAATTTCTTCCAGAAATTCATGGCAGATATTTCTAGCTCGCGTTACAGAGCAACGGTATATCTCGCGCTAGCCGGAAAGAAGAAGAAGAAAAAAAAAAGAAAACCACTTGAAAGTATCAAAAGTATTAAGTACTTACATATGTCCGAAGCGTGCGACCAAGATGACCAAAAATGCTTGGAGATGCCATGATATTAAGAGTAACAGCAAATAATCTCAGCAAAGTATGATATACATAGGAAATCCTCAAACACGTACGTTTTTATATCCTCGAATGTTCGCAAAACGTCGACGAAGTCGGATCATTCGACGGCGCGTTCCGACGTCCGATAGTAACGGCGAAATGGAGGATAAATTGCGCGAATCCATCGACTTATTCTCGCCGTAACGGAGTGGAGAAGCCAATGTCGAACGTACACGAGTGTGTGACCATCGAATCTCAGAAAAATTCGAGTAATTTATCTGCGAGATTTCCGTTTTATTGTGATATTATCGGCTCGTACAGTGTAAGATACGGTTCGATCGAGGATTATCAGAATTCCCCGTGTGGAACACTGTTACCCGTATCCACAATAGATTGCAGGCGACAAAAAGTAGGAAAATCCCTTGGCACAGCCATTATAGAAGCTTGTCGCGTCTTCGATCGAACCAAAGTTCCTTCTCGCGATACGTCAGGCGAAAGGAGCGCGTTTCATCGAGTCGTAACGAAAATCTAACAACGTTCCAGTCGAAACAATAAAATACGTTGTCACGTGGTAGCGTATCTGGAAACGATAAATCGCTCGCTCCATGTTTTACAGGGAAAAACGGGGTCACCGTTTTGATTCGCTTCCCGATATCCTTTCAACGTCACGGAATTAATACGTCCGTCCGTCTGTGTACATTTTCGAGAAACACCGCGGTATCGTCGAATCTCGTTCCTCGATAAAAGAACTGGCTCGATTCGAATTTCGTTACATGTAACGACAAACACGAATGAAATTCGCGAAATGGTTATCTCGCGGTTAAAAGAATCGATTATACGATTTGTGCCAAGATATCGCACGACGATATTACGTTGCTAATTTCCAGCACTGACGATTTTAATAATCGCGCCTTAATTTCGCATTTAATTTCGCGGTGCGATGTTCCAAGCCAAATGTAATTAATCCGTGCGACTGGTATCCATCGGGAACGGAGATTAGCATTTTCGATCGGTTCGTCGCGCGGTTCTTAAAACCTAGCGAGGCACGAGTCAGGATATAAAATCATTTATCTCAGCCGTCGATTAGCATAAGAAGCAAAAGCGTCGGGAAATTCCAACGGAAGAAGCCGGGAGATTTATAGAATCGTCGCAACGACGGAACTTCTAAAAAGGACTCGGTAACCTGCGCCTTCTTCCACCATTGTCCGCGCCATCTTCCACTTTCATTCGTACTTTTATTTCTAAGACTTTCTCTTTGTAACATCCTCGCTCTCTCTCTTCCGCCGCTCCTACGCTCGATTCCGGCGTTTCTCCTCGGCCATACCCTCTCACCAAAATTTCCCGAAAATTTTACTTGAAAATTTTTACCTGTAGCTTTTATTCTTTCCGCGTAGCTTCCATATACCGGTAGTAACACGCTAAAGTATTTAAAGCTACAATAATAGATAGCTGTTTTACCAGCTATTATATCTTAACGCAACTTTTTAGCCCGATCTCAAAGTTTCGACAAAGAGATTTTTCATACAGTCTGGATCTCGTTGAAACACGGTGTATTCACTTTTAACGTACGAACGTCGTAAAGTGAACGGTGGCGTCCGTAAATGTAACATCGTATCACACGTTTTTGTTTTTCATTCGTCTAAATTTATCAGTCGCTTATCGATACTGTATCATTGATATCGACACATTTCGAACATTTTTCGAATCCACGTATTCGCGTTGCTATTACGAGGGGGGATGCATAAATCGACGCTCATAAAAAATCCGTAAAGTCCGAAAAGTTTCTTTCGTTTTACAAGGAAATAATGGATGCGCAACATTTTCCGTTTTATATTATTTTATCGAATGATCCATTATGATCCATTTTGTTTCATCGAAATAAAGATCGCAACGTTCGATAGATTACGTTTCATGTTTGTATAAAGATCCGTCGTTGTAAAAGACGTGTCTGCAAAGGAAACACGCTTTTCGGACAATCTAATATTTGACACTCTAAGTGTGTCGAAATATCGATGCACTGCGCCTGAATACGACCGTAACGATTGAAGAAAACGAACGTACAGGTATTTAAATTGAACGCGGAATGTTAAAAAACAATGTCCCGTTATTTTCTGTGCCGAGGCACGATGTAATTGTTGCACAAAGTGAAACCGTTACGAACGCATCATCATTGTCCACTCTAGGTAGAGAACAACAAGCGAAGGGAATATAAGATTGAACGATGTTTTAATGCGAAATGAAACGCAGGCTGATACAACGGGCTCGCTGCGGAAACGAGGTTCGCCGCTGGGTTCACGAAGGGACGCGGTGTTCACGCGTATGAATACGATATCAGCGAGCTTCGCGTAGCCGAGAAGATAGCAAGCAGTGCTGTTCCATCGTTCATCTCAGTGGCGATAAATTAATTCAATTTGCGTCGTAACGTCGCGCGAAAACTCGTACGCGGAACGTTTTCGTGGAAAGCTTCACGGTGAACAGGCCAGTTATTTGCGATAAATTTTTATTGGTTCCGAAAGCGGTACAGCGATGGAGAAAAACGGTGGATGAAATTGCATACTTGATCGGTTAAAAATTCGTTGCCTGATTTACGAGATCAGCGACGTTAAAACTGCGTCTGCTATTTTACAGTTCCTTTCGTTTCGATTCACATTCGTATCGTTTTATTGAAATATTTCAGGAGCTGGAGCTATTAGTTATTCAACGATCTAGGGTGTATGAACGTTTGCAATTAATTAGCTTTGTAACTAAATCTCTATGCATAGTTTGAAATCGTTGATCGATGAAATAAAATGTTGCTAAATCGGCGGAATCGACGCCAATTTGCGCGATGTGCGAATGCAAACCAACAACGGATACGCCAATTTTTCAAATACGCGCTACTACCTATCTAGCTGCAGGATCGATATCGATAATCGATATCTGGTAAAAGTTGCTTCGAAAGTGGATGAAACGCGGTTGGTACGAGGACCCGATTATTCATAATTTCAGCTAGCCGATTCAGTTAAATAGCGGGAATTACTAGAATTTCAACGAATCGATCATCGACGCGTTACTTTACAAGGTAAAAATTGTCGAATTTTTCGTATTTGCTTTTATATGTTTCTACCGTGGAAAATTCCCAGGAAGTAACAGTTTACGCGCTGATAAACATCGACATAGGATATTTCACGATGCACAAATTGAAACAATCGAAATGCGAAAAGAGAAACGGATATACCTCTTGCCAGAGAAATACGTATACGGTTTCATCCGTCCGTAAGGAAAGACGCATTTGACAAAATTAAAAATCATGCTCTATCACGTAACATTTTGGGGAGACAGTATATGACAGATTAAATACGACGACGATATATTTGACAAATGCGTACAGATTGCGGATAATTCCTTTTTTTTTTAGCAATGCATTAAATCACTTTATTTGCCATTAAACCGCAAGATTACCGAAGTAGAAGTAATGTAATCGCTTCTCTCGATATAACTACAGCGTTAAAAGTATCGGTGCTTGAAAGTATATCTACAGTAAATTAAATTCGCAAAATTGATACATGAAAATATTTTTCGAAAATTTCGGTTAACAATTGAACATTCTAGAGATATAATTTTCACAATCGACTGCAAAACTGTGCTACAAAATCAAGGAAAAGAAAAAAGTTCTCTGGAAATATTATATCCAGTATTATCAAAGAATAAAAAGGTCGAAAACGTGGAACAGGAAAATAAAAATGACGAAAAGAGCGAAACAGGACGCAACCACAAAATAAAATATAGCAAAAGAATGACAGAAGCTAACAGCGTAATCCCAAAAAGTGGAAATTACAAAAGGATAAAAAGGATTAAAAGCCTTTAATCTCAAAAATCAATATGTACCGTCAAAGATAAATCCCATCGGAGAAAAAATTCCAGATACCAAATACCAAACTCAAAATTCACGTCAACAATTGTGCAAATACCAAAATAAAATATATGTAGAACGAATCACTATGACGAATCACGTTATATTTTATACTTTCTGGCTTTATATTACGTTTCACATCCTTTCAAATTAATTAAAATTAATTGACAAGACAGAAAGAAAGAGAGAGTTAGAGAGAGAGAGAGATTTATTTTACATACTTCAAATATTCTTCATTCGTTAAGCATCGATAGTTGGAAGAAAAGAACGTGTAAACATCTTGACCTATCGCACAGTGCAAACGAACCTTTACGATGTAGATATCGTCGCTGGAATATCGGGTTCGCGGTTCTTGTAACGATAAATCCACTGTCACCAGAACCGAACATTTACTAGGTTCGAAGAACGGCGACACAATCCTGTTCGTAGATCGTCGTCAATCTCTGTTAAATCATTCGGTTTTTCTACCGACGACGTTAGAATTACATCGACATTTCCGTGTGTATTAAGAAAGTCAGATTTGCAAAATTTATCGAAAAACTGGGTCACACGAGAAGCTCGTACATCATTCTAATTATTCGCATCCTGCGGTTAGAATCTTGAAAGATAATAATAGAAACCTGTTTCAAATATTTTGGTTTCTGAAATTGTACAAGTGTTCAAATATACCGTTTCAAATGCATCATGCAACAGTCTCGGGCAATGCTCGGATTCCGGATTAAAAAGCAAATAGAGTTATTGAACGATGTTATTTAACAGTATGATTTTATCGAGGGAATCAGTTTTTGATTTTTATTTTTATCCAGAAACAAACAAATTGGTAAATTCGCGTAACAAGCGGAAATTTAAAACACGGATTTATAATTTGAAGCGCTCGCACGAACATCGAACGCGTTGTAGAGTGTTCTTATACATTTGCAACTTCAAATAAACCGTATGATTAACAAGTGAGCCCGATTGATACAACAATTTTATCGAGTGTTGTTATCCGCTCGTGACATTGAACAAACGAATCGTTAAAGCAGAAAATCAGGTGAAACTGTACCAGTATAGGAACCTGGAACACGTATTTCACGCAGACAGTTTTATCGTGAGAAAGGCGTGTTTTTCACCAAATTATCTCCGTTCTCTGGCCAACGAAATCGATAAATTAATTAGAACAAACAGACTTGCCATACTTATTTTTACGAATACACGAAGTAACTGCGATTTTAAATAGGAATTTTCGTCTGACGTACCACGATCGATATATTCGACGTAATTCAAATACGTATAATATGTATGTACGTTCTGCTAAAAAATTCGCCTTTTAAATAGCAAAAGTAAAATTAAAACGTCAACAACGTCGGAACTATAGATCTAAATTTGACAGAAGCAACTTAGAAAGGTGATAAACAGTGACGGAGCTGGTGAAATTCTAGTTTTAGTGGGATAGTCCGTCGATCCTATATTTCTGATCCTATATTCCGAATTATAAAAATACAGTTTCAACCGATCCAATCAAAAATCCCTCTTTGAAATAAACCGGTGCCGAATCTATGTTCTTTTATCTTTAATGAAAGATGAAAATTTAAAATAACCGTGAAGCCATCGTAGTGCGAAATAGGATTGAATAGTTCATTGCACGAGCCCGCTCCGAACTACATTTCTGACCGCTGTTCAATGAATCCAATATTTATGATATTGTGCGAATAGCTTCAGTTACGCGTAATTTACACGCGCACAGAAAGGGAAGGAAGAGAATATACGTATGTGTATATACATATACCTACGTACATAGATACGCATACTCGTACACACAGGCACAGATACATAACTGCGCATGTGACACAGGTATATTATGTAGATACGTTTAAACGCAGAGTCAGATTCAAAAGCAGATAGAATATAGAAACAGAGGCAGACGCAGATAGAGAAGCAACGTTCTACGATAGAGCAAATTCATCGTTTAATCCATAAAATCTGCCAAGATTTGGAAGAGAAGAAATATCGCTGTGCGATATTCCTAGACATTCAGCAGGCATTCGACAAAGCGTGGCACGAAGGACTTTCGTTCAAAGTAAAGAAAATCCTACCACACACACCCAACACTCCATCTTGAAATCATATCTAACCAATAGGCTGTTCACGATTAAATATAACCGCAACATTTCCAATAGAAGCTGGCATACCCCAAGGCAGCGTCCTCGAATCTCTGCTGTTCACCATTTACACTGCCGATTTACCAACTTTAACAGAGATTACCACAGCGACATTTGCCGATGATACAGCTTTATTAGCATCCCACTCGAACCCGATAATTGCCTCCTCCACTCTCCAGCGAGGTCTCGACTCTATGGAAAAGTGTTTCCACAAATGGCGCCTCAAAATAAATGAAAACAAATCCAGTCGTATAACCTTCACGCTGCGAAAACAAAACCACAGGTGACAGCCAGTCGGATATCTGGGCATGATTCTGGACGGAAGAATGACAACGTATCGTAGATAAATCGAAACAACTTAAATCAAAATTTAAAAAATTCTACTGGCTCATTGGCAGACTTAAGCGCGCAGAGTAAAATAACGTTATATAAGGACATATTAAAATTTGTTTGGGCCTATGGGATCCAACTACGGGGAACAGCGAATAATTCCAGCATGGAAATTCTTCAACGATTCCGAAAACTCCGAGTTCCTTAATAGACGCACCTTGGTATGTTACCAACGAAACTCGAAGATATCCACGGTCGAAGAAGAAATATCCAAATTCAGTAATAGATATAACATAGATTTAAGCACTAGATTCAACTAGAATCAAACACTTATTAAACACGACATAGTGTTTATTAACGCCAGAAAAATGTACTTATTATTCTCAATAAGAATTGATCGTAAAATTCATCCAAATAAAAAAAAAAAAAAGAAAAAGAAGACACAGCCATCTTATTCGTAAGAGCTACGATCATACTGACGAACGTAATAACCGTGGTGTTGTTTTACAAATTATCTACAAAATCGAATTATTTCCTTGACAAAACCGAACAAGACGTCTCGGTTGTTGGTGGAACAAAGCGATAAGAATAACTAAAGCAACCGAACAATTCCACGCTTGAAAAACGATCGAACCGCTCTAGATTGGAAACCCGATCCATTCTATTCAAAGTAATTGAAGGTCTTACGGAACGTTTATTCTGGTCTCAGCGGGCGCAATGATTCTTTTTCGATCATAATCACAGAGCAGAATACGGTGTCGGTAAAAGCGTGATAAAATCATTCGGTTAAATCTCATTTCCATTTAAGATTCCTGATCCTGAACTTTTATAATAGTTCGCTGGGAAATTATTTCATAGTAGCGAAGATTTATCGTGCCGAATGCTAAATTTTTTATCGAGTGAAAAGAATTTACGAGGATTGTACTTCGAAAACCCATCAATGTTTAAACAAATGCAACTTTCATATAACACAGAAGCAAGCAACGTCGTTCCTCGGCCGATTGTAAATTTGTAAGATTTCATTCTCCTGTCTTTACGCTGCGAAAATAGGCGCGATGATCTGTCTAAAATATTATTACGTATGACGAGAAATAAATTAAATTATTGCCACTTAATTCCTTCAAATTCCTTTTGATATTAAATCGCGTATATATATATATATATATATATATATCACTTTTTCACTTTTTCTATTGCACAAAGGGATTCTCCACGAGATTGACTCGAACCAGACACAAAGCGAGAATTGATTTGATTGTGGCGAAGTGGCTTCGATCGTGATAAATCAAGAACCAGCAACGCGGGAAAATTATTCTCGATGTTTCTATTCTATCTGTCTCTACGTGAAATTTGCATCGTGTACTATCCTCAAGGTAGGTCATGTTTGTGACAACGTCGAAAGCCTGTGGTTGGTTTGTTTGATAGACACGAAGCTGGTAGCACGTAAGGTAGATCGTTAACAAATGACTTATTGTCAATTAATTTGCCACGTCACACTCAAGTGAAATTCTAACAAAAAAATAGAAATCCTAACATCGATACGCAACGTTTATCGTTAAAATAACTTTTCACGTTGAAAGATTTCAAATGTCTAATACGAGTACACGTTAAATATTGTTCCAAAATTCTACGATACAAGTTAAATATTGAATATTATCCTACACTAATATTTATGCGTATTTATACCTTATATCGTAATAATGGAAACAACGATTTTTGCTACAATAACGATTGGAATTTCGTTTAATGTTATCCTACGTATTCGAGTTCTTCTGTATGAGCAATGTCCTGGCATCCAACGGCAACGAGTTGATAACCTATCCTCCGTGCTATAACTGAAATTGCGGTATTCCTCGAATTCTGATGCTTCGTTGTTACGACTTTACAATCGCGAGCAATCGTGTTTTACTGCTCGATAAGTATCGCGATCAAATTGCACAGCCGAAGGATACGATTACCTATGAAAATATTTATAACACTCGGAATTTATCGAACATTTTTTCCAATTCAATAATTGTTTTCTATAATAACGATCATTAAACTCGACGGATCACGCGATAAAAGGGAATTATTATACAACGGCACGGTGTTTAACAACGTGATGAATAATTTATGGACACGGTAAAGTAATAACAATCCTGCAGTCAAATATGCAGCAACGGACAAAATGTACTGCGATTGAAAGTGAGCATTTAACGAAGCAGGTTAACGTCGTCAAACAGAATCGAAAGCGTAACAGTTTCATTGGTTCTAAATACGATGTTTCGAATGCCAGGAGAGTACAGCGCTTTATGTAAATATTTTGGAGAATTAATAGTTTACTTTTTGAAAAATGTGAACGATGGAATAAGTACACGGGTGAAATATTAATAGATACTAAAATTGTTTCTTTCAACTTTGTAAACGCACTGAAACTGGAAGATGAAAAGTTTCAGAAGATTGATTCCCGGAGAAAAAGTCAAACTTCCTTATGAATGAATTTTCATTCCTAAATCATCGCTGTACCTTTAACATTTTCCTTCATCGCCGACGTTTCAAACTTTGTAATGCACTTTCGTCGCTCATCGAGAATGCCATGGGTAAATATGGCAGACATGTTCCTGAAATAGAAATTGGGAAGTTTTGGTAAAGTTTAAAATCTCGAAACGAAATCCTTGTCAACATCAAAATATTTGTAACGTCGTCGTCGGATTACAACGCTCTTTGAATTCTTACTTTTAACTTGTAAAATACAACTCTTATTCCCTTTTGAGAAATCTTTTTTTTCTTTTTTTTCTTTTTTTTTTTTGATATTTTTAAACGTAGAACGAGAAGCGGTGTGGAAAAACGTACCGAGAAAACAAAAGGAATTACTCTGTTGTTAATTGTAACGTGTTCTCGTATCGTTTACGAAAGAAACTTTATTCTTTTCATCTACGTTATTAAATAATAACGCAGAGCGAATAAAATATCAAATCAGAATGTATATAATTTTTCGCTAATTGTAACATTAACTTTCCAATTAAATACGATAAAAGCTTTCTTTATAAAATCTTGTAAAAATTTAACAAAATTGCTTGTAAATTAAATTGAATCGCAGTCACATTCGGAACAAGATTTTAAAGATTGTATCGCACTCGAAGCAAAGTAAAGTAAAGCAGGAGAACAAGAAAATTGAAGATGCAGAGTTCGAATAGTATTATTGGAACATAAACAATTTTACGAATGTATTAAAAAATCGATTTCCTATAAACTTCGGCCCTCTCGTCGTGTATCCTAGTTTTTATGAAAACTGTTTGCCCATTGTAAACGCTTCATTCGTGTTATATATACCTGACGTGTATATTGTTATAGGTATATAACAATAGATGTATATAATGTGTACAGCCGAAGCATAATAGAAGCAAATTTGCAATTGGTATGGACTGAATCAGAGAATAAATTACTCCGATCGTTTGGTCCATGGTTAAGGCAATTTATATAGATTAATCGATTTGTTTTCAGAGATAAAATCGAATGCGAGAATACAGTGGCGCTGGTTAAACGAGAATGCGAGGATATTTTGGAGATGAGCCGAGAAACTGCGGAAAAACAATTTCACGACGTAGTCGAACTTTACAATGAAGCTAAAGAAAAGGTATTTGAAAAAGAAAACTTATTAAAACTTTCGTTAGTAACGCAGTGGATTTCTCAAATGAGAAGTAAAAATAAATTTGATATACACAGCATGGAAATGATAAAAGTTTTATATCGTTTGCAAGGAAAGAAAGATATTCGCTTCGATGCGTAACTTAGGCAACGGAAGCTAATGTTCTAAGTTGCCTAACGATATTTTGCGTTATGTTTTATTTCTTCGCGCGGCAAGAGATATTCGAATTTTCCTTAACGGCCCCCTATAGAAGCTGAGAAAGTTCCGGGTGCAATAGCGATGCAACATGCACCGTAAACCAACATCAAAGCACTTTTTTAATTGATATGCATTCAGTCCGGCGTTGTAGCCAGCCTTTTTACAGGCAGTGCATCGTAAAATGTGTGCCCTTTGAACCATCGCCTTTTTGATACGCGAAATCGAAGTTGTCACCCTTTCCGTTGCCTCTTGAATATGCAGTGTTCGAGTGGACCTCGAGTTTCAAGCGAGTCGGATACACGCCTCTAAGCCCTTAAATTACTTTAAACTACTTTAATCACTGCCCTTTGTTCTACCGTTTCCTCCACTGTTCCTTATTTGACAATTACGTGAAATACCTCTGCTATTTAATTCCAAAAATATAAATATTTTTATTTTATTTGCACCTACGATAAAGAGAGAAAATATTCCCGAGCTGTGTTTCGACATCTTTGGTTTATTCAACGTAATTATTTCATTATTCTCGAGTATGTTTCTAGCACGTAGAATATAATAAACGTTCGTGTAAAAAACGTTAAATTCACCGTGTTGTTTCTGGTTTATCGCGCAAACTGTTCGAGCATCTTTTGAAGAGAATCTCCCCGTGGGGAGAAGAGAATTTCGTTGGCAAGAATTTCGAGGAATTTCAGAGTGTATTTTCTTTGCCGTCGAAAGCACGTCAGCCGAAGGTCTTTCGTAATTTCTGTAGGGTCACGTCAAATGCAATAACCTTTATCTCCGACACAGATAGAGAGACGAGAAGAGAGAGAGAGAAAATTACACCTGACCGTCTGTATTAATCAACACGTTTCTCGATAAAGCTTCGCCAACCAGTACAAACAATCAATTTTTAAGCAATTTCCGCACAACTTATTGTCTGTCTGATTGCGAAACAAAAGCTACAGAAACTTTAGTCTTCGGTGTCTCGTGTTTTCGCAAATTTCGTCGATCTCGAATTCTTCTTACTTGACCCGTAAAGTTTTTACCACTGTGTCTACATGGTGCGCGGTATAAACATCAAAGCCAAATTTAACTTCCCAACTTGAATTTACAACGTGAATTATCGCGTTACTCTATTTTACTTCCTAAGATGTGGAAGATCGTCTTGACGATCCCGTCGTTTCTTTACGTAAGTTAAATTGCCCCCAAAACGGGTGGAAATCAGGACATATAGTTCTTAATTCAGTTTCTGCTTTATAACGTCGCGCTATATTAATCCACAGTTACAATTCGATAATTCTATTTGTAGCTTTTATGATATCTGGCTCAATCGCGTTTTAGACCGAACCACCTACGTAATATTCCTCTTAATACAAGGAATTCCATTTTCCAGGATTAATAACAAAACTATCTCATTTTATTCTCTCTTCTCTATACTCTTCTCTTATCTATGGCATTGATTTTTACGTTTACTTAAGCGAAACGAAGTTGACACGAAGGTTTTAGGATCGCGCGCATTAACCTCGTCCCTTCGAAAGTGAAACGGTGCCAACGCGTTAAATCGTGGAAACTAAAGGGCGTCACTACGAGGCTTGTTAAATCGTTAACGGTACGTTAATGAAAGATACCGCATCGTAAAATTACGGAACGATAATTGAAGTTGCTACGCAAGTTGTTTCTCGCTCTTTAATTTCCAGGCAAAACAGTAATTCCAATCTAATTGCAGGAAGCTCGGGAAATTTCGTCGATTATAGACAAATATTTCTAGAATATTAGAATCGTGAAACGAACACGCTTATAATATAAACGCAATTTTAATTATACAGAATTATAACGCCGACGAAGTTAACGATGTACTTTTAATAGGAATTTTCGCGCAGCACAGTTCCGTTATGAAAAAAAGATTCATCTCAAAGTGCTATTGCTCCGTGAAATTCATTGGCAATTATACAGGTCTTCCCGAATGGTTATAACACTACAAAATGAAATTGAAATGAAACCGAAATTAGTCGCTCTGACCATCGTTTCTTTCGTCTAAAGTATCTTTTAATTATTTGTATTCTTCGGTTGCGGATTTTGCACGTTGCAAAAGTGTATAAAAGTGTACTTCTTCTAATATCTACTTTCGTGTTCGTGAAAATATGAATATGTATAAAAATCCATAGTCCAAGTTATTGTTTATTATCCATCGGTATTGTTCAACTTGTTCTATAATAAATTACAGCCACGTAAAAGAACAGACAACCGAGTAATCGAGACGAAATATTTGAAACGTTGAAAACGTTAAAATCAAATGAAAAGTTTGAATCGATTTCCACTCGAGTAGAAAGCAATAACGTTCTGTTTCGAGACATTGAATTTTCTTTTAATAGGTGACCCGATTAGAGAAACGTGTAGAAATGTACGAGGGTTTTGGAAGGGAGCAGGAAAACCGAGGTTTTGAGCTGGCGAATCTACTTGAAACTTTAAAACGTTTCGACGTGGATGTCGGCTCTGTCTGTCAACTCACAGCGGAAGGTAAGTATTATCCACCGCTTCCAGATTCCATCGTATAAGTATCCGTTCCTGTACAGCTTTGAAGAACTTGACCGAACGGGCAAACTTATTCGAAGAAAGCATGAAGAATCTCAGGCATCTAGCTTGGATCGTGAAAGACAGAAAGGATGAACCGCAACTGGTTTTATTAAGGGAACAGAATTCCGTTTTGAGGCAGCTAGTAAAGAATCTTAAAAGGAAGGTAGGAATCTTCGATCCGTTTAATAGAAATTGCGATACTAGCTATTTCTTTAGTTGTGAATTATGCTATAGCTGCAGCTTATGATCGAAATAAAGAAATAAAGATTACAGGAGAAAAACATGATACGTGCACTTTTAATGTTCTTTTATCATTAAAAAGCATAGTATTATATTATTAGTATTATATTATAATATGACATAGTCGAAAATGGAAAGAAGAAGAAATTTTAGCTTTGTATATAAATACATATTATTCGATCTACTATTTTCTCTACACGGAACATGAAAGTTAACAGCTTTTTCTTTTTCTTTTCCTCGCACAGATATAAATTTGTTCATCAAGCGAAAGAACGCACGATAGATTTCATCTGTTCACTTCGGTACAGTTGGATACAAAATATTTCGATCGATATACATCATGGTAGGACAAAACCATTTCCATGTTCCGTGAAAGTCAATTTAGATTTGCATAAAGGATGCGTTATACGATTACATACGTACGGCTTGTTCGAAATTTTATCGAATCAATGTTTTTGTACGTACTCTTTTTTTCTTCCAAACAATACCACGGTTCTACTTTTGTCAAGCCAGCTGCTATTATTTTATGCTTTCGTGCAGACTTTATCGCGTAACGAGCGACAAACACAGAATGTTGTAAAAGAAGGCAAATATTTGGTTTACAGTAACATGGTAAATGTATATGAACAATTTAAAATATTCAAAACAGTCCACCACGGTAGAAGGCTTAATTAGGTTACTTGGAATTAAAGGGGTAGGAAAATTTGTCGAAACTCGAGATAGAAATTAAACCAAAAACGTTGCTTCTGTTTCTTTCCATTGCCTAATTAAAATTATTAATGACACATATTTCTACACGTGCAACTATTATGAATTATTTCGTAAATTAAATAGTACGGGAAATACACGTCAACGAATGAAAAGTTTTCATAAAATATGAAAATTCGTATCTTACTAATGCGATAAAAAGTAATATGAGAATGACTCCTTTAATAATACAAGCTATAAAACAATAGTATCGAGAAATTATGCCCATTGCTTTCCATATGAAATCCCTTTTGATCGTAAATTTTACCCGATGTAACACGCATAACCATAAATAAGCGAATCCACTTGAGAGAAACGTGTTATTAGATAACGTAGGACTTACAAAAATTGATATTTCGAACATGCCGAGAAAAGTTTCTAGAAAAATATCGATTTTACGTACCTTTACTCTGTAAAACTTCTTAAACGGAATTTCCAAATTTTCCGTAATTTCGTTCGAATTCTATGTCTCGTGAGACGCCTCCGTAAGTCGAACAAGAACAAGAAACTCGTAATCACGTTTAATATTATTTCTACACATAATCGATTTCGCTTAAATTTTACACAGGTTTTCACATTACACTTGGCGATATTTCCGTGAGAATTCGTTATAAAGTTTCAGATGCTCGGCCAAACGTACAACGATATCCCGGGGAAAGAAAACGAGGAACGACACGAACCCCTTGAAAGCGAAATAAATTCCCGGAATCATAATGGAAACTTATCGAACGTGCCAGTGTCGAAGGAAAACACGATGGAAAATTCGATAAACTCGTCAATTCACGAAAATCGTAACTCTTCCAACGCGATGAAACACAACGAACGCGGCGAAACTGTAACGCGCGAAATAACTGACGCGTACAAGAACGATAATCGAAATAAGCAATTCGATATCGAACGTACGATAATCGATAAGCGCGGCAGGCTATTGTGCATCGAATCCCATTCGAACGGCGTGGTATACGAAGAGTACGTGTTTAAATTGTCAATCGATCGAGAGATGAAAATTAAATATCCAGTTTCGTTAAATAACAGCGAAGAAGTGGTTAGATTGGAGTTCGTGGATAACGAAACCGACTATTCGGTAACATCGATGGATAGAATGTTGATATTGTTAAAAAATATACACGCAATTGTGATCGTCAAACAAACCGGTGTATCGTGCAGTACGCAAACTACGAAAACGAAAACTTCCAACAACTTCGCACAAACGGCAATTACCGGAGTAAATTCGTTTTCTCGTTTAAACAGTGGCGCTACGGTGAGTAAAGAAATTTCTACCCTCTCTACTTTGAACTGTACATTTCAAAATTGGATTTATTTACTAAGAACAAATATTACACTGATCCTTATAAAAAAAAAATTAAAAAAATAAAATTTTAATTTATAATAATATTTAAAAGAATTATTTATATGTTCTATGAATACTGACTGATTTTCTACATAAATACACCATTCGAGTATTACTATACTCGTCAGTGTTATAATTAATTTTATTATAAATTCGACTAACACACTGAAATCATAAAAGTAAAAACTAAAACACTGAATTGTTTATACTTATGCTATATTTCGTACGATACAATTGAAAAAACATTGTACATCAATTTCGTCAGAGCAATTGGTACAAAATTTCAATTTGATTCTTCAATTAAATATAGATGCTTAATAGCGAGAAACGTGCGATAGAAAGAAGTCTCTGTAATTTGGAACGAATCGTTAAGACCTTAAAACTCAACGCATTAAATCAAGTTGAGACGATGATCGATAAGGACTCGCATTTGCTTGGAAATAACGAGATATTAAACTGTATGAAGGCATTGACTCAATAGTACTATGCATAGCGACTCCTATTTATCTTCCAAGTGCACGAATCTCTAATATTATAACGATCTTTGTAGCATGTAACAGTATCGAACTAGATTCCTCGTTATAATTATAATAATACTTTTCCTATTCGATTGTACATAAAAAAATACCACTAGAAGTAATTGGTAAAGATGTCCACAAGTTTAGAAAAACTTTAATTGTTATGGTTGCTTATCGTTAAAAATATTACGAGTTGAATCTTACATATTATAATATATATCTATACACGCATAGATGTACATTACATATACATACATACATAATAAATGTACATAATTGCATCGATTTAATTGTATTTAAAATCGTAATAATTATCACATTACTTTGAGTACGAATTAAATACTTATTTGTTTTCATCTTCAATAGCGGTGCACTTTACTACTTCCTCGTACGTGAATAAACTTTCTTTTAGAGAATCTCGAAACATTTATCCTGTTTACTTTTCTTTTTCTTCTTTTTTTTCTTTTTTTACATCGAAGTGCGATTTCGTTACACGTTTGTAAATGGAAAAATTTATTAAAAATTGTGAAATGCAATTCGTGGAAAAATACATATATGCAGTATATGCATAAGCCTTAAAAGGTAGTCCAACTTCGCTTCTCATACATTTCCTTCGATCGAAATCTATAGAATTTATATATAACTCATGTGCTCTTGGATTCAGCATTCCAGCATGTAAGGTTTTAATTACAAAGATGGAAAGACGAATTACTTTAAGGTTTTCATTATGTAATAATGAAAATTTGATTTGTAATATAAACTTACAATTATACGTTTGCCTTATGTTGGCAAATAAAATAAATAGTTTTAGCATGCACTGTATCTTTTAATTATTCATCACACTGAATCTCAAATCTTAGAAAGACATTTTTAGAAACAGCTTAATTGCAATTTTTTATGTAAAATAGTTTTAAAAACACGACGAGTAAAAAGGTCCAGGAAAAGGCGATATTATGTTAAAATATGATAAAAGATTAGAGGAATGTCATATTCATACTAATATGTATGTTTCCATAACCCTGCTCTTTCCCTTTCTCTTTATTTCATCTTCATCTTTGATTATTTGCTAATATCCTATCTTTGTTATCAAAAAGATTCAAAATTGATTGCTAGATACTTATTTATACCTATACTACTCTCTTCGTGTCACTTATCTTTGAGTATATAATAAATCCTTTCTAGAAATGGAAAAATTTTCTCCGGCAGCTCTGAATTTATTCTTTCTGTTTCTTATGTCTATTTGAGAATGTTCGATTATAATCAATATGTCGAGCCTGGCACTAGGAATTCGCATTTCTGGTAATACTTTGAACAACGCGCTGTCCCCACCAGGCTTCGAGGTTAAATGGCTCAAAATCTAAGACGACAGATAAAATATTAATTAGGTTAAATTAACATATGAAAAGAACAGACGAAAACTGACATACGCAACAGGACTACAACTTACCTTTGAGTTGGGGATTTGGTTCTCGTTCTTGATAATACGTGACAGATGCTCCATTTCTATAATTAGAAGAATTACTGTGCGGTTGGTTGTGGCACATATCTAATTCTCTTGATACCGTATTCCATGCTGTAAACAGAAATAAAAAGGGCTTAATAATAAACAAAATTTATTTAACAATATTAAGGAAAAGTGATGTACGATACTTACAATCGTAAATGTATTTAATTAAATCAAAATGTTGTGCTACAGTTTCAGACTGATGTCTGGATGGGATCGAGGATGGTCTTTTCCCATTCATTGTCATTTGTCTACCACTATAAAACAATATTTTGTTAAAGTCACTAAAACAATATTATTTAAAATATAGATATAATTAATATACAAAGCACAATCACCATATTAACAGCGAAGACCGATACCGCACTAGCGTATTACGTTTACCACATATATTCTATTTTAAGCTTTAACGATTTTGTGTGCAATTAAAATAAATACAACTACGAAATATAAAGCGACGAATGCATTGGTATTTCGTGGAATTTACAAAACTTGATAAGATAAAATAAATAAAAGCATACGTATAAAATATTTAGACATAAAAATCAATTGAGAAATATTAGAATTTATTGACATCTGTTATAATAATACTTGGACTATAGAATACCTCTTTGTGTAATGAAGGGACGCCATTTTATTATAACGCAACTCAAAATATAACCTTTTACTTCACATCATAATATTTCAATTAATATCTATCGCAAAAAATACAATAAAAGAATCTGTACGTGATCTAAACTTCACAAGAGGAAAGAAACATTCGATAAGATTAGAATAATTAATCATCTATCAGTTCATAATATATAAGCGTCTATATTTGTCATAGAAGCCACGTATACATATATTTAGAACTCCTTTCTCATACATATTTCTAACATCTCTATCAAAGACTCCGATACAGGAAGCAATGAAAAATTATTGTAAAAAGACTTGGATTAGCAGACGATCAACGATATGTTTAACGCGTCAGGAAAGATATGCAATAATTAATAATACGAAGTCTACGTTCGAAGTGAAAACGTAGGGAAAATGGCGACTCTTGTATGACAGTTACTGTTATGTTCTCCGATTCCCGCCTGTTTCTCCCTCTATCTATTTGACACTGTTCCGTTTTCACGACATTCACGGCGATGGAACGATTGGCGATTTGCCAAAAATAAATAAGATTACCCGGGTAGACAGATGGAAATTGGAAATCATGTATAAAAATTACAACGAGATGTAAAGAACAAAAACGTACGGGAATAAAGAAAGTCGCTTTTACGATAAATACCTCATTTTGTCCGTTCGATGGTGAATTTCTGTACGAGCGAAAATTCGTTGACAATTACGTTTATTTGATGAAATTCTCTGATCACTATCTACGAATAAAACTATAAATATGTAATACACGGATATAAACAAGCGAAAAGCTGTAACGAGAAAGAGCGTTTGTTTCTCGTAACAGCTGCGTGAAGCTTTCTCTGAAAACTGTCAACAATGACGGGTTTAGCGTTCGACTCGGACGATAAAATAGAATGTGAAGTCGGTGGCGACAATTCAGCAGTATAAAGATAGCCGCTGTTGAAGACTACAGCCACGAGGTAGCGAAACTGTAGCGTTTTTCTACGCCATCTTTGAATTGTGCTTTTTGAATCGTGGAACGAACGTGTAACAATAATTGCTGTTTGTACGTGATTTGAAAATCAGTGTCAAATTGGAAATTGTGACGACTTCAACAAATTCTGATGTGATCTTCTTGGTAAATGATTTGCAATTATGTCTTATTTTAATTTATCTAATCTTATGATATTACGATAAGATTGCAAATAAGATCTATGTTTGTCAATGATTTTGTTATGCTCTCTACGATTTCAGTCGAAGAATTGTATGAAATACTTTTAGATTAACTGAAATATTCACAAATTCCTGACAATCAAATATGTATTTAAGTTTCAATGATCATATTTAAACATGCGGTCAATCATCAAAATCATTCTAAATCCTGCAACTCACTGATTAGGGTTAAGTTGATCACTAGAACACACGATCAAGTCCGTTGTGTATTTCCACTGTCTTATTTTTTCCGCTTAGATTAGGCATACTGAGGGTATTTAAAACTGATACGATAAAAGGGCATAGTTACATCAAAATCATGTGTAGTTTCCTATTTGTCAAAGTTTTCGATCTAATAGAATTTAAACGGAAAGTAGATAGATAACATAAGTATATTATTTCCCTTCGTACGCATTGAAACTCTTATAAAATTGCACGTTCGCGGGAATATGTGTTTTCACGTTTCATTTACTACAACGATGCACTTGAAGATAGACATTGTCGCGATATTGTCGTTCGTCACAGCTCACGTTCACAATTTTGTAGTCACGAAAATACCGATTTCACGATAAGTTTTGTACTTAATAATACGTTCCTTTCGAAACTATCGAATTCAAATTTTCGGAAAATTTGCATTTTAAATAACGCAATCTGATGTAAAATGCGCGCATGAACGACCACTGTGCGTGTATCTATCTCAAGGATAACCTACAAAAAGTTAGAAAATTATTTCTTCACAAAAAGTAGGCCAAAAATAAAACATGTTATTTCGTTAAATTGTAGAATGAAGCATTTAAAAGGAAAAATAATAATCTTACAGTTAGGTCCAAAATGTTACCAATCAAAGGGTAGAGGGGTAGAGGTGCAACGTAAAAATTAATTTTATGGAAGACGCTCCCTTTTCTTTGAACGATACCTTTTTTTAATTGGAATTACACACTTTTTTTGTGATCTTGTTAGGAATAAAAAAATCGATAACCTAACTAATACATTCTGATCACCCTACCGTAGAATTGGACGCAGTTTCAATATACAGTACATAAAGGCAGCTACATTGCCTGTTTTAACATAGCATTATCATATATCTTTTTACAGCAATATCTTTTTTTACTTCAAACCTCCGTCAGTGCACTGCGGATTTTTATGCAAATTGATATTTTTAAAAATATGACTAGAAAAATAGAACCTCGATGGAAAATTGTTTTCATCTATCAAGTATTGTAAAAAAAAACACTACACATACCTTGGTTGTTTTACATATTTTTTCATATTATGCGAATTCTGTGCAATCTTGCAGTTTCAAATTTCCCATCAATGCATAAAAATCCACCAACAGCCAACTCGTCACAAAAGACGAGTACATTGACAGAATTTTTAATAAACAAGCTAGTAATCAAAACTTTCTGGAAAACGCTCGAAGAAACGTGTTCCAAATTATTCAGCATCTATGCAGAAAGTTCAATTAAAATATTTTTATGTGATTAAGTTGGGATCAAAAATGAAACACTATACCTTAAATGGCAATGAAAACCATATTTCGTCGTTCTAAGAGTTTACATATTTGAAACGAATACTTCGCGAAAACCGAGTGGCACCTGAAGCATTTTTAGACATTTATCTGAAACGCTGGTACTCGTAACGCCATTATCTCGGACATTATTCGTTAAAATATACGATAGCGTGTCGGCTTATATTTGACAATACTATAACGTGGCCTCAATATATCCACATATCGCTGGCACCATCGCCACGACTTCAGTTGGTTGGGTTTCACTTTCAGTTAACCAAAGGCCTACTAGTCTATTTCTGCAATCCCGACGTTCAATACGATTTCAAAGGATCCTTGTCACCCTTTGTGATTCCATCGTAGGAGATAGCAAAACTATATGCTACCCGTCTTAAATGACAGCGATCAGATATATCAATTTGATTAATACAGGGATAGCGTTAACTCCGAACATCAACTCGTTATACGAATTTCACGTTCAAGTAATGATTAAACAGTCATATACGTACGTGCATAAACTGTAAAAACGTGAGCTGTACATTGGACATGAATGATTTTAATTATTGGACAATCTTCTACGGACTGAATGGAACTTTTATTAAAAATTTCGTCTACACGTTCATATCAAAACCACGATGGAAAAGGAAGGGAAAATGTCAGCCTATAACGAAGGAAATGTGATATTGTTCGTTTGGTATATTTGTATCTAGTTACATAAACGAATAAATACTCGTAACGTAATATTACATAACAATTTTCCTTCAGATCCTTAACTTAAGTTCGTTTCTCTAGCGATTAATTATTGGTACAAGCCATACCTGGTCTGTGGTATAATCATCTCCTTTGAATCTGATGTCGTTAGTTATTTTCTCGAACGTGTATGTTTCGCGAGAGTTAGTCGATTCAGAAGATATTTGGCCAAAGCAGAAATTTTCTACTTTGTAACAGGAAGTCCGTGCCTCTTAAAGGGTTTTATCTAAAGATAGTTGGTAGAAACTGTCTCTTTATCGAGAGTATCCAATCTGTCTCACGTTGACACAAGCAACGTGGATGCTTGTCAATTAAATCGGAAGCGTCACGCTGTTGCGAATTAATTACGTACGACGAGAAGAGAAACTAGGCTTTACGATCGTATTACGACAATTTTAAAAGAACCAAACGATTGTGAGACACGCTGTGGTAGCAATAGTAATAGTAATTTTCTACTTGTTGATTGAAACTAAACTTTCGAGATTGTATCTTAAACTTCTAGATACTCGTATATACTTACATATAATTTAATTATATTTGTCTTTGAATTGCGAATTTGCGTTTTCAACCATGACAAGCGAAATTCAGTGAGAAAACCTCAAGAATTCATCCGATTTCAATGTTCTGCAACTCATTGTTACTGAAGAAAGCAAGCAAACGAGTTCAGTCTACGAATCCATTTGAAACAAAAATTCAATTATAAGCCTAACGAGAATCGAAAGTTGTACGTACAACACGTGAATCGATTTCGAAACACGTGCTACATTAATCATAATAACTCAACAACATAGTTAAATGAAAGTTTTATTCGATGGCTGCCAGAGAACTAGATACTAAATCTTCTTTATCTCCCATATGCGATGGGATGAAACCCGATCGGAATGGCAAATCGATGTTCTTTTGGGGAATTGCACTGGCCGAAAGGGACGTACCTAATGCGTATCGTCGAGGACATAAATAGCAAGAAAAACCACATCAACAGCAAGCTCGCATGATCCTCGAAGACAATGATCCTAACAGGCTCAAGTAGCATTGGCTGAATGTTATTGTGTAGCACTACAAGAGGCAGTTGACCTAAATGGGCTGTAACTGGTGTGCGCGCGCGCACGCATGTGTGTCAATATACAGGCTCATTTCCGGATATTTGAAAATCGATTACATCGGTAAACTATAATAAAGTATACCGGTTGCACAGCGCCACTGAAATGAAACGAGATTTTGATACAGTAAATTATATCATTGGAGAATATATGAGATTATTGCCACACGAAAACGATGATTGAAATATTACGATATTCTCGTTCAATATATCTGAATTTGTTATTTGGAAACGATCGAATAAAACTTTTAATATAGCAGCTTGGTATGCGTTGTATTTAATAAGTTTTATCGATACAAGATTACGTATCTTTTTATAGATTCCTTTTTTCTTTTTTCTTTTTTTTTTTTTTCTCAGGTACATATATTTTATTTTTATTAGCAATCAGAATATGACGTACTCCATAGGCTCATGCGGAGCTTCCAGAAGCTGCTACTCTAGATCTAGTGACAACGATTCCTCCAATGACAAGCGCTTTTGCTACAGATAAAAATGAAAAATAAAAATGAAAATATTTTATGAACTTGAAACACGTGCTCAATGTATGAAACTACGTAAAATTGTATGGTTCGTTTTACTCAACGATTGTTATATGTATCTACCGGTGGAATAGAGATTATGCGATTCATACCAAGATCCAGACTCTTATTGTCGAGGACGATAACAGGATGATCTAATAGTCTTATTGCGAGAGGAAGCAGCATCAGAAATTCTATTAGTTCGACAGAACTTCATTCGTTGAGAATAACTTGGTGATACACCACGTTGCCAGAAAGCGGTATTGTATCGTCAAATTGAGCGCAATTGCGCGTGAAAGAAACCTGATACCAATTTTCACGCATAGGAAAGATGAAAATCTCTATATGCCGTTTTTCATATTCGTTACAAATTGCAACAGAATAAACCATATATATATATATATATATATATCTACTTCGTTAGAATCTTGTTTCAAAAAATTCAATTGTATTTGTGTTTTTTAAAGCATCCAATCTGTCCAACGTAATCAGGATTAATTATAAATTTCGCATAATCGCTGTGTGCGTACGTTCTCTGATAATAGCAGCGTACTTAGAATAATTATAGCTCATTTATGAAGCTAATTCACCTCATAAACTATGGCTATAATCGTGTTTCGTATAATTTGGCACGTTAAAAAGATCAACGTACATAATTGATTTTCAAGCACGATATCGACTTGGATTACGTGGCTATATACGTGTATTTCTTAATTTATCTTTCCATTATAGGGTAATATAATAAGTTATTACGTAGTTATAATAATCTCCGTCATCGATCATCGTAAGTGGTCGCTTTATGCGGATAGAAATATCCGTAGACCGTGCCAAACTGTTCGTTACAATGATTTCGTAGTTGTAGCTGGTGATAGCGGTTTGCGGTTCCTTTTGCCCAAAATAATTTGTCGTGGATTACCTTCGTTCGATCCGTTCGGGCACGTATGACCGAAATTGACGTAACGTAACTTGAAACGTCAGTGGAACTTTATCGACACTTCAGGACGTTCAAGCTCTTGTTTCAAAATCGAGATTAAAACAAAAGCGATGATCTCGTTTCGTCTTATCGGGTGAAAAATATTTGAATGATAGCTAGGACTATTAAAAAGGCTAATTGTCAGATTTAAGAGACTGAATCTTTTTCGAAAAGAGACGGTTAAATTTTGGAGGCAAATTTTTTAAGTAAACATTTTATGAGACATTTTACAAATTCTGACGTAGTACGTCAGGGAATTTGTTATTCTGTATTAAACTTCTGTTTATACGTACAGAGGATAACATGTTACGATTGTTGAATTATTAGCCGAGTCAGCTTGAAATGCCGTGAATAGTTTCTTGTTACGTAATATTTGCGAATCTCTATGTTCTCAGTTTACGTATTATTTCACGCATTCTATCGTAATTTAAGTAATTAGAAGTTACCAGACTATTCTTGTGATTAATATTTGCAACCAATTAATAGGCCACATTCTAAAATACAATGGTACGAAGATTTTAAATGGGAAGCATTCGTGTTCTCGATTAAAATACATATATGATAAATAGAACGTTCTCAAACACTGCTTAATTCCTAGATATCTTCTTATTACATCTATTAATTACAAGATATTTACGTTAGTTCCTAGCAATGGTCTACAATTTGGGGATATTTGCACATGCGTGGCTGTGGAATTGTGGTCATGGCACAGGAAATTAGTTATAGAACGGATTATTACATTATTGTGTAATTGCATAACAGTGCTGAGTCAACATCTAAGTATAAATCTATATACAATATCGCTCAATAATGCTGAAGCCAAAGTACTTACCCATAAATAAAATTATTTTCGTATCTATCGATATACACCATAGACACGTAGATCCGAACTATTTGACTAACATTTGATAAGTGAACGTGAAAGTCGTCACGTGTTGCGCACGCACACGCAGACTATGAATACTTTCACGAAATCAAACAAACGCGCATCCATTGTGACAACATGCGCGCGAACATCGATTTTCGATACGCGATACTCGATACACGTTCCACCCTTAACATCTTCCCGATCTGTCCCTTTTTCACTCTCCTCTTTTCACCCTTTATTTTTCTCCGTTTTCCATCCGTATTCTCCGCGGCCTTGCATTGTTTCCTTCTTTCCGCATCGCCTCCGTTCACATCTCTTGTTCCTCGTTCTAAATTCACCGGCCGAAAGAAGAGCAAACACGCGCGTTCACGTTATTCCGCGGCAGCCAATAATAATCTTCGTTGTTTCATCCTCTTCGCGGCATGAAAAAGGCACGACATGTACAAATATTATGAACAACGCGTATCCGTGTTGCATTTTATGGCTTATCGCGTAGTTCCATGTTCGCTGAAGGAACAGCCGATTCGTTCTTTTTCCCTACTTTCTTTCCTCCCACAGCACTGCGCCGCATTTCGAAGGAAAAGTTGCTGGCTTAGATCTTCGCTGGTGTTTGTTAATCTAAGGAAGAAAAGCGACATTGTCGCGTTATTTTTATCGTTGTAGTCGTCTTTTCGTCGAAACCACGCATTCACTTCGTTCAATCAAATTGGTCGTTGATGTTGAAATATATCGCGTATGTATATTTTAGGCGAAAAGATTCATCGACTGCCTGTCTTACATTCCATCATTCTCTTGTTCGTTTCCTTAATATTCTTGTATTTGTCGCGTCTTTTTAGTATAAAAGCATCTGGTCTTTTCGAAAGGTCAGCCACTCGGAAGTCTAAGGCTTTTAAGGTTAATTAATGCCAAGGTAATGTGAAAGCAAGTAATGCGAAAGAGGAGCGAATTTCATTAACGTTCTTGATCTTTGAACGAAACCGCATCGAACGTTCCCCAGCTTAAAAATCTAATTCACTGAAACAGAAAATAA
This sequence comes from Bombus haemorrhoidalis, assembly GCA_014825975.1. NCBI lineage: Eukaryota > Metazoa > Arthropoda > Insecta > Hymenoptera > Apidae > Bombus > Bombus haemorrhoidalis. The sequence continues at coordinate 18,487,952 of CM026167.1, forward strand.
GGGAGAGCTTTTTAACTGAATTAAGAGTTTCTCCATCTGTACGCCGCTTTTGGAAGTTTTTGCGAATCAAATTTGTTAATAGAGTACAGTTTCATTGTTTCATTCCATTTTGTATCGAAACGAACTTTCCTGTAAGGGGCATCTTCTTCAGTGCAATCTTATTTACGAATGTACTTTTTATGATTGTAGCTGCGTGTATGCACTTTGAATTTGTGCTACTTTGTCCGCTACTTATCGCTACACAACGGAGATATTCAAATTTTCTTCTAGTGTAACCTTCTCAATTTTGAAGAATTAATTCTGCCTCTGCTCTTTGTAATACGATAGAACTTTATTTTATGAACTTTAATTTGTTAATCGACGATGCATGACGTGAAGGAACAGATAGGTCAGTTAACGCAGCAAAATGCGATCTTTTTGCTCGAGTTTATTACGAAATCGAGCTGAAGACAATGCAAATCCACTCCTTTGGAAAGTATTTCTTTTGTCCGCCAGGAGCTGTTCTTCCTCGTGGAATACACCCAAGAGTTAATACCGTTTGTTTCGAAAGAAATAACTGATTCGGCCTGAGGAATGTTCGATCGGTTAATAAATCACAACCCTTCGAATGGAAAATGATATGCCGCGACTGAAGGGGAAATGCAAAGAACGGTGGTCTTGAAAAGAGACCTTTTCGTATGGCGAAATATTTTTACTATTTTTCCCCTGTTGCCTCTTTGAATGTCAGATTTCCATCGGTGCAGAAGATGAGGAAAAAAGACACCGAAATATTTCTTCCGGTCAGCAAACCCGATGGTTGAAAAGATTTTCGATAGCCAGACTATCGGAAATTTTCTGGCGAAATATTCAAGTTGTTACATTTCCCAGAGCGAAAAGCTAAAACGAACCATCGTCGATCGTAATTATCACGCCAACGTATACATTTCGATTTCTCTAAAGAAAAGTAATAGAAATTACACGAAATAATTAATTTACAGAATAATCGTGTTGTTCTTATACAAAAGGTTTGATCATTTTTTAAACACTCTTTTTTATAGCATTCAAGATCGTTATATAAGGATATAGTTACTGTAACAATGGTAAAGATAATAATGAACTGAAGAAAAAAAATGTGGAATTGTAGTTTGCACGTGATTTTTTGCTATTGTACAATATATATATATATATATATATACATATATAGATTAAAATATTCGAATTTTTTGAGTATAATATATTAAAACTCTCTAAATTTTAGTACTAGGAAGTACGAAAATAATTAATCATTTCTGTCTTCGATAATATTAGTTTTATAGTCTACTCGGTCGTTCAATCGAAATTAATGACTGCTTGACGTCAACGAATTTTCTTCGTCAAAACAACGTATCAGAAATAAATGCTTTGTACACGTTTCTAATTTTATAACGTTCAACTTTTACTACTTAAATCAAATTCTTTTTACCGTTCCGTTCCTACGTGCGATGAAAACATTTCTTTAATTCTGTGAATTCTCCTGTGAATGTTCCTGCGAAGAGAAATGACTAATTCAACTACAACGTGCTTTAAAAATTATTATTTCGCCTGTTTTCCATTTTATTCACGTAGATTTAAGAGAATTATTTCAACGAATTTTATAACTGTATTATCAACTTGCGTGACATTGTAAAAAATTATAAGAAAATATTCACGAAGGGTTGCGAGGAACAGCATTCGCTGTAATATAGGAGGACACGCAGTGCGTGTGCACCGATACTTATACCGGCAGAACTAATTATAGCTGTTCATTTCCATAATTAGAACAGACAGCGGTGTAAATATTGCATTAGGGATGATACGGTGCTGGTACTTATCGATTAACGGAGAAATTTAGTCATGAATACAAGGACGGGGATTTAATAACTCTTGCGCTTAGATACTCGTGTATCCACAAGCACAAATCACGCTATTTCTTTCATTCTAATTATCACACGATCATTGAATAATTTTTATATATCTCGACAGAGTTCACGCAATTTTTTACATCCCTGTTCCTACGAGATATAGATACTTTAAAGAAACGTAAGAAGTAGAGGTTAAAAAATAAGTAAGATCTATATAAAATATTCAATTTTCAATCGCGTACTTGTCCCTTTTTACACGATTAAAGATAAAATTAAATTGCGGCTTGTAAATCCTTGAACGTCTAAGGCTAACTCAAACGATTTGCGTCATTTGTTTCGTTAGTAGCTGCAACCATCGACGAACTTGTATCGCTGATCCTTTTTAGAAAACAGGCAGAAATCGACCAGAATCCATCAATTCCCGATCGTCTCGATCCTCTGATATTTTTCACTGTACAAGTTAGATTGCTAGACGTAATCTGCAGGTGCTTTAGCGAGTGTTCCGTGAATAGCCATTGACACTTATGATGAATTGTTTTACGTATCTTATCGTTCGGACATCGGAGTCAAATCATTTAAGAAGCATCTAGACGGTTGAACGATAAGCATGTATCACCAGGGGATCGAAACGAGTGGGAGTGGCATTTTCTGCGGCAAAAAGGGGTTATTCGTGTCGAGGGTAAACGGGAGGATGAAAAAGGATTCTCCGTGTCGCGATTAAATCGCAGGGACCTCGAGAAAGATCTCGGAACTGCTCATTGACGAGTCAGAGTCGAGTACATGGAAATGTCGGTCAGAAAGGATTATGTCACTTTCTCTCTCTCTCTCTCTCTTTCTCTGGCTTCCTCTCTTTCTTTTATTAGCGCAAAAGCAACCCTTTTTCGTATTCATACAGTCGAGCAATCACGGTCGAAGTCTCTTCTGTGGTGTCTGTCACGTAAGTACGTACGTGTAGCCACAAAATTTATTCGGATTTCATGCAGACATTTCCTACATTCGTGTACGCGCGAACGTATGCTGACACGAAAATTACGCGGAAAGAGGATCGTAGTACAGAGATTGTTGCAGTTAGACAAACACGCGCGCTGGACGCAACGAGTGGTTAGGTAATGCAGGCGAGAAGGGATTATTTTCAATTTGAGGCGAATAGGTCGAAATAGATGATGAAATATCGTTCCAGGAAAACAATTTTCCGTAATAAATTATTGACCGGCAGTTGCAGTTTAGTTACGAAATGTGTCTATCGAGTCCATCGAAGAACATATTTTCTTAGTTGTAGTTCTATTCACGCGTCCCCCGACGAAATTGCAACATAAATTCTAAAAATTCTAATTTTATATAAGTTCTATTTTTGCATTTATTATATAAAGAGAGAAAATCTAATTTAATTAATATCGTCTAGTATTCTATAGCGTTTACAAATTTTTTTTCATTTAAACGTACAATGAGTAAGTAATAATATAAGACGTTCCGTTCGAATTTAAGAGGCTTCGACAAATAAACACACAAGATCACAAAATAAAATGTTATACGAAGAAATTAGGCTAACCGTGACACGTTGCCGTGCAACTTTCCTTAAGTAGATCGGAGACTATGTAGCCTTGTTCTGTATATGCAAATTTTTAGCAACTACGTGACTGGATAAGTTTGCGATCCATGTTTATCCCGTGTGTATCTTCGAGATCGTACCGACTCTTTGAACCGACTCTGCTAGTTTTTCATCGACTGTAATTCTAGAGATTTTCAAGCACTTTCCACGCCAAACACGTCGTTCAGAAATAATTCATATCCGTGATATTATATCGATATATCCATAGCATATCCGCAATAGACAATACCGACTATATTCTGTTCAATTTCATTTTTTCCCTTTATGGTAGAATAATAATAATATCACTGGCAATAATAACTAGGTATTTCGAAGAGCAGAGAATACGCAGCGATGCAAGACATTGTATCCTGTAGACATTGTAGCTTTAGTTTCACTGGTGTTAATAACTCATTTAGCTTTAGTATCCATAGTCAATTCACGCGACCAGTATCTCGTTAATTAATCTTCAATCCTATGCTATTAAAAAGGGAGTCTCGAACGAACTGCGACGAGGAGATACATGCAATATATAATTAATTTCCGATACTTTCGAGAAAAGAAGACCGTAAAATTTATCTATGAACATTATCTGAATAAAAAAAGTGAATACGTAATGTGTAATCAAAAGTTATATTGAACAAGAAGCAACTCGTTGAAAAACATTCGTGCGACGTGAGATTTCTAGAAAAGCTATATCGTTGGGAAAAATTGAGCAGACGAAGTTATTTGACAAACTCCGTTTCAAAATCTCAAGGTTCAAATCATAAGGCTCGAAGATTATTAATAAAAGAATATCAGAACGAAATAACCGTCGCACTGCGTTCGAATATGACTAAGAAATCGGACACAGTTATTACGACAATTTCAAGCTAGCTAGCTCGGATTCTACGAAGTTTGTAAGAAGATTCTAGAAGTAGAAGAAAGATAGGAGTTTGAATTTTGTGCAAGTCCGTAAAGCTTGCTATTGTTTAAAAAACCCACTGAGAGGAACTCCGTGGTAGCCAGAAACCCATTTAAATTCAGCCAATACTCGGACCTAACTAGTATATCTCAGGTTTGTGCTATTACGCCATATTATGCTAACCATAGACACGAGGGTGTCGGTCGGATGAACTTAGATACAGAGAAACTGGCGTAGAGGCAACGAGAATTTGAAAGACCGTGATGACGACGGTGAAGATGGGCGGAAATCGACAAAACTCGTTAGAGATCAAGGATTCAATAAATTTGACTGAAGACAATGAGAACTCGAGTAACGCTGTTAGAAGCTGTCAGAGCTATAGGAATCTGAGTGGAAACGATAGGATTCAACGATCCATATTGAAGCGTGGAGAACTCGAAGGATCCGGACGGAGAACTGGCTAAAGAACCGGATAAAGAATCGAATAGACGTAATGAGAACTGGGTAAAGCTGACTACTGGAAGTCCGAGCGAAAATGACGTTTCATATTGATATATCAGTCGCGATACTCCCCCAGGGTGTTGTTTCACTGCTGATGTAGGAGAACGTAGCTTAAAGTTCGTTAGAAATTGAATTCAATCTAAGTTGAGGGCAATCTGATCACTGAATCAACAATACGCTATTATGATGCTCTGATAATAAGTCTCTGAAGCGAATAACCGCGAAATTGAGACTGTTTCGTGTTTGAAAAATAATAAAATCATACACAAGTTTATCGTAAAACAACTCGATTATATGTCGGAAATTGAAATTGGTTTTAATCTCGCGTTTTCCTATTTTATGGTTAATTCTTTCTATAAAATGAATAAAAATCGTTGTTGTTTGAAATCATGAAAAATTGGTTTATTTTATTTTATTTTATTTTTTTTTTTTTTATCAATATTTCAATTTGTATGCTTGTACAACGTATTATACGTAGTAGTTACTTAACATTGCTGGCACGTATGTGGAAAAGTTAATAGTTCGGGTATATAGCACCGTCATCCTGGAATACTTGAAAATTGTAGAAAATCAATGTAAAGAGAAACGATGCATTAAGATATAGAAATACCCAGAAGCCAAAGTTACTTCAAAGTTGGTTCTCCTTCTGTTCCTTTCCGCTTTGATTAACTGGCTTATCGAGCCATCTGCTGTCTTAAAGCGAATAAATTCTGATAAAACGCGTTGGCGATCCCGAAAGCGGGCAGAAACTGCGCGATAAGGTCTATTGAACGTGTCAACGAAACTTTCGTGTACACAGCCAGAAGGTGTGTTCAAAATATTTGTCACCATAGTAACCATATTGTAACGTACGTATATGTTATCATCGATATTCTTCTGGAAAATTATTTGATCTTGATACTGAATTTTTAACAATTCTGGCAATTATATTGATAATTACGATTCTCGTGTTGTTTATGTCACGTTATATCTGATGTATATCAGACGTACGTTTATAAAATATAAAAATGGTTTTTTAATTATAGCTAAAAATCTTTTCCACGATATGACAGAATAATCATAATATTTGCTTTGTCAACCGAAACTTTCATTATCTTCCTGATAAAGAGATATCGCATACAGTAATTTACTCGACGAACAAATACTCGATACTACTTTAAACTTTTTCAATTACACTTATCCTAAACAAGTAGATATTACGCGAAATTGCCCATCGTTTCACATGTTACGATATAATACAGAAGCTCCCGATATACGCAATATGTTACATTTTGTTCCACGTTTTTACCACCAGCAGATCAATATAATGTATCACGAGCCGCAGGAGGATTAGTAGAAGCTCAACGTGCTGAAATTATTTAACGTGAGAGAAATTTAACGAGCCTTATATTCGCAACTGGAGAGACCCCGAAGCACGGAACACAGTCCATCCACGAAGTAAATCTTTCCAACTTTTAATCTTTCGTTTGATCTAATCATAATGTATGGATCTTATGATTACGGTTGCCATCAGTGATATCGAGATCAGCGAGCCGAGACCAAATGTACCATCGACGAAGAAGATTACGGGAATTCCCTGTCTGATTGTCGAAGAGCGGTCGCTACACCTTCGTTCAACTTCGCGAGTCGACAATCGTCGTTAATGGCCTGGCATCTCTCGACCTGGAATCTCTGCTCCGACGAGACATTATACAGAGGAAAAATCTTGAACACGGAGCGATGGGAAGGAGGAAAAGGAAACGAGCGAGACGTTCGACGAATTTAATCGTGTCACGTTGATCGTACACGTTTCCGCACCAGTGTTTCGCTAGAATCCGACCCATTTTGAACTGTTGGACACGTTTTCGCGTTTTAGATACACGTGGTAGAATAATGTGAATTTTCACCTCATTGTTCTCCCGTGTCCCGTAACACGTACCTTCGAGGCAAAAGACGGCAGAGTTTAAACAGGTTCAAAGGTAAATTCAACGCGTTTGAACTGGCCGGATTTCTGAAGGAACTTTCGTGTCAGAAAAATAAATTTCGCTCTACGACCGACACTTTGATGATTCGCCACGACGGTTGAATAACTCGTCGAGCGATTGCGAAAGTTTCGAGAGATCCGTGCTAGAAACGATGGACAGGGGTTCCGGTGATATTAAATTGTAGAAAAGAGCTATTGAGCTTGGTAGTTTTTATATGCCGTTTTTAAGGAACGGTAAAGTCATCCAATTAGAGCTTTTCGATTGTACGACGACTATATCGTTACAGTAGTGTAAATGAAAAAGTAGAAATATATATAGATTGCCGTATCAAATATTTATTGGATAGGGAACAGCTATTCTCGCTGTTGTAAGATTTTATCGTTGCAATAGAATTTCATTAAAGAGATTCGAAGTTATTCGTTTTCAAAGGATAGGAAATTGAACAACGTTCGAAATATTCGGTTTCATAAATCTTTGAATTTCAGCAAAATACTTGGCCGAATATTTCCTAACGATTTTTCATTGATACAAACGAAGAATTTCATTGCTACAGATCCGAATAATCTTTTAATGATCGTGCAGGATTTGTTGAATTTAGTGAAAAATTCTGAGAATCCGTTCTGGAACTCGATGAAACGAAATACATCAAAAAAGATAGTTTATAGATAGAAATTTTATACGTTATATCTTCTCATACGTCATATTTTGCGCGAGAGATGCAACACATGTTGGCCGAGTCAACGTTTGAAATGTTCACGAGACCTGAAACTATTACTGTCTCTGTAACAGATCGTTCGCGTCCTGCTGTTCCTGCGAGTTGACATTTCCGTGGGAAATTGCGTTTGAACGTAACACAAGTCGAAGAAAATGAGACAGAAGATATCCTAACGTTGGTAAGTCCAATAATTAAATAATAACAGTAACTTCGTAACTTTGAAATCTTCGGAAATAATATTCGAAACTAAAATGATTTCCATCAAATTTTATTTCCATGTATTTCTATTATTTATATCTATTCGGTTAAAGTATTTTAGTTCGTTTAAGAGTCAATGAAATTCGTTGAAAAATGCAATTATAGTTCCTTGTTCTTGCGTAGTCTTTTATTACTGCACAGGTTTATCGTCGAAGCAAAAGTAATGAAACGGAAAGTAATCGTAAATTCTACGATTCGATAAGTTAAGCATAACTGAGAACAAAACGAGAGCTATCGAAACACGGAAACGATAAAGAGGCTTGTTGTTGGAATCTAGACGGTCGTTGAATAAAGATTTCCACTTGTTCCTTGTAACGCCCGCATGCCCGACTACCGTCATCGTTGTTCGCATTTGTAAGTGCGTTTGCACGGGAACCAATAGTTTTCATTAACCGGTCGTATTTCTACGTCAGCTCGATTTTCAGAGCAATGCCGTTAATCGAAGATAAAACAAGCGGGTAATTTATGTGAGAGGGCCGAGGCGTATATTGTATTACAGCTTTTCATTTCTCCTAACGTTAACTCTCGAATATTACGATAGGATAGCATATTTGATTTTTATGTTAACTGTTTTCAAAGGGTGATAACTTTATGTTAAACAGAGAGTTTGGACTCGCCTACGTAATAATTTAATAGCTAATAGTATTAACGAATCGGCAGGCCACAAATTGTACAATATAAACTTCTCGTTCGCAGGCTATTAATTTCTCATTTTACAAGAGACGTTACGTTAACGAAATTATACGGTTTACTTATGGTTAAGACACGTACTTTGATGTAAACTGCTAATGGTTAAGGTATACGGTTTCTTAATATAGCGAAATAGAGGTAGCGCGTAGATTTAATATCGCAGGGATAATTTTCTTGAAATCCTCTCTATGTTTTTTCCCCTCCTTTCCGCTAATTCTTTCTTTTTTTCTTTTATCGAGATTGTCACATGGTAAAGGCTCGGACCGCATCGATAACAAATGTGTCCGAACGAATATCACGCTTTGATTGGGAATTTGATTGTGCGCGGCATAAAGCTCGGGAAAGAAGCGAAACGAACGCGATATATAATATCAGGAACGGACACGAACGATTTGTGCCAATACGAATGCTATTTGGACGATTGAAAATCGGTGGAAATGCGATCCACGATCCGTCGTAGACCCGCCGTGATTCGGTGCCTTTACCCGGGTTGAACGTGTTCCTAACTACATCAGGTTTTATCTCCGGCTTAGCTTAAAATTTATAGGCTGATTGGTCCGGGAAATTTAATAAATGGCTTGCCTACATTTTGTAAACCTCCTTGTCGAGTCAGCAAACTACGTTTACCATGCGTTTCTACGAGTCTATTGTGTTTAATTTTCCAATATAATATGGTCGAATTACGTCGAAAACTTTACCTCGTACCTATCGACGCTTGAAAGCTATCACTCTGATAAGCGTGTTTCTAATAAGCTTAACGATACTCTTTACTAGGGAATAGTTTATCATTATTTTAAAATGAAATACGTTTGGAAGAGAAATATAATTAATTCAATACGATTATAAATTTCGTATACGCATTGTACGAATGCATTTTTTCATTAAACTCCAATATCGTTATTATCAGGCGAACAACGAAGCGAAACGAATAAGAGACGTACTTCATTGTACGATAATGGAGTAAATAGCGTACAATCGTCGAAACATTGGTTGAAGAAACAGAAGCAAAGTTGCTGGTAGAGTCGACAGCGATCGTCTAGTGCATCTGCATCAGCCATGGTTTACGTAATACGGAAACGAAGTACCCTAACAGTTTCGCCAAATACACATTATCCAACTTTCGGTCTTTCTACGTCTTGCCGCGTTACCGCCCTCGTTCCGTCAGCCCCGAATTCCGGTATTGACTGAATCTCATTTGTAAACTTCATAGGAGCCCAGAATCTATGAAATCCCTGTGGCTTGTCCGGTTTTCCGAATTTGCTTGCACCACTTTTGTCCTGGTTTCCTTTTCGCTCGAATATAGCAATTCGTATTTCAACAGTTTGCGCGTTCAGCATTAAGTCAGTTTTATCAGCCGGAATTAGGCAAAACGCGGTCTTTCGTGATTTTTTGTTATTTCAATAATATTTCCAGAGCAGAGAAGGATATGAATTATTCTGAAGCATTTTACGCGCGAAGAAAGCGAAATGTGCGAATTATCCTAAAGCGTGTCACGCATAAAGAAGAGGAAGGATATGAATTATTCTAAGATATTCCACGCATAAAACAAGCAACAGAATTTCCAAAGGCAAAGTCTTTCAAGATATCGGGATTTGACCGTGAAACGTAATGACACGGATCAAGTGTACGCCGAAGCGATCTCGAATACGCCTTATCAATCTGTCACGGATATCGAGAGAAGGACGACGCTTTGCCGTTTTCTCAAGAAGTCGATACCCTCGCTTTCCGCTAGATCCACCGAAATCCTCCGTTATTACGACAGTGGAACGCAGTTAACATCATCCTCGGAGGGATTCGCGTTCCAGATCGCAATAAAACATCTCTGTCCCGTCGGTCCACACCTTAGCTCGGTGTGAACGCACCCAGAAGCCGCGTGAGCGGACAGGCAGCAGGCAGGTACAGGGGCCAGGCTTGCCAGGAGAGCGTAGGTGAGCTGAAATAGATCGATGGACGTGCTGCGCACGCAAGTACCTCCGGTTGTAACCCCTGCAGGGGGTAGGGAGAGCCCCATGCTCCTAGGTAGGGTTATCAGAGTGGCGAGGAGAAGGGGTCGAGCATGGGGGTGGGATCGAGAGAAAGGGAGACAAAGAGAAAGGAGGAACGCCGGCAGAGAGAAGAGTGAAAAGCGGAATTACGAGATAGGAGGGTTCTCTGCTTCGACGAGGGAAGGAGATACTGAATCGAGAACAACGAATGCTACGCGAACGCGTCCTCGATCGGACAAGGATGGAGATAGACGCGCAAATAGGCACCGGAAAACAGCAGCAGAACGATTTCATGTGCGATAGAAGTGGAAAGAAGAAACAGCAGCGCGGGGATAATGAAGCAGAAGGAAGTAACGTGGGAATAGCCGCTAAGGAGGCGGATAAAGGAAGAGAATCGGATGAAAGGAACGACGAACGATGCGTTGCGCGCGCGGTTCGAAGGATCTGGAAGAGCGAAAGGAAAGGAAGATCCGTCGAAATTTCAGATTCTCTCATAATAAGAAGCCATACGAAGTAAATACGAACCACAAGGACAAGCCTACTGTAGAATCTGGGGGTTGATACTCGTGTCAGGTTAGAGAGAGAGAGAGACAGTTTGTGAAACGCTGCGGGAGTGGGAGGAGCATGTAGACGAAGAGCACGCGAGGGGAATCGCTGGGGGAGGGATGGAGATAGAAAACGGACCAGCCGGGTTATTGGAGGAGGGTGACAGGGTGGGATGGAAAGAGCGCGAGGAACGGAGACAGAGAAAGACGGGCACGCGACGGCATCTCACCTGTTTGCCAACCCGCCAGTCTAGTTTACGCGCCCGGTCATCCGCCGGCTCTACAAGTGGGTATTCCATTGCGACCGCTAGGCGCGCTCGTTCTATCGCGTACGAACGCTCGTTTTCTTTCATTCCGACGCATATCTGCCTGCCGTGTTTGTCCACGCACCCGGCACGACCCGTTCACCATCAGGATTTCTACGTGAAACTGCTCCACTCTGTTCCCCGGGCTCTTTCCATCGGTGGACACAAAGGGACACGCAGGATCGCGGAAACGGTGAGTACCCGAGGGTCAGCGCACTTTAAACGATGGTACAGCCGAGAGACGGATATCGGTTTCGAGATCGCGCGTCCAGTTTCGTTCGAACAGAAAACGAAGTGCGATCGTTTCATGGTGGTTACTCGACTTGATAGCGCGTTCGACGTTGTCGATGAACGAGAGCGTGGGTTGGTCTGATCTATGGTGGTGGTCAGGTGGTGCTTCCGTTTCGAACGATCGATCGAGGAATGACTGACAGCGGGTTCTTATTGAGAAAGCATTCGTAACGAGTGATCTGTGAGCCGTTTGGTAGATTTCCAGTGAGCCTTACGTCGTTTGTGTTGAAAGGATAATGCCCGAGAACATAGAGATACGACGTGAGATTGTTATTCGTCGGGAATAATTTATTAAACGTATAAATTTCTCGATCGAACGTACCGTTATATATAAATTACGTCGAATCAGAATTTCTACGAACGTCGATGCTTCGAAACCTCGTCGATCTCTATTAAAATGATTCCGATTTCCGCGAATAGTACGTAGAATATTATCGTTGTCGAACGTTTCGTACAGAAGGGGCGAGCTTAATCCGAGAAATCTTCGTCTAGCGTTTGAGTGTCTACGATTTTCTACGTATTATATTTGCTTTCCGCGTTACGGCTATTTACACTTGTACTTACCTCTACGAGCCACTCGCTTGCTTACGACTTCGTTCTAAAGTATCTCTATTTGCTTCCCTTTGTCTTTGCTTTCATTCAAAAGGCAAAGGAAAGTATGCGTTTGGCGGATGAGGGAAAAAAGGGAGCGTAGACGAAGGCTAGCGCATTTTCGCGGATAAAAATGGTGATCAGGCAGAAGGGTGACAAAGGTAATCGTGTGCGCGAAATTGTGCCTCGCCTTTCGATGAAAAAGTTTCGATCGACAAACCCCGATTTTGAAGGTCGGAGATCGCAATTTCAGCGTATGGCTATTCGTTTTTAAATAAACCGGATACCGTGAGACGGGCTTCTGTTTGTTACCTCGGACGTTTCATACAGTGTCCTTGTCCTATATACGGCCAGCTGTACTGCGTTTCAAACAAATTCGCAATACAAATACTCTTGTTGACAAATATCGCGGACAATATATCGAACGTAGCAAAGAACGTCGAAAAAAATAATTTCTCTGTAGTTTATGGATTAATCTGTGAATATAGAAACATGGAAGATATATCAACTTTTTCGAAATTCCGACATTGTGCACGAAAGTTTCATACGAGTCGTAGAATTTTCAACGACTCGATGTGTCAATTTTTCTCATTTTACGAATGAAATCGGTACGCTTTGACAGAAAATTAATATCTTAATTGGGTCGTATAAGGCGATCCTAAAGTATGCGGTGACTTCGTATTTGAGCTAAGAGAAAGTATAACCACGCGCAAGTTGAAAGAATCTTAATGCGAAAGGTATAAACGACTCGCGGTGAATTATGCCGCGATTCATCAAACTTTCGAACATAAACAGAAGAGGATATTAATAGAGGCGAGCCGATGCTAGAAGAAAAGCGTCGACGATGACTTATTGTTGAGCGAAGCGGATAAATTTAACTGTCGGAGTTTGATTCATCGCGAGGCAAACAATTCCTTAGAGGCTTTAACCTCTTTGCAATTTCACGATCGCGGTATGGACTCTAGACTCGTTACAAATCTTTACGTCTGTTCTCCTCCTTCGAGGATCAAGGATACTTACACCGGGTGCTAATTATATCCAAAAGACAGAATATTTTAGTTAAATCAGGCACAGCGAGGTAATTGGGCGTGTTTCTGATGGAACAGATCGTTTCTTCTTTGTTCCCAGCCACGACGAACGTGTCGTTTTACACTTTTGTGGTAGCAAAATGAAACTTTCTAATTAGCTAGAAGAAGGTTTATCCGAATGTCATATAAAACAAGCGAATGACAAGAATAGACGACTTGTAAAAATACTGACATTGACTGGAATGATGTAATATACAAAGTGGGTCACTTAACACGATCGCTTCGATCGTTTAACTTATTAATGGGTTCAAAAAAGGTTTGTTCTTTATACACTACACATCTTTATACACTTTTTTTTTTTTTTAGTAATAAAGAAGAAACGAGTATACGTATTTCGTATAATATTTATTCCGTATTTCGTTCCGTATTTTTGTACAACATCAGCTTAAGCGGGATACGTAGAACAAATTTATTTACATCACCTTTGAAATCGTATCATACGCGATGAAAATATAGTTTGATCAGTTTATTATTGTAACAACGAAAAGAAAGGCAATTACGTTGTATTATATTAAGCGACCTACTTTCTGCACTTCAATTTTAAATGCTCATTTCACCCTCTTGGTATAATACCCTCAAAGGAAAATATAACAAAGGCTGTATTAACAGATGTCAAATCTTACAAGAACAGCAATTATAATTCTCAATTACCTAGCTGCACAATTAATTATATTACAAATTATTCTCCGATATTATTTAAGGACCACTTGTCCGATTGTTCCGTGCAATTCAATTATTTATTAGCAGAACCTAAATGTCACTGATGCATACATTATACCTAGCTTAATTTGCTTCCACATGAAATTTTGGGACGGAAACAGAAACAAACTTTACTTTGTTAGCGTCTGTACTATGGCGTCGTGTCGCCAATAACGTAGCTACCGTGTTACGTGCTCAGGATTGCAGAAAGCTCTAGCATTGACGTCTATGGTTAAACGAAAATGCGAATCAGGAGCTTTTTAGTTATCTCGCGATTATCTCGAGGTTTTGGTAATCCTTCGGGTCTTGTAATTTCCATGAAGCAAGACCGCAACGTAACAACAGTGATTTAACTTTAATTCGTTTGTTCGACCGTTTCCCTTGTTCTCGTTGAACGCCGTTTTTAATTAAAACGTCATCCGCGATTAAGAAAAATTCGTGCAAAGAGCTGGGTATTTCTCGGTTTTGAAATTAGCTTCGAGGCTTCTTGGTATGTCGCTTTCGCGGAACAACGCAAATAAAGATGTCGTTCGAGGAACGAGACGTTCGTGAAACCTTCCTCTTCCTAAATGGCCTTAATCGTTCTATTCTTATTTATTTGAACATTGTCCTGGTAATATTATATCGAAACGTTTAATTCGTTATCCCCAAATGACACGAGTAGAAATTAATTACATATTTATCGAATTTATTAAATTTATTATAATAATTCTGATAGTTGAATTTGTTATAGAGAAATGTAATTGCGAAATTAATTGCAAAGATCCTGTTGTAACTTCGAAATACGATTCGCGAAAAGAATCTGGGATATACCGCAATGTATCGTAATAATAAAATTAATATTACTATTCTATTATTAATCATACTGAATATTAACGGTATTCGCAATGGCATGAAAAATGAATGAATCGCTTGCAATGTAATGGCAAAGAGATATTTCAGTCGTTAGATTAATCAGTGAGCCACATTTTCTATGATTTATTTCATAATATTTGCTCTATAATCTTGCTCGTAATGGAGTAATTTTGCCACCGTGGGAACGAGAAAGCATTGAATTTAAGACGAAGCTAACAGATACATATATTAAACTAATAGTACTTCGTACCGTTTCATTCATTGTAGTTTGATACTATATCTCGTTATTCGCACCTTGGTAATTCGTAATTTCACGCACGTGAATACCATAAATTGTTTCCGGAACACTTTGCCTTTGTTGAATTTTATTCCTTCTCCTCAACGTTGATTTCTTTGCATCGTCTAGGACCTGACGTAATTTTTATCCTGTCTATCTTACAATCGTCCTGGAAACATCTTAACAAAGCAGAACATTTCATCGAATTAAACTATTATTATTTATTATATAATAATTATTTCGCTCGTCTTTGCTATTGATACGTATTGATAATGAACATTCGAGCCAAGGGCTTTAATTATGCAAGAATTACCGCCAACTACGACTATTATATCGTTGTCGGATGGATACTGCGCTTATCATTGACGAATACAGGTTCCTTTATCGTAAATCTATAATTTATATCGTTTATTTATTTCAAATCACGCAATCTGCGCAAAGAGATTAATTCTATGATCTAATGTTTAACCGATAGTACAAGGAAAATATGGCCAGTGACGCTTGAAAGGTGATAGGTTTGGTTGTAGAATTTGTCTTTACGATTCTTCCTTCAAACGATATTACACGGTAGATAGCAGCAATCCCGATTTTTATAGATTGAACATCGAATTTAATACAAAAACTTTAGAAAAATGTAATAAAAAGGAACTGGAAAGTAAGACGTTCGCCAAATTTTCGGGACGGACAGAAAACTAGAGCGGAAGGAGGATTCTACTTCAAAACTATTGATTAATTTCTTGAACGCATAACGGAAGAGTATGTTGCCGTACTCTTCCAAACCCTTTCGAAAGATCGCGATACAGAGACACCGATCGATACCAACAAACAAAACGAAGAAATCTGGCTTGTATTATACATTTACAAAAGCGTAAAGTCTACTTACTGAATCCTTTTTTTCCAGAGAAAAAGTCCAGAGATCGGTTTAACAAGGAAGAACGAAAAATAGATAAAGGAGGAAGAATTGTGCTACGAAATGCTCGGTTAGGTACTTTCTGAATATTTGATTATGCTACTTGATAAAATATTGATCGATCGAGGTCGGACATGTTGTATTCCATAAAAGATAATGGATCAACAATGTAGGGAACGAAGTATGCACGATAAAGGGAAAATAAAGCGAGCGCTCCTTTCGTTGCGATAAAAATTCAACGGACCGACCGGTAGTTGCGGACTTTTCCGGATAACCACGGCCAATGCTTAATATCGAAACCACGACGCCGTACACTTTCCAATAACTGCCTGGCCGCCCACCGAAATCGATGCAAATGAACCGTTTATCGGAGAAAATATGCCGAACAATAGGGAGAACGTAGCGAAACTAGCGCTGTAATCGTGGCCTAATCATTCCTGGCTCGTTCGTGTTCTCTTCGTCGAAAATAAGTTATTACACGAGAAATATGGACGACTGTTCGAAAATCGAGAGGCAGAATCGCGGCAGATTTATTTAGGCATAATTGCGGAATTATTTACGAAAATATAGAATTGAATCAGTAAAATCTGCAAAATTTCCAATATTTCACAGCGCGATACGAAAGGTAAAAAAATTAGAGCACTCTTATCGAACAAAGTATAAATTACCTCGCTCGATCAGTTTTGACGTTTATCGAGTTACTCTCGAAATTCTGTAATAACATTGTATTAATTATACGCCACCTCTTGCTCGACACGAGACGGAAGAAACAGGAGAACTAGTTGCTTAATTACGAAAGAACGAAGTAACTTATTACCATTAACCGTACAACGGATGTTAGAAAGGTGCGCGTTATTCTCGAACCTTAAAGCAAATAGGTTCAAATTATCGTTGTACGAGTAAGGTAAAGCGTGGAAATGATAATTCTTCGCGCGATTAAAACCCAGCCGATAATTAACGATAATGATTACAAATTGAACCGTATACGTCACGCTGATGGACAGAGTGTCCCTGTGTTTATTCGATACGTTAGCTGTTCGCGTGAAATATCGGTGTGTTAAAATAACCGATGTTTAGGCTAATAACGCTGGCTGTTTATTGAGATGTCGCGTTAATGTCGATATCCGATACATAAAAGCTTTATAAATGTCGCCATTTAATGGCGTCTCTTACCGTTAATTACGACGAATAGTTTATTACGTAGGATCACGTGAGGCGTGAATTGTCGGAATGAAAAGTGCACGTCGCTTCGAATATCGATCGATTTCGTTCGCCTTCGTGGCATTGCTCGTCTTTCGATTCGAATACGGCGGTAATCTCTTGTTGACCTCGCCGAACGATTTCGAGAAGAATGGAGGGAAGCTATTACTTAATGTTTCAAGCCTTTCGAACGTCCTTTTCCCGTTTCGCGCGCAAATCTCGTTCGAAGCGTCTTACGAATGTTCGAAACGCTTCTCCTTTCGATCGATGCGCGAACATTTCACATCGCCATTTATTTTATACATCTTTACGCATCTCGTGTTATGAATTTCGGAAATTAATCGAACAGAGATACCGCATTGACGCATTGACACGATCGGATTATCTTTTAATCTTAATCGTTTCAACGGAAATTTGTTGTTTAAACGGACATTACGTTAACGTTTTACACGGTCAAGTACCACGTTGCTTCACTTAAATTACTTCTCTTAATATCCTTCATCCTGTTTCTTGTACAAATCAGCTTGCAAAGTTGGAAATGTATGAAATATTTCTATCTTCGATCGATACGTGCAAATTTTACAATGCAATTCTCTCACGTACGATATCTTAAGAATCGAGAAAGTCAATGGAAGCCGATTTTGGACGTTGGCCAAACAGAGATTTATATTTTATACGCTGATCTTACTTGCTCTAAATTATTTCTCTTGCCAGTCGGCTCCTTCCTAAATCTCGTTACAAAATTTCTGCGTACACGGAATCTCTTTCTCCAATCGACGCGCTAATATTTTACAACGTAATTTCGAAATCGAAAGCATCGAAGGTTTGAGCCAAACAAAATCCACCTCGTCGCTAATATCGCAAGTTAATCGAACAAAAGTTAGATTAGGTGTTGCGTTAACGCTCGGGCACGTTTGATCACCACTCCGTTCCAAATTGTTTCCTTTATCACTCCATTCAGCACGCGCGTATTCAATATTCCGCATGGCTGGCAAACAGTGGCAGAGCAGAAGCGGTAGACGATTTTCCAAAGAGAATTCGTTCTGAAATCCGGCGGGAACACATCTCCCAAAGCCTCTTTCGTACGGGAATGAAATATCCCGAAGAGGGTAAAGACAAAAGGCAGCGCGCGTTATATTTCCCGTTCAAGATCTGTCGACGATTTCATCTCGTAACAGGTTAAACGAGAGCAGGGGGAAAGCGATGATTAATCGGAGGGCTCGTTGCCCCGTAGAATCGTTCGTCCGATTCAGTTAGTCGCAATTTACCTTTATACGTAGGTCGGCGCAACTTGCACAACTTTCTATTATCGCAGAAAACGCGGTCGTTTGTAACACACGATGAAAATTAGTTTTAACATGTCGGATACCAACGTCCGATACACGCTTTGCGGCTCCCCGAACGAACGTTTCCCATTTACCTCGCCATAGAAAATTCCTTTTTGCACGTTTCCTCGCTTTACGAGCTGTCGCGACCAAGTCAAACGCCAGAAAATCACGGTGAACGCGTCGTGCCAGTAGCACGAGTCAACGCTCTATCGGACGTATCCGCCGTATGCGGTCAAGAAAATGTTGATTAAAACGCCTCTCTTCCCCTTTTCGCTTCCGACTCTGCTATCGTTCCCGTTCCGTGCTGTAAAGATGTTAAAAACTCCGCGAAGATAGCGCGTCGTTGTTCGCGTGTCTGAACTTTTGCTTTTTCTCTCTGATAAAGTTCAATTGGAAGATTAAAGTTCCATCCGTAAGGAATGATCATCTGTTTTTTACACTCCGTTTTCCAATATCGCTCTCGTCGCTTGTTCTTTCGTTTCTTCTCTTTTATTCTTACCAGTAGCGATCTAGACTTTTGCAGTAGCCTAGCGTGCTGTGTGCGTCGCTTTAAAGCGACAGGATAAGGTCTAATCCGGATATCGTGATAATCTAATGCAAGACGGGGAAGAAAAGATTGGAAATGACGCGTCACAAAGGAAAGTCAGAAGATTAAAATTAATATTTGAACTTAAGGAATTAAAGGATCAAGGAAATTTTACAACAGATCCTGTTACCTTCGTTTAAAGCTTTCGTAATCGAATATTTCGAAGCAAAATACAAATAATTCAATTCTTTCTGCACGCAAGAAGCCCGATCAATGGAAATTTTCGAAAGCATCGATAGCGACAGAACGACGTCTCCTGCGGCAAAGGCCGTTTTAAACCGCCGACGCGGATACAGAAAACGCACCGAACTCGAAACACGGATCGAAAGCAAAGAGCTGCAGAATTTCTTTCATATGTCGAATTCTAAGACGGTCGACGTGACCTAAATTGAAACAAGGGACTGGAAGAGAAAGGCAGTAACTCAAGTAACTCGAACGTTCAACGAAAGTTTTTCCCTAACTTTTTAATATCGCGCGATGCACACAGATTCAAGCGGATGCCAGTGAGCACGAAATATCACTTGTTTCTATTCTTTCTCTTTTTTTCACAACTGTCATATATAATACAAAGTATCCCGTTGAAAGATGATTCAACATCGAGAAACGAATAATACAAAAAATGCAGAAAAGAATCTCTTCTTTCCACAGTTTCTTAGTCGTTGATTTCAACTACACGGTTCACACGTGGAGACAAAATATCCGATCCTTTTGCAATTTCATCGAATATCTTATAAGAAAGACACAGTGGGTGAAATTTGTTTTCATTTTCACGCTCGTGAATATTTACCTCATTACAGTTGATCGTCTATACCATTTCATAAAAGAGTCATCGTAAAAAGGTAAAAGTTGCTGGATAATAAAATAAACGATAAAAACTATAAATTTATGCTTGCTTAATCAGTCTTCGAACTTTATATCCCTGAAAACAAGGTTCGTATTCTCAAACGAAAATAGACGAATTCGGTTTCTTGTTATTCTCTCCTGTTAAATCGCCCTTTCGTTTAAATTATATTACCCGTTGCCAGGCACACTGTATGGAACGATTAGGTCACAAAGTCACCAAGATTTGATCGTTAAGCATCGTTTACAGCGAATCATTAACACCGGGGGCTTATCGTGGCGGCTTTGCGATTTGAATCTCTCTGAGAGTGGTTAAAGGGTAATGGTCGCGACCGGTTCTATCGTAGCATTTTTCTCTCGTTCGTATCGTCACGAGGGTCAACCAGCGCGCTCGGTAATTGCGACAGGACGTGACTGCGAAAGAAATTCCCTTTATTCGATCTTAATTCATCCCACGGGTACGAAACGCTCGGGATTACATTGCTTTCAGACTCGTTATTCAGCTGTGCATACTACCTTTTCCTATTGGCACGGGTAAATCAATTGATCGAACAGATTTACGACAGATCTTAAGATTTTCTCTATAGATCGCTCGTTCGAATCGCTCGAACGAAACGATAGACTAAAGAGTTCGTGTTTTCGTGCAACGATATTTATAAAATGGCGTTTGTGAGACAACGGTATGCAAAAGTTTCCTACAAGTTACACAGATTTTTCGTTCTATATTGCAAAGGTGACGTTTTAAATAATTCTGCACGATGTTGTACAGCTATGTAACAATGTTTATTCATCGTACTGTATTCGTCAATTGCGTCGTGCTTCTTTAACCGGCATCGGTTAAAATTTGTATACACGTCGCTTTTAGAATATAAAATACAAAATCTATCCGACTTATCTTTGCATACCAGTGTGTTTCTCGTTGAATTTATCGTTTTGAAGCGGTATTTTTTTTTTCTTTTTTGTACGAATATTCAATTGACGGATAAATATATACGTAACAATCATTTCCATTTGATAGTTTACGATTGATCGTGTAACGAGTACTTGTCTCGCTATTAAAGTACGAAGAATTTAATGAACGCGTTGAGAATACACGTTTTTTTTTTAAGTTTACGTACGAGTAGGTGTCTCTGTGACATATTATTAATATCCGTTAATATCGTTTGAACGGATATTTAATTAGAATCGTAGCTATGAAAGGGAAAACGCGTGAACAAACGTCAAATTTAATATCTTTGTCGGAACTCGGTGTTTACTACTGATTCGTGGATGAAATTACGATGGGACGGATTCTGGGGATGAAAAGCTACCCTATTTAACCCACGTGCGTTCAATACGTTTTAATAATTCTGGCCTTATTAAACGACAAACTCGTCGAAAATCGAATCGACGAACGATGAAGAGCGACGAATTTCTTTAATTTTATAAACTATTATTTATAAGCTATTTAACTACACGTTAGTTTTCTAGAAATGCGAAACGATTATCGACGAACAAAGCGTACTTATTTATTCTGTTGTTGAAATTTGTCTGCTAAAAATAGCATCGATGTTATGAAGCTTTTGGAAAATGTAATTGACGTTACGAGCGAATAAAACTCTACCATTCGCTCTACTATATCAATCGTTCTTTAACAGAGTCGCAGTTATTAAATTTCAAGTTCAACGGATCGCCTTCGGATATAATATATTCTTCCTAACACTTTGAAAGTGTTTCATTTATATATCTTCACACTCTTGTCCGTTCGGATATTCATTTATCACACATCTGCTAATTTACATTTTTATCTCATTTGCCGTTTCATCGTTCCTATTGGCATTTAATAAAAGAATAAAAAGTTTGTAATAGTATTTGCTTTTAGGCTGACAACCGTTGCTCTAATAATAAGTTAGCGTGTAAATTTCCAAGATATCGTCGTGAAAAAACATCGTATGCATTAATAAAAATACCGTGTTATTAAAAAGCTGTAACAGCGGGATTTTGCAAATAGTGGCACGTATAAGACACGCTGTTGAAAATTCTGACGCGTTTCCGCACCAGGGAACCGATGATTCGGGTTGACGCGGTGATATGAAAACTCTCGGTAAAGGTTGTACTCGCCAAGTTCTAACGAGAAACGCGAATATCGTCGCGACAACGTGGCTTTCCAGCTTTAAGAGTTCCCACAGCGTAACGTCGCGAATTTCCGTGATAATCCCTTTTAAACTACGCGAGCATTTATTTAATAAGCTGCCTCAAAGACAGCCTTAAGACGACAACATCTTAATTATTCAACGCGAAGTCGAATTTTCACACACGTTAGCGTGTCGCCTTTCGGACGAAAACGAGGAAAAATTAACTCGGCAAAAAGGATCGCGTCGTTGAGTCACCTGAAACGAGGTAATTCTCTTTCAAAGGTATCTTAAGGAAATTTATCAGATTGATTTGTGAAATTCTTTTCTACGTTCGTTTAGAAATCGTAAATTCGTAAACGTCAGAACAGATCGTGACGCGAATTTCGAGTTAAAAGACAATTGATACTGTTACAATTTTGGCCAATTGATTCTTCGTTACTTAACGTCGATGAGATTACGTATTGGAGGAGTTCTTAAATTAAGAACGTTGTCCGAACGTATCTGGAACTTATGATTAATTTGACACAGTACGATACGAATTTATCGAAATAATGAGAAAATCGCGAATCTTTGTTAATAACATTTGTTCCTTTCGTAATATCCGTTCGCTGTTAACGAACCGTCTCGCTAGAAAATTGTCTTTTTAGAACGAAACTCGACAAAAGTTTCTTCCACTCCAAAGCATAATATTCAACCAACGTTGACAACATTTTTATGTGACAAGGAGTTCAATTCGCGACATGTTTTACCCTCGTGCTCCGCTTTCACCCACACAAACTCATTCGCACGTGCACACATTTACACACGACAGAGCATGCTCTGAAATCCCTCTGAAATTGCGCTCGCATTTTCACCACCGGTATTTCCTGTCCTTTTCTCCGCCGTCAAAAATAGTTCATTAAGGGGAAACGTTCGTGCCATCTTGCAGGTGAACCGTCGTACAGCATGTAGTATATCGATCGTAGGTCGAAGCGAACGGTTTAAGGGTGTGCACCCTATCCAAGCCCCTTGGAACATAACCTTAATCCGATTTATCCGCCTTCTCAACGCGATCAGAATGTTAAAACGAATATCCGCGTTCCACGGCATTTTCCTCTGCTCATCTCGATCCATTTCGGGATTCTTTGCATTCGTGGCAAACTTGAAGGGAAACACGGTCGAAAGTTAGACGGGACTTCCATTGGCTCTTCCGTCCACACCTTTACCTCCAATTGTTTAGCGAAGATGCACGTTTTTGCATTCGAAAGGGATGCGACACCGTTGAACCTCATTTATAATTCCAGAAAAGTAATTTCGAATCCACCGTGTTCGTTACTATAGTGAGTCTTTTCAATTGATAATTGTTCGATCGCCCCGTTCAAATATTTCGATATTACCGATTTAACATCACCAATATTTACATAATTTATGTTATTTTACCAACATGTTCGTACCTAGTCACGTGTTTGCGTTAACGATCGTTCGAATATCCCATTGAAATACTTTATTATTATCATCATTAATATCGTTTTTTGTTATTTTACCAACGTTGTTTGCTCCTTTTCCAGTAAATTGGAAAGTTTGCATTTGGTTTCGCATCTCAACAGGATATTCCAGTTTCCATAAAACGAAATAAACGGGAAAATAAGTCGATGTTTAACCGGGGAAACAAAAGAACTGTACATTCACCGCTATCTGTTAATTACCACGAAGTTTTTTTCTGGCATTTAAATGCAAAGTTAATTAAGTTACACTAGTTTGCCGGATAAGAACAGGAGAATTTGCTGTTTCATTCGATAAAGGATTACCAAGTTCTCGTCTTAATGGAGAAGATACACAGAGTCCCTTCTTTTTTCTCCTCTTGTAGAAAAAGAGTGGTCTTTTCTCGCCGAGTTCTTCAGATCCAGCGTGGTTCATAGAGTTTTTATGGCGGTTGTACTTCAAGAAATCGATGAGTGAGCTTAGAGACTGGTAGAAGTTAAGACGGACGAGTGAAAAAGACGATATCTATACATCTCGATCACGTGCACGTCAGCGGAACTTTCTGATTTCTTCTATCGCTTCTCGTTCGATGACCGTCGTTGTTGCTTTTAAAATATTAACCAGATACTCGTATTCTCATGGAGTCGTAAATTTAACTTATGTACTTGCGTTCCTATTTATGTCCTACTCCTTTATTTTTCTCTTTTTCTTTTTTTTTTCTTTTGTTAGATTTATAAAAATATAAATTTGCGTAAATACGTTTTCCTATAGCCGATATTCCTTACCCCTTTTGGTTTAAAGTATCAACGTTCTACTCTTTTCTTCTTTATTGATCACACACAGGGACAAAGTAACATTCACAGAATATTATTATGTGTCACAGTTAACAGAGACCAGGGAAGCGTTTTTCAGTTTCTCATGCGAATGACCAATTCGACGATGATTAACTGGATGATACGAGATCTCCAGTTACTGGCGTACGGGCAGTTAAAGGGAACAGCAAAGTTGTTAACGCCAAACGTTGGGCTTAATTAATCCAAGCTTTTTAACCGACGTCGTTATGTTCGAATTTCAGGCATCCTCGGGACTGTAAGTAATTACGGAATTAGCTGAGAATGAAACACGTGAACTCGAGAATCGATGATTCGGTCGTGACTCTACAATTGTAAAAATGAAAGAAGCGGTATTATACGAAACGTAATCGGGTAACACAAAGTACAATGAAAGTACTAAATATCTCTATTGATTATATTTTTCAACAAATATCCAATATCTTAAGATCTGAAATATATTCGATAAATTATCTACGTTATTCATTCGCTTGAAAATATCTTATCGCTTCTTGGCATCTCCCGCTCATAGAAGAATTCCTTTCCACGCGTAATATCGAACACAATATACCTTCGATTCTTCGAAGAATCATTTTATTAAATTATTCGTATAGCAATCTGATCGACGATGATACCAGCAAGCGATAGTTACTAACTATATTACCGTGAAATCGAAAGTTTTTAACTGCGAACCCTTACATCTTTGACGACATTAAATTACATTAAATTGACGTTTATTAACAGATTGGAATTATAGCATTATATTTACACGTGCCCATATGCATCGATGCGTAGGAACATTTGCCTCGTATAAAGGGAACTCGTACGCGCGTGCGATCGTAGGATTAATTAATATTATTCCACTCGGTGAACGCAAAATTCAGCTCTTCGTTGATAAGGAAATCGAATTAATCTCTATCGTTTCTTCGGTTGGTAATTTTGAAATTTCGTAGTGTCGAATTCACGGTTTGGTAAACGATGCGAATAATAATCAAATGGTACCGTGAACATTACGTTTGTGGCAATGCGTTTCGTTCTGTGTGTGAGAGGAGGAGGAGAACAACGAATATCACGCGATCGTTAATTAAGTGAAAAATTACGCGAATGACGGTTCAACTGATCGAGCAATTATCGCGGATCAGGGCATAAATGAAACGCGAATGTATTATTTGTTGCTCGTATGATACATTGACCGTTAGCTTGGTTATAAATTACACGAGTAGAAGGTTTATTCGAATACCGATTTAAGTAAGAATTCACTCAACCGTCTCCATTTTCATCTCCTTCCCTGTCTTTATTATTATTATCGGCTCTACAATGAAAATTTCTTCTCTCCTTTTACGCGCCTACAATTTTTACCACCAGATTAATTTCTAATTTCCTCGACTTACCAGTTTTAATCGTTTCCCTTGCTTTCTTGACCTACTTTTCGCTTTCAACGTGATTTCTATTCATTCATTCCTCCCTTACGTTTCTGGGGAAAGGGGGGGGGGGGAGGAGTTGATATCACGGTTTGGCCACAGGTAGTAGTAGATCGAATATAATTTCACTGGGCTTTTTCAAATTCACAGGCAGTCGAAATGTACGCTACCGGTCAAAATTTTCGGAGCGTTTTCTCCGATGCATATGTGTATATATATCGTATATTGAATTGTCCGACAGGTTTGCAAATAGCAATAACAATTTTCTTCACTTTGATAAATTTTTACGGAATTTTCTCTTAAATTTCTAATACATACAAAACAGATATTTCTCTATATTCGTTTTGACAATTTTCTAATTTTCTCGTTTCCCGAAAGCCAAGAAATCTGTACTATCTAAGTTAATTTTCTCCTTTCGGTCAAAGAGATTCACCGATTTTTTTTTTCTTTTTTGTTTCGAAGAACGAAGAATTTATCAGCCTCGTAACTATCACGAATTATTATGTCTTCGGCATCGTAACCGTAGGCACGCAGAAAATGATTGCACGTTCGTGTTGCACCGTTTTAACTCATCTATAGTGGAATAC
This sequence comes from Bombus haemorrhoidalis, assembly GCA_014825975.1. Lineage (NCBI taxonomy): Eukaryota > Metazoa > Arthropoda > Insecta > Hymenoptera > Apidae > Bombus > Bombus haemorrhoidalis. Next base: position 18,514,344 of record CM026167.1, read on the forward strand.
GCGTTTAAAAGCCGGGCTTCTCGGCTCTGGGTGTAAGAAGCAGCACGGACGAGCCTCGCGGGAGCATTATCCCGGTTCTCGAAAAAGGATACCGAAGAGGAAGGTGCTTCCGATGATTACGTGCACGAAAGAAAGGGGAAAAGGGGTGGTGAAAGGTGAGAAAGAGACAGAGAGGGAAAGAGAGAGAACGAAGCCTAACCCCGTGATCCGTGAAATTGCCTCTCTGTCAATCATTCGATTCGAGGTCGGTAAGAAAAGGGTCGAAAATAGAAAATGAGAAACTCGAGCGTAATTAATGGCCCAGTCACGGGCATTCTTGTGCTCGGACGCGTGCGATTCCTTTATTAAATTCGCGAACGAAGATCCACTCGGGTGACATATCGACCGATGCACTCGAAGACGCATATTCGTCGTTCCATCGTGTGATTTCCGGTATGTCGTGACCGTCGATGTATGCGCATATATTATTTACCAAGTCAGCGGGACCTTTATATCGGGAGCGGATTTTCTCGTGCGGCAAAATGTTGTCATCGAATACTTTCAGTAACAATATCGATATAAGCGTGCAGCTATATTTGCAGAGGATACGTAGTAGGAATTTTCTTCACGCTGCCTCCAAAAGGATACAAAGAAAAATTCGACGTCAGAATAAAACTATGCATAATCGAATATATCGAAGCGAGAGCTTACGTACAATGGAACTCTATGAATATTATTTAAAAACTGACGCAAGCGTGTACTCCTTCCTCGATTTCTACGCAAATTCATACGCTTCTGAAAATAATTGACGCAATAGGAGCTAAATTGATTGGACTGATTTATTTATCAAATATTACAACAGGTATTATATTTTGAATATTTTACATATTTTCGTACATTATATGTATTTTATGCACTTTTGCATCTTTAAATTTCCCACAAACGCACGAGAATCTACAGTCCAGTTATTGTAATTACCTTCATTCGCTCTGGACTACGCAGACATTTCCAGAATACGTTCATCGTCGGCCACGGTTAGCGTCAGATTTACACTTTTCTTTCGTATTTTAGTTTCAAGTACTTTATACCATCTACGCATCTCTAATGTTTCTAGTTCGATCGGTCGAATAAGAAATTACTCAAAAGTTGCTGTTTCCATTGAGTCGATACGCGAAAGACAGCAATTTCGTCTCGATCGCTCAATCGCGATACATTTGTTTCGCTTTCCTTTCCGCGTCCTACTTTGCGATCTTGTTCCATCATTTCTAAATGTCATGTTCATATTCGGCGACGGACGAAAACTCGGCGTCCTATTCTCGCGATATTGTAGAAAAAGTCTTTACGATCGCGAGCCAATTAACGTGTTTCGTTAACGAGTCCCCTGGTTCGAGTACTGTCAATCGGGCGTTTGTCGGATGAAATTGTTACTTGTCGCGTTACAAAGTTGCATATGATCGTTTTAATGTAATGGATTTTGTCGGACAGATACGTTTAGGGATGGTATGTGCGCAGAATAGCGTAATAAAGGTAATTCTGGCTTTCAATTTGTAATTTAAACTGCAACGCGACAGAGTTTAGATTTACATGCATTGGAAATTTAAATGAGAAAGATGAAATACTTTGTGGATGGGCGGGGGAAATGATATTTAAGAAAGATACAAATTTTAACGCGATTAAAGAAACGAAATTGTAGGTGAATGATAACGGTTAAGAGGGCGAGAAATATAATCGAGAAATACAAAAATCGAATTCCACTCGTGTCGTTAAGTGGAAGATGTTTAAAATAATCGTAAAGGAAAATATTTGTCCTGTTTGAGTACAGCGTTTTTGATATATTATAACGATATATTTAAAAATTCATTTTCAGAGATCCATGACATTAATGACTTTTTCTTTACATTCGTGAAAAAAGACGGTACCTGTTTACAGCGTTTCACTATCCTGGAATAGTCGTAAACGTAAAGAAGATAACGAACACGAATGCTTTTCCACTTGAACAGAAAGTTGTTGATTTCCAGTACCTCGGCGGCGTGGCAAGCAAACGAACGCACACAATCCGTAAAAAGTACACGACGTGTGTCACGAGTAACCATTACACTTGCCGAGTTACGATTGATATAGATGATGTAGCTGAAAACGACCTGTTCACCTTCTGGTTTTAATTGTAACGTTGTACACGCGGCCATTGCGCATCTCTAAACGCTACACGTTGTTCTTCTAATTCCCGACGTTATATTAAATTCTATGCATTAAAAATTTTATGAATTTTATGAATTTTATTTAACGCGTTCCGATTTATTATGGGATTTTAATGAACGACGTACGCAAATACTCACGCGAGATCGTTATTTTTTCCAATATCAAAATATACGAGAAAAATGTTCCCCGCTAATTAACTCTGTTTTACGAAAATTCTTTGACTATAGCATCAAAATACTTGGGTTCCGTACACTTTAACTGCTATTAACTTAACAATTCGATCATCTAACAAGTAACGAGTAACGCTACAAACTCGGCTGTTACGTTATTCTTTTCGTTCATTTATTTGCTAGAATTTATTACAGTCTGTTATTTATTATTCGAACAAAGTTTATTACTTAAAACAAAGACATTTCTAATAAGAATTCCAGGGAGAATCGTATCTCAGTAGCAGCGAATACGTTAACCTACGAATCGTTGCACGTCCTCCACCAGCCCCTTGTTGCTTACGTCCCGAGACAAAAGAATTCGCGCGAGAGATGACTTGCAAATCTCGAAGCTGCATTCCAGCTGCTGCTCTGTAAACTTGCTCGAACGTTCGCGTTTGTCGCGTTTCATCTGCGAGCCGCGCGCCTCGACATTTTAATTGCATTTTTAACGCGATTCGGGGCCGGCGTTTGAGGCGCGCACGACACCCGGGAAAAGTTCGAACGTGGAAAGCCCGTCTGTTCCATGGAAACAACGAGAGCGAGCCGCTTCCTTATCGATCTAGCTGGCCAATTGAAACGCCGTCGTTCATCGAGCCGATTTTTTTCCTACGCTTTCACGCGCACCGTTGCACATCCAACGCGTATGCCAGTGATAAAGCGACGAAATAGATGTGCCCCGATAGTCCGGTTCATCCTTCCACGAACAAGCGGCTATCAACTTTCCGGGAGTATTCGTTTCTATGAAGACTCTCTCGATGATCCGTGTAAACCCGCCCTTTCAGAGGATCCCTTAGACGCGACCGATACCCATTGTAAAGCGAACTGAGAAAACATTTTTGTAGCATTTTGTAGCGAACGCTCAATAAGGCTATCGCGGCGAATTTCTCAGTGTGGGTTTTTCAAATTGAACCTTTGCTTTAGATTCGGTTGTACCAGACTTTCGGATCGTGTACTTTCCACAGTTTTGATAAAATACAGTGGCGGGCGAAAGAGAATTTGTAAGATAAGAAACGTAGAAGGACACCGTAATTTTACAAAATCGATGTATATTTACATCTGTTGCCAATATGCTAAGAAATTATAGCGAGTAAGAGTTTTTAAAATTTATAGTATGTATCGATTTGAAAAGACTTTTTTTTATTCGCCGCCGTATAGCCTATGGAAGAGAATATAGAAGAGAATATAAAACGCTCGATTTTTAGTGGACAAGCTGTTGGAGCGTTGCGTAGTAAGTGAAAATGAGGCGGAAATTACAAGCAAAGTTCTGCTGCAGATGTTTTAATAGAAGCTTATAAGCAGATTAAAATACGGCTATCGTATTTGCATTCTAAAACGAGAGTTTAAACGTTTTAAGCAATGTTTATAAATGATATTAACTCTTTATTGTGTAATAAGTTATCCGAACAAACATTATTTATGTATGTAGGTGGGGATAAAGTAAACACGACTGACCTTTCGTATTCTGCAATGCAAAATTTCCCGTTAGTTCAGATAAATTTCTGCGTTTGGTCAATGTTTGTTTATAATTTTGCAGTTAAGAGTTCGCAGCTTGTACGTATGTACGTATAACACGTTTTAGTTACGTTCATTTATGGATTATGCATCTGTAGTTTTTCCAAAAATATTCGTATGTTTCAAATGTCAAATACGTATTTGAAACCTGCTATGAGGAAAAATTGAATTTTTTGATAATCGAGTTATAAAAATGGATAACCTATTGATTTTCGAACGTTTCGTGACTGTCGAAATTGAGAGAGCTTAAACGGCATTAACGGGCAAACGTTGTTGCAGCTTTATTCTGCATTTTCTGCATTTTCTTCTCTGGTCTCATCGACGTTGCAAAATCAACCTTTCATTTTTTACATAGTGTACATAATGAATTTTCGGGGAAATAATTGCGTGGCGCGGTATGGTAACGTGTGAGTGTACACGACACAAATGTCCTAGGACAGAACCGCGCGAATCCCCAGTGGACACGTGCACGTATCTACAATATGTACAGTTCGAAATGGATTGGGGAAAAATTTTGGCCGAATTGAATTTCGAAGTTGATTGCGATATATTGTCTTGTCCGGAAAGAAATTTTTATGTCAAGTAGAAACTCTGCAGACTGTATTCAATTTTTGTAGAACTTTTATCCGCCCAGAAAATTCCCTCCGAACAATTATTGCTCGCAATGTATCGCTGGACACAGTGTCTTCAAATATTTACGCATATTCATCCGAAAAACAATCGCTATTGTTAATATCACGATAACCGGAAACATCTACGACAGCTCGATTATCAAAAGCATTTCAAGCCTTTCAGAAGAAAATCTCAGTGGTTCAATGAAATAATTCTATTACGCGAACGGCAACGCTCTATCGCGGTATTTTTTTCGCTGTTCCGGTACGATAAAGCACTTCGGAGTCTTAAATATTTTAACTGATATAACTGAAATGAGATATAAAGTGGCTTAAGGAAAAAACTTAAGGAAAAGACTCTTTGATTTGACACAATACCTTCTGTCATTTCGTATCCGTCATCTTTTATCATCTTTCAATACATTTTTTTCTTTATATTTGTTTCTCTCGTCGAAGAACACCGTTTTGGCGACATAAGCAAGCTCCGTTCGGCGATAGTCAGTTCACGTACGATATTCTAAATGCAAAATATCAAATAGAGATTGCTTTCGTGTTTTCGAGGCGAGGTGTTCGCTGTGAAACAGGATCGAGGTTAAATCAGTAGAACTTAAAGTTCAAAAGTTCAACATATCCTGATAATTTTCCAACGGCCATACCGAGTAGACACATGTATAGTACGAAGTGATCTTGGCATTATGTTTCCAGATGGTTCGGAAAACTCGAACGAACCTTACGTAGGAAAAGTATATCATTTTTACGAGCTAACTAATATCTATACCTATGTAATCGACACAGTTTGAATATTCCTCCATTCGCCGGTAATACAATACGTTCTAGCATTTTACGATTTATGAAATTCGTTCCGTCTGTGCAAGTTATAACGCACAAACATACGTATACCTAGTGTTTTTTCAAAACCAAAATCCATTAAGACGAAACAAAACTAAAACGTTTGGTATTTAATTTAATGAACGAAATACGAAAAAGATATAATTTGTAATAAAAGAGAAATACAAAACGTCGACGACTAGTCCAACTTAGTAGTAAAGAAAGAAAGAAATACTAGTATTTACGCGCTATTACCCTAGAAAATCGATAAAGAAGTGTGTTTGCAGTGGCTACACGGCGATGTGCGTTTCCCTCGTCAGTTTCGCGGTAGCCAGGCTACCGAATACAAGCTTCGAGGCTGGAAATTGAATGACGCCGGCCAGGAAATCCTTTGGACGTAGCGTGTACAGGGTGACAGGTTGATTCGCGAAGAAACCACCAACCGGTTGTTATCACATTCTCGAACCACGTCCTCGTTGCTATCACCGTGTGCGTAATTAACAGGCGATTAAACACGACACGACTGACGAAAGTCTCGGTACGTGACAATCGACCGCGATCAAGTTAGAATTACCGATTATCAATCGGACACTCTACAGGCGAATCGGAATCGCGACCAAGCTTTTCCAGAAACGGAGAATTAATTAAACGGATTTACGACGAACGATCGAACGCTACTTCTTGTATTCCCGTCACTGTGATCGGTCTTTGTTAGTTTTAGGCGATTCGGGATTTAATGGAACGCGCGTGGCGATCCGCTGCAAAGGTTATTCCGCGCGATTAATTTTTGATGTTCGGTGAACTGATTGTTGGTTTGCTTCGGATAAATCTCATGGAATTGCAGATACGTTTCGTTAAAGGTTTAGGCTGTTTGTCGTTACTGTTTCTTCATTTAGACGGTAATTGGGCTCAATGTTTGCGAGAACGTGAAACCCGAATCGATATTCAGCCTCCAAATTTAACGTACGATCTTACGCGAAGACGTTGAAGAAAAAAAAGAAGAAAATGATATCTCGATACGTGGAGAAGGAAGCGTCGAAACGATACAGAAGTAGAATCGAACTTTCAAAACAATTTTGCTTCGAGATAAGATAGAACAAGTTTGCTTTAAGATAAGGTAGAACTCCGTTTATCTGAACTTGTCGGCTGACAAATATACATTTGATATAATTGGAGTTCGTATAATGGGAGCTCGCCAATTTCGTACACTATCTGTGTATTATTTTTCGTTCGCGTAACAGAAACTTTCTCGTATAACTCGTTTGTATAAGCGAATTCAACCAGCAATAATTCGATTAATCGATGAATTAACTAAAATTTCGTTCCAATAAATGGAACTCTATCGTGCTTAAATCCTCAAATATTTAGTTCGGAAGAAAGAGAGAGAGAGAGAGAGAGAACTTATAGCAAGCAACAAAGTAAAAGAATCGCAGGAAATTACGAACGAAAAACTTTTAACGATTGTTGCTAAAACATGGCAACTTCTACCGCGCATGCTACACGTCCATCGAATGCACGAAACAATCGATGTAACGAAAGCAGAAAGCGCACGATCCAGTTGAAAATCGTGCGACTGGTGCGTTTCAACGGTATCTAACTCGAGCACACTTTGACCCTCGACGATCGATGTTCGTGCTATCGGAGCGTGTACGCGTCCGAAAAAGCACGCCAACTGCGTGACCGGTGTCACGCGCTTCCAACTCCAGTTCGATAAAATCGGCCTGAGGGCATTTCGTTGCTATTCGTGCATTCGTAGGCTCGTTTTGTGCCGTGATTTACCAAGGTTAACTCGCACCGACCGATCTCGTGCAACGAGCCATCAGATCTTTCGAATCGTCTCGCACGAAGCTCGCTTCCTTTCGTTCAACGTTTTCATGACCATCCGCCCACTCGCTGATGCAAGAATAGTTATGGATCGGTATTTTTAAACGATTTTCACATTCAGAATAGAAGGTTTTACATACGTTTAACGACACGAACGTTTATCGACTCATTAACCCAGTAAGAACGAACGTAACGTGAGGTTTCATTTGCAATTTTTCTAGGCAATTTACATCGTTATTTTATGAAACGGAGTTCGAGGAAGTTGGAATATTTAAACAGAACTACGATTATTTCATTTGCAATTTTGCGAAGGAATTTACATTATCGAATTTCGCTTTCTAACGTTGTGGTTGCAAGAAGTCAACGACAAGAGTTCGTTAAATATTTCGTTCGTCTTTACACGCAAAGTTTACGATTTCGAAGTTTACAATGACCTCTTAAACGATGGCCAGTCTTTTCCGTGTTTTTGATTTGTATCTAGGATCTCTGTAAAGTATCTTTTATCGTGACATACTTATCGTATCTAGTCAGTGGTAAAGTGTGAAAAGCGTCTTTAACCGCAGTGATCTCGTAATATGGGCGAGGATAATTTCGTTTCTGAAGTTTCACTTGGATTTATATTCCCGAGAAGATGAAAGTTAATAGGTCGAGAATTTCTCTCATTGTTTGCGAAAGTTATCTCCTTGGCGGCAAGAATTTCTACCTTTAACCAAAGAAACGTTTGCACCAAGGTATTTTTAACACTCTTCTACGTACCACCGACGTTTTCTTCGCAGTCTTCGTTCTTCACATTCGCTCGAAACTTCTTTTCCTAAAAGTTATAGCGAAGTTTTATGTATATAAAGGTACCACTCTGTGAAACGTATCACCCGTTTCCACTTTTGGTTTCTTCCTTTAAGTCCACCTTGCATTCTTTTGTAAAACTTCCTACACCAGAATATTACCTTCTAGTTTCTTTCTCTCTTTCGTAATCACGTTCCACGTTAAAAGTTAAATGATAAAAATCATATTATTACGTAAGCATCGTTCTGCATATATTCACAATCAAAGAATTAAACAATTAATAAGTCGACTCGGCAATATGACGACGAAGGTAGTAAAAATAGAAAATAATCATGGTATACGATGCTCGATTTTCTTTTCAATAAACTTACGTCTACGCGTAGCCGTCGTCGGATGAGAAAATCGAAGGAATCGACGTGTTTATTATGAAACTCGATACCTTGTCCTGAATATTCTATGAATGCAAAACAGTATAAGGGTGGAGCTGAATTGTGATTACGAGAAAGGGGCAAGCATCGATTTCACGTTAACAATAGCGACAGATTGTTCCTTTTTTTCTTTTTCTCTTCTTTCTTTTTTTTTTTTTTTTTTGCGATACGATATCTCTTTCGAAGCAGTTACGTAAGTCACGTGTTTAAGGAAAGATTCGTTATCAAGTTAATTATACCGCTAGTTTTTGGCTTACGCATGTCGTTAATTTCTCGCGTGCGGACGAAATTGGAAATAAAATATATTTACCCAATATCGTCGAAAGAATCGTTGCACCGATAATGAGAAGCCTTTGCTCTTAACGACTAGTTGTTACTTCCAATTACAACGGTCGACGTGTTCTTGTTACCGGCGCTGCAATTTTTAACAAGCTAAAGCCTACCACTCTGTCAGTCCTCTAAACGGATCCGACGACTTCTAACGAATAACATCTTTTTGAAATATTATTTCCAACTACCTCTTATCGTATTTTCGTTTCGTAATAGATTCGCGCTCAATTTCCAATTTCCTATTTTCATTCGGTATCTTCCGTTTGCCAAGGCGTAACAAGACGTTTGTACGAATACAGGTTACGATAGACATCGTTCTCTTCTCAATATTCGACGTCAGCGGATAAACATTGGACAAATCGGTGATTGACGATAATCTTCGATCTTCTAAATCTGAAATATCGTAGTAAGGTCGATGCTTCGTTTTTGTTTCTTCTTAAACCCGAAAAATTTAGTTGGAAAATCCGCTCGAAACGTCCAATATATCTTCGTCGTAACTCGAGGTAAACACATTTTGCAGACACGTGTTATTAAGCAGCATAAAATGTAAGTCTTGAGCTACATAAACAGCTTCGTGAAATACGTCGGATTAATTATTCACAAGTTCGACATTTTCCACCAAGTATTCCACCAAGTTCGTTCGACGAGCGTGCAAGCGTTCGTCTCTTCGCTCGCATAATCACAATGGGGTTCTTTCAAACGCGCGCACGTACGTCAAGCTTTATCGGTGCCCGCATTTCCTATCTAGATCAGTCTCAGTCGAAACAGATAAGATCGCATGAAAGTTTCCTAGCTAGGGGAGTCCACTTGAAATTCAAACGACGGGGTTTGCGTATATCATACGCGCTGTTTGCATTCGTCTCACTTGACATTTTCAGTCGAACGAATAAACGTTTCGCGTCGCGGCACTTTCTCAATACGTTGGATGGAAACTCGTCGCGAACCGATCGAATAAGAGCGATACGCGAAGGCGTGCAAAATATTCGAGAAACTATCGAAGCATCGAGCGTGCGAGGAATTAATTATTTCCGCGAGATGTACGGAAACGTTAGCAGTGTCGAAGGAGCGATAATTGAAATCAGCTTCGTACTCGTTTAACCGAATCTTTTCACGCTATTACACATTACGCTTTGAATTTTTCGCGGTTCCAGTGGGCTACGCTGCTAACGAAAATAAGAAAAGGAAAAGGTAAGGGTAGTTACGTACAGAGCGAAAATAAGTGGAAATGTTACGGGTCAAGATTAAATAGCATGACATTTCACATGGAGACTAATATAGAGCAACAAGGTGTACTGACCGTAATCGCAGGTAACAAAATTTATTATTAAATACGTAAATACTTATTAGACTAATATCTCGTTCGAATAAAGACGATACATGAAGCTGGATCAGGGCTGGAACGCAATAAAGTACATTGTGTTTATTTACATGCTGATTAATCAGGCTCGCGAATATTACATTTTAATTATTAAATTATTCAATTTTCTATCGTTTAATAGTATTTCCATATAAGGAGAAAAATTTGATCGTACGAAAACGAATGGATAACGAACTTGATAAAGGAGCACTTGGCCGCAATAAGAATACGCGTCGGTATTTTTTGCAGTCACTGCAGTGTATGTAACACTTCGTATAGCGTGGAATAATTTAACACTCGTTCGCCGTAGTCTGAAATCGCTCAAGGAAGCAAACACTCGTGTCTCGTTATGCAACTGTACTTAAACACTGCGCAATATAGGATCCGTTGGTAGTCAAAATTCGAGAAGTCCTTTGGAAGGACTAATTGCTTGGCTTTTGACAGACTCAACGCAATGGTAAAGCGAAACGCGTATTGTTCAAATGTGTCACATATACAAACGAAACGATGTAACATCGCGTGACAGTGAGCGATGGAGAGCGCTACCTTCCTTGCCCCCGTGCCGCGAGACTTCTTTCCATCTCCCGGCCAGAGTAGAATTTTAATGCGTATACGTATGTGCACATATATGCAAATTCATTTAAGCGTCTGAATAATTTATAAATTGAGTACTACACGAATATAATTAAACAGATATTTTTGGTTAAGGTTTTGCAAATTCTGTTCAAGTTTAGACCCGGCAAACTTTTTCTTTTTACTTCGAATTTCATGTTTCTCCTTTTGACGTACATATTTTAAGGCAATACCAGATGCCGCATAGGTGTTATACGTTCCATGCTGAACTTTCTGTTCAAACTGCTTATATTTACAGCGCATATGGAACGAGCGACGTTACGAGCCGTCGGTGTGTGTTGCTTGAATTGTAAATGGCACGAAAACGGCGGTGTATGGAACGTGTTAAAGAATAAAGTTAATCTTCAGACCTTCAAAATGTTTCCAGTTACGGAGAAACCACGTGTATCGCGTAAATTGTCTGAACCGAAACCACGCAATATCATAGATAACAATTTGCGACATAGCTCGTAATTAGACCGAGAAAGTTTACGCGTTCGTGGGAAGACTTTGGAAGTAATTTACAGAAAATTTCTACAAAAATATACAACGTACAAATGTAAATAATTTGGAAGTCGATCGAGATACGCGAGTTAGATTGATCGTTCTACGTGCGTACAGTGTGTACAAACTTGGAGATCGCGAGAAACAAAGAGATAACTAAACAGTGGAAACAGAGGAGAAATTTATTCGGCTGTTACGCTCCATTGGAATACGCAGGGAATGCGGTACAGATGCGAAGAAACAGCCAGAAACTAATAGGTCTGTACGGCCTTGGCATAATGTTGCAATAACGAAGACCGTAATGCTGGTAGGAATATAACGATGAGCTAGCAGAGAAAGAAACTGGCAGTGCACGCGAAATGGTTCATTTGAACTAATTTGGAGGGAACAAACAGTCTACAGATACAATTAAAAGGAAGAATTGAAAATTAGTATATTTTATATCGTAATATTCGTATTTGTTTTAGTTTCGTTGAAACACAAACATTTGCGAAAATAACAAGAAGGAAATATTAATCGTTGACAAATATATACCGTGTTTGAAGCGATGAATAGACTGCTTTTAACTAGTTAACTAGATTATCTCTTAGCCAGAAACTGAATCACTGGCTTTAGACACGGAATTAAAAATTGGTAAAATAGAATCAACCTCTGCGATAAATTTTAAGTTTCGTTTGAAAGATAAATATGGTTATTTGGATCTGGAAAAATAAATACAAAACGTCGATGATTGGGGCAATTAACCGGTTCAATGTAGCGTTATTGCAAAGTACGATCGAGAATAACAAAACTTTGGTAATCACGTATTCTAAAATAAATCTCGCATGCAGTATGTTGTTTCCCGATACGTAATAATACGTGTTTTCACTGCCTGTACATATTTTATGCGGAAATTCGAGCTGAATGAAATTTAAACTAAACATTTTTTTCCTTTTCAATGTCCAATTGTTTGAGACGGTTCGGTATTCAACAAATTTATAGGACAAACGATAATCATACATTTACAACGTTAAATCGATCGTCGATCGAAAGATTGAAAAATTCCACCGGTTATTACGATCTATTACGAACTCACCCAAAAACTATCAATTCCTTCGTAGATAAATGAATAAATGGATGTGTGGATCTCGAAAAAAAAAAAAATATGTACGATTCGATTCGAAATAATAAGGAAAAATTAATTTAACGATCAATTTGGATGTTGTTAAACGATGTAAAAAGCAATCTTACATTTATTCTGGATATAGAGATACGACAAAACTGTGGCCAGCTGCATTGGATTGGGTCGAATATCGATCGATACAGTAGAACCTCCTTGCAGTGGCCGAACATAACGCACAGCAGAAACTCGTCTGAAACGTTAAGAGACCAACGTACTGGACAATAGCTTACACCGAACGGAGCGTTGTTAAACGTATTTGAATATCGCCAAATTTATCCAAATTTGGTTAGTTTGCCTTTGATGAAATCTCTGAAGGGCAATTCAGCCGGTAAGTGGAAATTTCTGCGAATATAACAATTCTGGTTACGTTCGAATCCGATGGAATTACGTGGTACGCACATACGATTTGGCTAAAACGTATTCTGCGCTTGATTAGATATTATTACGTCTGATTTGGTTGGTCTGGCGGTGATCGAAGCCCGTTTGAAATTTTTTTTCCAGATTTATATATAACATATATTTGGACGTAAAACGTGGACTTTGCAGGTTTGAAAATTTCAAACTCTAAGGATCGCAGAAGAAACATCCTAATTTACTTAAAAGTTACTGCCAGCCTCTACCACGATATCTTATTTCTTTAATATAGGAGAAAATCTTCGAATCGTTGCAATTTCGTGCAACACGAAGTTCATAATCGAAAGAGAGTGAATTTTTTTAATTTCGCAACAGGATAGAACTTTCATTTTTCTATACCGAGTTTCACGAAACTGCTGCAATATGAATTTTGATCGCAGCGAAGGGAACACGAAACGAATATTAAAAATAATTAAAATAATTAAAACACCAATTACCACAACCATAGTTATATACCATTGAACGAAATGAAAAAGTTTGTCAAATATTTCACGAACAATTGCCGGACGGGAACCGAGTCGCTCTCGCGTCGAACGAAAATGACTTCACATTCGACGTCGAACTAATTAAAATTCGTTAACTTTTTCCGGGTAAATAGCAGAAACGTTAAAATATAAATCACCAAAGTTTGAAAATACGGTTTTCTCCAAATGTGGCTACGTGTATGGAACGAGACAAAGTACTATCTTCAAATATTTCGCGCACAATTGCGCTGAAAGCGACTCACGCTCGCAGAAGCGTGCAATCGTGTTTGACGCGAGCACAGAACGCTATTGTAGCAGCGTTTCGTTAGCTTCTGTGTCACGAACGAAACAATTTCTGGGCCGTGTCATCGATAGGTGTGCCGCTGGCTCGCTCGAAGCGGCAAAGTGCTCGCTGGGAATGTAATTTTCCGGCGTAGCGGCCCAATGCTCGTTAATGATACTTCGACCGTAGCTAACTTATTATTGCGCCGTGTTACCTCGTCGAAGTCGGCCGGCGCGGCTCACGAATCAAAAGCGTTCTCCTTCCGGAACGTTTGCCGAGAAGACCCTGCGCGAATATCTAACCGCTTTGCCAAACTCCTACGATCGCATCTTTGTTGGATTCACGCGAAATGGAAAATCGGAATCAAAGAGACGTTACACGTTTTAGAAACGAAAATAGAACGATACGATTTTCTGCTGAAAATATATGGGGAAATGCTTTCTTTTCCTTCCTTAGTAGGGACTATCGATACCTAAGCATTCTATTTGTTACATAAATGATATCGGTATATGTATATATGTTATATAATTCAGAGGATATCAATTGAAATAGATGCATCTACGTATTATATAATTATGCCTCTGTCTAATTGAAAATCAATATTCATTTTGGCAGAAATACCGGAAATACCTGTTTTCAGAAATTGTAGAGAAAGAAAATCTGAAACGCGTCGTTCCGACAGGCTTGGTAGTACTAATGCCAATGAATTACACGATTATTTTAATTATTATCGTAGGCCATGGATCGGGAACTTATTTTTTTTTATAAAGAGATCAAAAAAAAAAAAAAAGGAGATAGAAAAGGAAGTTATTTTAAGAAGGCTTTTACTATTATATGTTTTCATTACTTCCTTTCTTTTCGTTCAAGACACGACTAAATTTATCACTTTTGCAGGATTACATTTGCGTTATCGTCGATGAGAGAGAACATCTATCATCGATATACAATGTTTGTCGATATGTGATGGATGGTGTTAGTCACTAGTAGAGAACAGGATAATTTTAATTCCAGCCACGTATTATATTGCTTTAAATACACATCTTGGTAAGTGCAATCGTCAACGTGTCAACCGAAAAACCATTCGGAGCGATAAAAAAAGAATTGGCGTTCCATATCGATAAAAATTCAACGCCAGGTGTCACAGGTGCGATATGACAAACAACACGCACAAACGGTATATATAGAATCGAGACAACTTCGGACCAATTAACAACGTTTGGTTAGCTTCCAGTTTCACGTACGTTTCTACCAAAATCATTTATCAACTCACCTCTGTCTCCGATCCCCCTTACCCTTTATATCCCGTTGTTTCCACATTGCAAACAAACGATCCAATGAAAACGCAACACGCCCACATCTATTTCTGTACGTTTTATCCTCGGTACTTACCTAACCTCGGATAACGTTATAACGTTAATTCTTCCAGAGTCGAATGTTTCGTAGGCTTCGGGGATATACATTTTTATCGATAGACAAGTTAACAGATAAATTAATCCTTAGTAACGGAATAGCAACAACTTTGCCGAGAATGAACGCGTTTATCGTTTAGTTGGAGCGATTATAAAAAATATTTACAAACGTCCTTACTCCTCGATGAAGCGTTTCTCATTTTCGTGGCATCAAGTTTTTATTAAATCAAATACAAAATTTAATACACTTAGCCGTAATTAATTTGTACGCAGTAATGAACGCAATCGTGTGCGAATACCTTTTTCAACCATTACGATCAATAATTTTTAAGTTACGACATTGCGTATGGCGCAACACCGAGCTAAAAAAGCTTAAGAAACGTATCACGTGCACGAGCATACGCAAAAAGTAGCGCGAAGCCTGCAGGCATTTTTTGTCGATGGAAAATATGAATCAGGCTATAAAGCAGGGAATATTTAGCGAAGAGAAAAAGTTGATAAAAATGGCGACGCGTGAGTGAAACGCTGCAATGCAACGCGTAACGGTTCGGGCAATCGAGCGAAATAACTCGGTTTCAGCGGTCCGGTTCGGTACGTGTATCACATTGACACGCGTCGCGTCGAGGTGCAACAAAATGTTCGTGCAAAATGTAATTTCCTGGCTGAATAAAGCCAATCATTAACGATGCGTCGTCGCCCCGCGATACCTTCGTATTAGAAGTTTTCAGCGATTTTCGCGCGGTAATGTTTCGCACGTCGCCGATGTCAAAAGAGAGAAACGAATATTCGGCAAGCATCGCAAAGAATTGCGTTTTAGGGATTTAACGATATAGATAGCGAGTTGCTTCGAAGCGTTAGCCGAGAATTTGGAAATTCTCTTTCGCTAAATTGTTTCAGACAAAGTAAAAAAATCTCGCGATTTTTGTTAATCCTTGGAAAGATACGTAGCGAAGTATCGTTATACGGTAGAGTACGATGCAATGGAATTAAAAAATTGTTTATCGTAGTTAGGACATGTTTCTCGCTGTTGTTTAATCTTATTCGTTATTATTAAGGAACAAGCAGCGAAATAATAAGCAGCGTAAAATTTGAATAAACGTGATATCGTTGGTAAACGTAAATAAAATAGCTTATGAATTGTTTTATCGAGTTATTAGAATAATAATTATTTTATAGAAGCTTGTTACACTGTTACGGAGGAAAGAAAGTAACGCGAAACGAAAGTTCGACGGCTCAGATTTTACAAATTTCACGATGTTGTAGGATCTACTTGAGAGAAAAACTAAGTATCAAGTAAACCCGTAGGATTCCCTATCGGAGCCGCAATGATTACAAATAAAATATCGCGTTAACGTAAGATTAGCATAATACTCCCTTCAACGACATTATACAATAATATTCGGACGATATCACGACATTATTTATTCAATCCAACTCGTTTAACAGTAAATTTCAATTCTTTCACACCTACGGTGCTCGGATAACTCGGATAACTGCTACAAATTTATCAGCACATTTTAAACGACCCTCGTAAACCCTATATACAACTGTTGCTCAAGCCTCGTCGATCTTGCAAATTCCTCCATTGTTTCATTATCCGGCTACCTTTCTTCCGTCGAAAAGAAAAAAACCGACACTGAAGGAGCTAATTATTTTCGGTTACGCGTCGTCGTTTCTTACCTCGATCACGATCTTGGATACGATTCGAAAGGTAAATTTACCAGAATGTTCGGCGTTGTGTAGCCGTAGGTACGTTATGATTATTCGGCATCTCGCAAAGATACGGTAAAGACACGGATGAAATTAGGTAGTATTTCTGTCGGAGATGCGAGTTTCTAATGGAATTGACTTCGTTGTGCCACGGCCGAGGGGAGAATACCGGAGAGGGGAGGTGGAAGAGGGAGCAGGTTATAAAGTGCGGGAACAACGACCGGTTTAAGCGGCGTCCGTAGTTAAAAGTTTGCTGGGCAAAAAATATCGATTCCGCCAGCGAAATTACTGGAACAATTACCGGTTGAAAGTTGAATTTTCACCGAGTGAGCACGATTATCGTGGGATGTAGTCCTACCCTGAATTTTTATTTCACGGTAAATAAATTTCACGACCGTTAGCCGTGTATTTTACACGAAACTGTAGAATGTTTAATGCATCGAACGAGTGGCATTTGAACGGAAGATAAATTTACTGCAGCGAAGTTGGAATAACGTTGAACGTGTAATTTCGATTTTAGATATGGCAAAAAGAATATCAGACCGCGTCAATAATTGGTGGGTAGTTTCGCTCGATAAATATTACAAATTACGTTGTAAATGATTTATATCTGGTAATTGTATGGCGATTTCAATGCAGCGATATACGTATATGGAAAGTAGACAGAGCTATTTTAAGTTTGAAGAAGTCAACTTGAGAAATGGTGGGTGATTTATTACGAAGAAATTTTGCCGTTAGCGTTGCTCGTTACCGCGTTGAAAAATGACCTCGTTTAGTATTCTAATCCATTTAGTATTAGGGGCAATATTATTTTCGTCTTTGAACGAATAATTATCGAAGCGATAAAGAGTTAGTTGATACAAATGTACTCGTTAAAGTACCGGTTTTACTCCGGTAACGAGAACAACGAAAGAAGCTGAAGCAAGGAACGAGGTCTCCCTTTAACGAATTTCATCATCGTATTATACGTACAAACAGAGTCATACTTTGACCCGAATAATGATTAGCACTAAACCAACTGTCATAACTGGTACACTGTCATTGATTAATTATTCGTATCAATAGCGAGATAGCTTCTAATTAGACCCACAAAATTGGCAGTAGTATAAACATATAATTAATTCGACGGTTTTCATATTCTGCTAGAATAATTTGATAATTTAGTAACACTGCTAATATCCTGTATACAGTCAAAGAATTTCTAGGCTATTTTCTTCTCTTTCCTTTTTTTTTTTTTTTTTTTTTTTTTTTTTTTTTTTTTTTTTTTTTTTTTTTTTTTTTTTTTTTTTTTTTTTTTTTTTTTTTTTTTT